>CM076604.1:3125000-3750000 GCA_038502835.1 Octonoba sinensis
TTAAAATTCCGACAGTTTTATTAAACATTGGTTTTGCGTCGAATTGCGCAATATTTTAATTATGTTTTTCATTAAATAATGCATATCATTTTATGCAATGATAAATAATTTCAATAGGTATTGTGCATAAAATGCGTGTTTTTAACAAAGGGGTTTTTATTCTAGTTGGAGTATTTGTAAAATAAATTATTCTATTATTTGAGTAATTTTCAATGCGTTAATATATTGAATTGCTGTTGAAAAATGCTATACGTGCTTTACGTAGTAGTGTCGATAATGTGTGTAAGATATAATTAGCAATTTTTGGTATTTTACTGTTTTTAGCGAGATTTCTTGACGTGTTTGCTATGTGTATGATGTGACATTGTTGGCGATAAAATCATCGCCAAGACTGTTGTATTCTATTTGAAGTTGACAACATAAAAATCTTGTTGTTGGCGATGGTTTCTTGGCGCCAACAAAAAAGTCGCCAAGGGGGGGATTATATCACATCAGTTCCCATAATAGATTGCTATTTAAGGTAAATGACCCGGTAGTGGACACTTTTCTCCACCAGACTCCTACCTGTTAGCCGAGGCCTTAGGATTGCTTACGCACGGGGAGAGGTAGTGAGGTCTACGGAATTTACATGCACATATCCCCAAGTATACATCGTGGTCTTCAGTGGGTATCGAACGTGCGACCTTCCAGGTATAAGTCCGACGTGCTAACCACTAGGCTACTACAGCCCAGGTAGTGGACACTGCTTAGTAGTGGACACTTAGACCTTTAAGCTCCTAAAATAAGCGAATGCAACATTAAACTTGAAAGAAATTATCAGAACCTATAGCGAAGGATTCCTAGTGCTGGTTAATAGAACTAAAGTTGGCTTGGAGCATCTATGCAAGTACATGGATCATAATATTTAATAGCTGCCTCCACAACGGTCACATTTACTGCCCTTTACTAAAGCCCATCAATAAGAAGGATCTGGGGAAAATATGTGGGAAACAAGCGTGACATCATTTATGAAGGGTCCCTTTGTCATTTTTAAAATTATTTCTCCAAGTTGACAGCATAAAATAGATGATATTCATTTCTGTCCACTACTAATGCAATTACCAAATGTGTCTTATAAATGTCCACTATCGATACAAATGTATCGTTTAGTAAATTTGACGTAAAAATCCCAATTTTTTTATCAAATGACATTTTATAAGTAATTATTTTTAGAGAAATAGTTGGCGATGAAGCTAAATATGCAAATATTTATGTAAGTCCCTTGAAAAAATTTTACTCTGTAAAAGAGTACGAAAATTTTCTTAACTGTATCTGCTACCGGGTCATTTATCTTATAACATATTTGAATTTCTACAATATTTGCAGTCCCCCTTCTCCAAATGGAGAAACTTCTGTCATTGGTGCCAGGGTTTGTTGATATATATTGATTGATATATATCTTCATAATTTATAGCTCGTGTTTATTTTCAAATTATCGGGATTTTTGATATTTTTATTCATGGCAAAGTATTCCGAAAATAGCATTATGCATCATTTTTTTGTTTACAAATCAGAACCTTAAATTTTTAATTATTGAAAATTAAATTATGATTTGTAAATAAAATGCTAAAAGAAGCTAACAAAAAATAATTTACACATCTGAAATGTCTCTAGCAGCAATGAAATTTTTAGCAAAAAATCCCCCTTTCGGAACTTAATGTTTGGAGACGAGTACTAAGTTGTGTAACCATTGATTTGATGGGACAAAATTTAAAAAATTGAACAGCCACTAAAAGAATTTTTTTATGACTTAGTTAGCATAGCATCATTAGAGAAAATTTTCTCTAGCTTTCGTATAGCTCAGTCTAAATTACAAAGCAGGTAAGGAACCGAGAAAACAGATAAACTTATAGTTTTGTTTAAATTTTTGAGCAAAAATAAATAAATTTCATTTTGTGTTTAAAGTTTTGTTAAAGAAATAAAACATTCTTGAAACTTGAGAGATAGTTTTATATTTTTGTTTTGAGAGTTTCTCTCAGGTGATAATGTTTTTTTTTTTTTTTCAAATGTTCAAAAATGAACAAAAAATGTTCAGAAGGAAAAAATTTCACATTCGGAGCTGATCAGACATCTGTTGGAAAATGAAAAAAATTTACATCTGACCAAAAAACTCTTTAAAATAATTAATAAATATACTAATGAACTTATTTTAATTATTAACAAAAATACAAAGAATAGCTTATGTTTGTTAAATAATGCATTTGTGAAATACATACAACTTTTTAATGATCATTATTCTTTTAGAAACTGAAACTTCTAAATGAAACTATTTAAAATTTTTTCAATGTTATACAAGCTCTATAATCAAGCCAATATTTATCGAACCCAGTGTATAAATCAAGCATATTTTCTGTTGTCTTTACTGATTTGGGTAACATGAAAACTTATCCTTCTCCAGCTATTCTCTCCCCCCCCCCCGAACAAAAGGCTGTTTTGTTAACTTCAATTTCAATCAGGGTTGGGTTTTAGCCGTCAAAAACTAGTTTTTGTCGTGACATAGGTTTAAACCAGGATTTAACCGGTTTAAACCGTCAAAAACTCCCATACAATTTAATTATGCTAAAAATATAAAAAGAAGGTTGTTAATAATAGCAAGATACAGCATTGTTTTTGTTTAATTATAATGTTCCTTAGTTTTAGTATACATTGAATTATAATTAAATATTAATTTATATACTTTTCTTTGTTTATGACTTAATTTTCAATTTTTTATAAGTATTTCTTTCTGGTGTGCATTTTTTGCATATTTGACAAGAATAAATGGTGGAAATTAAGAAAAGCTGTTTTAGTGTCCATATTTCTTTGTACTGGTAGGAAAGCATCTTTGAATATGCCCTATCCTGGGGATAGTACATACCTCCATTAATTTTAATTGTGATGGATTACTTTCTGCTTCTATCCATAAAAAAGTTTAAAAATCTAAATTTATTTCTGCAAAATATTAGTTTAAATCTGCACAATTTTAATTACTGCAAATATAATTAAGGATTTATTAACTGTACATCTTTGCTGAATGTAATAAAAAGTATGCATTTACAATAAAATGATTCATTAAATAAGTGTTTGACAATTTCTATTAAAAAAAATTGTCACTTTATAGTTTATTATCAGTTCACGTTCATGGAATATTCTACAAATAGAATGTAGCTCAACAATGCACTGGCAGAGCACAGCAAAAGGTGTGTTTTAGGACTTAAAACCCCTCCTACAGTATCAGAAACCCGTGTTTGTACACTTAAAAAACAATTAACTGATTTTTAAAAAAAAATTCTTTTGAAAAAAAAACACTCTCAGGCATAGATTCTGGCTGTGCTACAGCAAGAATATATTTTTGTAGTTTATACTCAGCAGTTTTAATGCATTTATTCTGTTTTATTTAAAATTTATTGATTAAAGTCTATCCAATTATGCTAAATCATTTAGGTTTCATTAGGTTTAGGCAAATTAGGTTTTTGACACTTTTTGACGTTTTTGACAAGCCGGTTTTAACCATGGTTAAAACCCTCGCATGTCAAAAACCTGCCAACCCTGATTTCAATGTTTTCCCCCTTTCCAATCAAACTGCATTTTGTTTGGGATTAAAAAAAGTTCTTAAAAGCCACCTGAAATTTTCAGTGGTCAATGGTATATTCTATATAAGTTTTATAATAGTTAATGCATGAGGAGATAAAATGGTAAATGCTTTTTTCATAAAGCACATTTTGAAAATTATTGTTCCGTAAAACCACTCTAAGACTAACATTAATGGGACTTAAAAAAAAAAGTTCCCTTATCTGAGATTGCACACAGAAGGGGACCACATGGCCTTAATTATTTTTAGAAATTTGTCACACAGTGAGAAATTCTTCAAAAATGCTCTGCTGCATGTTGTGTTAGTTTCAAAATAGACTTCCACACCAACTATTCACATTACATCATAGCTATTAAATGATCTCTTTAGAAATTTGTTTTTATTTCTATTGGATGACCAATTTTTGACAGCATTATTAATTAAATGGGGATTAGTGAAGAGGCCGTTCATAAATGATGTCACAATTTTTTCCACATATATTTGACCCCCCTCCCCCCTTTGTCACAAAATTTCACACTTCAGCCGACCCCCTCCCCCTTTGTCACATGGCATGCTATGTTGCATACTGCATGATGTCGCACTTCTTGTTACCCCCTCCCCTTGACACAATTTCACGAACCCCCTCCCTCCCCCTCGCAGCGTGACATCATTTATGAAGGATCCTGAAGTAAGGTGGTTTTTTATACGCTTTAAAGTTTTTCCAATTAGGCACCGTCCATAAATGACGCCATGCTTTTTTCTCATATATTTAATCCCTGCCCCCTTTTGTCACAAAATGTCACACTTCAACATACCCCACTGTTGTCTTTGTCACATGCCATGCTATGTTGCATAAACTGTTAGAAATTTCATCATGAAATTACGGTTAAATGACCGGCAGCAGTCTGTCCATCTAATTCACCGTTAAATTTACGGTTTGGAACATTTTTCTATCTTTACGGGACCTAACCATTTCCAATCGGCTTGGTTAAAAAGCCGTAAATACAAAAGTTTATGGTGTTATAACTATTTAAAAATGGTTTTGAAACAAAAGTCTTAACGTTTTTGAACCATTTCGAGGCGTAGAATCTTCGAGGCGTAGAAACTGCAAACGAAGCTTGCGCGAATCGAACCTGGTTGGATAGCATACCAGCCTCTTTTCTAACCATTCGGCCATCTGCACCACACAAAGCGGGTGTTTATTTATCAATAAATCTTCCTTTTCAACAGGAAAACTGCATTAAAATTGAGATTTCAGTTTTTGATTCGATCCAAAGCCCTCTTTGGTCGAAATTTACTGTATATTGACGAAAATCATTTTATTTGCTTCAAAAATTAAAATACAAGCTTCAACATATCAAATGATGGGTTCGCTCATTCGCAAACAGTTCGGCAATCCGATGTCTCCCATTTTTTATTTACATGCGTATGTCTTTCCATTTAGTAACCACTGCTTAAGCTACTTTTTTCTTCTTTTTCTATATGCACATGCAGATTTCAACTGATAAATCTTTATTCATATTTTAATAACAACGTACAACCGGTAAGGTTTCGCAACCAAGATGGACGCCCGATTCTTATTGAGCGCTTGAAAATGACGGTTAGTTAAACGTTCTTTAGGATAAACAGAGAATAAACAATTTTTTTCGCAATGAGCGGTTTGAGTACCATCTTTTTAATGGTTATTCAACTGTTTTAATTAAATATGTTAAAATAACAATCGAATAAATGGTTATTTTACTATTTTCTTGCGGAAATTTTAACAGTGTAAGCATGATGTCATACTTCTTGTTACCCCTCCCCTCGTCAATTTCATGACCCCCCCCCCCTTGGAGCATGACATTTATGAATAATCCCTTAAAAAAAAAAAAAAAAAAAAAAAAAAAAAAAAAAAAAAAAAAAAAAAAAAAAAAAAAAAAAAAAAAAAAAAAAAAAAAAAAAAAAAAAAAAAAAAAAAAAAAAAAAAAAAAAAAAAAAAAAAAAAAAAAAAAAAAAAAAAAAAAAAAAAAAAAAAAAAAAAAAAAAAAAAAAAAAAAAAAAAAAAAAAAAAAAAAAAAAAAAAAAAAAAAAAAAAAAAAAAAAAAAAAAAAAAAAAAAAAAAAAAAAAAAAAAAAAAAAAAAAAAAAAAAAAAAAAAAAAAAAAAAAAAAAAAAAAAAAAAAAAAAAAAAAAAAAAAAAAAAAAAAAAAAAAAAAAAAAAAAAAAAAAAAAAAAAAAAAAAAAAAAAAAAAAAAAAAAAAAAAAAAAAAAAAAAAAAAAAAAAAAAAAAAAAAAAAAAAAAAAAAAAAAAAAAAAAAAAAAAAAAAAAAAAATTAAAACCTAAATAAGTTATAGAAGATTTACACAATTGCAATTTTGCAGGATCTAACGTTAAGTTAAAAAGTTTAAGCCTGTCAAAAACTTGTTGCAAGGTGCTAATTAGCTCGTCGATTGAATCGGCGGCGATAACAATGTCGTCGAGAAAAAATTGTATATTAGGACCTTTTAGTTCATTTAAACAAGATGCTAACAGGGATAAAAAATATGATCCACTGTTGCGAGCCCCAAAAAGGAAGACGTTTAAATTGATATGAACCAAGTTCAGAGCAAAATGCCAATTTTTCCCTATCTTTGGGCTTTATTTTGATTTGAAAAAATGCAGATTTTAAATCCAAAACACAGTAAATATTTCTACCAGCTATATTTTGTACTATGTCAGAAATCTTTGGCAGACACACTTTAAATGGTTCAGTGATGGAATTTAAAAGTCTGAAATCAACTACTATTCTAAATTTCAATTCTTGATCTGGATCAGAAGGATTGGGTTTCTTTTTTACAAAAATGACTGGAAAACAGTAGCTTGAATTGGAAGTTTCTAAAATGTCGGCCTCAATTAATGAGTGTCCTTCAATGTAGATGAAGCCATTTACATATTTCAAGTTCGGCACATGGATCGTGAATCATATCATACAATTACTTGATAAAAAAAAAAGACTTGTTTCTTTTGATCGGTCGATGAACGCATTCACTATGCTGTCCAAAAAAATTTACAGCACCTTGAGTACTTCAATCAATGCATTTTTTAAAGGGATAATTTTCACTTCCAGTAGCGTTTCAAAAGGCAGTTATATGAGGCATCCCCAGTCAGAAGGAAACACAAAGGAATTCCTCTGCTGGGGAGCTAGCGAAAAAGCGTCACTTGTGTATGATATCAAGTTTCCAACTGACTAAAAAAAATGCACATGGCGAGGCACCGGAACAGGAAGCCTACGCCACAGGATATAGTACATAAGTAAAAATGGTTATGATTTGAATTTATCTGGCCAAAAGATTTAGAAAAAAGTGTAAATAAATATTGTAGGTGTTTTAAAGTATAGTTCATGCAAAAATTAATCGCGGAATTTAATGGAAATTATAATTCTAAATATCTGTGAAAAAAAATGGCATGCTGCGCAAACCTACATTAAAAGTGCGTGACAAGTTTCCGTCACGGAGTAACAATCAAGCAACAGTTAGGCGTTTAAAAAAATAAATATTATTCGAGGCTTGAATAAAGTAAACCTTGAATAAATGAGAAATTATTATTTTGATAACTAAATGTATCAAAAGAGAATTAATTGATCTTTTGTTACATTATCCCCCCCTCGAAGGAAAAAATTTAAGTACCCCGAAAATATTCTAGTATATATAAAAAAATTTTTGGCCAGAAAAATGCAATACACTGTATGCATATAACTTCATTAAAATATGATGACAATTATGCATCTGTATTTTCCTGTCATCAACAGGAATATCAATACTTGATGCAGTCATGATAAATTAATATATAAAAAAATATTTCAGCAGTTGAATAATTAAAATTTTTGAATCACGCAAAATTTCACTCCATATACCGGTTCATTTCAAAGTATGAAAAAATCAACATTGTTTTGCATTTCAGTCAACAATGTTTGTAAACAAACTGCCATGATAATGTAAACAACAACAAATGAAACAATTCTCTGCATGTTATCATTTTACCAAATTATTCAGATCGATCAAATTTATGCAATTTCACGTTGACACAGTAATGCATTGCTAGTCTAAATTTTCCCCAAGTTAGCTAGGCTTGAGGAAGAAACAAACAATTAATGCAAACAAATATACAAGGTAGCTATTCTTATATAAAAACAATGTGAATTACACATTTCTCAGGTCATTGAATATCAGTACATGATACAAACAGAAATATTCCATTCATTATTTAAATTAATCATTTGGCAGGGAATATTTTACTTATATGCAATTTAATTGGTTTGTCATTTGTATTTTCATTTCTTACTAAATAATTATCATTCCTAAAAATTCTCTCAATGACATAGGGACCTTTGTATTTGGGTAACAAAACACCAGGATTGTTCAAATTTTTTATGTAGACCCTGTCATTTATCTCAAATTTTGTGATAGATCTACCCTTTAATTGCTTTTTATGTTGTTCGAAGTATTTATCCTCATTTGTAGCAACTATACTCCTGTTCTCCTCAGCACATTTTTTTGTTTCGAGAACATATTTGTTATAATGATCTACTAAAATAGGATCTGAAAATTTTTCCATTGGTACATTGATAGATCTACCATAAAATAATTCTGCAGGAGAAAAACCAGTGACACTATGAGTACTAGCATTATAATGGAGTTTAAATAACATGATTTTTTGTGACCATTCATAAGATTTTTCACATAAAGCAGCAATACTTTCTTTGAGTATTCTGTGGGTACGTTCAATCGCCCCATTGGAAGCAGGATAGTAAATTGAAGCTTTCCTATGCTCAATATTTAAACTGTTAAAAAATTCCTCAATTTCTTTGGAAACAAAGTTTGTCCCATTATCAGTTAGAATGATCTTAGGAATTCCAAAACGAGAAAAATAAGTGTTTAAACATTTTATAATAGATGATGAAGAAATATTTGCCAATGAAAATGTCTCTAAGTATCGTGAATAGTGATCTAAAATAGTTAAAATGAAAAAATTGTTATCAATACTTCTACATAATTTACCAATAATGTCACAAGCCAAAAATTCCCCGGGAGCAAGATTCTTTTTTGAAATTAATCTTGGAATGGTTTTAGCAGGTTTAGGTTTATTTGCTAAACATTGTGGACAAGCAGGACAAAACTTTTTTACAGCAGTAAACATGGAAGGAAAAAAATACATTCTTTGAAGGAAATTAAATGTTTTCTGTGTAGCAAAATGTGGTAAGTGTGCATTTTCAATGCATGCCTCCCTTAAACTAATTGGTACATAAATTCTTTTAATATTGTGACTTTTACCCCTTTTTGTGACTTTTACAATTTTTAACAATAATCCTTCATTATTTACACAAAAATTTTCTGAAGTTTTTATATCATTGTTCTTTAATTTTTGAACAATATCTAAAATTTCCCTGTCTTTTTGCTGTTCTTCGAGAATGACTTTATTAGATAAGTCATGTTTTGGTTGAAAAATATTAATGTTGTTAATAGATAATTGTTCATCATCATATACTCTACTTAAATAATCAGCTGGGTTGTTGATTCCCGGTAAATAAATCATTTGGTATGAAAAATCCTGTAAAAATAATAACCATCTGCTGACAATATCAGGTTGTTTATCAATATGAATGAAATTTGTCAGACTTTTTGCATCAGTTAAAATTTGAAAAGTAGTACCATACAGAATTTCCCTAAAATGTTTAACAGAAGCATATATTGCAAATAATTCACGCCTTATAGATGGATATTTGGATTCAGCAGGTGTTAGTTTTTTGGAATAGAATTCAATGGGATAAAACTGGTTGTTTACTTTTTGCATTAGTATCGAAGATATTGCTTCTCTACTAGCATCAATAACTAAAAATAATGGAGCATCCTTAACAAAAATTTTTAAAGTGGGTTTATTTAAAATTATGCTTTGCAACTTGTCAAAGGCATCCTGACACTCAGATGACCAAAAAAATGGAGTGCTTTTCCTAGTTAAGTTGACGATAGGAGAAATAATTTCTGCATAGCCCAATATTAGATGGCGAAAGTAATTAGTCATCCCTAAAAAAGTTTGAACTTGTTTGACATTTTTTGGAATAGGAAATTTAGGAACTTTATTGATGTTATTTTCTGAAGGAGAAAAACCTTTGCTATCAATGTTAAAACCTAAATAAGTTATAGAAGATTTACACAATTGCAATTTTGCAGGATCTAACGTTAAGTTAAAAAGTTTAAGCCTGTCAAAAACTTGTTGCAAGGTGCTAATTAGCTCGTCGATTGAATCGGCGGCGATAACAATGTCGTCGAGAAAAAATTGTATATTAGGACCTTTTAGTTCATTTAAACAAGATGCTAACAGGGATACAAAATATGATCCACTGTTGCGAGCGCCAAAAGGAAGACGTTTAAATTGATATGAACCAAGTTCAGAGCAAAATGCCAATTTTTCCCTATCTTTGGGCTTTATTTTGATTTGAAAAAATGCAGATTTTAAATCCAAAACACAGTAAATATTTCTACCAGCTATATTTTGTACTATGTCAGAAATCTTTGGCAGACACACTTTAAATGGTTCAGTGATGGAATTTAAAAGTCTGAAATCAACTACCATTCTAAATTTCAATTCTTGATCTGGATCAGAAGGATTGGGTTTCTTTTTTACAAAAATGACTGGAAAACAGTAGCTTGAATTGGAAGTTTCTAAAATGTCGGCCTCAATTAATGAGTGTCCTTCAATGTAGATGAAGCCATTTACATATTTCAAGTTCGGCACATGGATCGTGAATCATATCATACAATTACTTGATATAAAAAAAAGACTTGTTTCTTTTGATCGGTCGATGAACGCATTCACTATGCTGTCCTAAAAATTTACAGCACCTTGAGTACTTCAATCAATGCATTTTTTCAAGGATAATTTTCACTTCCAGTAGCGTTTCAAAAGGCAGTTATATGAGGCATCCCCAGTCAGAAGGAAACACAAAGGAATTCCTCTGCTGGGGAGCTAGCGAAAAAGCGTCACTTGTGTATGATATCAAGTTTCCAACTGACTAAAAAAAATGCACATGGCGAGGCACCGAAACAGGAAGCCTACGCCACAGGATATAGTACATAAGTAAAAATGGTTATGATTTGAATTTATCTGGCCAAAAGATTTAGAAAAAAGTGTAAATAAATATTGTAGGTGTTTTAAAGTATAGTTCATGCAAAAATTAATCGCGGAATTTAATGGAAATTATAATTCTAAATATCTGTGAAAAAAAATGGCATGCTGCGCAAACCTACATTAAAAGTGCGTGACAAGTTTCCGTCACGGAGTAACAGTCAAGCAACAGTTAAGCGTTTAAAAAAATAAATATTATTCGAGGCTTGAATAAAGTAAACCTTGAATAAATGAGAAATTATTATTTTGATAACTAAATGTATCAAAAGAGAATTAATTGATCTTTTGTTACAGTAACAAAAAGTGTGACATCGTACTTATTTAACATAGTGGGACGCAGGACGAAGGGGGGAGGGGGTATGTTGAAGTGTGACATTTTGTGACAAAGGCGGGGGGGGGGATCATATATATGGGGGGAAAAGGGTGACATCTTCAGGGGTGATTGTATTCCGGGTGTACCCCGGAAATCCGGGTTTTTCATATCCTTCTTCCGTGTTTTAAAAATTGGAGTTTTTAGTCTTCAAAATTGAAAATTTAGCGGATGGGACCAAAAAATACGCCGAAAAGCGATAAACATTCCCTTTGTAGCAACCCTTTACGCAGCAAGGGTTGTAACGGCGCCAACCATCTTTGTTCCAAACACGAACGATACCACGTCCCACGTGCTTTCGTTGTTACAGATAACTGAACGTTGGCGCCAGTTTGGAATTTTTTCGGCGCCAAACCCCGCGTTGGTGATGTTTACATTTTCCGATGTGAACATTGCGAATAGTGGTAATTTTTTTTCCGGATTTTATTTTTATTTTTAAAAGGACGATAAAAAAACTTGGAATTTTTGTTTGGATTTAGTTATTTTTCCGATAAACATCGCAAAACGTTGAACTCATTTTCCGAACTTCATTTTTCTTTCATAATAACGCATTTTTACGTCCTTTTCCTGAAATCGACGATGGACTTCGAGTTTTTTTCTCAACTTTTATTTCAAAAGTTGCAGATATTTGACAAATAAATGAAAAAATAATAACACTAAATAGAAAAAGTATTTCACTGCAAAAATTTGGCAAAAAATATATAGTCATGTGAATTTTCTATTCATTATGTTTTACTATAAATTACAATTTATTTGCAAAAAAATTAATTAATTAAATTTCAGAGTTTTTTACTTTGTGTCACAATCACTCCTGCATCATTTATGAACGGTCCCTAAGGATAAAATTGCCCCCACTTTATTAGCAGAATGTTGAATACAATGCAATAGAAAGCAATAGCGAACCCTTTGATTCAAAATCTATGTGTGCATGATAAGTTGATAAATATTAAATTCTAAGTAATAAAAGCTTTTTTCAGGTTATCTTTTGTGTGAAAAAGGTTTTAATGTAAAATTTTATTTTTATTTAACATTTTTTATGTAAAAAATCAATCATTCAAAAGGCCCCTAATTGTGAATTATTGTGGGAGACGATTTCCCGAATCGACGTTAGTTGTGATGCCTGTGAGCGCGAGTCATCAAGTTAGCTCCTATTTCTTATGCTATTGTGTCTTGAGTGCTTTCGTTCTGACTAGAGTTCCTTTATAAGACGTAGTCTTCAGAGTAACGACAGATCGGGGGAAAACTGCCTCCGGACGAAAAACAGGGTTGCCGCCGAGTGCAAGGTTGGCTTCATACTCGCTCAAGGATTTCCGCTAAACGATAATCGTTAACGGGAAATTTTGTCCACTTGAAAGCAAAATTTCTGTTTGAATTAAAAGCTACTTTTTGCGTAAGCCACAAACGTTTTTTAAAAATCTTTGGTCTCAACAAGTCCAGGATAGTTTAATCATTCGCAGCTTTAAATTACGTTATGTTAAATATGAGAATATGGAAATTGTTACTCTTTAATTGATTCAAAAATAAATAATGATATTTATAAATTTATTATTTTCAATATGATTTCTTGGATTTTTAATTCTGAAAGTTTTTTTTTTTTTGTGTGTGTGTGTTGATAATATTGCATTAATAAATCATTAAAAGATTACTCGTTTTTTTTTTTATTTCTTAGGGAAACTAAAGGAAAATTAAGCAGTAATGCTAGAAATATATGAATGGTAAAATAATGAATTGGTAAAAAAAATATTGGAATTATTATTTAATCAGTGATATTTTTATATAAAACTCGTTATGTAAAAGTTATGTTAAAAAATGTTCTAAGAAGAAAGAATGTACTTAGAGACCGTTCGTAAATGCACGCGTTTTTTTTTTTTTTTGATATATTTGACCCCCTCCCCCCTTTGTCCCGCTATGTTGTATAAGCCTGATGTCACACTTCTTGTTACCCACCCCCCTCGAAGCGTGACATCATTTATGAATGATCCCCTTATGTGAAAAAATACATTTCCCCATGAAGGTATTCATTAAATTAAGAGCAAATACGGAAAACTTTCTCCGAGGCTAAATTCAGCTCCGCATATGCGCCCTCCCCTCTCGTAACTCCCTAACTTCAAGTAATTTAGTAGGAAAATGAAGATGACATTATAGAACATTTTTGAAATTGATAATTGGTTTTGAAGGGCAGTAAAACTTGGCCTCCTACACAGCTGCCTATTTTAAAATTCGGCAGAAAAAGCCTCTTATATATAAGAAAATCCATTCGTAACTGACTGACAAGAATGTGTGGAAGCGGCCGATATGTTTACATTCCACTAGTCGCCAAGCATAAGCAAATCACGCCAAGTCAGAGATACAAAGTATTCGTTAAAATAACTTAATTTTACTAAATTTAAACACTTTCTTAATCTTGAAGCGATGTTTTTTAATTACTTTAGGATACTAGCTATTTATTTATTACTGAAAATGACAATTAGGGCCAAAAATAGCGGGTCAACATGGAATATTAGCATTAAGAAAGCATGCACTTATTTTAACAAAGAAATAATTAAATAAATAGGAGCATATGGCCCAAAATAAAGCTACATTCCTATATTTTAAATATTTTAGAACAATAATAAAAGAATTTTAAAAATGTATTTGCCTTTAATTTTACGGATTCTCGTGTTTTTTCATGGCATTTAATCGTCTCCACGTTAAAGCTATGGGACGAAAGAAGGCACTGCCTCGGGCGGAGGGTTCAAACCTTCCACCAATAGGAAAATGATACCGCTTTGACGCTACTCTCGCTAAGATACAGGGACTCTAGTTCTGACAAAGGGTTGTCTTGCAAGCTATTTGTTTCCACTCTTTGACTATAAATGGTACTCGGATTATAATCCAATGAGCAGCCATCTTGGCTAGACACAACAAGTAAAAAGTAGCATTATTGGGATCGTTATTAATCTCTGCCAATGGGTCAATTTTCTTCAAAATCACCATTTTCTTGGGGGGGGGGGGGGACAAAAAATATCTTGTTAAGCCAATGGGAGAGCGTACTTGATTCGGGATCAGTAAGTATTCATTTGGTAACAGTGGTGTAGTCGACGGGGAATGCTTTGGAACGCGTCCCCTACCTTTTTAGTTTTATACAAGCGTTCCCCCACTTTTTGATTCCAGTTGGTTATCTTCATGTGTATAAGTGGTCCCCCCCCCAACTTTTTTTCAGGATTAAATCACTGTTTGGTAGGGAAAAGTGGGTGTGTAGAATGATGGGAGAGGGGCAATGAAGTGCCGGAGTCGGGAGTCGAAAACCGAGGTCTTTTCGGTGGTAGCCTTGTTCTTTACCGCTTTCGTGCCCACTGGGCAGGGGTATAGATGGCTATTTGAAACACTGCCTTGCACTTCTACAGGGTGCAACCAAGGAAGTGTTTGGATTTGGGGTTTAAAAACGCTTCAGAACCCTGAGATTTAAGCATAGACATTAAAGAACTAGACACTGCAACTGGGCGGAGTCAATATCGTGTACATAATAATCAGGACAGGCTCATGAGCTCGAATGAATATATGAAACACTGAAAAAGCAATATCTGTTAAGTGGGACGATGCTGCTGAAGTGCAGCTAATTGGCAAGCTTTTTCCAGCCGAAGGAAGAAACTTGGCAGATTTGACCAGGGCTGTGGAGTCAGTTGGGAAAGTGTCCGAGTCTGGAATTTTGAAGACTGCCTCTGATGCCCTCACAAACATATATACTGTGCAAGTTAGACCACTTGCGGTGCAGCACTTTAGCGGTCAACTTACAGAGGGTGGAGGAGATTTTGTCAATTCTTCATTTCTTACACTATGCCTTAATGCATTTGTAACTACCGTATATTTCCGAATATAAGCCGAGAGTGCATTATTCCTTCAAAAATGTACCAAAAATTCAAAACTCGTACATAAGCCGAGATAAAAATTAGAAGGGAAAAAAAAACGCCAAAAGGGGCGAAAATTTCGCCAAGGAGGTAACTCAGATCACATATTTTCCAATCAAGACGTTGTGAAAGTGAGAAGATAGGCGCCAACAGCGACAGATTGATCTGTGGCAACCCTGTCTCGAGCGCCGAGGGCCGAGCGAGAGAGGGCATTTTCCCCTATTCATTCATTTTGCCCATGCGTTTGCTTGTTTGTTTTCCTTTCTTTTATTGTTTTAATTCAGTTATTTTCTGCATTTACTGAAGGGGGAGCGGGAATAGAAAGTCATACACAGATAAGGGTCGCGAGTAAATTATTATGGTCGGGAGCAAATTTCGCCATTTTGTTTCAGCGATGATGTCACAAAAGCCAGCTGTAAAATTATATGTATATTCTTTTAATTAAAACTCTACTTGTTTTAAGCTAATTCTTTCCTTAATGTAAGAGACATAAATTGCATAATTAGATCTCTATATTAGTCGATATTTTGCGATATATAGACTGAATTTTTTTTAGATTATCGGACCCGTATATAAGCCGACCCCCACGATTTAGCTTTCAAAAAAGTTCCAAAAATTCTCGGCTTATACACGGAAATATACGGTATTTAAAATATAATTTCATGTAATGACATTACTTTAATCCTCTAATGCATGCATTTATTTATTTGTGTTATAAACAAAAACTTCATATGCCGCAAACTACTTTAACATCTCAGGACTGTTGTGTAATAGTTTATTTTAGAATTTTTGTCCTGGATAGTCAAAAATTCGTATTCTTGTATGAAGACGTTTTATGATCTTTTGCCATATTTATTCAATATAATTATAAACATGGTAAAATTGAATATTCAAACTTCATTTATAAGGAATAAGAAGCTGTAAAATAATAACAAACTTCCCAGTAGTGTAAAGTACTCTTCAAAATAACTAAACAGAATTTGATTCGAAACTAAGATTTTTTCTTCTTTCTTGAATTCTCCATGGACTCCCAAAGATGTCTTAATCTTTTAACAATCTTGAATAGCCTATGAAACCTTTTGTGGTTTCCGAGAATTGTTTGGAGTGTCTAGATGAGGACGACATGCAAATTGAAGCACAAAAACGAATCTGCACAAAAATTCGAAGCAAAAATGTATGTCACCTCATATGAGGCTTTCATGCATGAGAGGATTAAACTAGTGATTAGTTTTTTTTTTCAGTTATCTAAAGTATCATTAGAGAAATTTAACCTGAATGACTAACAATGTATCCTATACGACTTTAAAATTAAAGTACTCAGTTAAATATCGTATTAATTATGCAAGCTACTTATTTGATGGTAAAGATTTTGTAAAAATGCAGTTTCTTCTTTTTTCTTCTATCTGACACAGCCATTTTGTAAAAATGCAGAATTTTTCAAAATGGCTGTGTCAGATAGAAGAAAAAAGAAGAAACTTATTTAAAGAATAAAAGAGGCTGATAGTAGTTTTCCGATTTGGTTCACTTACAAAGACGTTAAAGCAAACTTTATATTGATGTTTCATCCATCCAGATAAATACTGGGCTAACATTATAGCATAAAAATATCCTGGAAAAGTGTTTTTAGTTTCTTTTATCTTTGCAAAAAAAAAAAAAGAAAGAAAAACAAATAAATATAGTAATAATTAGGAATGTACCGAGTAGCCGAGTAGTTGTGAATAAAAAAATTGCATTGACGTGCACATGAAGAATTTTGTATAGTATATTGAAATGAAAACATACATTTTAACTACATAATATATATAAACTAATGAATAAACTAATGAAAGAAATTGAATGTAAGAATTCCAAAATAGAATTCTTTAAACCTCTTTATAAAAATCAGTTTATCAAAAAGGATTATTGGTTGTGGTAAAAATTCATTCAATAATGTAAAATGCCTCATAATCTTCTCCCCCCCCCCCTCCCTCCCCGCACCCAAGGAAAAAAGTCTATATTGGCACTGTATATTTTTATTTACTTTCTTTTCATTTTTTAATTTTTTCTAGTTAATAATAAAGTGATATTTTTTATATGTAATTCTATTTTTAAAACCAAAGATACAAAATTATTATGGTGTATTTTTACACCATAATTTACAACATATTGAACTTGATATTAACTATTAAAACATTTGCATTTGATAGAATTTTGTGTATTTCCTTTTTCTTGCTGATAATTTCTTTACTTTAAAGTCTTTTTTTTTCCCCACTTTTACAATTGGAGCTTTTATGTATGGTAATTGGAGCTATTATGTAGCTAGATTTTGATTTTCATTTAGAATTACGTATATATATATATATATATATATCTATGTAATATATTCAGTTACCCAAAGAGAAATCATATTTAATGCAAATAAGTTACCACAAATTAATCCATTTAAAAGGTTTAGATGAAAAGACAATCCTTTCTTCATCAGGCATCCAAAAAGATTGCCAGGGCATAACATACGAGTTTCTGACATGTTTCACCGATTTGTTAAATCAAACATGTTGGACGCTACTCGTACAGCCTAAAAAGTGGAAAACAAAGTATAGAAAGTGGAAAAAATAGTCGAATTAGCATATGAACTTTACCAATATATAAGCTGTGTAAAAATATTTTATATACTTCATAATTTTTTGTAATTATTGCATATTGCATATTTATATTTGCATATTATTGTACTAATCACTTACAAATTTATCTACTACAGTTGAACCTGGGATATAGTGAACACTCGGTTGTAGTGAACTTTTTTAGTGGTCCCGCCGAACTCCTATCCAACTAATGTTATTTTATATGCTTATAGTGGACAATTGAGAAATTGGTAGTTCGTTTATAGTGAACTCAAATTTCATTCCCTTGGATTTTTTTCCCAGTTCTCCAACTGTAAACTTGCACGTGTTGTGATTGAAAAGCCAGCATTCCTTTCTATTGTGTCAAATTTCACTCTTTCATGCTTATCGTCTTAAACTAGTGCAAACAAGTTGTTAAGCAGAACATTTCTCCCCCCCCCCCCATCCGGTAACAGTCCCAATTGTTCGCTCCTTTCCCCCTTGTTCCTCTCACTGAATTCTAGGAATTCACTTATCTCTATATCTCGCTCTATTCATTACAAATCACCCTTTGAAACCGGTAACTGGATCAATCCAAGAATTTTCCTCGTTTTCAAGTGCTTCTCCTCATTATGTTCGATTTGATTTGAGGCGAGCAGACGCCTTTTTTCCAACTTCAGCAAAAATGACTACTTTAAAAAGGAAAGCATTTAAAATCGAAGAAAAGGCGCAACTTATTAATAGGATTGAAGATGGCACAAATCTGATTGTCGATAAAAAAGTTGATGAACTATATTTAAAATCAAAATCTGTTCAATCTAAAATTACTAATTTTTTTCATGCATAGAAAGTAAGAATAGAATCAAGTTTTTGTAAGTAACATCTGATTCTTTTTCTTCTTAATGTTTGTTTTAATGTTTATTTGATTAATTAAGTATTTATAAGCAATTTATGTACCATTTCTAACAAAACTGCAGTCATATTTAAAAAGAAAGACTGTTTTCAAAGAATTTGGATATAGTGAACCACCGGTCATAGTGGACTTATTGTCGAGTCCGTAGACGGTTCACTATATATCGGGGTTCGACAGTATTAGTAAACTTTAAAAAAATGACGAAATTTTTACAACTACTCGATAATGGCCGAGTACTAGGCTGGAATTTTGCCGAGTACTCGGTACACCGAGTATATACCAAGTACTCGGTACATCCCTAGTAATAATTAGGTGGTCAACTTACAAAGGGTATTTTACAATGCTCTCTCCCAAATTTGGCGTATATAAGTGGCAGGGTTCATTGATTTAAATCAGCTTGATTTAAATCAAGTGATTTTTTTCAAAAATCATTGATTTTACAATGTTAGAAAAGTTGTAAAAATGAAATATGTCGCAATTACAACCACTGTTTAAACAAAACGTCCTAGGTCCATCTGTCATTGTGTGCATAACAATTTCATACATTTAGAACTAATATATTTTTTTAAATTTTACAATATTACTCTTATTCTTCAGGCATCTTAACAGCAAAGCATCATTCATTCAATGATTCAAATTAAAGTTAATAATAATCAAGAACCATTTTGTGTTTTTTATCTTAAAAATAGTATTTTAGATCAATTTAACAAATGCCACACAATAAATAATTCAGAATGATAGTGTTTAAAACAATTGTTAGAACTTAGAATATGTATTCTTAAAGTTTCATCCATGTCCCCTAAAAACTTAAGGTTTTTTACCTTCTAAAATATTTTTTTATCATAGAAGATTTCAATAACGATATTTGATTAAAACAAAAAGTTTGAGTTTTTAGTAATGCTGTGAGCATATGATTTTACTAAATGGGTAAAAATATTTCAGGCTTTTTCATTTATATAATAGAAAAATGATTAAAGTACACTCAATGTAAAAATTAAGTATAAGGGAAAGGAGGGTAAGAGTACGCAGTCGGTTAAGAGTACGCAGGGACTTTTTCCCCTGTTGGCAACACTACAAGCAGAAGCGAGTATGATTAACTCAACACGTTTGTTTTCAGTTGGCTCAAGAGACCGCCATTGTTATTTTCATCCTTGCTGTCGTTGATTTATCAGGTAAAATATGATTTCTGCATGTTGGCACGTAATTTTTCTGTGAAGAGATATTAGTTTTTTTGTCAATAAAGGATTGATGTTTGCTTTTTAAGTAGATATCATTATGAGCTTTGTTCCCTTCCGAGCAACGTGGGCATGTCAGAATTTTACTATTGTGAATGCTACAACCATCTATAGACGATTTTGAGGAGCAATACATCGGTGGGTAAGAGTACGCACATAAGAAAAATTTAGAGAGAAAGAGAGAATTAGAAGAAGCAAAAGCTAATCGAGCTGCTATGAAAAGTAAAAATGAGGCCAAAACTGAAAAAGGAAAAACCGTGAAAGCAAAGAAAAAATTTGTTCTGCATTGTATCGACAACCCAGTTCCCTCAACAAGTTCAGAAAACAATGAGTCGACAATATGCCCAGGCTGTGAACAATCATATGATGAAGATTGGATCCAGTGTGGATTATGTATGGAGTGGTGGCATGATGAATGTTCCAGTTACGAAGGCACTGGAGCATTTGTATGCGACTACTGCTAAATTTTCTGAATGCGTACTCTTACCCTGCCTGGGTGCGTACTCTTATCCGCCAGGTCGGGTAAGAGTACGCATTTGCAATTTTTTTTCCCGCTTGCTTTCTTTCATATAATTTTTTAAGATAAAACTTTCATTTTGTGTACCTAAGTTTCTAAGTTAATAAACTATGATTCAGTCAATTTTCAAGGTTCTCACTTTTCAATTCTCATTTTTATAACGAACAATCCACTAGGTGCGTACTCTTACCCTCCTTTCCCTTACACAATTGTTACTTTCTTACAGCTTTCAACAGCAAAATATTCCAGATTAAATTTGTTCATTTTCTCCGTACTTATGAGTGTACTCTGTACTTATTCCTTGTATGGTTCAGTTTCATTTAAGTCATACATTTGTATTAAAATTTGTTTATCATTATTATTATTTAAAAATATTTACTGCTTTGAAAATAAAATGTGCAAAATCAGATTTTAAGCTTATTGATAAGCATATTGATTAACATGTCATATTGTTTCTATGAATGTAACATAATAAATATCCAAAAAAATTAAAGTCTTAAAAAAAAATCCGATTTAGGGGACTTGGCACCTTTCAAATGTAGAAAATGGCTGAAAATAACGATTTTTCAATTTTTTGCTTAAAATGTGGTTTGACTCTCCTAGTATATCTGAGCGAAGTTTTGAAGCGATACAACCAATATAAATGTAGTTAAGAAGTAAGAGAACTCAAATGTTTCTGATGTTTTAGCAGGATTTTGTATTCTTTAAACTGCGTAAAAAAAAAAAAAAAAAAAAAAAAAAAAAAAAAAAAAAAAAAAAAAAAAAAAAAAAAAAAAAAAAAAAAAAAAAAAAAAAAAAAAAAAAAAAAAAAAAAAAAAAAAAAAAAAAAAAAAAAAAAAAAAAAAAAAAAAAAAAAAAAAAAAAAAAAAAAAAAAAAAAAAAAAAAAAAAAAAAAAAAAAAAAAAAAAAAAAAAAAAAAAAAAAAAAAAAAAAAAAAAAAAAAAAAAAAAAAAAAAAAAAAAAAAAAAAAAAAAAAAAAAAAAAAAAAAAAAAAAAAAAAAAAAAAAAAAAAAAAAAAAAAAAAAAAAAAAAAAAAAAAAAAAAAAAAAAAAAAAAAAAAAAAAAAAAAAAAAAAAAAAAAAAAAAAAAAAAAAAAAAAAAAAAAAAAAAAAAAAACTTCATTGTTGTTATGCTATATTTTGTTATATTTGTGTTCTTGAGAACATTTCGCGAAATTTGCGGGAATGTCCCGCGAATTTCGCGCCCTTTTTTCCGAGTGACACTTGCAACCCTAATTAATCGTCAGTCACGATGTCATCAGGGTCGTGGTAGCCTAGTGGTTAAGATGTCGGATTTTCAACCAGAACTTCGTTGGTTCGATACCGGACTTACCGAAGACCCACCATGTACACTTGGAGATACGTCCATGAAAAATTCATGGACGCGTGCAGGCAAAAAAAAAACATCTATAATATATTAGTGTTCTATTCTATATAATAAAGTTATATTAGCAGTGGTACGCCAAATGGCGTGCAAGATAAATGGTCTTGCGCGAAAAAATAAAGATTGGGAACCGCTGGCCTAGTGCTAACAGGGAAGGAGGCTGGAGGAGAAAAAAAAGTCACGATTACAAAACGTCTGTTTGTGTTTTGCATTCCTCGTGTCTCTTTTGCAGTGGCGGATCCAGAAAAAAATTCTGGAGGGGGCACAATGTGGCTGACGTGCGTGGTTTTAACTTAAAAACAAAATAGAGGGGGGGGGACACAACTCTAGAAACTGTGATCCGTTTTTATTTCCAAATATAATTTAATCAATTATTTAATTAAACTTAATTGATTTATTAAATTTAACTTATCAATAAAATTTTAATTAATTATTCCCTAATTAAATTTTAAAAAAAAACAATTTTTTTAAAACTGGACATATATTACAAAGGAATAAATACTGTGAAAGCACTTATTTTCTCGAGCACTTTTCTTTAAACTTTTGGTTTTGTTCATATGAAATTCGCGAAATTTTCCAGCTCGCAAAATCACCGATAACTTCATTTTCGCGAAAATTCCGGGGGGGGGGGGGGGTCAAATGGTGTCTTCTTTAAGTCTATTGAAGATTTAACGTGGACGTAAATCAACTGTCTAAGTGATTTGCAGGTGTCTGCTTCTTTCTGTCTCAGCAATTACCCGGTTATCTCAGTTTATCACATAGAATTAAAAGAATAGAAGTCACATAGAATAGAAGTTTTATCGCTCCAGTTTGACATCTGCAAAATAGTAATAGAAATATAATTTCACGTTAATTTAAAGCACAAATGAGCATTAAAACGCAGACATATGTTTCGGGATTGCTTGGAATCTCTTTTTCAATGCGACAGGGAGCTTCTAGATGCAAAACATCCAAATGAAGCAGACAAAACAATAAAAACAAAGCTTATATAGCCTAAGAATTAACTGTAAACCAATGAGAATGAAGGCAGTGTGAAGTGGAAGTAGAAGTAGCAGGGAAAGCACCAATAAGAGCGCAACAAACGAATCCAGTTGAAAGTTCAGGAAGTAAAAAGGAATATCAATAAAAACAAAGCAAAAAAGACGACAATATGCATAAAAATGTGAAAATACATGAAAATTGAAAAATAAAATACAAAGAATAAAATGGAAATAAAATAAGTACAGAAAATACCAAAACAAAACAAAGTACACATGTAAAGGAGGGGGAGGGGGAGGAGAAAAAATTAAAAATAGACACAAAAAAGGAAAACTAACAAGAAAAACAAGAAACAACAACAAATTAAAGGAACTTATGCCAGACCTGTGAAAAATAAGGAGTTGAGGAAGAATCATTAACCAAATTAGAACTATTCCTGTTAATATGATAAGCTTCCCAAAAGTCAAGCTCTAAAGGGGAAGAACATTTTTGAATAATTTTCCCAGAATTGAAATCAAAAGAGTGGTTGGAATTCCAACAATGTTGAGCAATGCTAGACTTATTTAACTCTTGCTTTCGTACATAACCTTTATGCTCATTTAACCGAATTTTCAGAGCACGTTTTGTCTGTCCAATGTAAGAAAGGCCGCAACGGCAACTAATTTAGTAAATGCCCCAAGTATTAAGTTGATCGACAGGATCTTTAAGAGAAGAGAAGGAAAGTTTGTTGCTAGGAGCAAAAACGACTTGAAATTGAAACCTTTTTAGGATTTTAGCAACACGAAAACTGACAGAATGAAAGAATGGTAACACAAACAAATTCTTTCTAGAAACCACATGATTGGGACCAGAAGTTTTTTTAGAAAGTTTGTTATGAATAGAATCAATTAATGAGTGAGAAAATCCTCTATCCACAGCTACAGCTTTCAGATAGTTGAGTTCAATCTTGAGAAGCTCAGGAGAAGAGCAAATATTAATAGCACGATGGACAAGAGCATTAAAAGCCGAATATTTTTGGTTGGGAGGATGAGACGATAGTCTATGAGGAGGGACAGAAACAGCGAAATGTTTACGATAGACAGAAGTAGTGAAACCAGACTCACTCCTAGAAATCAAAACATCAAGAAACGCGAGGCTACTATTAAGTTCTTTCTCACAAGAAAAACTGGATATTAGGATCAATGGAGTTCATAATAGAAAGAGCATCATCAATACCTAACAAGTTCCTGTCCGTTAAGACAAAACAATCATCCACATAACGAACATAAAATTGCAATTGCAATTTCTGGAATAGTTTTTCCTCAAAATAATGCATATAGAAATCACTTAAAATAGGACTAAGAGGACTTCCCATAGCCAGGCCATCAACCATAGCATAGAATTTACCATTAAATACAAAAGTGCTCTGCTGCAAGCACACACGAGTAAGAAAAACTAATTCCTCAATTTCCACAGCAGTAAAATGGAATTCAGAAAGCCTTTTCCTGAGGCAAGTCAAAGCGCCATCAACAGGAACATTAGTAAACAAAGAATTAACATCAAAAGAGGCCATAACCGAATTATTCGGAACGAAGTTATGAAGTTTATTAACAAAATAGGTGGAATTTCAGGGCTCGGCGCACATTGGAGTCTTCAAAATAGTGAAAAAAGTGACCACAGCTTTAAAAAAAGTTACCAAAATAGTGACCATTAAATATAAATTTGTGTGTTTGTTTTTTTATTTAAACTAAATATAACTTGAAAAAGAGCAGTTTCGACATCTTTTGAAAACTAAACTTGAATAAATAGAGCTTTTACCCAACTTAAAAAAAAATAAATTCATAGCCTATTCAAAAATAAGAATTTTTATACCTGTAACTATGTTCATAAATACCTTTTTCAAAGCCCATAAATGGCTAAGAGTGAGAGAGACAAAAGTTATTTTTTTTAATTAATTTCTTTCTCAAATTGTTACTTATTTAAAAATATAAATGAATAAATATTTATTCAAATCGGCAGAAATTTCAAATTTTAATTTATGTTCAACATTGAATAAAATTTATTTTGCAAATGATATCTTTTAAATATTTTTTATACTTGTTTAAGGATTAGAAAATTTCACTTAAAATAAATCTAAATTTGATATTTCATCAAAATTATTCAGACTGAAAATACTGTGTTAATCTTCTGTATCACTGTAGGAAACAAACCGTTTGATTATTCGATACTGTTTTTGTAATTTCATGGTAGTAACAAAATCCAAGAAAAATTCCCTGATTGAGCTCCAAAAACTTCCCTGATTTTATAATTTTAGTTGGGATAGTTACACGGTATCACTGTCATACATAATGACAGTATGAGTGGCACAATCAGAAAAATTCTTTACGGGGGGGGGGGGGTGCACTATTTTTTTTTCCTATCTGAACTTTGTGCAATTCCTTTTTATTGGGGGGGGGGGATGGAAATAAAAAGGTCATAATGTAATTTTCTGAGCGATATATATTATCTGCAACTGCTAAGAAATGTTTTGCACAGTTTTTCTTTTGGAAACAGGCGCTTTAAAGAGAAGGAAAATAAACTGAAAGGAACATGTTTAAGGTCGGATATGTGCTGTTTTCAAAAAAATATATTTCGCGATTTTCTGAAAGAGGGTTTGCTTTTGCAATTAGATTTTATTAATTGTTGTTTTGAAAAACAATCGGGAAATGTTTTACACCGTTTTTTTTTTCCCCGGAAATAGGCGTTTTAAGGAGAAGGAAAATAAAATGTACTAAACATGCTTAAGATCAGAAATGTGCCTTTTTTTTTTTCAAAAAAATTACTTCGCGATTTTTCGAAAAAGGTTCATTTTTGCGATGAGCTTTCCTTTATTGTTGCTTTAATTCTAATATCATTAAATTTTCCTTATTTCTATTGTTGTTTTCTTATATTTATTTTTTGAAATGAACTCTAATTTTCGCTCGATACAGAACATTCGCGAAATTGAAAATTCGCGTTCCTCGCATTTTTCCGATGGTCTGATCTTTTTACTACAATAATTTAGTGGCTAGAGAATATAAAACCATATCAAAATTTACCAGAAATCTTTTCTTTAATTGTTTAATTAAATAGGTTAAAATGACATTGAGAAAATTCTAGATTTTTCGATGCTTTGCCTCGTATGTAAGCCTACTCAAACTTCGTTTTTTGTGCTAAATTTCGCAAGTTATAGGCGAGTATATACCTTAATAAAAATACTATAAATGGGCAAAATGCTAATAAAAAGTTCTAGAGCAAATTACATGGGCTCTGATGCTACTTACAAAATTTTTTGAATGAGGACCTAAAATACGGAAAGATCGCGGCCCTGAGCGTTCCGGATTTGAGGTACCATACTGTAACTTTATTTTCTCGAGATGCGTATTGTCTTTTCGTTGAGAAATCCTCACCAAAAATGCTCTTTTGTGATTGTGAGTTAGTTCGGGAGGGGGGGGGGGATGAAAGAAAAGAGAAATTTTCTGAGTGATATAATCTGCAACTGCTAAAAATTTTTAGTCTGATTTTTTTTTTTTTTTTTCTAACTTAAATATCGCTTTATTTTATTTTCTTAGGATTTGCTCTTCTCGAGTAAAAAAAAAATTAAAAACAATTAAAATCATCATTCTAGATGGGGGGAGGTCACGGGCCCTCTAGGCCTCCCCTTCTGGTTGCATCACACTGCAATATCAAACCTTAACTTCGGCACACCCGGGGCCGGCGCCACGCCGAATTTCAAAAAACGACCAAAAATGGCGGACTTACAGGACCAAAAATGGCGGATACGCGGAAGCTTCAATCCTGGCACACGTGTTTTTATGCAAAATTGCAATGTTTTCTGAACTCATATACAGAAAAAGTAATTTTTTTGGTTGCTTGGAAAGGGCAAAAAAGTGAAAATATTGACCAATTTTTAAAAAAAAGTGAAAATAGTGACCAATTTTTGAAAAAGTGACTAAAAGTGACCAATGCAAAAAAAAGTGACTTTTAGTGAAAAAAGTGACTAGCGCCGACCCCTGGAATTTTTAACAGTGAAAACATTCCGACTCCTAAGTGGAGAAAATACAGAAACTAAAAATTTGGAAAGTTTATATGAAGCTGTGCCAATACTGGAAACAATTGGTCTGAAAGGAATACCTGCCTTGTGTACCTTCGGTAAAGCATAGAAACGCGCACAATTAGCAACAGAAGGAATCACAGACCGTTTAGCAATCAAAGGAATAGAATGAACAGACTGAACAGCATAAGAAATAGCTTTTAACTCTTTGTCGCTAGGATCTTTATAAATTTCAGAATAAGGACCAGAAGCAATTAAGTCATCAGTTTTTTCAACGTAAGATGATTTATTACGAACAACAATCTGACCACCCTTGTCAGCTTTGGTAATGACCAAATCAGAATTTGAAACTAAATTATTGACACAGAATGGGTAAAACCAATATTAGGAACTTTTGAATTGAAATCGACATTGGAAGCAATAAGATGCCGAACCGACTCTTTTTGAGTGGAAGTTAAAGCACTAAATTTGAAAGCTTTTTCAACCGGAGCAATAAGTTCAGAAAAAGAAGGCTTTTTAGCCAAAGAAAAATTGTTATTACATTTCAAAGCATTAATTTCATTACTATTCAAAGGAAATTTCGAAAGATTTACAACCGCATTCCTATTAACAAGAGGCAAATCAGCCGGAACAGGAACATTTGAATCGTTACACAACTTGGTAAATTTCTTATTTAAAGTAATTTTGTGACAGTCAGATGAATGAAGGGCTCTTGCCCATGACATTCTATCAATAGAATCAAAACCGAAATTAGAATTAGATACAGAAAGATGTAAATCATAAAGTTCCGTTCTATGAACGAAAGTTTTTCCTAGTTTCCTGGATAGAAGCTCTAAGTAAAGCTAATTTGGAACGAAAAATTACCTTATCAACCCTAACAGAACGCGGTAAATTACACTTTAAAGTGATAAACTTAGGAATGACTTTCTTGCGCCTGCAAGCCTGGAGAAATTTTAAATGGTTCAAAAACCGAACCTTTTTAATTCGTAGATTACAAAATCTGTTAACCTGAGACATATCCAAAATCAAAACAAACAAAACATAAGGGGAGAAAACACTAGCAAAACCGTTCTATAAACAAAATAAACAGAAAGAACAAATTTCAAAAACAAATGCAAAACATACACGACGTAACAAAATGCGGAACGAATGACAGAAAACAAAAAAGCAAAAACAAACACAGTCAAGAAAGGCAATGAGGAAAGAACAAAAATCAAAAACTCACCAAGCAGCGAACAGATGGAAGAACAAAACAAAAGAAAGAAGAACAAAAATTCAGGCACGTTAAGCCTAACAGATAATAATAATTTAACTTTGTGCAAGTAAACAGTAATAGAAATATAATTTTACGTTAATTTAAAGCACAAATGAGCATTAAAACGCAGACATATGTTTCGGGATTGCTTGGAATTTCCAAGCCAATTGGAATTCCAAGCCCTTGGAATTTCCAACATATGCTTCGGGATTCCAAGCAATCCCGAAACATATGTCTGCGTTTTAATGCTCATTTGTGCTTTAAATTAACGTGAAATTATATTTCTATTACTGTTTACTTGCACAAAGTTAAATTATTATTATCTGCAAAATAGTTTCTTTTTCCTCGTTTTTATAATAAAGGAGGGGGGAAAAAGTCAATTCTCTCTAGTCCTTACCAAAAGCGTCTGGCGGGGGCACGAGCCCCCGTGGGATCCCCCACTGCTCTTTTGCATCATTTTAAAGACTTATTTGAATAATACATTTTTCAACTTGTTGCATTTACTCTATTTTTTATATAGAAAATACAAGTTTGATACAAATGCTTGTGCTTTTATTTTTTCTATCGCATCTATTACGTCCTTAAAAAAAACTCTATAATGTGAAGGCCATTATCAGAACAAGAAAAAATAAATAAAAAGGTCTTCAAAATAGTTTAATACAGTGACACCTGTAAAGTTGACCGTCTTTGTAAGCTGACCACCTGTTTAAGTTGACCACTTTTGTCAGGAACGGAATTACCCCTATATTATATAATGAAGAGAAGCCTTTGTAACTTGACCACCTAAGTTGACCACCTGCCATTGACCACTTATCAAGGTTCGTGAATTTCTTTCTTTTTTTTTTTTTCAAAATCAAAAAAAAATCGGAATTTTTTTATTTAAGGGGACTTGGCACCTTTTGACATTTTTTTTTTAATTTAAGAACTTTTACCTATTTCATTTTTATGTTATGATGTGCTATTCAACAAAATGATTTTCACGTGAAAAATCAAAATTCAACGAACAGAAAATTTTAAAATTCAATTTTTTAAAAATTATTTACCAATTTTAAATTTCCTTCTTTTTTTCATTTCTTGACTTTTTTTTACCAAATTTTTTTAAAGTACTTATTATAGTATGGTTTACAATTTTAGGGATATGTTTTGCTATTAATTAATTAGTTTTTGAGAAAAAAGTTTTTAAAGTTACATCGATGGTAGAAGAACACAGAAAAAAAAAACGACTTTTGTTATTTTCATTTTAAAAAAAAATTTTTTTTTTGAAAATATATAGCAAATTCCATCCCTAATTTTATCAAGCACATCGTATCGAACACACACAAAAAATTTCAAGTTGCTACATGAATATATGTAGACGTTTTAGCATTTTAAGTACTACAATATGGCGAAAACACACAAACCGAGAAAACGCAGTTTAAAGAATACAAAATCCTACTAAAACATCAGAAATATTTGAGTTCTCTTACTTCTAACTACATTTATATTGGTTGTATCGCTTTAAAACTTCGCTCAGATATACTAGGAGAGTCAAACCACATTTTAAGCAAAAAATTGAAAAATCGTTATTTTCAGCCATTTTCTACATTTGAAAGGTGCCAAGTCCCCTTAAATCGGATTTTTTTCTAAGACCTTAATGTTTTTGGATATTTATTATGTTACATTGATAGAAACAATATGACATGTTAATCAATATGCTTATCAATGAGCTTAAAATCTGATTTTGCACATTTTATTTTCAAAGCAGTAAATATTTTTAAATAATAATAATGATAAACAAATTTTAATACAAATGTATGACTTAAATGAAACTGAACCATACAAGGAATAAGTACAGAGTACACTCATAAGTACGGAGAAAATGAACAAATTTAATCTGGAATATGTTGCTGTTGAAAGCTGTAAGAAAGTAACAATTGTGTAAGGGAAAGGAGGGTAAGAGTACGCACCTAGTGGATTGTTCGTTATAAAAATGAGAATTGAAAAGTGAGAACCTTGAAAATTGACTGAATCATAGTTTATTAACTTATAAACTTAGGTACACAAAATGAAAGTTTTATCTTAAAAAATTATATGAAAGAAAGCAAGCGGAAAAAAAAATTGCAAATGTGTACTCTTACCCGACCTGGCGGATAAGAGTACGCACCCAGGCAGGGTAAGAGTACGCATTCAGAAAATTTAGCAGTAGTCGCATACAAATGCTGCAGTGCCTTCGTAACTGAAACATTCATCATGCCACCACTCCTTACATAATCCACACTGGATCCAATCTTCATCATAGGATTGTTCACAGCCCGGTCATATTGTCGACTCAGTGTTTGCTGAACTTGTTGAGGGAGCTGGGTTGTCGATACAATGCAGAACAAATTTTTTCTTTGCTTTCATGGTTTTTCCTTTTTCAGTTTTGGCCTCATTTTTACTTTTCATAGCAGCTCGATTAGCTTTTGCTTCTTCTAATTCTCTCTTTCTCTCTACCTTTTTCTTATGTGCGTACTCTTACCCACCGATGTATTGCTCCTCAAAATCGTCTATAGATGGTTGTAGCATTCACAATAGTAAAATTCTGACATGCCCACGTTGTTCGGAAGGGAACAAAGCTCATAATAATATCTACTTAAAAAGCAAATATCAATCCTTTATTGACAAAAAAACTAATATCTCTTCACAGAAAAATTACATGCCAACATGCAGAAATCATATTTTACCTGATAAATAAACGACAGCAAGGAGGAAAATAACAATGGCGGTCTCTTGAGCCAACTGAAAACAAACGTGTTGAGTTAATCATACTTGCTTCTGCTTGTAGTGTTGCCAACAGGGGAAAAAGTCCCTGCGTACTCTTACCCTCCTTTCCCTTATACGTAATTTTTACATTGAGTGTAGTTTAATCGTTTTTCTATTATATAAATGAAAAAGCCTGAAATATTTTTACCCATTTAGTAAAATCATATGCTCACAGCATTACTAAAAACTCAAACTTTTTGTTTTAATCAAATATCGTTATTGAAATCTTCTATGATAAAAAAATATTTTAGAAGGCAAAAAACCTTAAGTTTTTAGGGGACATGGATGAAACTTTAAGAATACATATTCTAAGTTCTAACAATTGTTTTAAACACTATCATTCTGAATTATTTATTGTGTGGCATTTGTTAAATTGATCTAAAATACTATTTTTAAGATAAAAAACACAAAATGGTTCTTGATTATTATTAATTTTAATTTGAATCATTGAATGAATGATGCTTTGCTGTTAAGATGCTTGAAGAATAAGAGTAATATTGTAAAATTTAAAAAAATATATTACTTCTAAATGTATGAAATTGTTATGCACACAATGACAGATGGACCTAGGAAGTTTTGTTTAAAACAGTGGTTGTAATTGCGACATATTTCATTTTTACAACACTTTTCTAACACTAAAATTAATGATTTTTGAAAAAAATCACTTGATTTAAATCGCGATTTAAATCAAGCTGATTTAAATCAATGAACCCTGCCACTTATATACGCCAAATTTGGGAGGGAGCATTGTAAAAAAACCCTTTGTAAGTTGACCACCTAATTATTACTAGGGATGTACCGAGTACTTGGTATATACTTGGTGTACCGAGTACTCGGCAAAATTTCAGCCGAGTACTCGGCCATTACCGAGTAGTTGTAAAAATTTCGTCATTTTTTTAAAGTTTACTAATACTGTCGAACCCCGATATAGTGAACCGTCTGCGGACTCGACAATAAGTCCACTATGACCGGTGGTTCACTATATCCAAATTCTTTGAAAAGTCTTTCCTTTTAAATATGACTGCAGTTTTGTTAGAAATGGTACATAAATTGCTTATAAATACTTAATTAATCAAATAAACATTAAAACAAACATTAAGAAGAAAAAGAATCAGATGTTACTTACAAAAACTTGATTCTATTCTTACTTTCTATGCATGAAAAAAATTAGTAATTTTAGATTGAACAGATTTTGATTCAATCTGTTAATTTTTGAAAAAAATCCAAGGGAATGAAATTTGAGTTCACTATAAACGAACTACCAATTTCTCAATTGTCCACTATATGCATATAAAATAACATTAGTTGAATAGGAGTTCGGCGGGACCACTAAAAAAGTTCACTACAACCGAGTGTTCACTATATCCCAGGTTCGACTGTAGTAGATAAATTTGTAAGTGATTAGTACAATAATATGCAAATATAAATATGCAATAATTAAAAAAAATTATGAAGTATATAAAATATTTTTACACAGCTTATATATTGGTAAAGTTCATATGCTAATGCGACTATTTTTTCCACTTTCTATGCTTTGTTTGCCACTTTTTAAGCTGTACGAGTAGCGTCCAACATGTTTGATTTAACAAATCGGTGGAACATGTCAGAAACTCGTATGTTATGCCCTGGCAATCTTTTTGGATGCCTGATGAATAAAGGATTGTCTTTTCATCTAAACCTTTTAAAAGGATTAATTTGTGGTAGCTTATTTGCATTAAATATGATTTCTCTTTGGGTAACTGAATATATTACATACATATATATATACATAATTCTAAATGAAAATCAAAATCTAGCTACATAATAGCTCCAATTACCATACATAAAAGCTCCAATTGTAAAAGTGGAAAAAAAAAGACTTTGAAGTAAAGAAATTATCAGCAAGAAAAAGGAAATACACAAAATTCTATCAAATGCAAATATTTTAATAATTATTATCAAGTTCAATATGTTGTAAATTATGGTGTAAAAATACACCATAATAATTTTGTATCTTTGGTTTCAAAAATAGAATTACATATAAAAAATATCACTTTATTATTAACTAGAAAAAATTAAAAAATGAAAAGAAAGTAAATAAAAATATACAGTGCCAATATAGACTTTTTTCCTTGGGTGCGGGGAGGGAGGGGGGGGGGGAGAAGATTATGAGGCATTTTACATTATTGAATGAATTTTTACCACAACCAATAATCATTTTTGATAAACTGATTTTTATAAAGAGGTTTAAAGAATTCTATTTTGGAATTCTTACATTCAATTTCTTTCATTAGTTTATTCATTAGTTTATATATATTATGTAGTTAAAATGTATGTTTTCATTTCAATATACTATACAAAATTCTTCATGTGCACATCAATACAATTTTTTTATTCACAACTACTCGGTACTCGGCCAAAGTGCTACTCGGTACATCCCTAATTATTACTGTATTTATTCGTTTTTCTATTTTTTTTTTTTTTTTTGCAAAGATAAAAGAAACTAAAAACACTTTTCCAGGATATTTTTTATGCTATAATGTTAGCCCAGTATTTATCTGGATGGATGAAACATCAATACAAAGTTTGCTTTAACGTCTTTGTAAGTGAACCAAATCAGAAAACTACCATCAGCCTCTTTTATTCTTTAAATAAGTTTCTTCTTTTTTCTTCTCTCTGACACAGCCATTTTGAAAAATTCTGCATTTTTACAAAATGGCTGTGTCAGATAGAAGAAAAAAGAAGAAACTTTGCCATCAAATAAGTAGCTTACATAATTAAGTCGTATAGGATACATTGTAAGTCATTCAGGTTAAATTTCTCTAATGATACTTTAGATAACTGAAAAAAAAACTAATCACTAGTTTAACCCTCTCATGCATGAAAGCCTCATATGAGGTGACATACATTTTTGCTTCGAATTTTTATGCAGATTCGTTTTTGTGCTGCAATTTGCATGTCATCCTCATCTAGACACTCCAAACAATTCTCGGAAACCACAAAATGTTTCATAGGCTATTCAAGATTGTTAATGATGTAAATATCGGTAAATAGTACACAATCTCAGAGCTAAGTATAAAGCAAACAATAAACATTTATTTAGACATTGATGATAATACTACAAGAACGAGTTGAGTTGAGTTGTATCATGTACTCTCTACAACACTTCCTCCACATGTCACAACTCACACATCATTAGAACATAGAAAAACACATTAAGATATAGAAGTCAATCCCAACATTTTTCTTAGTTTAGTAAACCTTGCAACAGGCAAGGGTTTAGTCATGATATCTGCTATTTGGTCTTCTCCTGGGACATGAACGATGTTAAGTTCACCTTCGAGAACCTTTTCTCGAACAAAATGGTAACGGACCTCGATGTGTTTCGATCTCTTGTGAAACTCAGGATTTCGAGCTAACTTCACTGCACTAGCATTGTCAACGAAAAGAGAAGGACAGTCCTTGATGTCAACTATGTCCCTAAAAAGTCGCTTTAGCCAAATCGCTTCTTTTGCAGCTTCACTCGCAGCAATGTATTCTGCTTCTGTGGTTGATAGAACTACACTTCGTTGCTTTTGGCTCAACCAACTTATAGCAGCACCTGAAAACTTAGTCACTACTCCTGATCTTGAACGTCTTTTCTTAATATCCCCAGCAAAGTCTGCATCACTATATGCTTTCAAATCCTCCGACTGCTCATTTCCCTGATAGAGCAATCCAAATTCAAGAGTTCCTTTTATGTACTTTAAAATCCTCTTGACGGCACACCAATCTGAAGACTTAGGATTTTCCAGACTCTCTGACACAGCGCTAACAGCATAGGCCAAGTCTGGTCTTGTTACGATAGCCAAATACATTAGGCTGCCCACGGCTTGACGATAAGGAACTTCATCTCCTATCACCGGATCATTTTTGTCACTACACATGTAGCTTTTGTCAGACGGTGTTGATACAGCATTGCAGGTATCCATGTTGAATTTTGAAAGCACCTTTTTTGCATAGGTACTTTGATTCACAAAAACCGAACCATCAGACAGTCTGGTTATGTTCATACCGAGAAATTGACTTATGGAGCCTGTGGTGATTTTGAATGACTGACGAAGTTTACACATAAACTCCTCCACTTCAACTTCATCAGTCCCAACAACTAGTCCATCATCGACGTAGATGACAACTATTAGTTTTGCTCCTTCGTGTTGTCTCACAAACAAACATGGATCAGCATCACTAGCTTTCAGTCCCTGTTTCTTCATGAAATCCACAAAACACATGTTCCAGCAGCGAGGAGCCTGTTTAAGACCGTATAAGCTCTTTCGAAGCCTACAAACTTTCCCACTATTGTCTTCAAATCCCTCTGGTTGCAGCATAAACACTTCCTCCTGAAGAGTTCCATATAAAAATGCAGTTTTTACATCAAACTGCTGTAGATGCAATTGCTCTCTTGCAGTTATAGACAGAACAGATCTTACTGTATCATATCGTGCTACAGGGCTGAATGTTTCATCGTAGTCAAAACCAGCTTTCTGTGCATAGCCTTTAGCTACCAGACGTGCACGATATCGATCAACAGTTCCATCAGGTTTAAATTTCTTTCGCAGTACCCACCTGCAATTAATGACTTTAGAACCAATTGGTTTGTCGACCAGTTCCCAAGTTTCATTCTCATGTAGAGCATCTATTTCTTCTTTCATGGCAGCTAGCCACAAGTTCTTTTCGTCAGAGGAAACAGCTTCCGAGTATGTAGTTGGGTTTTCCGATTCATCTATTGTTGCAGCACTCGCAAAAAGAAATTCTCCTGTTTTCATCCAAGCTGGCACATCTCGCTTTCTTTCAGACTGTCGAACTGTTGTCTCATCTCTTTGAACATCTGAAGATCTGTCTTCTACTGAATTTTCCATTTCTGTGTCCAAGTCTTCCTCCACTTGAGGTGATCCTTCAGAGATTTCCTCCACTGAAATGGAAGTTATACAGAGTCTTTCTGGCTTGAAATCCACATCTCGAGATTTTATTATCTTATTCATAGAAGGCACATAAATTTGATGACATCCTTATCATTTACATAGCCCACAAAATGACCTGGGACACTTTTGTTGTCAAATTTACGTCTGAAGATCTTGGGTATATGTGCATAACACTCCGTTCCAAACACTCGCAGGTTATTCAACCTAGGAACTACTTTGCCAGTCCAGAGCTCATGTGGACTTTTACTTTCTACTGAAGATACACCAGTTCGGTTAAGCAGATAGACTGCTGTTTCACAGGCATGAGCCCACAATGATCGAGGGAGCTCAGACACTGCAAGCATAGAACGTGCAAGTTCTACAATCGTTCTATTTTCCCTTTCCGCAGAACCATTCTGTTCCGGTGTATATGGAATACTTAACGTTAGAGCAATACCTTTATCAGCAAGAATTTGACGAACTTCAGCACAGTCAAATTCCCTTCCACCATCACAACGCAATGCTTTCACAACATGGCCAAGATTAGCAGCTTCATTGAGAAACATGCGCAGACAAGAGCTGACTTCACTCTTATGTTTAAGAAAGAAAATTTTACGAAATTTGCTATAGTCATCTTTAAAACACACAAAATATTTTGCACCATTCAAAGACTCAGTTGACATGGGCCCATTAACATCAGCATTAATTATTTCACCCACCGATTCAGCTCTGTAGGGTCGTGGTTTGAAAGGCTTTCTGTGAGATTTACCAAGAGCACATCCATCACAAAACTCATTTGTTGAAGCATAAGGCACATGAATGTCCATTTTATCCAATATTTTTCGAACATGACGTTTGTTCTGATGACCCAAACGCTCGTGCCACAGTTGTAAAGTTTCAGAAGCTGTTGCCACACTTATTTCAGCTGGACATGCAGGTACTACTACACGCATAGCCATAATGTATGTGCCCTCCTTCCAAGAGCCGACTGCAACAAGTTCTCCATTTCGATGAAACTCTACACTTCTGTCATTCATTTTCACTTCAACATTGTGCTTCGATGCTTGTTGAACAGAGAAAAGATGTCTTCGTACATCTGGAACATACCAAACATTTTCCATATGAGCTTCATACCATTTTCCATGGATACATACTTTGATGTTTATTCTGCCTGACCCATATGCATAGATCTTGTTCTTGTCAGCAAGAGAAATCTCCACTGGTACAGGAAAATGCTCATAAGTTACAAAGTACTGCTTGTTTGCTGTCATGTGATGAGAAGCCCCCGAGTCGCAGATCCAGATGTCTGGCTGAGTACCTTCGACAGATGCTGTAAATGCTCCCTTGTTGTTTCTTGAAGAAACATACTTATTTGGAAACTTCTTCTTCTTTGGACAATCTTTACACAAATGTCCACCACCACATTTGAAGCACTTTATCTTATTCTTCGTTCCATCAGCTCCAAAATTACTTTTTGAATGACTGACATTACTTTTTGGAAAAGCACCACGACTAGCTTCGTTTTTCTCAACAGGAGCTCGAGCTGAAAATGCACCATAGTCCACTGTTGCAGAAGATTTGACACGCTGTTCTATTGTGCACAGCTTTTCAACAAGATTATTCGTTGTACGTTTTTCAGCATCCAGCGATTCCCACACATTATTGAATTCTTGATATTCAGGGCCGACAGTAAGTAGAATTTTACCATGTAACAGTTCAACCGGAATTGATCCAGAACCAATGCGTTTTAATTCATTATTCATGTCAGTATAAATTCTTTCGACCTTGGCGGCGTGCGTCGCAACATTATCATCTTCATCTTTACAGACTTGGAAGAATTGTGTCATAAGAAGATTCAGTCTCTGAATGCTGCTCTGCTCGTACACACTAACAAGTTTATCCCATATCTCTTTGGCACTTGAATGGTTAATTACAAGATCAGCCACAGCAGAACTCAAAGAACAAGCAATCAACGATGCTGCTTTCGCGTTGTCTCGGCGCCATTCACTCAGCTTCTTCACTTCTGCTTCTGATGTTCCGGGACATTTTAAACTTCCATCAACTATCGCTGTCAGTTCATATTGTTCAAACTGCATCAGCATTTGCCATTTCCATTTGCTCCAGTTCTGAGAACCACTTAGCTTTTCAATCTGAATCTTCAGATCCGACATGACACTTAGGCCTAACGAACTTTCAATTCCAAGAATCAGTTCCAATTTGTGATCAAATCGTTTTTCACCTAATTTCTAAAGAGGCATGTACTAATTTTGCACAAAATAAAGCATGCTGGGCCCCATAACCTGATGTAAATATCGGTAAATAGTACACAATCTCAGAGCTAAGTATAAAGCAAACAATAAACATTTATTTAGACATTGATGATAATACTACAAGAACGAGTTGAGTTGAGTTGTATCATGTACTCTCTACAACAGTTAAAAGATTAAGACATCTTTGGGAGTCCATGGAGGATTCAAGAAAGAAGAGAAAATCTTAGTTTCGAATCAAATTCTGTTTAGTTATTTTGAAGAGTACTTTACACTACTGGGAAGTTTGTTATTATTTTACAGCTTCTTATTCCTTATAAATGAAGTTTGAATATTCAATTTTACCATGTTTATTATTATATTGAATAAATATGGCAAAAGAGCATAAAACGTCTTCATACAAGAATACGAATTTTTGACTATCCAGGAAAAAATTTCTAAAATAAACTATTACACAACAGTCCTGAGATGCTAAAGTAGTTCGCGGCATATGAAGTTTTTGTTTATAACACAAATAAATGAATGCATGCATGAGAGGGTTAAAGTAATGTCATTACATGAAGCTATATTTTAAATAGTTACAAATGCATAAAGGCATAGTGTAAGAAATGAAGAATTGACAAAATCTCCTCCACCCTCTGTAAGTTGACCGCGAAAGTGCTGCACCGCAAGTGGTCAACTTGCACAGTATATATGTTTGTGAGGGCATCAGAGGCAGTCTTCAAAATTCCAGACTCGGACACTTTCCCAACTGACTCCACAGCCCTGGTCAAATCTGCCAAGTTTCTTCCTTCGGCTGACAAAATCTCCTCCACCCTCTGTAAGTTGACCGCTAAAGTGCTGCACCGCAAATGGTCAACGTACACAGGTGTTTCACTGTATATATGTTTGTGAGGGCATCAGAGTCAGTCTTCAAAATTCCAGACTCAGACACTTTCCCAACCGACTCCACAGCCCTGGTCAAATCTGCCAAGTTTCTTCCTTCGGCTGGAAAAAGCTTGCCAATTAGCTGCACTTCAGCGGCATCGTCCCACTTAACAGATATTGCTTTTTCAGTGTTTCATATATTCATTCGAGCCCATGAGCCTGTCCTGATTATTATGTACACGATATTGATTCCGCCCAGTTGCAGTGTCTAGTTCTTTAATGTCTATGCTTAAATCTCAGGGTTCTGGAGCGTTTTTAAACCCCAAATCCAAACACTCCCTTGGTTGCACCCTGTGGAAGTGCAAGGCAGTGTTTCAAATAGCCATCTATACCCCTGCCCAGTGGGCACGAAAGCGGTAAAGAACAAGGCTACCACCGAAAAGACCTCAGTTTTCTACTCCCGACTCCGGCACTTCATTGCCCCTCTCCCATCATTCTACACACCCACTTTTAAGTTCCCTACCAAACAGTGATGCAGTCCCGAAAAAAAGTTGGGGTGGGGGGGACACTTATACACGTGAAGATAAGCAACTGGAATCAAAAAGTGGGGAGACGCTTGTGTTCAAATGTAAAAAAAATTGCAGAACGCTTGTATAAAAATAAAAAGGTAGGAGATGCGTTCCAAAACATTCCCCGTCGACTACACCACTGCTACCAAATGCATACTTACTGATCCCGAATCAAGTATGCTCTCCCATTGGCTTAACAAGATATTTTTTGTGCCCCCCTCCCCCCAAGAAAATGGTGACTTTGAAGAAAATTGACCCATTGCCAGAGATTAAAGACGATCCCAATAATGCTACACTTATTGCTTGTTCTGTCTAGCCAAGATGGCTGCTCATTGGATTATAATCCGAGTACCATTTATAGTCAAAGAGTGGAAACAAATAGCTTGCAAGACAACCCTTTGTCAGAACGAAAGCACTCAAGATACAATAGCATAAGAAATAGGAGCTAACTTGATGACTCGCGCTCACAGGCATCACAACTAACGTCGATTCGGGAAATCGTCTCCCACAATAATTCACAATTAGGGGCCTTTTGAATGATTGATTTTTTACATAAAAAATGTTAAATAAAAATAAAATTTTACATTAAAACCTTTTTCACACAAAAGATAACCTGAAAAAAGCTTTTATTACTTAGAATTTAATATTTATCAACTTATCATGCACACATAGATTTTGAATCAAAGGGTTCGCTATTGCTTTCTATTGCATTGTATTCAACATTCTGCTAATAAAGTGGGGGCAATTTAATCCTTAGGGACCGTTCATAAATGATGCAGGAGTGATTGTGACACAAAGTAAAAAACCCTGAAATTTAATTAATTAATTTTTTTGCAAATAAATTGTAATTTATAGTAAAACATAATGAATAGGAATTTCACATGACTATATATTTTTTGCCAAATTTTTGCAGTGAAATACTTTTTTTATTTAGTGTTATTATTTTTTCATATATTTGTCAAATATCTGCAACTTTTGAAATAAAAGTTGAGAAAAAAAGTCCATCGCCGATTTCAGGAAAAGGACGTAAAAATGCGTTATTATGAAAGAAAAATGAAGTTCGGAAAATGAGTTCAACGTTTTGCGATGTTTATCGGAAAAATAACTAAATCCAAACAAAAACTCCAAGTTTTTTATCGTCCTTTTAAAAATAAAAATAAAATCTGGAAACAAAAATTACCACTATTCGCAATGTTCACATCGGAAAATGTAAACATCACCAACGCGGGGTTTGGCGCCGAAAAAAAAATTCCAAACTGGCGCCAACGTTCAGTTATCTGTAACAACAAAAAGCACGTGGGACGTGGTATTGTTCGTGTTTGGAACAAAGATGGTTGGCGCCGTTACAACCCTCGCTGCGTAAAGGGTTGCTACAAAGGGAATGTTTATCGCTTTTCGGCGTATTTTTTGGTCCCATCCGCTAAATTTTCAATTTTGAAGACTAAAAACTCCGATTTTTAAAACACGGAAGAAGGATATGAAAAACCCGGATTTACGGGGTACACCCGGAATACAATCACCCCTGAAGATGTCACCCTTTTCCCCCCCCATATATATGACCCCCCCCCCCTGCCTTTGTCACAAAATGTCACACTTCAACATACCCGCTCCCCCCTTCGTCATGCGTCCCACTATGTTAAATAAGCATGATGTCACACTTCTTCTTACCCTCTCCCCTCCTCACAATTTCACGAACCCCCCCCCCCCCTCGAAGCGTGACATCATTTACGAATGATCCCTTATGCCATTTACATCTACCTTAGAATCAGTGGGGATCAACAAGGGGGGAGGGTAGCCTAATGGTTAGGATGTCTGCCTTCCAACTGGATGGTCAGTGGTTCGATACCCGACTCACTGAACACCCACCATGTACACTTGGGGATACGCACATGTAAAAGCGTTGCTTTTCCGCACATTCCTCAGGCCGTGATATCACGGCCAAAGCCGCCAGTGGGTTAAAGTAAATTGCATTTTATTTTTTCACCTTTTATGCATACAAAATTTGAAACTAAATACAGTTAGGGGTATTTTAAGACATTTCCATTATTTTTATTCAATAGGCACAGTTCTATCATCAAACAAAGAGAGCTGCCTGGCAGAAGAGAATGCCAAGAAGAATCCATTCCTGCTCAAGGGAGGAACTGCTGGTATAAGAAATGCGCCCTCTTTGTTCTCGTTCCAGTTCGTTTAGCAGGCTGGATTTCTTCCGAACGGATGCCATGTGCCAGTTTATAAATTGAGTTGCTTTCAACAAACAGAGAAGCAGACATTCTGATTTGCGTACTAAATGAATGCACCTGCAAAAGGAACTTCCCTAAAACTTGAGTGGATTTGCATTTTTATCATGAGCCCAGAAGCATCCAAAATGTCAAAATTCTGTGGTTGAACTGACTGCTTAAACATAGCCAGAAGCAGGGTTTGTACTCTTTTGGTAAAACAAAAAATAAGAACTTTTTAAGGACCTACAGAATGTTTTAAGCACTTCATAAATTTTTCGAAATATACAAACTGTTATGTTTGTATCTTTACAGAATGAAGTATTATTGAAAGACGAAACTAATTTAGTATCATATTTTTATTAGGAACACAACACAAACACATTAACACAGCTCTCTTTGATTCGTTGCGTTTGCAATGTGTGATACAGTCCGGGAGTTAAATAATTATAGGAGCTCGTAATAACAGAAATACACAACACATGCATTAATCATACATAAAAAAATTACGTTCTGAAAAATTATCAAAAATGGTTAATGCTATAAAATCCGACTTAAATGAAAAACCAATTTGAATAAATAAAATTGTCAAAGAAAATGCTGCACTTTTTCTTGAGAACCTGTGCTCAATTTAATTTTTTTTTTTTCATTCTACTAAATTTATGTTGTCAGTATCTTGATTTAGGCTTACTTAATGATACATACAAAAGTACAGATACTAAAGCAAAAGCGACTAACATTTGAATACAGTGAAACCTTGTTAAGTTTTTTTTAAAATCATATACATATAAGCTTTTTACTCTAGGGACCGTTCATAAATGATGTCACGCTTTTTTGTCACATATTTGACCCCCTCCCCCTTTGTCACAAAATGTACGCTTCAACGGACTCCTTCCCCCCTTTGTCACAAAATGTACACTTCAACGGACGCCTTCCCCCCTTTGTCATATGTCACGCTATGTTATATATAAAGTTTTTTTTTTTTAATCATATACATATCAGCTTTATACTCTAGGTCCATCCTCTTTACAGTGTTTGTGCAACCGATAACACAAACTACTCTTAACTCTATCAAACATTTATTCCCCCGGAGGAATTTGTGCTTACAAGGCTTAAATGTAAAATTCTAATCTGTCATAAAGAATTTTGTTTAATTATTTAGAAAAGCTTACAAAAATTTGTTTTTATAATCACAATCTGTATTTTGATTACAGTAAAACCATTTAAGTAAATATTAAGAGTTTATATAAGAACATTAATTTCATTTAAAAATAACAAAAATACAAAAAAAAAAAAAATTGACATTCTTAAACATGTGGTTTAAATTTAACTGTTAGTTTAACTTAGTTTCAGATTTTAAAAAAGGTTCCAAATTTGCTAGCAAAATTACTTTTCCTTTTAAAAAAATTTCAAATTTGGAAAGCAAAAAAAAAAAAAAAATCATACATTTCACAGAATTATTTACAATCCATATCATATGACTAAAATATACAAGTTGGTAGACATGAATTATTGCTTTAAAATGATAGTTTTCACATTTATTTTCTCTTCTGGTACTTCTTCTCCAGGTTTCATCAAGCATATATGAGGAGCCCCAATCGGATTTTTAGCAGACTTGAAAGTCAAGTTAAAACAGAAAAGACTTTTTCAACTTGAGAAAATATTTCATTTTGAAAACAACATACAAATGAAAGATTGCAGTGGGGGCCATGGAAAAAAACTAGGGGGCCACATGAAAAATATGAAAAAAAAACGGGAGCCATGAACCTTGAGAGTGGGGCTAAGGCTGAATTTTTTGAAATTAGTAAAATCTTTCACACGTAAAGATAAAATATTAAATATTATTTTTACCTAGTGTCTTACAGGTGAGTGAATGAGAAAAAAAATATGAATTCGAATTTTTTTAAAAATGTCCTCAACACACAACCAATGTACTTGCATTAGTAAAATATAATTATGCATATTGTTTTCCTCCCTCTCTCTCTCTTTTAAAGAACATTTTTTAAAACATATTTTGAGAGGACAATCCTGAGCATCAGTTTACGAATTTCAGAAATTCATTTTCAAAAATAAATAATTAAATAATACTGGGAAATTGACTTTCCAGTATTACTACAGCAAGGTTTATTAGATGATTCGTGTTTTCACAGCCAAAAACGATCAAAATAAATGCTTTAAGTAGTAGTGTTCCTTCAGATACATTATGATTATGAAACTGAACTATTTTCTAAAAAAATTCTTTGAACCTTGTTCAAGTAGTTTTCTAATTTCAAAACTGTATGATCCTTTCTTTAGCATGCACTGTAAATGTATTTTAGAAAAAAGAAAAATAAATAAAAACACAAAAAAAAAAAGTTTATACCCTGTAATAAAATAAGCACATAAATATTTAACAAAAAAATTCAAAATTGGATTATGAGAAGATGAGGGAGGTGTTTTCCTCAAGAGATTTTTTTTTATGTTGATTGCTCTGAATATAACATAACACAAATTTTTTTTATCCTTCGTTAAGTGTGTTTTGTGTGTACACATTACACGAAGGGGGCCACAAAGTAATTTGGTGCTGATTAGTGGGCCAAAACTCAAAAAGGTTGAGAACCCCTGCTTTGGAATGCCGGCAAAGATCCAGGGACAATGAATATGGCTCGTCTCCAACCCTCTCGCAAAAACTGGCCCATCCTCGCAGTGCCAAATTGCTAACGAGCTTTCCAGCTGCTCTTTGGAATATAGGTACAACATACAGTAAAACCTGTTTAAGAAATTTCTGCTTAAGAAGTTTTCCCATTTAAGAAGTTTTAAATTTCAATACCAGTTTCATTCCCCTCTCCCCAATGTTAAAAAAACCTTTTTAAGAAGTTTTGATTTTATTTTTTTCCCGCTTAATAAGTTTTCATATCGGTCAATTTTTTTTTTCAAATGACACTTCTAAAGTTTCTCTTTTTTCCGCGTTTTTTTAAATCTACGTAGTTATTTCTTATTTCTAATGGAAAAAAGATCAGGAGAAGGTTTAGAAAAGCTGTTTTGGTCCGCTTTTTCTCAAGGGGACTCTTGTCTCAACACCAGAAGTTCCAAGAAAACAGGTGGCAGAGAGGCTTAGTCAGTTGTCACAAAAAAAATGATGACTGATAAGGGGTAAAAGGAATGTTTGTAGAGACTGTGGGGGGTGACTGTTTTATGTCAATTTAAATATTGCCAAATAATACAGGGATTATTTGATTTCATGCAATTCCTAGCATGGTGTCTTTTTTTTTTTTTTTTGGAGGGGGGGGGTTACAGTATATTTTTATATTTTAAAATTTACAATGATGTATGAACTAAAGCATAAATCTAAGAAACCAAAAGAATAATACATTCCTTAGATTGCATGCATATTTAACCAAACAGAAATAAAGAGAGTTTCTTAAATTATTTTTGAAGTTTATATTATTTTTAATGACTTTATCATTACGTTAACTCGTAATGCCAATAGTCGCTAAAAATTATGTTTTAGAAACAAGTGTCCAAAACTCTTGTTAGGATGAAGACAAAGGCCCAAAAAAGTTCTCATTAGAATGAGAGGAACATTTACACCTGAAACTCCCAATCAAACTAAAGACAAAAGTCTTTTAAAAAAACAAGTTAAAATGAGAGGAATATTCCCTAAAATTTCATATTACAATCACAATATTAATGCCTAAAAATCGCCATTAAATAAAATTTTTCAATTCTTAAATAGCGTGAACAGTCCTCTACAATTTCTGACAATTCAAATTATTTTTAGAACATAGACAATTCTACAATTTTTTCTCCAAATAATAGCAACAAATCCTAAAAGCCCTCATTACCAAAGAAAGTACTGAAAAATAAAAAACAAAATAATGATTTGATGTAAGAAATAAATACAGGGGGAATAGTACGTACGTTGAAGAAAAATACCTGAACTTTTTAAAGGTAAAATGGAAGGGGAGGCTTTCCACTTTTATTATTTTTAATAAACCATATATGTTTTTAGTCCTTAATATAGCCCAAAAAATACTCTATCTTTAATAATAACAGGCACCAAATTCCAAAATCTGAAAATTTCCAAATAATTCACCCTTGTAAAATATTTAATTATAAAAAAAAAATTAAACAAAAGACAAAGTAATTTAAAACCAATTTAACACTAACTTAATGATATATTTAAAGAGATTAAGAAAACATGAGTCTTACCTCTGCCAAAAGCTGTTAAAGAGCTAGCTTCGCTACTTGTCTACTCCCTGGATTTTTGGAGATAACTCCCCTGTTGGGCAATACAGCCTCCCTCGTTTCACATCTCCCTTTTTCGCCTCTGTTCAGCCTTCTAGAGGCCATCTGCAACTCCAGTTTTATTTTTAGATATAGGTCAATGTGGAACCTAAACAATGTGTCATTTGATGTGTTTGATAAATGGTACACTTCATAAATCTGCAAAAAAAAAAAATTTAGGATTTAATTTTGGGGAAACAGTAAAGAAAGAAATAAAATTGGTAAATAAGAACAGTTTAAGGGAAAATATATCCCAAGATATTATTTACAAAACATTTGTGATATGTTTATAAATCATCATAAATTATAAACCAGAGGGGAAATTTTGAATACAGTAAAACCCCGTTAAAACGTGGGTGTCAGGGGACATGTTTGGCACTTGCGTTATAACATAACCGCGGTGTAGTGAAACTATACCTCAGAACCATGTTACGAAATAATACTCAATTTTGTGGCATCACTTTTAACTTTATCAATCACTCATAACTTTTCTTCTACAGTATATTTTTTTTCTTTTCTTCTTTGCCACTATTTCATTTACTGTAATTTCTGTGCACGAAGCACACACACACACACATCTCAACTGCGCAATCAGTCTATCGAGTGCTAGGTTATAAACCACCTATGTTCTAAGAAAAAGGGGGCTTACAAATATCTTTATGTTATCAATATGGGATTGCAAAGAGGTCCTAAGAAAAAATTAGATTTGAAAGTGGAGAAATGCACTTCTCAAAGAAACAATGTTTTAAGCCTACATACATACACACACACACTCAGACTCAGCGCCGGCCCTAGCCCTTGATCAGGGTAGAGCGAGATTGTCTTTCGTCGCCCTTTGGTCAACGTTTTCACTTCACGTAAATTCTACTTTGGTTTTCTGTTAAATAAATAATATTTCACAAATTTTTAAAAATCAACTTTTATTGCAAAAAGAAAAAAAAAACACTTATTGACACTTTAAAATTAAGAAAGCTTTTACTACTATATAATTAAATTAGTATTTGGTCTGAATTTCAATCAGTCACTTAATAAATCTGTTACCTATGTAGGTATTGTAATAACTAATTAAAAGAAAACCTTATGTTGACCTAGATTTACATTAATCTATAAAAAGTTTACCTTTCTTGCTTTTGCACTGGCAAATATTTCAATTAAATTATCTGTAGATATGGATTGAGCAATATCATTTTCAATTGATAAAATTACTAGGTTTGACAATTTTTCCTGAGCTAGGGTCAATCTTAGGTGCGTTTTTATCAGTTTAAGTTAGCTAAAACTTCGCTCACCTTTTGCGACACTTACTGGAATAGTTTGTAGTAGCCGAAGGGCAGTCCAAGTGTTTGGAAACAAATTGCAGCAATTATTTTTGTTCATGACATTTAAGAATATCTTTCGGGTGTGTCTAAGAATTGCTTCAGTCTTAGTATTTCTTGCGCCAGATCTGCTGTGTGAATCATGTGTCAAAATGTTTTGCAAATTTAAACCGGATTGCTCCAATTCAGGCTTATCGACCACTCGCTTTATATCATATAAGAAACTCCAACTTGCATTAAAATTAGACAGCTGTTTGAAACGTATTTCCAGAAAATTTACAATTGTATCTATCAAAGGATAGAACACAGTGGTCTTAAAATGTTGTTCTGAGTCTATTGGCGTTTCATCTTGGGATTTTCATAGTCAAACATTCTTTTTCTTTTTTGGTTTCTTGTTTTTTGAAATACAGGTGGGATTTCAGCTTTTTTGGCAATTTCTTTTGTTATGATTACAGCCGATGCGTAACCAGTCTCTCTATACTGCTTAACAAATTGGCAACATTTGTGTAAAAGTTCACAGCCTATGAGAAAACTGGAATACAACAAAGGGGAGGATAGGATTCTCTCTTGTGAAGATGACGTCATTTGCTCTCAGCGAATGGAAGAACTCAAATACAGAGTGTAAAAACGGAAGTAATTTAATTACGGACTAATTTAGGACTAGCCGCTCCAAAGAGTCAGATTTAGCTTTAAAAAGGGCAGGGATTTATCTGATCTGGCAACACTGTTCCGGTGCCTCTCAAAAGGCGCTGCCTTTTTTTTTTTTTTTTTTGCGCTGGACATTGTTTTTCGCATTTGGCTTTTGGCGCCCCTTGCCATCTGGCGCCGAGAGCGGCCGCTCCGCTCGCTCTACCCCAGATCTGGCACTGCTCAGACTGGAAAATATATTTACTTTGCAGAGACGCGAAAGATTCTGGAATACAAAGGTATACTTCTGAAAATGGAAGTTAGTTAAGCATAGAACTGAACAGTTCCTGACAGATTGAGCTCCCCCATGTCAAGAGAAAAAAAGTCAAAGCCAGTCACGGCGATTATACCCTATTTTGAAATCAAGCGATATATTGTCCTAGGTTGAAAGACAGCAAAACCATAAAAAAGGTGTACATCAGGCCTATCACCATAGGGCTTTATCTGTTAGTGTGTGTAGTGGGGGGAATGGCAATGCTTTGGCAAGAATATGTGCTCGGTCTGGCTTTATTTACAAAGGTAAATGTGGAATCTCCTTTAAATGGCAAGAGTAAAGGGTGGTTTAAACATCGGGGGACATGATAGTCACCGCGGTATATCCAATTCCGTAGTATAACAGGGTTTTACTGGGTTTATAAAACATTTTAACTGGTGAAATGAGCGCCTAGGTACTATAGGCCGTCCAATCTCTCGAACAACCCAGCAAAATTGCCGACAGAGCGGGAACTGTTTTTTCCACATTCCAGACTCTGCAACAATACAGCTGACTCCCCCACATTCCAATACAACAAAATAAACGACAGATGAAAAAAAAATTACAATTCAAAACTGACAAGGTTTTCAACTGATAGAGACTTAGTGTTGTAAAATGCCCATGCATTTATGAGTTGGGGCAAATGCCCAAAATCCACAAATGACCAGACATTTATGACTTTTTTATAGAAATAGTGTTTATTGTTTAACAGTCAAACAAATTTCTTAATAATTGGCATGAGTTTATAGCATTAGTGAGATGCCTGCTTGCTATTTTCTTACCATTTAATTTAATCGAGTTTTGCATCAAATTTGAAATTCAAGTTTTTTTCTAATTATTTTAAAAGTAATAGATTGTATTTACTATTGTATTGATTTTAGTAGACACCAGAGTCCAGTCAAAATATGAAAAAAGCTTTTTATTTTATACAAACTTAAGTGTTTAATTCCAGGGTTGGAAAGTTTTGGACATACGCAGGAAAAAACGCAGAAAAACCTGGAGAAAAAAAACAACCTGGCAAAAATAGGTTTTTGCCAACCAAGTGGCAAATATACATTCACTCTGTCCAATTATTTTTTTTTTACTGAGTAAAGAAAAACATCAGAAAAAAGAAATTTTAGTTTCAAACCAATGTTATTCATACTTAATTAAGGTACTAAGTTAAATGAGTACAATATATGCACATTCAGAAGTATACATTTTAAGAAAAAAACACTCAACTTCATAACAAAACTAAAAATGAAACTATGTACAAAATTTTAAGCAAATAAATAAAACATTAAATGAACTTCATTTAGTTTTTACCCAGTTACTTTTCCAGTTTCGACTGAACAATTTCAAAATGGAAGTGGGGAGATCACTATACTTTTATTACCGACATTATGACATCGTAGGCATTTAATGATGCCATTGGCGTACTTCAGGATTTAAATAGTAAAGAAAAATGAACTAACTGAAAATGATGAAAATAACATTGCGCCCAATTCACAAAAAAACAAACATGAGGTTGATATTTTAAAATTCATTAAATATGGCTGAAATTTTGCTCATTAACTTTTAGATATGTATATTGTCAGATTTTATAAAAGAAAACTTAAAATTTCATCATCAAAATATTTATTTTAATTAAAAGTGAAATTATACTTATCTGATTATCCCGAGTTATCTCGGGTTCATATATATTGCAAATAATTATTATCTGGAGAAAATCTCGGACAAAGCAGAATTTGTCAATATGATTTATTTTATCAGTTTTATTTGGCCTTGGAGGAAACAATATTCAGCTATATTTGGAAGTTTGCCAAGTTTTGTTGGTTTGCTGTACTTTCCCTTGTTTCAAAAACTATCATTTTACAAAGACCCATATTTAACTTTTCTCCATTTACACGAGATGACTTGGAATAGTAAACTAGTACTAAATGTAATGCTTTTACACTTGTAAAAAAATGAAAATTCAACTTAAAATTCAATGTTTGTTGATTTAAATCAGCCTGATTTAAATTCTGATTTTAAAAAAAAATCATTGATTTTACAATGTTAGAAAGTGTTGTAAAATTAAAATTTGTTGCAATTACAGCCACTGTTTCAAACAAAACTTTCTAGGTCCATCTGTCTGTATGCATAACATATTTCATAAGTTTAGAACTAATTACTATTTTTTAATTTTACTATATTACTCTTATTCTTCAAGCATCTTAACATCAAAACATAATTCATTCAATCATTCATATTGTAATTCATAATACTCATAAACATTTATAAATGCCACACAAGAGATAATTCAGAATGATAGTGTTTAAAACAACCATTTTTGGAATTTAGAATATGTATCATCCACGTTCCCCAATAGCTTAAGGTTTTTTTCCTTCTAAAATATTTTTTATCATTGAAGTTTTCAATAAAGATATTTGATTAAAACAAAAAGTTGCAGTATTTAGTAATGGTGTGAGCATATGATTGTACTAAATGGGTAAAATAATTCCAGGGTTTTTCATTTATAAAAAAGAAAAATGATTAAAGTACACTCAATGTAAAAATTAGGTACACACACAATTGTTACTTTTTTTTTAACTTTCAACAGCAAAATAATTCAGATTAAATTTGTTCATTCTCTGTTACTTATGAGTGTACTATTATTCCTGGCAGGGTTAAGTTTCATTTGAGTCATGCATTTGTATTAAAATTTCTTCATCATTATTACTATTTAAAAATATTTAATGCTGTGTAAATAGCTTAAAATATTTTTGCACATTGATTAACATGCCATATTGTTTCTATGAATGCAACATAATAAATATCCTAAGTATGTAAGGGCTTTTTAAAAAAATCTACAAAATCCGATTTAAATTAAAAAAAATCCGATTTTTATCAAATAAATTCGTTTTTTTTATTAAAAAAAATCACCAACCCTGCTTAAAACCTATGTATTGCTTATAGAAATGATCAGTGTCAAGGCCGTATCCCCCCCCCCCCCCCCGAAATTTTCGCAATGCAGCATATATTTCTCCCTGAAACTTTCCTCAACACTAGTGTTTCAAAGTAAGGGCAACACCCCCCCCCCCCCCTAGAAAAAAATTTCTGGCTACGGCCTTGATCAGTGTCATATCTTCTAAATGGGCATTTTTCAAGGGAGGAGTTTGAACGTTTTACAATTTGTTTTATTTAAGTTATTTGTTGCAATGTTTATTATAATCGATTTTGTTCAGAAAATAGCTATTGTTCTAGTTTTCTCCCTCATGATCGATGATATAATAAACAAAATAACGATTTTTTTCTGCTATGACACTGCTCATGTCTATAAGCAATATTTTGCTTTGTTTCGTTTCCTTGAATTCAATAATAAAATTTTAAAATGTGACGATTTTTTTTTTTAATTGTACGGGAAGCGGTTAAGAACGAGGTTCGTGATTTAAAAAAAAAAAATCAGATTTTTTTAATGTTAACCTAACTTTTTCATGTTAACTCAAAATCAATGATCAACACTTTCACTTACCATGACTTTTGATTATGTTTTGTTGAAAATCGTGACGATTTTTTTTTTTAATTGTACGGGAAGCGGTTAAGAACGAGGTTCGTGATTTTAAAAAAAATCAGATTTTTTTAATGTTAACCTAACTTTATCATGTTAACTCAAAATCAATGATCCACACTTTCACTTACCATGACTTTTGACTATGTTTCGTTGAAAATCGTGACTAATGTAAAGTTACGATTTGTAATGTAACGAACATGTAATGCAAACATGTTCAATTAAATGGAGCTCATAGCACAACGATAAATCACTAAAATCCATTGTCTAATCCTCTTTATTAGACGAAACAAAACTTTGAACACGTTTTTTTTCTCTTTGGTTCCAAATTTTCAAAATCAAAAGCAAACTCATAGAAGCTGTTGCCATTCGTTATATTTGTAGAACTAGTATAAAAACGACTATTTTTCTTCATAATTTTAGCTTCTATCATGGCTTCTATTTACGTTTAATGTAGCAAAAAGTTTTGAATGCACGAACAGAATTTAATTAATTTTAAATACGAGCTCGTAATCTATATTTTCTTTCATATTACAAAAATCAACTATTTTTTCAGCAGGATGGCTACAGCACTGTACGAACGGTTGCCTTGGCGACGAGAGGGCGGAGTTTCCTAGATTTGTTTACAGAACATTGCAAGCACGGCTTTCCTTATGGTGTTAATTAATTCGAAAGGATTTCATCGTATTTCAATAATTTTTAAACATCATGTAGTGAATGAATCTTGTATTCGCAGAGCATTAGTGTTCCCCAAAGGTATTTGTTAAGTCGATTATTGATAAAACTTTCGAAAAAGACTATGTAAGAGATAACATTTACATTGATTCGTTATTTCTTGTTGAAATCTAAATATCTGATCCAGGCTTGGAGTCGATTACAAAGAAACGTAATCGATTACGATTACGATTACAAAGGGAGAAATTGAGAGATTATGATTACGATTACGATTGTAATCCTTTGCCAAAAAGTAATTACGATTACGGCAGCGATTACAGTCGTTGAAAAATGTAATCGATTACGATTATGACATCCGATTACGATTTTGATTACGATTAGATTAGCATAAAATTATCCGATATTATGCATACAACTCTCATTTTCACAATAGTGTCATAAATCAAAAAGTTATGATTTTTAATTAAATTTTTGATTTAATAAGAGATAACTGAAATGATGATGAATGCAATTATAATGAAATAATTTCAACATCACAGTTCTGGAATTATGACGTCGTTGCAGAAATGAAAAATTTGTAATATATATATATATATATAAAATCAGGAAAGGCACATTCCGAACTTTTAAAATTCATGTGAGGGATAACTACATTGATCGTATTTTGTATATAAAAAAAGACGATGCACTCAATGTATATAATGCATAAGTGATTTACCTGGTTCATTGTTATTTTGTGTGCATACAATCAAAATTTTAGCTGGCCGCAATTTCTAAAAATGTAGTATATTTCACACAACACCAATTAATTTACTGTAAATAATAATTTTGTATGATTCTGTATGAAATCACTTATAAGAGGTGTATGGATTGCACGAGATAACAAAATATTCAGATAGTGTAAGAGATAAATAATCCTTTGAAAATAAATGCTGCATTTTAGAATAATTTCAAAAAATTTGAACATGAACATTCAAATAACTCTTAAAAAATTAGTAATAGTTAAAATGTCATATGAAGAATAATTATAATATGAATGACTATAATATTTTAATATGATTTCTTGTGGGAATTTTTTTTTCCATGTAACTGTTTTAATAAAAAAATAAAGGGCAAGTAATTTTACAATACAAATTTAACGTACAAGATTAAACTGAAATACAAAATTCAGTTGAGGTAATTCTAAGAAGGAAAAGATAATTAACTGTTTAAAGTAATTCATAAATATGAATTCATGCATGTAAAAAACAATTATGAGAATGTCTGAACATAATCTCTTTTTCTTGTACATGCCTATTAATTAAAAAGAATATTAGCATTAAAATATAAATAAATTTAAGATTTAAATGTATGTATTTTTTTAAATATTCGAAGAACATATTTAAAAAAACAATAATAATCACACGTTTCCAGGATTAAGATTTCATACATAAGCATAGAGCATCATGTAACACCTAGTCCTAAATTGCTGAAGTGTAAATGTGATATTCTTTGGAAAAATTCTTCACTTCCGCCGTTAAAGAAAGGAGACAAACGCCAAAAGGCATTTCGTGACATTCTCTTTCCACTAGATTTTCGGGGGGCAGTCTGCTTCGATTATTGAAAGGGAAAATGGGGCGTCCATTTCATGCCGGCTCCAGACTCTCGCCTATTGCTCAACCGTTTGCATATGTTTTGAAGGGGTAATTTGTGCTTCCCCTTTCTTATCTACCCCGAAATCTTTTTGACTTGCGGACAGATTACCGCTCTTTTAACCGAAACTGGACGACGCGAGGAGACCCCCTTGAGAGCCCCAAGGCGATGCGAGTGACATATCCAGAAGTCCTGTATCTAGACCCTTTTTTCTCGGCTCTCCAGCAGCCATTCCCCGGGGAGAGTGGAGCCGCAATTAAGAATTCTGAGAAACCGCAACAAGCAGGACAAGAAGCGTTTCTGGCAGACTATATGGTCCTGCCATCAAGGGTCTGCGACCGCCACACAGAACCTTTTATATTATGATCGCCCGTAGGTTACAAACCACTTAGGATAGGATAGGTCGCCTCAGTACACAGCTTGAATCCTTTTTCTTGTAATCTTATCTCTTCTATTCAATGGTAGAACTAAAAATTTCAGCTTTCAGCAGGTCAAGATTACACGATTATAGGACCAGCAGATTACGGATTTTTTCCTTAAGATTACGATTAAAATTACGGGAGAAAAGGGATTACGGGATTACACAATTTCGATTATGATTATAAGAAGATGCCACTGTCAGATTACGATTATGATTACGATTTTGTCAAAATGTAATCGATTACAGCCGATTACGATTACGTAATCGCGATTACTCCAAGCCTGATCTGATCCAACATAGTTTAACTTTCCTGAATAAGATTTGGTTGTTACTATGTAAAATAACTGTTCCTTGTCAGGCGTGCAGTCTTTAAAATACTGCCGCAAGAATTAAAAAGTAGTTTTGAATTAAAAAATCAGCACTGTCCGTTCTCGAAACGCGCGCTTGGCACCATTGCGCGGTTTCACTTTTTAAAAAGGTGATAGGTTCACTGGATGGGCACTTCTTAATCTTAAGCATGCACTAAGCCCCCCCCCCCCCTATCATAGTTTTTTTCTTTTTGTTTCTCAATGTTACTTTCAATTGTGTACCCTGATTCCTTTAGTGTGAGTCTAAACTAGGGATGTAACGAATAGTGATTTGGCCCATTACCGAATATTCGGCCATTTCCTTCAAGCCGAATACTCGGCTTTGGCAGAATGTCTTAAGCCGAACACCGAATATTTGGCCGCCGAATATTAAAATTACTAGAAAATCGTTGTAATAAAAAGTATTTGTAAAATTTACAATTATTCACAAAGTCAAACGCCCATTCCACACAAGCTATGACGTATGATTTAATTCTGTTTGTTAAGAATATAAAACTATTTCAAATTAATGTATTTCTCTATTGTTTTGAATGTAATAAAACTAAGAAATTTACCCACAAGTGAAATAGAAATGATATGTTTTAATGTAGTAAGCATTAGCACTTTTTTATTACTTATTTAATTCAAATTAAAGAGCTACTATTGCTTAGTGAACTTTTTCCTTGGTCAAAACAGTTTTATGAAGATATTTTAAAAACTATAAACATTAATATTTTTATTGTATGGGTATTTTTACGTACCTATTTTTTAAAGACCTATTAATAATTAATGCACTTTGCTGGAACATATTTTGATTTTCAAAAACCCCAATAACTTTTGCGATCTAAATATTCATGATCTAACTTTACTTTGCAATAATTATAATGCAATTTTAAACATTTAAAATCTACTAATTTCTTTATTTTTTTACATTTCTACTGTAGCAAAACTATTCGGCCGAGTAGTCCATCAATATTCGGAAGGGTGGACTATTCGGCCAAGGGGCCGAATATTCGCTACATCCCTAGCCTAAACATCTCTATTTATTACTCATATGGTTTGTTCAAGTAAAAAATAAAGCTTTTAGGAACGTTTTTACACAGTGTTATAAAATTTTGAGGGCAAAAAATGGAAAATTAACTCTCAGTGGCAGCACGAAAAAAAGGTTTTAGCAGTGATTTTGAGTTGCTCTGCTCCATGCTCCGAATAATTCTGAGAGATTGTCTTATTTATCACTTTTTATTTTTTTTCAAGTTTTCTTTATGTGATTCAAAACAAAGAGAAAAACTCGCAGCACACTAATGTCTTCGCAACGGCTCAACTCCAGATTCAAGCAAAGGTTCGAGCAAAAATCTTGATTTTCCACTGCTCTGCGAGCTCACTGTACGCTATGCTCCAGACCTCTCTTTTTTCCCTTTTGTGGTTGGGGGGCACTGCATAATTTTTTCAATGTGGAAATTCCCCATGTAGGGTGGAGGGAGGCGGAAGAAAAGGAAAAATTACTTAATTTTCCGAGTAATAATCTGCAACCCCTGGAAAATTCTGATATTCTTGATATTCTTAAGGAATTACGATCGCCCCTCCCTTGGGGGCCGTTCATAAATGACGTCACGCTTTTTTCCCATATATTTTACCCCCCTCCCCCCACTTTGTCACACTTCAGAGGACCTCCTCGCCCCTTTGTCACGCATCACGCTCTGTTGCATAATGCATGATGTCACCCTTCTTGTTACCCCCTCCCCTTGTCACACTTTGTTACAACTTCCCAAACCCCCCTCCCTCCTCGAAGCGTGACATCATTTAAGAATGATCCCTTGCCTACACTATTTAATGCTTTATTTATTAAAAATAACTTTGTTTTTCCCAGACATTTGAGAAAAAAAATTCAGAAGATTATTTATTTCTTGTATGAACCGGATTTCCGACATTCGACAAATTTTTTTAAATACATAACTGCAATCTAATATTGCCATTGCACGAATTATCCGGCAATCCTACTTGATAAATTTGATCATTAAAATTTAGTTAACTAGCATACTTTGAAAATGAATATAAATAACAAACTTGTTACGAATTTGCAAGCTGTGCGTCTTTAGTTTTAAAAATATGTTTAGAACTTGGAGGCTTCAAAGATCACAATTGGATATCCGGCATATATTCATCAGACAAGGGATATCGGATATGCAGTATCCGGAAAAGTCGTTGAACTGGGTGGAGGTAGGAAGGCACTGCTGATCAGGGATCTGGAGCAGCCCACTTTTTTGAGTCACTCGCTCCAACTTACAAATATTTGATCCGGCTCCTCTCCATCTTTGTGCTGCGCCGTGTTCCGAATAAATTAAATACAATATAGTAATATTTATCTCCCTTTTTAAGTTAATTTTCAATTCTGGGAAAATTATTCAAAAATGTTCTTCCCCTTTAGAGCTTGACTTTTGGGAAGCTTATCATATTAACAGGAATAGTTCTAATTTGGTTAATGATTCTTCCTCAACTCCTTATTTTTCACAGGTCTGGCATAAGTTCCTTTAATTTGTTGTTTTTTCTTGGTTTTCTTATTAGTTTTCCTTTTTTTGTGTGTCTATTTTTTTCTCTCCCCCCCTCCCCCTCCTTTACATGTGTAATTTGTTTTGCTTTTTGTTTTGGTAATTTTATCTCCATTTTTTTCTTTGTATTTTATTTTATTATTTTTGCAATTTTCATGTATTTTCACATTTTTATGCATGCTGTCGTCTTTTTTGCTTTGTTTTTATTGATATTCCTTTTTTACTTCCTGTACTTTCAATGATTCGTTTGTTGCTCTCTTATTGGTACCTTCCCTGCTACTTCTACTTCCACTTCACTCTGCCTTTATTCTCATTGGTTTACAGTTAATTCCTTGGCTATATAAGCTTTGTTTTTGTTGTTTTGTCTGCTTCATTTGGATGTTTTGCATCTAGAAGCTCCCTGTCACATTGAAAAGGGGATTCCAAGCAATCCCGAAACATATGTCTGTGTTTTAATGCTCATTTGTGCTTTAAATTAACGTGAAATTTTATTTCTATTACAGTTTACTTGTACAAAGTTAAATTATTATTATTACAAAATACTTCTTTGCTCCTGCTCTGCTCCAGTTTCGAGCAAAATCTCGCTGATTTACTGATCCGATCCAGACCTATGTTCTTGAGTAAAAAAAGAATATTTTTGAAAAAATTTCAATTGTGTGGAATTGGTGTTTGACTTTGCGGCTAGTTTTAAATTTGACAAATACTTTCTATTAGAACGATTTTCTAGAAATTTTTATATTTGGCTTCAGATATTGGTCGAATTGACCAGGTCGGCTTTGACCTGGAAGAAATGGCCGAATAATCGGCATTCGACCAAATCCCTATGCGTTACATCCCTAGTTTATATACACGTCACATGAAAGGATTATATGAGAAAACCCCTTTCAATTTGAAAAAATGCTATTACATAAAAACAAGAGCTCATAGAATAAAAAATACACACATTGATGGAGGGTAAAGGGCGAGACTAGCGGTCGCCACTCGCCATTGGTGACGATAAATTTTTATTTGGCGACCACAAAACGTTATGTCGGTCGCCAAAATTGGCGACTAGAAAAAGTTTGTAATTTATTATTATTTCTTTTGAAATAGGGCTTTGTGTAAATTTGACAGAGTGTAGTTTGAGGTATATGTATGCACCTTTTTATATGCAAAATGAAGCCATGGTGGGAAGGAGGGGATCAGTTTGACACATGGTTCAAAGTGGCGACTAACTTTTTGGGGTTTACCGGCCACTGGCCACCATCAATTTTTTTTTTAGTCTCAAGCATTAATGGACGGGGGAAAATTCAAATTTCGTCTGCTGCGTGACACCCTCTTAGCGTCACGCGTGTAAACGCTTTTCGAAACCATAAAGCTGTAAAAATGAAAATTAACAGGCCGACTTTGCAAAAAGTGGTTACTTTTTTTTAAAAAAAGAAATGCGTAAGGTCTTGTTCTGTTCCCAAAGGTGCCAGCTTGGGGGTCGGGGAGGTGGTGGCTCTTAGCGCATAGCTTGTATCATCTGCAGGCGTATAACATTTTGCAGGAGTCAATTGTAAAACCCAGAAGTTTGAAAGCAAAGCTTCACCCTCATCCAGTGGTGTAGTCCAGGGGAAAAAAGTGGGGAGACTATGACAGATTCTAACAAAAAAAATCGGGGGGGGGGGGGGATGCTTGTGTTAAAATTTTAAAAAGGCGTCAGGCTGCTCAAGTTAAAATAAAGGTGGAGGTACGATCAAAGAAAGAAGAAGATGGGACACTTCGGTTTCGGTATTGCCCAGAAAACAACCGTGGCAGGAGGTGTACAACAAAAAAACAAACATTTAGGGCAGCTCGCATGCATTTGCCGCCAAACTTCAACTGATCTTTCTTGGAAATTGGCGAAAGGTTTGCCATAGCTTTTCGCTCGGAATTCCTAGAAATTATAAGTTGTTCAGGGGGGTAGGTCGTTATCATTATCGTACCATCTTCCGGGGTCTTTGCTGCTCTCAGGCAAACCGCAAAATGAAAACAGATGTTTGGTATTTTTATACATGTGGGGTCGTTTGAGTACGAATACACATAATAGGCTTGTTTTCGCTACTCACCCTTTTGAGTTTAAAAAGGAAACATGAATAAAGATTCAAGTTAGGAGATAAAAATTAATTTAGCTTAGCGAATAAAAATACTATCAGTATTACTGAGTATTCTTCAACTGTTTATTTTATTAGATACAATATGAAGTATATCTTATTCAAATTTTCACTTCAAGCAAATGTGTGAAAAAGGTCAGTACCGGGTTTGAAGTTTTCCGAGGCGAGACAAAACTATCCCTCCCCCCCTCTCATCCAATTATTACTCACATTTCATAAACTTTTATGTACTGGGCTTTTTTTTTTTTTTTGAGGATTTTCTATTGGTGGCCACAGATAAACCAGAAAACTTTCTTAATGTTCCCACGACATGGCCCTTTCATCTCACATTAGAGCGCACCCCCCCCCCTTAACTGCGTATGTGAAATTCTGACAGTTGAAGGGATGGATTCTCCCCTATTTAAAAAATTTTGAGGCCTTAGGAGATGCATTTGGGATTGCAAAAATATTAGGGAAAAAAGCAAACAAAACTGCTTAAAATTTAAACGATTTTACTCATAAAAATATTCATAGAAATTCAAAACAAAATGAGCATTTTTTTTAAATCCAGGGAGCAGGACCCCTCCCCCCCCCCTCCTCTTACTAACGTCCATATCGAAAAGACACACGTCTGCCTTCTCCCCCCCCCCTTCCCAAACGACACTTACAAGATCCCCTTCCCCCTCCGACCTCCCGCCTCTTCCCAAAAGGATGCTTTGAAAATTTGGAAAAGAAAAACTATTTTATTGTTTAAGCATAGCATGAATTATATTTCGCTATTACAAGGGGAAAAACCCTTGACTTTTTTAATTTAAATTTTGACATTTGCAAAATTTGGGCGCCCCCAGAGGAGCGGCCGACTAATCAACAACGCAACATTTGAGTATACCTAAATTTTAGTTTCCGACAGTTTAAACAAATAAATAATTGTATTAATCTGTTTTAATCGTTATCAAAGTAGCCGGTCAATGGTCAAATCAGAGCTCTGAACCAGGATTTTAATTCTCTTTCCAAAACTTAAATTTTCTTAATTAAATATTTTCCCATTTTTTATTTTATTTATTTTTTTCTTCTTCTTTTCCTTTGCCTTTTTATTTTTTGCATCACATTGAATTTGCCCCCTCCCAGGAGTGCCTCCAGGGTGACATTGCCCCCCCCCCCCCTCCCTATATCCGGCACTGAAAATGTTCATGGATTGATGATGTTTTTAAGATAAAGTTAACATCAACATCCCCAAGCAACAGGTTTATTTTCATTAATGTGTATATTTTTTTAATCTCACTGCCCCCACCGTTAAATAACTGCTCATTGTGCGATCGTCTTGCAACATATGTTTAAAATTTCACTGGATCAAAATCAGAAATGTGTACCTAAGTGATTGAGAGTAAAATGAAGGGAAATAACAAACAAAACTGATCGACCATTTTCATTTCCGTTTCTGGTTTTCTTTACGAAACTCTACACTACATTTAGTTACAGCCAAAAGAGTTTGTTGCACAAAAATTCTGCAGTCAAGTATCGACCTAGTTTTATAATAGTTCTACGGAAGGACAAGATGCATTTTTTAATTATTTGTCCCTTGTTATCAATTTAATGTTCTGAAAACAAAGCATTTTTCTTAATTTTACTTCTATTTAATTGAATTTTATACTATGCAACAAAATAATTAATAAATATTTGACGGGTGAGAGTAATAGCTTGAAAGAAAAATGAACATGCATAACTTTCAAATTTTTTGAAATAGTTAAATTTTATTAAGAAATGTATGCATTTTTTAAAGATTAGAAAAGCATTTAATTATATTAGGAAATACCAAGCTCCAGAAAAGACTTTTGACAATAAAATTAAACATTTTAGGATTAATGCTAGCGTGTCAAAAAATTCAGTTCATGAAATAGGTAAATCTCTCAATCTACAGCATGAGAATTTATTCAAACATTTCACATACGTGCTGAATAAGAAATTAAATAAGTGATTTTTAAATTAGTTTTTCATTTGATTATGTATTTAGTTATTTATTTATTTGCGATTAACTGCAAATATTTAACATGTTCCTCCTGCGCAGAAGCAATTTATATGATGACTGAATGTGTGTAAGAGAAAAAACATTATCGTCATAAGTGCATAGTTAATGACTTTTATTTTCTGAATTTTTCAAATTTAAAAATATTATTTAACAGTTTCCACCTTTATTTCAAGTATTTTAAACGATGTTAAGAATTACGCATGCATAAAGAAATTTAAATAAAAATAAAACTAGAGGTATTATCTTTTGACGTTTGAAAGTTCTTCCTTACGATCACGATTCACGAAATTTTGATTAAAAATTTCAAATTAAAGTTTTGGTGAAAATAATTGTTTACCTTTTAACAAAGCATAAGAAACATCGAAAACTTACAAAGTCCAGTTCCCATTGCGGATGCAAAAAGATCACATTTTTTTCATATGTGGGCAAAAATTTATGAAAAACGGCAATTAAAATTAACTTTTTTGAGTAAAATAATTTCAGAATTAACTTTTAATAAGGGAACGTTGAATCATTTTAATGATTACAGATAAGTTCATTGGAACTCTGGAATAAATCAAAAACAAAGAAAAAATTTCCAGACTTCCCTGATATCCCTGATTTAAAGGGTTCTGTCGCCACCATTTCAAGGGTTCTGTCGGGCGCTTTCATGCTGCTAGGAACGGGGGGGGGGGGGACAAATAAGCCAAGTTAAGCGAATGTTGTACGCAGGAAAGGGCTTTCAGAAATTTCCAGGTTCTCCACTGGTAACAACTAATAAAATTTGAACTATAAAAAACAGTAGGTGTAGGTCTTGAAAACCATTAAGACAAATGAATAGGAATTTTGAGAGAGAGATACTAAATCTAATCCTAATAAACTTAAGACTTAATGTTACTTAGTAGCATTATTTTTTATTAAAATAAACAAAATTGTTCAATCAAAATATTCAGTAAAAATAAAAACACTACGTAATATAACAGCAGCAGTATACAATATGATATAAATAATGATCTGATAAATGGGAATACAGCTGAAAATGTTTTCAAGCTTTGACAGCTTTTCTCCAAAAACAAATACTAAGGGAACAGGAATGTGAATTGAACAGACTGGAATTCAAAGCGTTTTTTAAATAGCTATTCAGGCAACATCCCGTTAGCCGGCATGATTATAATAAATGTTTGCTTCACTAGGCTAATTTTTCGGCTTGGCTTAATGTTTTATTTTTGAAGATACTCCTCGAATACTTGATAAAATAACGATTCCCTTCGCTTCTGCCGCTAATGTCTGAGACAATTTTTGCGTGCACGTTCGAACTCTTACGGGGGAAAACCTTTCAATGAAAACTTGGAAATAATGAGTTACAGAGAACTTTCTGGTGGAAAAGCTGATATAAAAAACACTTATAGATGCGAATTGTAGTTTTATAATTGTTCAATTTGAAATTCGGCGTACTTTTTTCTTCTGTTTTGCCCACGCAGATCTCAATTTTTAATGAATGAAGAGCGCTGGAGATAAACCTGTGCATTTACTCTTAATGAAGCCTTTTTTTTCTTTATATGATGATTGTATTTAAGTTAAAAAAATTAATTTTAAAATTCGGAACTGCAACTTAAAACTACATCCATAAGAGAAAATTTTGAAAAAAAAAAAAAAAAATGTAATCGTTAGAGGAGGTTTCGATCATTTGACCAAAACAGAATTTAAACATATTAATTAATAAGCAAAGCCCAACAATTTTAAGAGCCGTAAAGGAAAAAACACAGAAGAAACTTGTTATTAGAATTTTCTCTATTTATTTTTTACTATATTTGTATGTTGAAACAATACTTTAAAATATTTAAATCATTTTCCGGGAAACCGTGTTTCAAATTGCTCCAGCATTGGACGTCCATCAGACAGAATTGGGGCGCGGCCCCCGATGTAAACTAAAAGTACTTTTTGAAGAAAAAAAGTTTGTCTAAACTTCCGATTTTGAAGGAAGCTAAAGATCCCCCACTCCTTTCGCTAATCGACTGCTGTCATCTAAAGTATTTTCAATTTTTTTAATCCGATAAAATTACCCTCCCTGTTTCGTGACTTTCTAACGGCAGCGCTTTGTACTATAATTTACATGCAGCAGCAACAAAATTTCTTCTGTAATTGAATTTTTTTCCAAAAAGGAAAGCACCTTATCGAATCTTCCTTAACAGGAGCAAATAGGTTTCATCCTGACAGTTGGGAACACTTCGCGTTTGCTTTTATTTTCCCTTATATATTTTAACTATGTGAAGCTCGTTAAGAAGTGATTGACACTCGCCTAATAATAGCAGAAGGGTCGACCATGAACAACGTACCTCAGGCTATTTCAGCGCGTTCTGGCCCCTTTCGTTTTATTACCTCTCTGATACACGATCCGACCCCCGGGGTTTCGGACGATCTCGCTGTGCGTGTCTCAAAGGATCAGTGCATCCACTTTGGCGACTTACTGCCGCAATGACATCCTCAGTATGATTTTCGCCAAGATTCTCTCGCCAATCTCATCCTAAATGTTGCTTTTTTACTTATACTTCTCAGACCCCTCTGCTCCGAAGCATTTAACATAGGTTTCTACCAGAGTGTCCAATCTTTTCGAGTAGAAGATCGTTGGTACGATGGCTCTCTTTGACTACACCACTGCCCTCATTGCAAATATTCTTTTAAACTTGGAACATGGAAAAAACAGCTTATTAAAAGAAAATATGTTAGTATTTTATTAAAAACATTTAGTAAACTTGAAGAAAGCTTTGATAGGCAAGCATTTTTATTTATTATTATTATTTTACTTTATTTATTTTGTGAGTATGTGCATCGTATGCATACGATATTAATTGCTTAAAACCATTTTTGAATATTTTTTTTATTTAAAAATTTTTATTTACAACTGTATGCTTCAAACTTCCGTACACTTTTCCTGGGGCCCTACCTGCAAATAAGAAAAATTTAATACAAAATATAAATAAGAAAAATAAATAAAAGAAATAAGCAATTGCAAGAAACAGCTTTTTTTTTTTTTTTTTTTCAGATCAAACGGTCTTGTAAAGGCACATGCAAAACTTCCCTTCCCATGAAAAATCGTTATCCTACTCGACGCGGACTTCATTTCCTTTGTTCAATTTCACATAAATGGTGAATTAATTCCTCGATTTTAATGAAAACAAACCTTAACACCCAGATTTTTTTAAAAGTAAACTCCTTTTATATTTGCATTTGAACTTATAAAAGCAAAAAATTTCTAGCGCCTACATGTCTCGTGCTATTTTGAAAATGCCACTGTCATAAAAATAAAACCCAATGAACAAGTTTAAGGCCGGAAATGTTTATTTCTGTAATTCCTTCCTATAAAGTTTCAATAAATATCGAACCTGGGGGGGGAGCAGAAATTCAGTATTTTTCTGAAGGAAATTCAAGGAAAAAGGGAGGCGTTTATTCGATCAGGGGAGCTTTTTGACCAAACATAAAGAGGAGATTTGAAAATGCTGAACCAGGGCTTAAAATAATAGTAAGTAAGAAATGATGGACCTCTAAGCGGTAAAATCATGGAGTAAATATAAACAAGCGAGTTTTACAAAAGCAGATGCCAGATCTCAAAATTGGAAAATAATTGGGACCCACGAGAAGAAGCGCGAAAAACAGTTACAATGCACTTTTTACAAATAATCCATGAAAGTTAGTAAGTATAACATGTGGTAAATAGAAAAATATATTTTTTTGGTTAAAATGCAGTAAAGATAACAACTTTTTCAAAAAACGGAAAATTGCGGATCAATTGGGTCTCGGGGCATTTTAGGGTCTGTGCCTTTTCCTTTAGAAGTGCCCTAAATTTGGAAAACTGCCCCCTTTTTTTTTTACAGTGGCATCCTGCCCTTTCTCAATCCTGGAGGAAACTCTGCTAACATACTGAGTAATCAAAAGGTTAAGGGGAGTAAATAGTAAATATATTTGAATTAACCAATAAATTGAATTACTGAAGCTCCAATTAGAAAGCATGCACTGTAATAATATTCTTAGAAAAATTTCTACATTTAGCTTTAATAAAATTAATTATTCATTTGTTACAAAAAAATAAAAATTAAAAAAAAAAAAAAAAAACAAAGTTATGCAAAGGTTATTAAATTAACTGTTACTGCAAAATCAATTATAAAAACTTGCAACACAATATCCCAATTTTCAAATTTTCAAGATGAACTAAAGAACAAAAGGTCTTGAATAACCTAAATTTCTGTCAATGGAATGACAATTTTATTTCAATAAAAGTTTCTTGAACCATGCTACAGACGAAATTAGGGTGCCAACTATAGCAAGGTTCGTACTCTTTTGGCAAAACAAAAAATAAGGACTTTCTAAGGACTATTTATGGACCTACAAAAAATTTTAAGGACCTCACAAATTTTTCGAAATATACAAACTGTTATGTTTATTTCAGAAGGAAGCATAATTGAAAGAGGAAATTGATTTAACATCATATTTTTATTAGGAACACAACACAAACACTTTTATGGAGCTCTCTTTGACTTGTTGCTTTTCTAATGTCCAATACAGTCAGGGAGTTAAATAATCATTGAGCTAGTAATAAGAAGCACACAACACAAGCATTAATCATATATAAGCAAATTATCATGATATGAAAAATTATCAAATATGCCTAGTGCTATAAAATACAAGTTAAATGAAAAAATTTAAAAAAAAAAATTGTTAAAGAAAACGCTGCACTTGGTCTTGAGAATTTGTGTTAATTTAGATTTTTTTTTCATGTTACTTAAATTATCAGCCTCTCAATTTAGGCTTACTTAAATTTTTATATCTGCCATAAATATTTGAAAAAATTATTTAGAAGAGCTTACAAAAATTCAGAAAACTTTTTCAACTTGAGAAAAATATTTCATTTTGAAAACAACATACAAATAAAAAATGGAACTCATTTGCTTAAAACTTTGTACATTACCCTCAAATAGTAACTAACCAAAATTTAACTAAAATAAAGTTCCAAAAATTCGAACAAATTTTGTAAATAAAAAATAAAACAAGCAGATTACAATCTGCAAATACTAAAACAACTGTCAACTTTTTTAATAATTGCTATATTTACAGGATGCAAAAAGATAGAAATCTCAAAAGCTGCGTGCAATTTTCGGCGAAGCACGTGGTACATGTTAACAAGTTTCCAAAAAATAGGTTTTTACATTTTCGCGTTAAAATTATGAAAATTCATGTAAATTTATACATGTCTTTTTAAAAAGTTCCTTAAAAATGTTTCTTGTTTTGTAGTACAATCCCTTTAGATTAAAATACTTGTACAGCAGCTTGAAAATCGGATCTTTTTTCAAAAAATCGAATTTTTTTAATATGTTCACAAAAAAACCGAAAAACTAGGGGAAAACGGAGCTTTGCCAAGTACGGTGTATAGGTTTAAGAAGCGGTCGGTTTTTTCAATTTACTGCAAATTAAGAAATTTCAGGAGATACAAATTTTGATTAACGCAGCAAATATCATACCTCCCACACAACAAAACTCCACAGCAAACGATCGCGAAGCCAAATTGGCCGCTAAAATTTACTAAATATTAAAACATTGCTTAAAAAAAGATAAATTAATTTTGTCGATACGGGAATTTATTTGACCTAAAAAATAAATAAATAAACCAATGGGAAAACAAACTGTTTAGCAAAAGATCAGCTGAAAAGCGATAATAAAAATAAAATAATTTTTATAAAAAAATAGAACCGACTTCAAATTATAAATTGCGCTGAAAAGTGAAAAATAAATTCATTCTTTAAACAACATCGATGTTACTTTTAAACATAGTTTTAGAAGTCGGTGCAAAATCAGGGTAGATAAAATATTTTGTAATCCTGAATCAATTACAAATATATATATTTTAGCAGAATTGGCAAGAGCTAAGATATGAAGTAGCAAATGGTATAGTGGTAATTAGACTCAAATTTTGCACCGACTTCTAAAACTATGTTTAAAAGTAACATCGATGTTGTTTAAAGAATTAATTTATTTTTCACTTTTTAGCGCAATTTATAATTTGAAGTCGGTTCTATTTTTTTATAAAAATTATTTTATTTTATTCTTTTAAGTGTAAATACATTTTTTATATAAATACTCTATTTTTAAAAAATCCATGTAAAAAGGGCAAACCTTCTTCGACTGAACGGGACTAAAAACTAATCATTTGTATGATAAATTCGGCTTTGAAGTCGATTTTAGCAAACAAACTGATTGGATTTAATTTTGGCCTCAGAGAAGCCTTTAGTCACACTCTTTCTGTAATTGCTTTTAATTTTAAGCACAATGGCAACAAACGCTTTTTTAACAATGACTTTTAATTTTTATTAATAGTTTTCCCAACAACGAAAAATCAAGCCAAGCCTTTCGAATTAAAATAAAAAATACTTATTTTTCCCCCTGTAATGTTTTTTCTAAAAAACAAATGTAGTCAAATTGAGGTGCGATATTTGAGTTAAATGACCCTCTATCGATTAAAGAAAAAATCACCAAAATCGATTCATTCAGGCAAAAGTTATGGATGAAAAACCAAAGAAATGACTGTCTTTCTGCACATAACTTTTTTCTAATTATCGAACAGGGTCAAATGAAGGTACGGGACCTATGGGAAACCACCCCCGATCGATTGAAAAAAAAATATGAAAATCGGTTCATCCGGTGAGAAGTTCTGAGTGGACAAACAAAAAAAAAAAAAAACCGACATACATACAATACGAATGTATAACCTCCTTCCTTTGTGAAGTCGGTTAATAAATCATTCTTTTACATTTAACAGTATAAAATAAGCGATAATCATACATGCGATTAATCAAACGCAAAATAACCTGAAAGTTCTTTTTGCCTACATATTAGTTAAATGTATCTCTGTTATTGAGCTAGATGTCAACGATATGCTTTTTTGAAGTATTTCCCTCCCTTAAAATAAAAAAAAAGTTTCAAAAGCAATATTTATTTACCGATTACTTGTTAAGAGCTGCTCCTACTTGCTTTATTCATATTTGTTTAGAATGTAGATGATTTAGAAAGCAATTTTCATGAAAAAAAAATTTACTTATTTACTTTGTAACTAAACTTAATAAATAGTATCGAATCCCAAGTTTGAAATCCCGAAATTCGGCCCTTTTTCGAAATTTCCCAATTTTTTTTTTTTTTTTGCAAAATTTGAAAAAATATTAATTTAAGAAACTGTTAAATCAATAAATACCAGTAAGTTTTAATTCAAATAGAAGCAATCGTGTAGATATATTTCTTACATGAGCTAAACTCAGGAAACCAAGATAGAAATAAGAAAACCCAACCGTGTTAAAAAACGAAATCTGTTCCTTAAACGCACCGCGCATCTTTCCCTAAATTCCCCTCCCCCCCCCCCCCCTCGAGTCCTCAAAAGTCCGTTTTTCAAATTTTATTTCTTTTCTTTTTTTTTAAAGCAAAATGAGGGAACTTGTGTGATTTGCTTTTCTGTGGTCTTAAATAGTGCCCAATTACTGGGCACCATTGCATTTTGTACAAATGCTTGGTGCTTTGATTCGACTTCTCTACTAATTTTTTTTTTTTTAAAGATGCAGCTTGATTTTCTTTTTCATGCAATTGCAGGAGATAGCAAATTGGGAGCTTCTATGTGGGTGTATATGGGTGGGTAAAAGTTTATTTTAACTGAATTGGGTGCTGTAGTTAGAAGCATTTTATCAAAATCCATGAACAGTTCCTTCATGTAAAAATATATAACACATCAATTTTAGTTATACCCTTTCAATAAATAAAAAAACAAGAGTTACTTATTTATCAACCAGTTGAGAAAGCACTGCAATATTAAGTAAAAATGCGTTGATGTTTATGTAAATTCCGCATTTTTGGTCCTGTCAATCCGCCGTTTTGGGTCTGTCCAAAAGCCGCGATAGTACCGGAGACGAGCAAACCAAATTTGAGGTTCGATTAAGTAGTTGAAATGTAAAAAGTTTGATTCTTGTGAAGAATACAAAAGATTGCAAAACAAATAGAGCCATGGGCCCCTTCTATTTTAACCAAAAAAAAAAAAAACCTGGAATAAAAAATTAAGGACTATTTAAGGACTTTTTAAGGCCTTAAAAATGAAAATGTTCATTAAGGACTTTCTAAGGACCTTTAAGGACCGTACGAACCCTGTATGTAATTACTGATATCTTTGGCATAAACATAATTACATATTTCTAAATGCTCTATTAACTCCTTCTCTTCTAGCTCACTTAGCTTACTTGCACCCCATAATTTTCTAAAATTATATTACAAATATAATTGCCTTAAGTTTTTTAGCAGATTCTTCCCGATCCAGTCGATTTTTCTCATTTTTTCTTCTGTTTCAACTTGATCAGCAATATCTTTATCTAAATTATCTGCTAGGATTTTTTAACTTGAGTAAAAATTTCTACAACTGCTTTAAACTTAGCATAATATTGGCATATTACCAAACGTTTTATTTATAAAACTTACTTTTTAGGAAGCGGTAATTTTCCTGTTAAAAATTCTATAGCCAGCTCCATATCATCTTTTGCTAAAATTTTATTAATAGTTAAGTCTCTACACTTATCTATTATAACAAGAAGCTGATTATTGATATTTCTCAGCTTCTGAGTATTATCTTCTATTGTTTCTATCTCCACTAGCGTAGTAACAATAGCATCTTTTCGCCATCTTCTGCATTGTTCTAGAAAAAGCTCAATATCAGTATTTTGCTTATTATACAACTTTACAGAACGGTTAATTATTTCATCATCTAAGACATGCGGTCTATCTATAACAGTTGTCATGTTCTGTAATTGTTCTTCCGATGCTTCTAACATACCTTTTACTATTGCTGATATAATAACAATCATTGAGAAAGGATGAAATACCGGTTGCTGTTTTTCAGTCACATTATAACTAATAATGTTAATTTTTATTTAAAAATATTAATTACGAATTGTATAATAGCGATAAAAGGCATGTAGCAGTAGAAGTTTTAGGTATTGAGATACATAATTTTTACGTACCGGCTGGTGGTGATATAGCTGATAAGAAAAGTATGGGATTTAGACATATTTTCAGGCTTCTTCAATATACTTTAGAATTAAATGAAGCTTCATTTCCCTTTAAATATTTAATTCATAACCTTAAAAAATTCCACAAATCACTAGTAACATAAAAAAGGGCAAACCAGTTGGTCGCTATTCATAAGTAGTTAAATATAACCGTTAAACGGATATATCACACATAAATTTAAAAAACCAAAACTGGACATCTGTTACAGAATCATTTTCATTCATTTTTTTTACAGGATAAAAAAATGAAAGTTGTTCGTATTTCAAAGTTGGAATGAGAGAGAGATGTATTTCATTTCCTGCTTCTTGCGGAAAGAGCTAATCCTCAAGTAGTTAAAAGCCATCAATCCATGTTTGCACATCAGTCACTTTCTAATGACTATCGGCAAGACGAAAGACCTCTGATACACAGGGGTCCCCCTTCCTCGCAACAGGAGTTCTCTCCTCTACCTTTCTCCCCTATTTTCCCGTCTGCCGGCCCAGCTCGGTTTTAACTAACAAAGCCGTTTTCGGCCGGCCTCGGACTTAGACAGTTAAGTACATAAAATCATTCCTTTTTTTAAATAAAGGTCAACTAACCATTTCCTTCTTTAACCTTCTCAAGTAAAAAGGCTTTGTACTTAGAAGAAAGTACTTTAAGAAAATACTATTCAACGTTTATGAAATTAGTTCTGAAAGCAGGAGCATTTGAATACACACAAAATCAAATACAGTGAAAATAATACATATTAACAATAAAATGCAGACAAACAAGATTTATCGCACATCCTAAAATTTACTATTTAAAAAAGTTATAAAAATTAAAACACTTTCTCAGCTATACAAGTCCAATGGCCGGTCACAATTTCCCCATCGTTTTTTACAACAATCCAGCCATAATGAATTTTGTTCAGGGCCTTGGACATCGGCGACTAACACCGACACATTTAATCTTTCTCTTCGGTATAATCCATAATTTTGAAGTTCATTTGCTACGGTATATTTGTAACACGGAAAGTCCTTAAAATCTTTAAAAGCCTTCGTTTTGAACACGTTATTTTGGGTAAATTGGTATCCAGATAATCAAAAATGTCAATAATAGATATCTTGGCATAGGTATGTTTTGGCAAGACAGACTACTTTTCGAACCACTTCATCAAACGGATCAGGGAAGTCAGAGCCCCTGAACGATAATTTGTTGCAATATAATTGCTTATCAACATCATTTAAGTTTTGTAATAAGCTGAAAACAAATCAATTTTTTTAGAAAAAGGAAAAAGAGCATCAAGATCGGCTGACTAACACCAATACAATAGCATAACCCGCCAAACCGGAAGTTGGCATTGCCATTTCCGTCTGACGTCATTGGTTTGTTTGTTTTTTTAGGAATTTGGTGAATACGTTAATAGAAAAAGGTAAAAATTTCTCTGTACTATATATAGAACTTAAAAGTTTGCCGACTTTTTGTTGTCTAGGGTCATGCTAAAAATTCATTAAAAAAAATATTTTCAGGGCTTTAACCTATTGTTCTGATTTAGAAATACCGAATGCAGCGCTACTGAGAACTTAATGAGGCTTCGTGAGTAATATATTTTCCCGGAATATGATACGATACTGTGAAGTTTTGGCTTTGATAAAAATAAGTTAACAATCTATTTCTTTTAAATACCTCGAAAAATTTTACATAAAGTTCCCTTTTCATCTTTCTAACAACCAATATAAATCCTCCGTCACTTGATGTGAAGCGGAGAGGAGTGAACGTGCGTCTATATCTTTCATCTTTATTAGCGTTAATGGAGAGGAGAAACTTTACGCGCATATCTCTGATCTTTTTTAGCATCAGAAGCGCCAAAACAAATTTACGAAGCGGTCAATGCAGGAACAATCCTGGGTTCTAGGTTACCTTATTGGCATCTTCATCGCTTTCACGGCGCTTTCTTTTACGACAGCCAGCAAAAAAATTGTTTGGCGGGAAAATCAACACCCCCTGAGGAGAGTTTCCGGATTGAAGCTATTGTTGACTCATTTTCGTTCAAGCTTCAAAAGCTTTCATATCTTTGAAACGCGCTTATCAGCAGATCACTTTTGGATCTCGGCAAGGAATCGTTCCCATAAAATAAAAGAACTCCACCCGAAATTACAAATGAAATTCAACACATTTATTTATTTATATGCAAAGAAAATAAAATGTAAACCTTTGTGCTACAAAGTAAGAATTAAAAATAGCGTAACATTAGGCACAAATTTTGCAATTATTGCAAAATTTGTGCCTATAGGGATCATTCATAAATGATGTCACGCTTCGAGGGGGGAGGGGAATTCGGAAAATTGTGACAAAGTGTGACAAGAGGATTGGAGGGGGTAACAAGAAGTGTGACATCATGCATTAGGCAACATAGCGTGATGCGTGACAAAGGGGGGGGGGAGGGGGTCAAATATATGGGAAAAAAGCGTGACGTCATTTATGAACGGCCCCTAATGTTACGTTGATTTTTAATTTTTACTATGCGAAGAAAAGTTATCAACCGCACTTTTAAACAGTTTGTTGGTGATATTTTTGATACATAACTAAGATATACTGATATACTGAATTATTTTATTTATTTTACTTAGTATCTTTTAAATGACAGTAGTTCAGTTTCCATTGCAAGGAAAATAGTCCTTCATCTTATAGTTTATAGTTTTGAATAATATGCTTTAAATTTATTGAATGTTTTACTTATTGGCATAACAAACGTTCACTAAGATTATTTAGGTTTTAAAAGTTTATATTTAATATTTAAATCATTTAATAGAGAAAGGAAAAAATATGTAAGAGCAAATAGCTTCATGAATTTTGAGTTTTCAATGTTAAAATAATTTTCTTTACAACTTTTGACGGACATTTTTTTTTTTTTTTTTGTGACAGCAAATTTTAAATGTAATCTCTCTATGTTGGTTTTGTACGCATAAACATGATGTATTATAACACCTATCTAACTGTTTATCCATTTTCTAATTTGAGAACATTCAATTTTGCTTTTCAATTTTTTTGTTAATAAGCTTGTATTCATGCCAACTTCAAGAAAAAAGTACTTTCAGGATTTTAACATTAATTCATTTCTTTTCATATTCGGAAGTAAGTAATGTAGTATATTAATTAAAGAGCAATGTATAAAAATTAAACAAAAACAGCTCTTGCTTGTGCATATTTTTAGCCTATATGATCACTATTATTTTTTTTTAATGAAATTATAATTAGGATCACTTTCTAGATGCAAGAAGCCTCTATAGGTAATAACAAATACAAATACAAAAGTGTCGACCAGCAACAGGCTCAGGGCCCAGCTAGGCTGGTCCTAGTTAATTTAGCAGTCCCCAATGAACATCAAGAGCTTTCTTAAAAGTTTTTACCCCACTGCAATTAACAGTCGCTTCCGGTAAACTATTCCAACTGCCTACAACCCTATTGAAGTAGTAGTTTTTCCTAATTTCAAGATTAGCCTGAGATTTGAAAAGTTTAAAACAATGACCTCTGGTTCTACTTTCAGCACATAGCTGTAGTCCATCAACATCATTATGTGTTCATGTAATAAGGATTCTTTATTCTCATTTTGGTTGAAAGGTATAAACCTATAAAATTGTAAACACAAGGAAGTCTTTTAATTATGTATTTTTTTCTTTTGTTTTTATATAAACTGCGTTTATGAAATTTATAATCTTTTCTCAAAATAGTAAAAGCCAGGAGCTTTGGGAGAGCTATGATAAGGAGTTATGGAATTCAGGGCCTGATTTACATTTTGAATCACTATAGGCACAACTCATGTTTGGGGGCCCCTCACGCAACAAATTTTTTAAAAAACATAAAATTCAGTATGTGTTTGTAAAACTTGCCAGTCACACCAAAATTTGGGGGCCCCCAAAGCGCAAAACTTTGTTTTTCAAATGTCAAAGAGTCAGACTAACATTTGGGAGCCCCAAAGGTGCAAAATGATTTTGTTTTTCAAATTTCAAATTGTCAGACCAAAATTTGGGGACCTCCAAAGTGAAAATTCCTTGTGGTTTTAAAATAATTTAATAATACAAATTTTCTGTGAAGCAACATAACACTAACAGTTTGTTTTTGAAAGTTTGTTTTTAAATATTTTTCTAAAAAAATTTTAAATTTCAAAAAAAAAAAAAAAAGATAATAATAATAATAATAATAACCAAAATTAGGGATGTATATATTGCACCGTTTGTACCTTTGAAGCAAATCTACAATTAATACGTTTTCGCAATTTTAAATGAAAAAAACCGTTTTGTTTCAAATTATAAGAATACAAACAAAAGTTGTATTTGTTTTTTATTTGGAAAAAAAGTAATAATATTGGAAATAATAACAATGAATAAATAAATAGATAAAATAAAAAATCAAACGATAATTGAAAAAAAAAAACCTAAAAATGAAAAAACTTTTTATATTCAAGGATTATACGAAAATATTTTTTGAATTTCGAATATGTATATATTTTTTACTCAGGCGCTTGAAATATGTATATTTTTTTTACTCTCATAGGAGGTTACCCAAAAATTTTCCTTTTTCGGCAATTCATGTTTGACCCTCTGACCTTTTGGTAAATTTGGAAACGATTTGTTGGGAGGAAATTAATCGCTTCGCCGAGAAAGTTAAATAAATTTCAACATATGAAAATTTGAAAAATAAAACTGCTATTTCTTTCAATGCCTCGTGCTTTTAATTGGGTCTGTTTGCTAGTTCTAGGGGAAGGATTTAAGTTTCAGCACCTGTTGCCCCGAAGCATGTCATCCTTTCGTGGAATGGGACACAAGTGTGATTTCCCGCTTCATGTAGTAGATGGGGAGGGGGGGGGGGGGGTAACTGTTGTGGTCGACTCGATGCCCATCGGGGATCATCAGCGGCAGGAGGAAGTCGCACCGCTCGTGCATTTTGTTAGTTTGTGGAGGGGGGGGGGGGGAGAGAAAGGATGATTTGGGTTAGACTCCAAGGAAGACTTACTATTAATCTCTAATCGACTGACTTGCCTCTTAAAAATATTGAAGGAGCAGTAGCGAAAGAACAATTTTATCTGAAAGAGTGCAGAGAAGCATATTTTTATAGAGAATAGAGATTCTTCTAAAGAGAGAGAAAGGATTTTAAAGGCAAAACTTGTAATTCATTTCCAAACTAACACGAATCTGTTCCGTAATAAGTGTGTTTGCTCCAGTGGCATTCTTAGCCTACTTTAAGCATGGAAAGTTGAACAGAACTGCACCTCCCCCCCCCCACCCCCAAAAAAATGCTGCGGAATTTCTGGAGCTGTTTTTCATAAGAAGGGAGTAGCCACTTATTACGGCCGGCTTAGACCATAAACTAGATGTCTGGGGGCGTGGTCGGTAAGCAGGAGTCTTTCTCCGGAAAGCAGGTGACGGAGTCCTTCGGTGAGAGAGGGCTTCGTCGTGCCATGTTAATTCTCGTAGAGATTCGAAGAGTGATTTATTTTAATTTCTTATTGTATGACAGACACATTTTAGCACAATTATTTTCTATCACACGCAAGGAAACAGTTCATAGATTAATGGACAAGTGTTTTTTATTGGTATTATCAATAATAAATTAGTAATAGTGATTTGAAAATGATCTTATATATTGAGCTCATTGAGAGTAGGAGTTAGTTCCTTGCCCCCTTTTGTGAAACTTAATGTCATACAGTAAAGCTCTTTGCAATGAATACAATTCGTATTGCTTTTACAAGGTTTTTAACTGACTTCAACCTCATTATGTCTTGCCCTTGAGATATCAATGCGAAAAGTAAACACATTTGTAATATTACGTTAATAAGCCAAACATCAAATATACCTATTCTTTTCTTTTTCAGTTCATTGAAAAATAAGGAAGGAAAAACAAAAGCGTTTAAGCTGTTTTTCTTTTCAAAATCTGAAATAAATTTAAAGAAAGCAACAGCATGAAGAAAAAATTTTAGTTTTGAAAATAGTTTTTTAAATTTTTTAAGTTCAAAAAATTATTTTCTTTAGAAAATTGTCAGTTAAAACTTTAATGTTGCTCCGATACAGTTCGTAAATCTAAAATTAATAGTCATGTGACATTAGCCTGTAGGACTGAAAACATCGGATGGATCATTCATAAAAATAATGTCACGCTTCGAGGGGGAGGGGGGTTCGTGAAATTGTGACAAGGGGTGGGGAGGGGGTATGTTGAAGTGTGACACTTTGTGACAAAGGGGGGAGGGAGTCAAATAACTGGGAAAAAAGCGTGACATCATTTATGGACGGTCCCATTGTACCGTTAATTAAAATGCGATTGTTTTTTTAATGAATTACAGAAGATGAAGTTTGTTCTAAGATTGCAAACAAACGGAATAAATTAATTTATTATCTAAGTGTTGTGCAATACAGTCAGAAATACAATATATATGTAATATATTGGTAAGGGGGAAGCATGAAATGCATTTTAAACATAATTCTGAAAATTTAACAATTTTACTTACATTATTAAAAGTAGAGAATAAAAAATAAACTGGAGCGAACACAGACATATGTATACTTGGTGATGCAACGAACGTTCGGCCTTTCTGCGAGTATATTTCAAGTATCGTTCATGTCTTTTAAGATTTAATATTATTGAAATGTTAATTTCAACGTTGCATTTATTATTTAGGGGGCGGGCATTATTAATAAAGCAGAATGGAATTTAACTACTGGAAAAAATAGTTTAATTTCTATTAAAAATTGCTCTTGATTTTTAAATAAAATTAATTTTGTGTATTTGTTACGCATTTTTGGTATTCTTTGATATTATTTTAGAAATGGTGTAGTCATATTTTAAAGTATTTCTCAACAATTGCTTTAGTTAATTTATGTATATGGCTTTCTTGTTCTTCATAATCAAGAATACGATACTCCAAAATTTAAAAATAAAATTAAATTTACGCTTTTCATTGTTAATATTGCTATTATGTTTAATAAATCAGGTTAGTGCTTTTGTGCACAGAATGGGTCTTGATCGTTTGCCTGAAAGCAATCTCAGCTCTTTTACAGATCAGAAGCAAGTTCAGAAATTGAGAAGACTCACCCACGGGGTATAGGACGGCGAAAAGCTTTGATCTCCGACCCCTGTCAGTCAAACTGGTCCCCACTATTCCTGCTTAGGAACTAACAATGGCGAGTGAATAGAAGAGCTCGTCTAGATACTATATGGTCTAAGGAACGGGGGGGGGGGGGGAACTGGGGTGCTTCCCAATTTTTTAATAAAAAGGAACCCCCTCTTCCAAAATTTTGTTATTTTTGGGGGGGAAGAAAAAGGGGTTTTTTTTGGGGGCTCCCCCGACCTTTTTTAAACATTGTTAAAAAAAAGAGGGGGCTGCGAAAGAACAATTTTTTCCCAAAATTTTTAAAACTTTTTTATTAAAATAAAAATTCTTTAAAAGAGAGGGAAAAAGGGGGTTTTAAACAAAAAAGAATTCATTTCCAAAAATAAAACAAAATTGTTTGATTTTTTCCCTATTTTTATTTTTTAAACTGGAAATTTTTGGTGTGTGGGTTTTTTTTTCTTTGGAAGGAGAGTACTTAAGGGGGGGGTTAAGGTTAAAATTTTTTAATAAATTTTTTTGATTCCCCAAATTTTTTTAAATTTTATTATTATTAAAAAAAGTATTTTCGTTTTCCCCCCCTTTTCATTTTAAATCCAAAATAAAATTTAAGTCGTTAAAAAAAACCGTTTTTAAAATTTTAAAAAAATGTTTAAACCTAGCCCCCGGGGCCCAAAATCCCCAAAACCATTTTATTTTAAACCCCCTTTTTAACGAACCAAATTTTTTTTAAAATTTTCAATTTTTTTTTTTTTTTTTAAAAAAATTTTTAAAATTTTTTTTTTTTTTTTTTTTTTTTTTAAGTCGGGGAAAAAAAAAGAGGAAAATTCAATTTTGTCTAAGATAATTTTATAGGAAATGTAATGAAAAATTTTATGAGTTTTACAAATCACTTTCAAAAGCCATTCGTTTCAGCTCTATAACAATTGAAAATACCTCTTCAGTTATTTTATGCTTTCTTTAAAAAATTTTCATATTTTTAATACAAAAGCAAAATTTTACTTAGATTGTGTCTTTATTGGTTTTCTTTTTTCTTATTAAATACTGACAGCCCCGCTTAATCGGGTAACGGATAAAGGAATACCCCGCTTATGAGAATAAAACCTTCCGGAACCTAATATTTCCCTATAGACGCAATGTTAAAGATCCCCGTTTAATCGAATAATTTCCCCGGATAATCCAAAAATATTGGTCTGCTTTTGAATTTTTTATAAAAAACTTCGTTGAATTTGAAAAATAAATAAGTAAATAAGAACAATTTTTGAATTTTCATGTTGATCTTTTAGCAACACCTTACTTTTCATCATTTTATTTTGTGCTTAAAAATATATAAAAAAAAAAAAAAAAAAAAAAAAAAAAAAAAAAAAAAAAAAAAAAAAAAAAAAAAAAAAAAAAAAAAAAAAAAAAAAAAAAAAAAAAAAAAAAAAAAAAAAAAAAAAAAAAAAAAAAAAAAAAAAAAAAAAAAAAAAAAAAAAAAAAAAAAAAAAAAAAAAAAAAAAAAAAAAAAAAAAAAAAAAAAAAAAAAAAAAAAAAAAAAAAAAAAAAAAAAAAAAAAAAAAAAAAAAAAAAAAAAAAAAAAAAAAAAAAAAAAAAAAAAAAAAAAAAAAAAAAAAAAAAAAAAAAAAAAAAAAAAAAAAAAAAAAAAAAAAAAAAAAAAAAAAAAAAAAAAAAAAAAAAAAAAAAAAAAAAAAAAAAAAAAAAAAAAAAAAAAAAAAAAAAAAAAAAAAAAAAAAAAAAAAAAAAAAAAAAAAAAAAAAAAAAAAAAAAAAAAAAAAAAAAAAAAATTTGGTTAATGATTCTTCCTCAACTCCTTATTTTTCACAGGTCTGGCATAAGTTCCTTTAATTTGTTGTTCTTTCTTGGTTTTCTTATTAGTTTTCCTTTTTTTTTGTGTCTATTTTTTTCTCTCCCCCCCCCCTCCCACTCCTTTACATGTGTAATTTGGTTTGCTTTTTGTTTTGGTAATTTTATCTCCATTTTTTTCTTTGTATTTTATTTTATTATTTTTGCAATTTTCATGTATTTTCACATTTGCTGTCGTCTTTTTTGCTTTGTTTTTATTGATATTCCTTTTTTACTTCCTGTACTTTCAATGATTCGTTTGTTGCGCTCTTATTGGTACCTTCCCTGCTACTTCTACTTCCACTTCACTCTGCCTTTATTCTCATTGGTTTACAGCTAATTCATAGGCTATATAAGCTTTGTTTTTGTTGTTTTGTCTGCTTCATTTGGATGTTTTGCATCTAGAAGCTCCCTGTCACATTGAAAAAGGGATTCTAAGCAATCCCGAAACATATGTCTGCGTTTTAATGCTCATTTGTGCTTTAAATTAACGTGAAATTTTATTTCTATTACAGTTTACTTGTACAAAGTTAAATTATTATTATTACAAAATACTTCTTTGCTCCTGCTCTGCTCCAGTTTCGAGCAAAATCTCGCTGATTTACTGATCCGATCCAGACCTATGTTCTTGAGTAAAAAAGAATATTTTTGAAAAAATTTCAATTGTGTGGAATTGGTGTTTGACTTTGCAGCTAGTTTTAAATTTGACAAATACTTTCTATTAGAACGATTTTGTAGAAATTTTTATATTTGGCTTCAGACATTGGTCGAATTGACCGGGTCGGCTTTGACCTGGAAGAAATGGCCGAATAATCGGCATTCGACCAAATCCCTATGCGTTACATCCCTAGTTTATATACACGTCACATAAAAGGATTATATGACAAAACCCCTTTCAATTTGAAAAAATGCTATTACATAAAAAGAAGAGCTCATAGAATAAAAAATACACACATGGATGGAGGGTAAAGGGCGAGACTAGCGGTCGCCACTCGCCATTGGTGACGATAAATTTTTATTTGGCGACCACAAAACGTTATGTCGGTCGCCAAAACTGGCGACTAGAAAAAGTTTGTAATTTATTATTATTTCTTTTGAAATAGGGCTTCGTGTAAATTTGACAAAGTGTAGTTTGAGGTATATGTATGCACATGTTTGTATGCAAAATGAAGCCATGGTTGGGAAGGAGGGGATCAGTTTGACACATGGTTCAAAGTGGCGACTAACTTTTTGGGGTTTACCGGCCACTGGCCACCATCAATTGTTTTTTTAGTCTCAAGCATTAATGGACGGGGGAAAATTCAAATTTCGTCTGCTGCGTGACACCCTCTTAGCGTCACGCGTGTAAATGCTTTTCGAAACCATAAAGCTGTCCACAATGAAAATTAACAGGCCGACTTTGCAAAAAGTGGTTACTTTTTTTTAAAAAAAAGAAATGCGTAAGGTCTTGTTCTGTTCCCAAAGGTGCCAGCTTGGGGGTCGGGGAGGTCATGGCTCTTAGCCCATAGCTTGTATCATCTGCAGGCGTATAACATTTTGCAGGAGTCAATTGTAAAACCCCAGAAGTTTGAAAGCAAAGCTACACCCTCATCCAGTGGTGTAGTCCAGGGGGAAAAAGTGGGGAGACTATGACAGATTCGAACAAAAAAAAAATCGGGGGGGGGGGGGGTATTCTTGTGTTAAAATTTTAAAAAGATGTCAGGCTGCTCAAGTTAAAATAAAGGTGGAGGTACGATGGCTCTCTTTGACTACACCACTGCCCTCATTGCAAATATTCTTTTAAACTTGGAACATGGAAAAAACAGCTTATTAAAAGAAAATATGTTAGTATTTTATTAAAAAACATTTAGTAAACTTGAAGAAAGCTTTGATAGGCAAGCATTTTTATTTATTATTATTATTTTACTTTATTTATTTTGTGAGTATGTGCATCGTATGCATACGATATTAATTGCTTAAAACCATTTTTGAATATTTTTTTTATTTAAAAATTTTTATTTACAACTGTATGCTTCAAACTTCCGTACACTTTTCCTGGGGCCCTACCTGCAAATAAGAAAAATTTAATACAAAATATAAATAAGAAAAATAAATAAAAGAAATAAGCAATTGCAAGAAACAGCTTTTTTTTTTTTTGCAGATCAAACGGTCTTGTAAAGGCACATGCAAAACTTTTCTTCCCATGAAAAATCGTTATCTTACTCGACGCGGACTTCATTTATTTTGTTCAATTTCACATAAATGGTGAATTCCTCGATTTTGAGGAAAACAAACCTTAACACCCAGATTTTTTTAAAAAGTAAACTCCTTTTATATTTGCATTTGAACTTATAAAAGCAAAAAATCTCTAGCACCTACATGTCTCGTGCTATTTTGAAAATGCCACTGTCATAAAAATAAAACCCAATGAACAAGTTTAAGGGCGGAAATGTTTATTTCTGTAATTGTAATCGATATTTCGATTGCGATATTTGTAGAGCGATTTTGCCGTAGCAATTTTTGTTAAATGTTCCTTCCTATAAAGTTTCAATAAATATCGAACCTGGGGGGGGGGAGCAGAAATTCAGTATTTTTCTGAAGGAAATTCAAGGAAAAAGGGAGGCGTTTATTCGATCAGGGGAGCTTTTTGACCAAACATAAAGAGGAGATTTGAAAATGCTGAACCTGGGCTTAAAATAATAGTAAGTAAGAAATGATTGACCTCTAAGCGGTAAAATCATGGAGTAAATATAAACAAGCGAGTTTTACAAAAGCAGATGCCAGATCTCAAAATTGGAAAATAATTGAGACCTACGAGAAGAACCGCGAAAAAGAGTTACGATGCACTTTTTACAAATAATCCATGAAAGTTAGTAAGTATAACATGTGGTAAATAGAAAAATATATTTTTTTGGTTAAAATGCAGATAAAGATAACATATTTTTCAAAAAACTTAAAATCGCGGATCAATTGGGTCTCGGGGCATTTTAGGGTCTGTGCCTTTTTTTTTAAAAGTGCCCTAAATTTGGAAAACTGCCCCCCTTTTTTTTTACAGTGGCATCCTGCCCTTTCTCAATCCTGGAGGAAACTCTGCTAACATACTGAGTAATCAAAAGGTTAAGGGGAGTAAATAGTAAATATATTTGAATTAACCAATAAATTGAATTACTGAAGCTCCAATTAGAAAGCACGCACTGTAATAATATTCTTAGAAAAATTTCTACATTTAGCTTTAATAAAATTAATTATTCATCTGTTACAAAAAAATCAAAATTAAAAAAAAAAAAACAAAGTTATGCAAAGGTTATTAAATTAACTGTTACTGCAAAATCAATTATAAAAACTTGCAACACAATATCTCAATTTTCAAATTTTCAAGATGAACTAAAGAACAAAAGGTCTTGAATAACCTAAATTTCTGTCAATGGAATGACAATTTTATTTCAATAAAAGTTTCTTGAACCATGCTACAGACGAAATTAGGGTGCCAACTATAGACACCTGAATTTTAACCCTACACTGTGCCGTGTTGTTTTTAAACAACACCTCTATTTTCGTTCACTAAGCCCATGTTTTGTATTATTTTTAACAAGTGGCACATTCTTTTGTTTTATTTTGTATGTAAGATCATATTAGTTAATATAGTCTTCGATAAATCTTGTAAACTTTACTCCAGGTTTATCTTTTTTTACAAAATCCACAAAAAAAAAAAAAAATTCGCGTAGTGTATGGTTAAAGATATATATATAACTTACCTAGTATTAGATTACAAATTGTCGTCCTTGCAGCTCTTATATTCTGATAGGATCCCAAAATGTGAATTTTGCTGAAAAAATTGTAACATGTTTTATAACATATACCATAAAGAATGCTAAAGCTGGGGGAAATCACGACAAATAAATTTAAGATATGCAGAACTGTTTGATTTTTTAAACTCCTTGCATTGATTGCAAAGCAGATTTTTGATACATAAATAAAACGTTTAAGTAACTGAAATTTCATACTTTATGTGGATTAATCCTTTTTTGTTGTTGTTGTTATAAACAAATATTTCCAATAAAGAAAGTAAAAAAAGAAAAGGGAAAGTCTTTTATTCAGCAAACTGCCAACTCAAACGAAAGGTTACTAATTATGCACACTTGAATTCAAAATGAATTATAAGGATAACACATTTAACGGGATTCAACCCTTCAAAGGTCAAATAATTTTCAAGAGAACAGCAACAAAATTTTTTAAATTGTTTTATTTTTGTTGTTTTGCTTGCTTCATTTGGATGTTTTTGAATGTAGAAGTTCCATTATTGCATTGAAAAAGGGATTCCAAGCAATCGCGAAACATATGTCTGCATTTTATTGCTCATTTGTGCTTTGTTAAAGTGAAATTTTTTTTTCAGCAACAAAATTGCTTATACTTTTCATGAAAAACATTTTAAAAATATTTAATAGCTGATTATACTATACATAGTTTAGCACCATCATATAGTATGTAAGACGAGAAATAAAAAAATTTTCAGGATTGAGAAGTGGATTTTTTTAAATGTTTTGGTTCGTTATTTTTGAACACTGCACCCCATGAATTTGATGGGAGTGAGAGGGAAGGGGTTAATGAAAAACAGAATGTTTTTTGAACTTGGAAAAACTAGGACCTAAAACCGACCAATTTTACTAGCATTGATATATGATATGATCTTCATAATAAAATATAATAAAAACAGCAATTTAACAAAAATATTCTAAAAAATCAGTATATTCACAGAAATATTAACAGTAGTAAGAAAGTTCCACTTTCACAAAAAGCTTTTTTAAAAATTAATTTTAAGCTGTAAACTTAGCATTCTTTAGCTTATTTTAATCCTTCTGCATCATCATGTTTGCTTTAGCATCTGTCTCTCTCTCTCTCTCTCTCTCCTGTTTTTGGTTATTTCTTCAATTGTAAACAGGACAAAGCCTGCTGAGCTACAATATAAGGGTTTTCATTTCCCCTCCTCATGAAAAAAAAAATATTAATAGATACAGAATATGATGTCAGATACCTGAAAGTAAGGAAAAAATTTTCGTAATTTAAAATTTCATGAAAGTTCAATGTTATGCATAGTATTCTCAAAAATTAAAAAAAAATGCAATTTAAGCCAGTCTTGTAAAATGTAAGGCTAAAATAAGCAAGCATAAATTTATATTAAATACAGTTCTTGGAATCCAATTTTTTCTCTAAACAACGTAAAATTCTGGGAAAAACTTAGTGGTAAAATGTCCAACACTCTTAGAGTTCTGAAAATTCCAAACTTTTCATAGGATTTGAGATTTAAAAAGGAAAAAAAAAAAAAGCTAGTGTGCCAATTTATTACTGCAGCTACAGATACATGTACCATGTTATTTTAATACTAAAAAAAATAGGACTAGTTTATTCATTTTTTTTTAATTAGATAATTACATTTTTTAAATTTGTACACAACCTTAAGTAACAAAACATAAATTAAGACACATACCTATCTGCCACAACTATTCTTGTTCTTGTAGCATTTTCAATTTTATACTTGATGCAACCACCTATTCCAACTATCCTGCCGATTGCTCGCGACAATTTATCGCCATTTAAGGTTTTTACTATAAAGAATGGAATACATTAGGTGCAATCACTTTTAGTTAGGATTCAAAACAAGTGTGTTGTGTTGCATAAATACAAGAGAAAATTTTTAAAATAAAAAAAATCTGTTGCACGATAAACCACGCATCAAATTGAGAAGAACTAGTAAAAATTGAACAAGTTATCTCTTTCCTTAGAAGTAATATTCTTAACAAAATAGAGTTTACTGAAATTATTCTTAGATTTTGAAAATGTAAAAAAAAAAAAAAAAAATCATTTAAAAACACTAGCAGAAATATTGCATAATAATATCGCCAAATTTTTTAGTTTTTATTAAAAAATTCAAGCATTGTAAAATTGAATGCATTCACTACATAATCGAAAACCTTGTTTTTCTGCGGTAAGAATCTTCAAAATTAAAGATATTGACATTTCAACACCACAAAACAGAACTTCAATTAAACAAATGAACAAATTGATAGTGTAAATTTTTAACTATGTTAAAAAATTACTTTCATTTTCATTGCAACTCGTCGTTTAAATAATTTTAATAATCAAATCAGAAAATAACAAATAAATTCTCATTAGGGTATGAATTTAAGATGTTTTCAAAAACTGATGATACCATTAGGATTATAGATTTTTTTACCTGTCAATTTTTATTTTAAGGTTTGCGTTTATCTAGTGTACCTTTCATTTGTATTCATTTTTTAGAGAAAGAAAGATGTAAGAAATATTAGGCATCTTACAGTCTTTAATGTCAAACGACTCGAGAAATAATTCATCGAGGCGAACTAACGCCATAGCATCCTAATGAGAGAAAAGAAACAAACTTTCAATATTATTAATGACAAAAACTCTATCTTAGGTCAAATACATACATATATAGTTAAGCACATTAATGCCAGAAGAGCAGTTTCACATGTTAACCAGCAGTAGTGATTAACTTCATGACAGAGTAGTGAAAACAAATTACTGCATATACTATAGTCTGTGTAATTAGAATACGCACATCAAGGTCGCGTTTCCTACTGCGTTGCCATGGCAGCTGCAGAAAAGATAACAGCGCCAGATTTATTTATTTTTTTGCACTGCAGTTAAGACAATTGCATTACTACACCTCCAATTCAAAATATTATAATAATTGAGAAAAAGTAATGAGAAAGAATTTATTTTCCATTTATTTCTTTTTGATGCTAAGTAAATGCAATTAAATCTCATAAATTAAATCAAGAATGTTTAGATAAGATTTTAACATTTACAAAATATTAAATACGATAAATTAGGTATACAACAGCTTTCTGAAACACATAAAAATATTAGAATCAGACTTAGATTGGTTCAAAATTTTTGATTACTTTCTCTGACGCAATTTATTTTTGCCATTGAGAAATAAATCTGATTTGAATCCGTTTATTATTATTATTATAACTAAAACAGCAAACTTACTTATGTTCGCCAAACCAAGTGGAGAAAAAGTTTCTAGCACAGAAACCAGAATTCCCCTTCTGGTCGTCAAACCAGAAGGGGAAATGGTTGAGTTGTGTGACCTTGACATGCCGATTCTAATTACGCAGACTATAGTGCATAGGCTCTCTTTTTTTGAAAAAAAAAAGACTCAAAAGTAGGTGAGTGGGCTTATACACGGGTCAAAAATTTTCAGAATTTGATCCGTGGAATAAGCTAACATATTTGGTTTTTGCATTTAAAAGGCAAAAGATTACGAAAAAATTATATCCAAACGACAACATAAATGCAGAAAAGGACCCAGGTTGATAGAACAAACGACTTTCGAAGTAGTTGGCGACACCAATAAAAGAATTGATATCTAGATCTATCAAGTTCCATAGCAGATCCTCTAATCACGGCTGTAAAAATGTACAATATTCTCCAATTCATTTTAAAGTAATTTGTTATATACAAAGAAGACAAACATTATTCCATTATTCCAGTATGGAGTATGTCTATAAACATATGGCCATGGACTTATATGTACAATAAATACACAACCATCATGCTAAATCAAATACATCCCAAAAAATGCTGATAAATAGACTGTCAAATGATTAGTGTGGACTGAAAAATTATACTGCAATAAGAAAAAGAACTTTTGTGCAAAAAAACAACCATAAAAATGATGCAGGCCATCAATTACAATGGCTTTACAATGGAAACAAATTTTCATAAGGAGTATGAAGTTCTATGCTTATTTGGCGGACGGAATTGTTAAATTAGTTTGCCATCATTTATTTCGTGTTCATCACTTTGTTCCTACATTTGTTTAGTCTTTGTTTTGTTTTTATGTCCACTCAAAATTTAAAACTTCGAATATAACTTTCTTTTGATTATTCAGAATTCTAAAAGTTTTTTGTTCTTTCATTCAGTTTTTCCTTTTGAAAGCTCCTTTTCTACTCATTGTACTTATTTTTATTTTTCAATATTCAGTAATGATTTTCTGCAGCATTTTTGGCCTTTGTGATAACACCAACCAAACCACTTCACTTCCTCTCTAATTATCACATATGTGATTCTTCAAATGCAAAAAAAAAAAAAAAAAAGGCTGAAAGTTTTCTGCCGACTCATTAAGTAATTTTATATCTGTTTTATTGAGCAAGAAATAGTGGTGTAGTCCTGAAAAAAAAGTTAGGGGGGACACGTATGCGTACAAAGGTAAGCAATCGAAATAAAAAGTAGGTGGACGCTTATGCTAAAAGGCAAAAAATTTGGGGGGACGCCTGTATTGAAATAAAAAGGTAGGGGGGCGCTGTCTCCCTCGACTACACCACTGGCAAGAAGTCAACAACTTGCTTCTCTGAAGTGTGCACCTATTACAACATAGGTACATAAATTCATCGAGTATTTCATTATTATTATTTGAATTTTAACACAAAGCAAGTTTCTTCAAAACATTTTTTTAACCTTTTACTTGTTTTGAGCTGCTGTAATACTAATAATTGTTTAGACGGTTCAATAACTTTTTTGCTTACCTTCTTATTGCCAAACAAACTTTTAATTTATAATGAAAAATAATTGATAAAATATTTATGAAAATAAAAATTAATTTTTTTATTTAAATTGTGATGAAACTTATAAATAGTTGGACTGCAATTTTAGTAAAGGATGCAAAGATGCGATCAATGGCTCAATGTTATCAGATAAGAATCAATAACATTAAGCTACTGTATAATTCTTTTACTTAAGGCAGTAGCCTGCTTTAGAAGGCCAAAAAGAAGCGTTTTTTTTTTGAGGATTATTTTGAGGACAGAAAAAAAAAGCAAGTCTAGCGAAGATTTCAGATCATTTTATTACATATTTGAACAAGTAAAAAAAAAAAAAAAAGACAAAAATATTCAAATGCAGCCGATTTTTATACACATTTGTGCAACACCTTGCAATTGCGGTCTCCAATCGGCGGGAAAGATGGCGCTCGTAATTTTCGTCGGAAACAAAAAAAAAACAAAAATGTTTTTAATTTTCATATATTTATCTTCTATTTAAACTAAAAAAAAACCCGAAAATTTGAAAAATTAAAAAAATTTCTCAGGTTTGAAAAAAAAAAGTGTCTTTTTTACAACAAAAAAAATCGCTTCAAATTGTTAAAAATGTTGTTCAGAATTTTTTTTTCATGAATTTTTGTAGTTCAAATAGAAGAGAATAATATAAAACTGAAGCTGGCAAGTTTTGTTTCGTTTAGTTTGGTCGTCTAGTTTTCTCGCAATCACGCCCGCCAGTTTAGAAAAAACAAAAAAACAAAAACTCGAGAAAACGCGCTTGAAAGTTTACGATCGGAAAAATGTTAATTTTCTATTACTTACAGTGATGATACGCTAATCAGCTATTCCTGCGCCATATACCAAATCGCTATAATCGAATATATCGTTATAATCTGTATTACAACTTGAGTCGGTACTTCTACGAATTCAAAATATTATTTCGAACGACCTTTGAACCTTTTCACATAACTAGTTAGGAGCTGTTCGACCGAGGGGACGGCGCGCGCTCTAGCTGCCCGAGTGCTCGTACACCTGCTCGACATCTGGCCACGTTTAGGGATATATTTTTTAAAATATTGGGAATTAGCCTCTATAACTTTACATGCATATTCTTAGATATATTAAGAATCGATTTAAGCAGTAAAAAATAAAAAAAATTCGTTTTTTTGAGCCTTCTAAAGCAGGCTCCGGCCTTAAAGCAAATTCATATACAACCCTTATCACAATTTAACTTCTTTACAAATTCTGATTCAATCGCTAAGATTGCCAAAGATGTCAACTTTCCTTGGCCAGTACCAGATCTTGGAGTTTTCAGAGGCGGGGAAAAACTTAAAAAGCCCCCCTCCCCGGTCCATCCAATAATTGTTAATATTTCATATAGCTTTTAGGCGCTGGTCTTTTTTATTTATTTTTTAGGCTTTTTTCACTTTCGGCTACTGATAAACAGATAGAACTTTCGTTAATGTCCCCACAGCATGGCTCTTTCAGCTCAACATTTGGGGAGGGGGGGGGGGGTCGAACCATATGAAGAACTCCCCTTAACAAGAGTTACGTAATCCTGACAGTTAAAGGGGGTCCGGTGGTTTATATAGTTTTCAAAATTATCCCCCGGGAAAATTTTGAAAACTATATGCAATCTGGTAAATTTTGAGGCCTTAGGAGACGCTTTTGGGACTTCAAAAACTGTAGGAGAAAGCAAAGCCAACGAAAACTTTTTAAATTTAAACGCTTTTACTCTTAAAAATAATCATAAAAATGCAGAAAAAGATTGACTTTTTTATTTTTAATCCAGGGCTGGACTTCTCCCCCCTTCTCCTTCTTACTAACGCCCATATCGAAGAGCCACGTGTTTGCCATCTCAAACAACACTATACAAGCTCCCACCTCTTCCCAAAAGAATGCTTTGAGAGTTTGTAAAAAGAAAACTATCGGGTATTATTTGATCACAGCATAATTTGTACGCATTTCACTATTATAAGGGGAAGAAACCTTGACTTTTTAAAATTTGAAGTTTTAAATTTTGACATTACAAAATCGCCCCGTAGCCTCCTCCCCCCCCCCCCCCCCGCCTCCAATACAGTTTATACAAATAAATAAGTCTAGTAATCGGTTTTAATCGTTAGCAAAATAGCTGATCAATGTTAAAATCAGAATGCCGACCTAGGATTTTAATTCTCTTCCAAAAGTTAAGTTTTCTGTATCAAATATTGTTTCTGTTCCTTTCTTTTTTCTTCTTCTACTTATTTATTTATTTTTTTGTGCATCACAGTTGAATTTGCCGCCCCCCAGAAATGCCGCCCGGGGCATGGGCCCCACACTAGAACCGGCACTGTGGTCCACAGTATATCGTAAATAATTTTTTATTAATTTTAACTTTGAAAAAGATCTCACAGCTGTTGCTACGGGCATTGGCTGTGTTAAAATGACTCTAATTGCAGAGGGGAAAAAAATCCGATAAAGTTGTGACAAATTATTTTTATATAAGAACTGTGCTGTTTCCAATATTGAATAGTTGACTGGCAGAACTCGAGTTGGTCAAGAAAGTTCACCATCAATATCATCTTTTAAAGTCTGGCCTGCAATATGACAACAATTTTTAAGCTTTATCTTTAATAAATTCTTAATATTATTTGAACTACATAGGAAGTCAAATGTTTCTTCATTGGCATGGAAATTTTTCAATCTCTTCTCGAAAGATGTCATAGCATTATCGATTAATACTACGAAAAACTTGATCCGAAAATTATCTTCAGAAGACTAAGATTCGTCATCAATATCTATTCCTTCATACTAAAATTGTCTTGGTTTTCGAGCTACACGCCGATTTTCAAATTCCTCAAAGCATACATTTTGTAGTGAATATGAGAAAATCAGAATGTGCACTTTAAACGACTTGTATTTTTTGAATGAAAAGACATATTTTGAGGTACTCATACAGATGCCTTGTAATCTTCTTTAACTTACATAGGGTTTTTTTTTTTTTTTTTTGCTGTTGAATTTTCATTTTTTGTGTTATTTTTATTTTTTCGCCCCGCAAAATTTAAGCAGCGGGGCCTCCTATTGGGAGCAATCGGTTCAATGGCCTTAAGATTGGCTTTATAACACACCGACTGGAAATGAAATTTCTATTCCTGTTTTAAAAACATTAATTTACTACCAATAGAATCTATACATATTCCAAATATTTATTGATCTATAAGATCTGATCTATTATCTAACCATGTAGAAGAACTTGAAAAGCTGAAATTCCCCCCCCCCCCCCCGCTCTCTTTTTATTGAAATTTTGAGGTTTTGCGTGGGGCCTAGAAGAAGCGCGGGGCCCGGGGAAGCTGCCCCGCCCTCTGGCCGGCCCTGACAATTGGCATTGATGTATCTCCTGCACTGCTCCAATACATGTCTTCAGACTTAACAGAATGATAGCCACTCAAAAGGAGCAATGCGAAAAACTGTAGCATGTCATTACTGTCAACATCAAGTGTTTCTTTTTGTAATGCATATAAGTTTGTCATATGCATCAATTGTTCTAAGAACTCGAAAGGCAAAATTTTAAAAAAGAAATCAATTGGTGAAAAATTCATCATGTTTGGAAATGTATGCCGGAGAGTTTCAATATCTTCAGTTTTGATTTATTCATTGAAAATAGATTATCTCTGCCACGTGACGTTTGGTTTCGTTTTCTTTTTACTTTCATTTCCTAATGCGCGTAACTATAATTTTGTGAAAAAGCCGACTTTTGGTAAATTTGCGTGCAAAAAGCAACAAAACTCTAAGAAATTCGTAAATTTCGAAAAATCATTAAAAAAGACTTAAATAGCTAAAGATTCCAATTAAAATTTAAAAAATAGTTCAAAACATTCTTTACAAGCTTAGAAAAAAAATACGTAATCGAAACATTATTTTTAGGGAAACTGTTTACTCAAATATCATGTTCCATTTTTGGAACATTGGCAGGCAAACGGTTAAGCCAAGCAAAATAGTTTATACTTTAAAACACTTGCAGTAATGTTTCTGAAAAAAAAAACCCGACTACTGGTATTAATATTGCAAAACTTTTATTTAATCACTTGTAAATGATAACAAAGTTCCATACTCATTATAATTTGCACTTATGTGCTCATACCAAGGCCGTAGGCAAGGGGGGGGCCCGACGGGCCCGAGCCCCCCCCGAAATACTTTCGAAATTTTTAACTAGTCTGAAAAAAAAAATTGTTAAACAAAAAAAAAGATTTTGTTCCTTGAACCAACCTGTTTGGGAGCGGGGGGGGGGGGGGCCTCTGTTTTACAAATGGGGAAACGATAAGACGTCGCTTCTAAAATTTAGGGTCAAAAACCAGATCTCAAAAAAAGATGCTTTCCCTCAATTCTCCAGTCGATAGGTTCCCCGGATTGATTCCTTGCCTAAGGGCAAGGGCTACATATGGTTCTAATCACCCGACCACACAGCAAGAACAGCAAATGCACTGATCCCTTTTTGGCAAAATGCGAGCTACATGGAACCACATCTACCCTAAATATACGTACAACAGTTTAGGTGCTTTGTCTATCCTTGCCCGAAGGTTACATTTGTGGAAATGGCGACACTCAGATTAAGTTTGCACTGGCTGTATGGTTTTCGCGCGCTTTTCGCTGACTTATCGGGGATTGTTATAGTTTTCCCGCGCTTTTTAGTTTGCCCTGGCTGTAGCCCATATTGTAGAAGTAGGAGCTAATGCCTAATGGACCGCGTCGTCTACGATTGCGGGATGTGGATATTTGTGCTGTTATTGCTGGGACAAATCTTTATTTTTCTTTTCTTTTTTCAACTAGCAATCCGTAAAATCGAATCAACATAGAAACGCTTCCGACAAGGGGGCGGAGGGAAGGCTCTTGCCCCTTTGCGGATGATTTGAACTTGCCTTGCGGAACATAGGCAGTTGAGTGGGCTCTTGTGCTCTTGCAAAAGTCTCCCTTGCTTGCCTGTGCACAAATTTTGATTATGAGTAAAAGTATTTTGTCCTATTTTGGGAAGAAACAATGTAGAGATGAACAGCAGAAAGGGTATGATTATTTTTATGTAATTTTTTCAAAATATTATTTTAGCTGCCCCTCCTCTTTTTTTTTTGCAATTTTAGTTTCAACTTTTTATTTTCTTCCTCACATGCTGAGAAACTGCTTGTTAATCTTTCTTTTTTCATTTTTTAACTTCATAGGGGATGATGTCACACTACTTCGAGAAATTGTGACAAGGGGATAATAAGTGTGACATTACACATTTTGATTTCTATAAAAACATGTAAAAAAATCAGCAGATTAAACTTATTTTTGTTTTTCATAATTTTATTTTAAAGTTTCATTGATTTCATTTTATATTGAAAATACCGATGCTTATTAAGGTTTAAACTCGCTTCTAGTTAAAATTTTAAAAGAAAATCTTCTTAGGTATTTACTTTTAAGATAAATAAGCGCGGGTCATTTTTTAGAATTCAATTATTTTTTTTACTATTATGCACTAATTATCTTTTTTCTATTTTAACCTTAATCTCATTTTATACTCACAAATGTCATTAAAAGTTAAAATTAAAAATGCGATTCTTTAACGTAAGTACTTTATTTCTGAACTGCAAGTACATGTGCTCATATAATATAGCGTGACATGTGACAAAGGGTGTAGGGGTGTGTTGAAGAATGACATCTTGTGATCAAGGGGGGAGGGAGGGGGATCAAATATATTGAAAGAAAGTGTGACACTGTTTATGAAGGGTCCCATAGAGCGTTTACAATAACATTGTGAAGGTGAAAAATACCGCGACAGAATTATACTTTTACTTAGCCTAGTCATAAATTTACATTGAACATAAAAGATCTTGATTGGTTCTTCTTATTATATCGCTCATGGGCTGCAAAATAGTGGCACAACTCAAAAAAAACTCTCGTTTCGGACTAAGAACAGATTGTAAATATGAAAATACACATTCTTTTCAGCAGCAATACTAGCAAAACTCCTTAAGTCAAAATTAGGCCTCAAGATTTAATAATAACTAAAGCATTTCTTACGAATTTTTCTTAGCAATGAAAAGTTTAAACCCACTTATCTCAAAACATGATTTTTTGAGTTGTGCAGCAATTGCAGCCCATGCCACAGCTTTTTTTGACTTCAAACTTAAAAAAAAAAAAGAGTTTGCTGCATTTAGGTTAAGGAAAAAGAAAACCTCCAGTTTTTAATTATTTACATTTAGTTATGACAAAATAGGGAAGACTTGAGAATAAGTATAATTTGCTTAAATTGTCTAAAATAAAACGGAATAGGGAGTAATTCTCAAAACAACGTATGTTTTCTGTTAACTCTCTCTCTTTTTTTTTGTTGAAGTAATACTTCTGTGGGCGAAATTGAAAACATAATTTCATCATGCAACATGCAACCAGTGCTTCTTTCAGGCATCTCTCCGGGGGGGGGGAACTGCCCCCTCGGAGCTAACCAACTGCCCCCCCCCCCCCCCTGGAGAAAAAAATCCAGTTCACAGATTTTTAAAAAAATGAAAGGAAAAAGAGATTACACTTTTAAGACATTAGTTTCAGAAACACTTTTAGGGAAAAGACATCGAACACTGTCACTAGCGACACCAAAAGTAGCCTAAAAGATAAGAATTTATTTCGAAAAATTTGCGGGAGAAGACTAACCGCACTCCCTTCTGCTTCTTCTAAAATCACTAAAGAATCTCGAAATTGCATTGTTAGGAAATTTTCAAAAAGTTTACTGGGGAGAGCCCTCAAACTCCTTCCTGCCTCCAGTAACATTGACAAAGATAGACTGAAACTTAATTTTTAAGACTGCAGTTTCGAAAATTTTCTTTAGGGGAGAACTTCTGAAACTCCTTTCTCTAACGTCCCGAAAGGGCCTAAAATTGCATTCTCAGGAGCCAAATTGCGAAAAAATTCCGGGGGGAGGGAACCCCCGGACCCCCCTTTCAGAGGTAGTCTAAACATTATGGTTGTAAGATCAGTTTCAAATATTTAAGATGCAGAAGCTTCCACAAAACACGGTCCTATTTACACCAAAGATAGTCAAAAATACACCTACTGTACATGGTATCAAAAATCTATCATATACTATATAAAATATATTAATATTATCATTTCTAGTTACATCTATGTATAAATATAAAAAGGTAGTGATTTTGGAAGCATACACCGCCCCTCCTTATTCTTAACATGACCCCCTCCCCGGAGCAGAAGGTCTGAAAGAAACACTGCATGCAACGAAAGGGCTGGTAGGTATGACGTCCCCGAATTTTTTCGCAATGTAGCATATATTCCTCCCTGAAACTTTCTTCAACATAAAAGTGTTTCAAAGTTAGGGCCCCCCCCGAAAAAAATTTCTGGCTACGGCCTTGGCTCATACTCATTATCCCCGTGCAGAAATTTGTTTCGCTTTCTGCGACAAACTTTTTCAAAGCCAAAATCTTTCTGCAAAAATGTTCCACATTTTAAAAGTTGTGTAGCCGGTGAATGAGTAAACAACAGAACAAGATTAATCAGACTCCAGACGGAGAATGTTCATGATTCGTTGGCATGTTTGAGCGGCATTACACAACCCAAATGTCATAAAAGAAAATTTGAATAACCCATACGGTGGGATGAGGGCTATCTTGGGTATATCCGGTTCATAGGCAGGAATCTGCTGATAAGCCAACATTAAGGGGCCCCGAACCGTTTTGAGGCGGCCAATTTGTAGTCGACTTTCTTCAAGCGTTACTCCTTAGCCATAGGGAATTTTGCTTCACGGTTTTTTAAATTTTTTTAAGTAGGTCTTTCTCTATATGTAGACCAAATTGTATCCAAAAATATTGAATATTTATTTTTTTATTCAATATCAAAGTTTTTTACAATTTCATAACTTCTGGAACATTTTTCTTATAATCCATTCAAGATTTAATTGATCTTACTTTTTTATTTTATTTTTCACATCTTATAATGAATTCACAACCAGGGATATTTAAAAATTTCACTTTGTAAAAATCTGGTCAGCTAAAAACTTTTCGTAGTGACTACACAACATTGAAAAAAATTGTTTTTTGTAGGTTGTTTTCAAAATTTTGAAAAACCCTTGGTTGTAAATATAGGCTTAATATAGCCAAATCATATGCAAAAAAAAGTTTATTGATTCATTTAGCGGTTTTCGAGAAAACGGTTCCGGAAGTTATGAAATTTAAAAAAAAAACTTTAATATTGAATGAAAAAATAAATATTCAATATTTTTGGATACAATTTGGTCTACATATAGAGAAAGACCTACTTAAAAAAATTTTAAAAACCGCGAAGCAAAATTCCCTATGGCTGAGGAGTAACGCTTGAAGAAAGTTGACTACAAATTGGCTGCCTCAAAACGGTTCGGGTCCCCTTAAGTCAATTGAAGAAAATATGTTTGTCCCATGCAAGATGTGACTGCAGTCCGTCAAGAAAGGGATAGGATAACAGTGGGGTACTGTGACGTTACTCAATGCTCTATAATCCCCGCAGGGTCTTCAATCTCCATATTTCTTTTGTGTAAGATGGGTTAGCTCTTTGAGGGATGACATAGGACCTGTTGTAGCATGTAATCGAACTCTTTGCGAGCCACCTTGAATTTTTCATCAGAAAGTCTGAGAGGGGTCTGTATGGTAAATTACACAGGAGGTTGTTTGGTATTTATAAAATGTTGTGCTTTATGGTTTTTGTATTTACAATGTTCGGAAGCAGTAATTACGGGAACTTGCAAATTATGCGTGGGTAAGGGTTATTTGTCTCTACAATATTTATAACAGGTGTTTGTGTTAAGGATTATGAACCCTTCGTAGACAGATCATTATGTCCATCTATGAGCGTTTGATTCTTGCTATCGATTAAAAAGTTAAAGCATGACTAAAAGATTTACGCCAATGATAGGTTTCCCAATATCTCCTATCATGAAAGGCCACTTTCATAATTTTTCAGCAAGAAAATTAAAGTTTCAAAACATATTTTTCAGTTCTATTCAGAAAGGCAAAATTATTTTTTTTATTCATTAACAATTTATTGTCTAATAATTTATTTCATTTTTTCCAAGTTTTTTACATCTTTTAAAAATTGTGTGATGGTTACAATTAAATTTCAGAAGCCCTAGGATTGCAGGAAATGGTTTCCGAAATAAATTTGAGATCATTCCTACACACCAACATTGACATTTCTTTAAAAAAAAAAAAGATCTTAAATCGTTTAGACATGTTTTTTTCTTTCAAAATGATTATCACTGTCATAAGGCAAAATTTGGCGCAAATTTAGAAAGTACTATACTATTTAGAAATTAAATTAGTTTTTTCTAACTTAACCATTTAAAAAAAAACTTATTTCGTTCTTTATATCTGTGTTTAATGTTTTTTAAGTGCTTGTGGGCTATATTATAGAACTTAAAGGGTAAAGAAAAAAGTTGCAATTCAGTGCTTAATTTTATACCATTTGAAAACGCACCATTAAACACTTTCGGAAACAAATATATAATTTCAAATTAAGTATTTCATAAAAATTCTAATTAATTTCATTTATTTACTTTGAAAAGAAACAAAATTAATGGATGAAATGAAAAAAAAAAAAATCCAATTTTTGTGGCTGATGCAAAAAGATTGCAGAACGTACGCATTCGTCGCTTGCACGTGGAAAGTAGGTTTAAGGAATTTTAAAGAATTGTTGTAATGGATCAACAATCTTTTTGACACCTGTTATTGGTTTTCATATTGGTTATTATTTCCTAATTATTAAAAAATACAACGTATTCTCAAGGAATATATATATATATATATATATATATATATATACTATATATTTTACGTTTTATGAACTGGTAAACTTTTTTTTTATCTATTTCATGAAAAATTTACGAAATGAAATATTTGTAAAATAAATCTTCTACAAGAGAGGGATACATCATTCATTCTGTTCAATTTTCTCATCCATATTTGATGTTTGGGAAAAAAATAAAATTCGAATTTAATGATTAAGTGTACTCTTGGCGTACTAATGGCAAAAACTTGATTTTTTTTTTTTTTAAAGGCTCGAACCTTTTTTTTGCTTTTAGGGTTTAAAATAATTTATATTTGGCTTTTACACGCCAGAAACCTTGAGTTTGTAGCTTATTTTTGAGTTTCTTTGATGGCACGTGTCAGGCATAATATTAACGTTTTGCTGTTCAATGCAGGAATCTTGCAGCTTCTGCTTTAGTGTTACAATATTTTTCGTTCTTTTATTAATTGCTAGCATTAAAAAGCATGTTGAGCAAAATTTTAATAATATTTTTTATTCAAATATTTTTCATTACATCGATCGGCAGGCGCATCGTACGATTATACGCCGTTGCGAATTATCTGCCGAATATGGAACAGAAAGTGCAAAAACGATGATTTAAACTTCTGCAAAGAAAGCAGTAGGGCATGGTGCGCTTTGAAATTTGTCTAAATGAAAGTCTACACTTGTGCTTTTGTCTAATCTAGGATGTTAGAAAGCGATTCATTGTCTGCAGAAAAACGAAGTGATTATACAGAACGATATCAACAGTTTTGTATGAACATGTAAATTCTCCCAAAAATATTTTTTTTTTTAAATGAAAATCTTTCTGCAAGAAAACTTTACATTGTCGCCGCGTTTCTGCCATGGGGCTCATTATATTTTACATTTATTCTGATACTAATATACATTTTGAATTACTGTGTTTTTTAATATGAACAAAGAGGTATTAAGTAAAAAGAAAACCCATAAAATGCAAAACCTCTGCTCCCAAGGCTTGCGTTATACTGTTCCTGTGTTGTGTTTATGGAATTTCGAATTAGGGCACTATTCTGAAAAATCAGCAGAAACCAGTTAATTTTGTTTTAGAGATTTGGTCACCACCTCTTTGCTGTTAAACACAAAATTTGTTCATAGGTAAAATGTTTTGTATTTTTGCTGATTTTCAGTGAACTTTGCTGTGTAATAGACAACAAATTCTTTATATTAAAATAATTATTAAAGTCCTTTACACCTCCTACTTTTTAATGTTCCCTGTTATTTTCTTCTGCAAACAACTGATAGATTAATTGAAGACCCAAGAGTTATCTCGGTTACTTTTCGTGAATTTTGATAAAAATAAATGGAATATTGGGAAAGAATATGAATTATGTGAAAAGGTCTTCGATAATTACAGTAAAAAATAAAATATTAAGTGTAAATAAATTTAATCGCCATTTTTCTCCCTCTAAAAATTTGGCATTTTTTCTCCAAAGTATAAAAACTTGAAGGGGAACTACCCTCCTCTTAAAAATTTGAATTTCAGTCCCCATGAAAAGTGTTTGGTTTGTCTGCAATACTAGCTAAACTGAATATGTAATCTTTAACTGTATCTGTATTGCTCTTCAAACAAATGTCTTGAAATTCAGCCACTTAAATTTCTGCAATGATGAAATTTCAGCATCAGGCACATCCTGCGACAAAAATATTTTTAACCAATTTTCAGTAGTGAGTCAGTCAGGAGGGATGTCATAACATAGTGGTTGCAAAATGTAAAAGACTGAAAGCCCTGGCAATCTGTTTCCTTAATTATAGTCGATGGTTTTCTTGCCTTCAAATGTTTTGGAAGGATTTTAGTATATTTTTCCATGAAAGTAAGATGCAGTTTTTTAAAATGATCAATACTCTCTTCAATTTCCGAAATATTGATTCAAAAAGGATTTTCCTTTTGGTTATGTTTTGTAATTGTGCTCTTGTGCATATGCATAATGCCTAACGAACATCAGACCTTTTCCTTTTTCTCCTTATCGAGATTCCTTTCCTTTTTCTTCGACATTTTCACTCCTACCCCTGCAAGACGAAAATGCTAGCGGGGCAAAACACTCCAACAAAAGCAGAACTCTTTCGAATATGTTTTACTCCCTGGTCGTTTTTGCATTTCTTATCGGGTTTTGAGCTGAATATGCTGAATGTATTTAAAGCCGCTGCTAAGATTGGTGCAATAACAGCACTGAGTAAGGGCATAACTTTAGGGGTAGGGTGGTTGGGGGATAGCCCCCTTGAAATTGTGATGTCGATACTTGATAAAACGATGAAATTAGCTGTAATCAGTGGTACTCCCCCCAAAAAATAAGGTCAAGTTGCGCTACTGCCACTGAGTACAGCCTTATTACTGTAGCAGATAACATTTGCATCATTTTTAATCTTAATAGTGTTTATTAGTAAGCATTAAATATGCATGAATTTTTCAATACATATATTTCAAGAGAAAATGTTAACCCTTTGCATTCGAAGAGATTTTAGTGAAAAGATCATATTCAGATGTGAGTTTGATGTAAGCATTAAAAGAAAAATCATCGTTGTATGTTATTATTTTTCTAATTCTTTATGAACTGCAAATTATTTACAATGTCTCCTTAGCGGAGCCCTTGAGTTTGAAGACCAATTTTAAATGGCTCCGCTCCGGAGCCCTAGAGTGCAAAGGATTAATAAAAACTGGAAAGTCATGTATTTTATTTGTGACTAAAATTTGTCATGTAAAGTCATGGATTTTAGGGAGAAATGCTTAAAAGTCATGGAAATTCAAAGTTTATCATAAATTTTGGGCTCTGGAACGTATGATATAAATTTCCCTAAATACAGTTTTTACATATTCAAAGCCGTAGACTGCGTAAAAATGAATTTCTTATGCAAGGAAAGAAAAGTAATTATCCCCACATTTTTGTGCCGAACGCAGTACACTACTAATTTACAGTAAGAAATAAAATATAATTGTGTGTACATTTAGTTGAAATTCTGTTCACAAAATAGAAATATTTTACTGGTAGAACGCTAGATTGAGTTTTTGGAGTTAAGAACTTGAGTTTAAGAACTTTATAATGGACCCTTGAGTTATTATTTAACTATATAATAACTTTGACTGTAGTTTTAATTAAATTAATTCACCCCTTGCAGAAAATGACTTGTCTTACTAACATTTTAAAGGTTTTCGTTCTGCGAAAAATGTGATTTCTTTTGAAGATTACCTCAATTATTTTAATTCCTTTTCACAGTTCGTAACCTGTGTAAGTGAAATTCTGTTTCTCTTTTTGGAGCCATGCTGACCCTGAACAGAGGTTTCACGTAATATTGTCTCACTCTCTCATGAGTTCAATCCTTTCGCATCCTGCAAATATTTCAGTTGCTTTGAGATTTGGAAGTTGTTTACTCATATGCTTGCTTAAAATGGCTTATTTTATTTCTTGTTTCAATAATTCATTTATTTTCTTGATTTTTTGTGAACGTGATTTAGTTATTAATAAACTTTTAAAATAGAATAGAATTTAAAAACAAAGTTTATTTTTAAAACATTAGCTTAACCGCCTCATGCATGCATTTATTTATTTGTGTTATAAACAAAAACTTCATATGCCGCAAACTAATTTAGCATCTCGGGATTGTTGTAATGATTTATTTTTAGAAATTTTGTCTTGTATAGTCAAAAATTTGTGTTTTTGTATGAAGACGTTTTATGCTTTTTTCCATATTTATTCAATATAATAATAAACATGGCATAATTGAATATTCAAACCTAATTTATAAGGAATAAGAATCTGTAAAATAATAACAATTTTCCCAGTAATGTAAAACACGCGTTAAAATAACTAAACAGAATTTGATTCGAAACTAAGATTTTCTCTTTCTTGAATCCTCCAAGGACTCCCAAAGATATCTTATTCTTTTAACAATCTTGAATACCATATGAAACATTTTGGGGTTTCCAAGAACTGTTTAGAGTGTCTAGATGAGGACGACATACAAATTGCTGCACAGAAACGAATCTGCATAAAAATTTGAAGCAAAAATGTATGTCACCTGATATGAGGCTTTCATGCATGAGAGGATTAAATAATTGGCCAGTAATATTTAAATTTAAGATTTATCATTACTGCAAGAAATTTAGCATATGCTTTCACTTTAACAACTTTTACAACAAAATACAACTTTACGCGTAACGAAAAAATGTTACACTAAATTTTTTTCCAACCCCGATAAAGAAGTTTCACTTCAAAAATCAAATGATTTAGCAGGATTGGAAAGTGAAAGAAGGGATTTTTTTAGGAGAAGGGGATATATGATGAAGACAGATTTTTTTTATCAGAACATTCATAATTTTCCGATTGACATTTATTGCCTTGTATAACTTTAACTTAACCCCCCCCCCCCCACCACCCCTCTCCCGTTGGCTACGACTATGGAATCAAGCAAAAGAACTAACTAAATTTTACACAAATGGGAGAATATTTTCTTATGAGAAAATTCTTAATTTTCAAATTGTTATTTATATGTAAAACTTCAGACAATTTCGAGCGGGGGGGGGGGGGGTCTCAGCCCCCTGACGGCCTTGAATTATACAATTTGTTTTTTGGAAATAATAGATATTGTATTCATTTTTACTACTCGCATCGGCTATTGTCCTAGTAAAATCATAACAAAATCAAGAAATTGAATGTTCAGACAATTAGTATCAAAATAAAATAAATTAACAGATTCGAAAAACAAATATAGAATTTTTGTAAATAAAAAAAACTTACCATCCACGTGTAACTTTTCGGCAAGTGTCATCCACGAATTATCCTTTTCTTCTGCATCTCGGAAATCTGTTCGACAGGCATTATACAGTCATGTACATTCTCTGACGAAATTTGTAATTTCTTCTTCCATTTTTAAAGGAAATATCAATTAAGAAACAGCGAAACAACATCAAGCAAAAACGAAAAAAGAGTTGCAAGCCAAATTTTTGCGCGGAAACGCAGCGCAAACGAATCATCGATTCTGATTGGCTACTATGCTTGGCAACGGACACAAAAGTTGAATTGTGTTCAACTCTTGGACACAGGGAGGCGAGCAACGGCAACAAAATGTATCCCCTGTACTGCGCATGCGCAGAGGCGTGGAGACGCAGATTTTGTCTCCGTGTCCATAGGTGTGAAGCCAGCATAAAAGTAAAGATCTTGGGAAGATAATCAAGAGTTTCGATTCGACTTGTTCTACTAGTGATATTAGTACGTATTTGGAACTATTTGAACGACAAGCGACTAGAGTAAACATAGAAAAGACGGATTTTGTAACACATTTGTTGGGATTACTTCCCCTGGATATCGCGCAAGTAATAGCAAGAGTGCAAAAGGAATTCGAAAATGATTATGATCATGTCAAAAATGTGTTACTAAAAAGATTTAAATTAACGCCGGAACAATTTCGACAAAAGTTTTTGTCTCATAATAAGGACAGCAATTCTACTTGGCGAGATTTCGCTTTTGAACTTAATCATTATTTTGAAGAATGGATTAACGGTTCAAACACAAATGACTTCGAAGACTTAAAAGAACTGATAGTTACGGACCAATTGAAACGAAGAACACCACAAAATATCCGCGAACATTATTTGAATGATTGGCATAAATGGAACCGTATAGAAACAATAGTTGAGAAATTGGAAAATTACGAGGCCGCCAGGCATAATTTGCGAAAATATCCTGCCGTAAATGCGAAACCTAACTTTCCTGTGCAAGCACGACAAGCAACCGACAATAAGCCGCCCAAAAACCATTTTGAAAATCCCGATTTAAAATTTATCAGATGTTATTCGTGTAACGGCTACGGCCATAAGTCTTTTGCTTGTAAAACAAAAAAGAAACTCCGACGTGTAGAAAGTGTGACAGGTCTGGTCTTATAATGAGTGAATGTCCCTTTCCAGTCGTGAAAGAAACAATGGTTACCCGTGCGAAAAACAAGTGAAAATTTGAAATTAATGTAAATATAAACGGAGAGAACACTTCATGTTTGGTCGACACCGGAAGCGAAATTTGTTTGATTTCTTATGATTTCTATGCAAAAATTGGTTCTCCTAAAATGTGCTTCGATGAAACAAAAATAAGTGGTATAAGCGGTGAAAATATATTTCCTATGGGCTATTTTTATTCTAATGTAAATATTGATAATTATGTGCTTTCAGCAAAATTTTATGTGTTAAAAAATGTGTGTACAGATATAACTATTGGTGCAGATTTACTAGAGCAGTTAATTGTTAAGATAGATGAAAACGGAATTAAAATACTAGGTCAAACGAATCAGAAATATTCGAGCCTTTCAAACGCTTTGCTAAACATCCCGGACAAAAACAAGGCGCCAATGAAAAACAAGAAGTTCCGTCTAGAACTATACGAGCCTACTTTCCCGTACACACCAAATTCAAATTTATAATCTAGCTATCTCTTTCTCTCTCTTTATTATTTATCTTTAGTTCTAATTATTGAAAATATACCTTTTTCAACGGATAATACATATTCATTCACTCACTCATTCATTCTTTCATTTATTCAGCCATGCATTTATTCATTCATTCGTTACCTCATTCAAGTGTTTATTCATTCATTTACGCATTCATGTATTTATTCACTCATTTATTTATATTTTCATTTATTCAATAATTTATTCATTCATTCTTTTCCTCATTCATTTATTCATTGATTTATTCTTTCACTCTTTCATTTATTCATTCATTCATTATTTCACTCATTGAGTCACTGAGAAATATCCTTGAAAATCCCGATCAAAAAATTTCATAGCAAAATAGGCTCGTACGTTCTGGATAAACTTTCTATTTCTACATGTTCTACGTTATAAGAGCTTTCCGATAAAGTTTGTTCCAAGCAAATCGGTCCGTTAGATCAGGATTTATATAGGGTTGAAATTTCCCCGTAAGCTCTGTGTTAATTTTTTGAACTGTTCAAAAATGAACAAAAACTGTTCAAATCAATATTTCACGCCGAGAACTCCTTTCAATAAGCTTTCAATAGGAACTTGGCTCTTGTGCCCAGAGTTTACAGAATTTGCTTCAATTTTGTCCATAGGCGCTAATGTTAAAATTTTTTGAACTGTTCAAAATTGAACAAAAAATTGTTCAAATCAAAAAGTGAAATATAGAAATGAGATGTCCTCGCCGAGATCTTTCGAATGCAAAAAGAATTTTTCCAATCGGACAATTCGTTCAAAAGTTATTAGGGGGGGACAGACCGACAGACAGACAGACCGACAGACAGACCGACAGACCGACCGACAGACAGACCGACAGACACACTTTTTCCCCATCTCAATACCCTACTTTCAATTTTTTTATTTTTCAATCTTTATTTAATTACTTCACTTATTTTTGACTTTTCTTGATTTTTAACGATATTTTCACGATACATTAAGCCTTCTTTCATGCTTTATTATTATTTTGTTTTACTTTTACGGGAAAGTAGGCTAAAAAACAAGAAGTTCCGTCTAGAACTATACGAGCCTACACTCCCGTATACACCAAATTCAAATTTATAATCTAGCTATCTCTTTCTCTCTCTTTCTTATTTATCTTTAGTTCTAATTATTGAAAATATACCTTTTTCAACGGATAATACATATTCATTCACTCACTCATTCATTCTTTCATTTATTCAGCCATGCATTTATTCATTCATTCGTTACCTCATTCAAGTGTTTATTCATTCATTTACGCATTCATGTATTTATTCACTCATTTATTTATATTTTCATTTATTCAATAATTTATTCATTCATTCTTTTCCTCATTCATTTATTCATTGATTTATTCTTTCACTCTTTCATTTATTCATTCATTCATTATTTCACTCATTGAGTCACTGAGAAATATCCTTGAAAATCCCGATCAAAAAATTTCATAGCAAAATAGGCTCGTACGTTCTGGATAAACTTTCTATTTCTACATGTTCTACGTTATAAGAGCTTTCCGATAAAGTTTGTTCCAAGCAAATCGGTCCGTTAGATCAGGATTTATATAGGGTTGAAATTTCCCCGTAAGCTCTGTGTTAATTTTTTGAACTGTTCAAAAATGAACAAAAACTGTTCAAATCAATATTTCACGCCGAGAACTCCTTTCAATAAGCTTTCAATAGGAACTTGGCTCTTGTGCCCAGAGTTTACAGAATTTGCTTCAATTTTGTCCATAGGCGCTAATGTTAAAATTTTTTGAACTGTTCAAAATTGAACAAAAAATTGTTCAAATCAAAAAGTGAAATATAGAAATGAGATGTCCTCGCCGAGATCTTTCGAATGCAAAAAGAATTTTTCCAATCGGACAATTCGTTCAAAAGTTATTAGGGGGGGACAGACCGACAGACCGACAGACAGACAGACCGACAGACAGACCGACAGACAGACCGACCGACAGACAGACCGACAGACCGACAGACCCACTTTTTCCCCATCTCAATACCCTACTTTCAAATTTTTTATTTTTCAATCTTTATTTAATTACTTCACTTATTTTTGACTTTTCTTGATTTTTAACGATATTTTCACGATACATTAAGCCTTCTTTCATGCTTTATTATTATTTTTTTTTACTTTTACGGGAAAGTAGGCTAAAAAGGCAGCTGTGAGAATTCCCCCCCCCCCCCCCACCCCAATAACGGATGGCGAAGTTTGCTTACCTAAGATGACTGAAGAAAAAGATACATGCGTTTCTATCGAGAAAGGAAAAATAATTCGGAATCGGAAATAAATTTCATGGATAGTTTTTTGATTAACTTAGCAAATGCTGTGGGAGAAGTGGACTTCGACATTGGCCACATTTCAGAGCGTCGCATTCGTAATGAAGTAGAAGTGTTGATAAATTGCTATAAACCGCTTAAAACAAAGGACACTAATCTAAAAATGAACATTATATTGACAGATGAAACACCCGTATGTTCCAAAGCTAGGTCTTTCACTGAACAAAAAATTGTGGAAAAACAAATTTCAGAATGGTTAAGGGAAAAAATTATTAGAGAATCGTGTAGCGATTATTATTCCGGCATTATTTTGGCAAAAAAGAAAGACGGCTCCCACCGCCTATGTGTTGATTACAGAAAATTAAATAAAAAGACAGTTAGGGATCATTTCCCACTACCACTTATTAAGGATGTGTTAGACCGTCTCAGTGACGCAGAAGTTTTCACAACGCTCGATTTAAAGAATGGTTTTTTCCATGTTGACATTGATGAGATGAGTAGAAAATATACATCCTTCGTTACCCATAATGGGCAGTATGAATTCTGCAAGGTTAGCTTCGGATTGGCTAATAGTCCTAGTGTTTTTCAGCGCTATATTTTCCGAGTGTTTAGAGAACTGCTGAATGACAATACCTTAGTCATTTATATGGACGACATTGTCATTCCTTCACATGACGAGAAAAAAGGTTTAGAAAAATTAAAACGAGTGTTCAAAGTAGAAGAATTTCAATACGAAATCATTCATAACCCGCTCTCAAGACGAAATAACATCTAAAATCGTTGCAGCTCAAGAGGAAGACGAATATGTAAAACTAATGAAAACATCGCTTCAGAAGGGAGAACGGGACGATTATCTGATCAAAAACAATGCATTGTATAAAGATGAAAATGGTAGGGAACTGTTAGTGGTACCGGAAGTGATGTCAAATGAAATAATTAGGATGATTCACAGAAAAGGACATTTCGCTATTGCAAAAACAATGGATATGATTCAAGAGGAATTCTTTATTCCGCAATTGAGAAAGCACGTTGAGACTGTAATCTCTAACTGTGTAGAATGCATACTTGTTGTTTTGGCCCTCGATAGCTCAGGGTAATTAAAACTCTTAAATAATAAAACTCACACAACACTCACAAAGAAATGGACTGTAATTAGAATCTCATTTATTAACCACCTTCCTCTTCGGTGGCACACTTCACACTCATACTCGAACACAAAACAGACGCTTGCTACGGCGCCGCAGACATAGAAACTAGCGGGGGGGGGGGGGGGAAAGAACTGTTCCATCCCTTCACACTTAAGGGCTCCAACATTCTCCCCCCGTTGATATGTTCACAACATTCAACACAAATTTGATAATATTTACACAAATATTACTTTAATTAGTGACAATTATGAATGAAAATTTTAGATCTCAAAAATATTTCTCCAATCAAAAATTATAAATACAAACACAGAAACACACAATATATACAATTTGCAATTACATATAATTTCTTTTTAATCTGGCATGGGCAGAATACAAATCTTTGAAATAGCTCTCTTATCCCTGACTGTGTTTTAAGTTTTACCACGCGAATCTTTTTATCATCACCGTAATAAACTTTAACTATTCTGCCTAACGGCCACTTGGAAGTAGGTAGATTATCTTCTACTAATAACACCAAGTCTCCAATATTAACATTACTCTTCTCAAATTTCCATTTACCGCGTTGCCGTAACTCATTCAAATATTTTCTTTGCCATTTTTTCCAAATTAATTGAATTATCTTTGTTACTTTCTGCCATTTTTTAACTTGATTTTCTTTTAAATTTATTAAATTTGGCTCGTGGATCGAAATCACTGGCCTCTGAATTAAAAAAATGAGCAGGCGTTAATACTGAAAAATCATCAGTATTTGTCGACCTGGGGCATAAAGGTCGGGAATTTAAAATTCCTTCCACCTGCGTAACTACCGTAAGAAACTCCTCATAATTTAAAGTTGCGCCTCTGACTGCTCTAACAAAATGATACTTAAATGACTTAATGGCTGCTTCCCATAACCCCCCGAAATTGGGTGATCTGGGTGGAATGAATTTCCAGTCTATGCCCTCACTGGACAAATAATTTGCCAGACTTTCCTCTGGTTTCTTAACAATCTCAAGTAGTCCTTTTATCTCTCTATTTGCGCCTATGAAGTTTTTCGCGTTGTCCGAATAAAGTTTTGCGCATTTTCCCCTACGGGAAGTAAACCTCTTTAAGCAAGCTATGAACGCTTCCGATGTTAAATCGAATACAACTTCCAGATGCACTGCCCTTGTTACAAAACAGATAAATAAACAAACGTACACTTTATGCAGGATGCCTTTTCTTTGGTTTTTGTATTTCACGAAAAACGGTCCACAAAAGTCCACTCCTGAACAGTTGAAGGGATAGTCAGGAGTTACTCTATCTTTAGGTAAATTACCCATCAGTTGTGAGGAAATTATTGGTTTAATTTTAAAACAAATTGCACAGTTAGGAACCACTTTTCGACATGTTGAACGACCATTCAGTGGCCAAAACCTCTCTCTAACAAAACTCAACAAAGAAGAGGCACCTACATGGAAATATTTCTCATGATAATACAAGATTATAAGATATGTAAGTTTATGATCTTTGGGCAAAACTATCGGAAACTTGTGCTCGTACTCTAGGTCGCTCTTACCTAAGCGGCCTCCAACTCTTAAAACACCATCTGCATCTAAGAAGGGGTTTAAAGTGGATAACTTACTTTTAGCCGTAATAGTTACCCCATTTCGTAGGCACTGAATTTCATCTCGAAAATGCTCTTCTTGCACCTTCTTTATTAAGATGATTTCTGCGTGTTTCAGCTCTTTTGATTCAAGAGGACCCCTTGTTCTGTATAAGGGGTTGCGAGCATTTTTGACAAATCTGAAAATGTAACCTAGGATACGAAGAATAGTTGCATAATTATTACTCAAATTTAAAAAATCATTAATAAAATTGTTAACTGTGATATTAAATACACAATTCGAGTCACTAAATTTTTTAAGTTCACCAAAAGAGTCATCTTGTTCATTTCTCAGCTCAGTTTTTGAAATCTGGTGTTCTCGTTTTATCTCTCTCTGGTATAATTCAGTATTCTCTCCGTTGTTGCAAGCACCAGGGAAGCTCACAACGCGCTCTTGAAGAAAAGAAGGCCCGAACCACCACAAGTCACCTTGCAGCAGCTTCTCAGGATCAAGTCCGCGCGATATAATATCTGCGGGGTTTTGTTCTGATGGCACATGATGCCATTGTTTCAGGCTCGAAAGCTCTTGGATAATCACCACTCGATTAGCTACAAACGTCTTTAATTCTCTGGGTTCCTTGTTCATCCACGACAGCACGATAGTAGAATCTGTCCAATAGAAAAGACTGCTGTGATGTCCATTTTTAATGCAATTTGTACTTGATGCATTAACTTGGTAAGTAAGACAGCACTATTCAGCTCTAAACGTGGAATGGCAACCTGCTTAATAGGCGATACACGCGATTTACTAGTTACTAGCTTCACTTTCACTTCACCTTCTGGAGTGACCGATCTGGCGTAAATTGCAGCACCATATGCTTTTTCGGATGCATCACTGAAGCCATGCAATTCAACGATTTCAGCGTTTTCGATCACTATACATCGTTCAAGATTGATGTCATTTAAAATCACTAATGATCGAACAAACTCTTGCCACTCCCGTGCTTCTTTTTCGGAAAGTTTCTCACTCCAATCGATTTTTAGCAACCACAATTGTTGCATGAAAATTTTAGCTCTAGTGATCACTGGACCAAGTAATCCTAATGGATCAAAAAGTCTTGCGATAACTGATAAGACCGATCTTTTAGTTAGAAGCACATTATCCTCTACATCTACCTTGAAATTAAAACAGTCAGTTTTAGCTTTCCACGCAATACCTAAAGTTTTTATTTCATCTGACGAAGAAAATTCATACTCATTTTCCGTGGTTGGAATGAGCTCAGAGGTATTCCCACACCACTTGTGCAAAGACATTTGTGCAGTTTTTAATATCTCCACCAGTTGATGTTGCAAAGTTTTCGCCGCCTCCAACGTGTTTGCGCCACTCAAAATGTCATCCATGTAGACATCGTTGCTCAAAACTGGTGCAGCAATAGGAAAGTTTTCTCCTTCGTCCATGGAAATTTGCTTAAGAGTTCGCATTGCTAAGTAGGGGGCACTAGCAGTTCCGTAAGTAACAGTATTTAGTTGATACACTTTGACAGGGTCATTAACATTCTCCTTCCAGAGGATTCGTTGAAGGTGTCTTTGACTCTCATCAATATTAATCATTCGATACATCTGCCGAATATCCGCAGTGAATGCGAAAATATGCTTCCGGAATCTTACTAACAACGAAAAAAGATCGTCTTGAATGACACCACCATTGTATTGAATGGAGTTTAAGGATTTTCCACTAGTAGTCAAAGTGGAAGCATTAAAAACAGTTCTCAATTTTGTCGTGGTCTTCTCTGGTCTATATACACCATGATGTGGCATGTAGTATGACCCCTCAGGTTCTACTCTCTCTTTGATTTCTGTCATATGATTTAATAATTCATAGTCTTTCAAAAATTCCCTATACAAATCTAGGTATTCCTGGTCTCTGGACAAGCGAGCCCATAGCGACTCGAGTCGCTTAAGCGCGATGTCCTTAGAATTCCCTAAACACGACCAATGCTCTTTAAGAGGCATAGTTACGGTGTACTTTCCTGTCTCATCTCTAAAATGCGTTCGAGCATAATGCTCCTCACATATTAAATTTTCCTTATTTTTAGGTAACTCATTTTCTACTTCCTCGATTTCCCAAAATTTTCTCAAGTTCGAATTTAATTCCTCAGTTCCACATATTAAACCGCAATATTTGGATTTTAATTTATCTGAACTTGAAATACTACCTCCCAGGACATAACCAAACACAGAATCTTGCAACGTTAAGTTCGCATTTTTTGCGACTAATTTTCCTGGTTTTATTATATCATAAAAATATTCCGCACCAATTAAAATATCTATTTTCCCCGGAATATTAAAATTAGGATCTGCTAATGTAATTGTCTCTGGAATTTGTAGACGCGCATCTATCCTTTGGTTTGGAATTAAATCAGTTATTTTTTGAACACCTAACAAAGAAATATTCCTTTGAAAACTTCTATTTTTATTAGCAAGAGTTGCTGAAACTCTACGTTGAACTACCATTGAAGCATTATTAATACAAGAAATACACTGATTTATTTTCTCACTTTTTAGTTGCAATCGCTGTAAACATTCATTGCTGATAAGATTTATTTATTTGTGATCCCGAATCCATTAAACATCTCACTTCTTGCCATCTGGAATATTTATCTTTTACTACGCACTGCACCGTAGACAAAATAACACTTTTATTTTCAACAAAATTAGTGGCGACAAGTGGAGACCAGACGGTTTCTTCTTTCTTCCCCCCCGACTGCAGAGTGGTCTCATTGCCTCCCGGTCTAGCTATATTCGCCGATGATCCCTTTTTTTCCTCTCTCTGGAAATGAATTAATTTGTTGTGCGCCTTGCCACAGAAACAATTCTTATAGGAACATTTTTTCACGCTGCAATTAGGAGATAAACATTTAAAGCACGCATTTTTATTTTTTACAATCTCAACTCGTTGTTGAACTGAAAGCTTTTTAAATTGAGGGCATGCATATAGCGGATGGCTCTCATTGTTAAGACATAAATCACAATTTTTATTTTTCGACTCATTGAAAAATACTTTAGATGCGGTTTTAACGGGTTTAAATTTGTTATAAATTTTTTGTTCCCTTTTCACCTCATTTATTTGCATACCTCTCGAAGTAAAATATAAGTCACATTCTTTTCCTAACTCTATAGGTTTGAACCATTTTCCGGCTTGTCTAACACTAATATGCGCGGCTGTATCTTTGTCTAATGTCTCAAATAATTTATCCGACACAATTAATTGTTTCAAAGATTCAAAATCTTTTACTTCTCTCAATTTCAAATAGTACTCGAAACTCGTAGTTAATCGCGAAGCGAATTGTAAATGTGTTTCGTTTTCTCTGCTTGAATTTCTAAAATTCTCCAATACTGCTTGCGCTGTTGGCTCAAACTCTCTCAAAACAATTGATTTAATTTCTTCATAATTATTTAGATCTTTCTCTGTAATGTAGGTTAAAATATTAGAAGCTCTTTCCCCTAATAAATTTAACAAAATCTCCGCTTTAAACTTTTCAGGTACCTTTTTATTGTTAAACGCCCTTTCTAACGATGTGAAAAAGAAACTCCATCCTTCCGATTTACTAGGCACTCTAATTTAGAGTTCTCACGCTTTTTATCAATGCGTCAATTGAGTCAGTATTCTCGATTTCACAATTGCGATCACTGGATGTGTCCGCGCTCTTTGCATTAGCCTTTAATTCCGCTAATTTTAGCTCAGCATTAATTCTCTCTAATTTAAGTCGCTCTAGCTCAATTTGACTGTCACGATCGAATTTTTGGTTTTTCTTTTCCTCTAACAGTTGTTCTATGACGCCTTTCACAAATTCTAAATCATCTTTAAACACATCGCTCTCCTCAATTAAAAGTTTTAAAGCAATCTCTGTAGCACCTTCAGGTACCGTTAAACCTATCTCTTCGGCAACCTGTTTCAACTCCTCTTTTTTCAATTTCGCAATTCCCGTCATTTTAAACCGAAAATGAAAATAACCGAACACTAATTAAGGAACAATTTCTTAAAGCTTCCTTACCTCTATTTAGGAACTGCCGCCACGAGACCAGGAAAAAAAAAAAAAAAAAAAAAAAAAAAAAAAAAAAAAAAAAAAAAAAAAAAAAAAAAAAAAAAAAAAAAAAAAAAAAAAAAAAAAAAAAAAAAAAAAAAAAAAAAAAAAAAAAAAAAAAAAAAAAAAAAAAAAAAAAAAAAAAAAAAAAAAAAAAAAAAAAAAAAAAAAAAAAAAAAAAAAAAAAAAAAAAAAAAAAAAAAAAAAAAAAAAAAAAAAAAAAAAAAAAAAAAAAAAAAAAAAAAAAAAAAAAAAAAAAAAAAAAAAAAAAAAAAAAAAAAAAAAAAAAAAAAAAAAAAAAAAAAAAAAAAAAAAAAAAAAAAAAAAAAAAAAAAAAAAAAAAAAAAAAAAAAAAAAAAAAAAAAAAAAAAAAAAAAAAAAAAAAAAAAAAAAAAAAAAAAAAAAAAAAAAAAAAAAAAATTCTTGTCGCAGAATGAAATATTTCACAGTACCAGAAGGAAAACTTGGCGAAAGTTTCGCGTGTTTTCCAAGCAACTATGAAGATGTCATATTTGTTTGAAGAGTACGCCGTTAAAAGCGTTCTTTACCGAATTGTAATGATCGTTCAATTTCGTCTCTAAAAAATCTGCAAACGCTAAATAAATGGTTTCAATTATTTTTATTCGTCAGGAGGAATATTACTAAAAATATTTAGTTATGAATTTCATTCCCCCCTCCCTGTTATTTTGTATTTGTAAGGAGGTTGCAATTACCTCCGACATTTTGCACCCAGGGGTAATTAGAGACAGCTAGTCATATCTGATTTCCACATCTCTTAAGGAGGAAAATAACTAATATATTTTGATGTAAATTACATTTTTGTGTGTATTTTACGTAAATCTAACGAACTACTGAATTTTATTTTGTAAGATATTTCTCATTAAATAACCTCTGTGGTCTCAAACATTGCTGAATGGACCACACAGAGCTCATGGGCCGCAAATTGAGGACGAGTGCTCCAGAACGTTTCAAGCTTTTAAGCAAGCTGCATGCGCCAAGGTTTTCTACTTGCATCCATCTCATGAGAAAGGAAATCTCTGTTTCCATTTCCTCCATTGTCTCTCGTTTAAATGTAGACACACTGGGGTAAATGTAAACACGAGTTCATTCGCTAACAAACAACGATGAAGTCAAATTTTTACACGCAGCTACTCACAAGACGCATAGTATTATTTAGAACAGCGGCTCCCAAACTGGGGTAGCGTACCACTAGTGATACGCGAAGCCTCATCAGGTGGTTCGCGTGCAGGAGAAAAAAAGAGATTAAAACAAAAAAAATTAAAATCAAAATAACTAAAATACTGTTTGAATCAGTCTACCGAAAGTGACATGAGAGGAATTCCCGTTACTGTCAAGAAAAGAATTGTTTTTGATTCCGTTCACAACCAATCTTTGTGAAACTGCTTTTTCCAATATGAAATTTCTTAAAAATAAATATAGAAGCAAACTAATTGTCGACCGAAATTTGAGATTAAAACTAACTTCTACTGAACAAGATATCACATTGCTTGTATCTGCCATGCAGCAGCAACCTTCTCATTCATTTTGTTTTTTCATTTTGTACATGATAGGTATAATATTTTCCACTTAAAAACATATTTCTAAACGTATTGTTTTAGAAGTACATACTAAAATTCTATTTTGTATGTTTCATATATTTAATTTTATTTACAGCTTTATTTCAATAAACGCTTTTGTCTGCATTAAATATAAAAAATGGTGTGATTTTTATTACCTAGTCATCCTAGTATTTTTCTATAACCTACTAGTGTTCTATTCTGTATAATAAAGTTATATTTGCAGTGGTACGCAAATGGATTTTCAAAAAAATGGTGGTACGTGGAAAAAAAGATTGGGAACCGCTGATCTAGAACGTTCAAAATTTTATCTCGCAGTTCATCCTAGAGGTAGGAACTATCTAAAGTTAAACTATCTGTCCAGGGGGGAACTATCTGTCCAGCTACCCCAACGAACCCTATATGTTATGATATGAGTTTAATTTAAATGCACTTAATGTTTAAATAATTTTCTAACACTAAAACTCACTTTTTAAAAGTATGCAAACTTTGTTGATTTTTACTACTATCTGGACTCTCGTGTAATTCCAGTTCTTTTTTTGGGTTTAAGTTCGAATGCTTTTAGTCATAGGCGTAACCAGGGGGGTGGGTTGGGGGTTAAAACCCCCCCCCCCCCCCATTGGGTATTGACTTATTTAGGTACATTTAGGCGCACAAAAAAATTTCTGGCTACGGCGTTGCAAAGCACATATTTTTTTTCCCTAAGAAAATTAAACACATATGTGATTATGACCAAAGTATGCAGCTCATAATAAAGAGGACTTTTCATCTAGTTATAATCAAACCCCTTATCACCTGGGGGGGGGGGAGGTTACAGCGAAAGGTGGCTTCAAGCACCGTACCACACACAGACAAACAGAGAGCCTTTCAATCACTCCAGAGGATTTTCTTTCCTTCTTGATGTCTTTCTTACCCAAAGGCAGCAATTTGGGAATACAATCGCACAAGTAATAAGTTTCGTGGAAAATATTCTCCGCTGTGATGGAGTTTTGTTTTCTGATAAACCGGTGTTGTAGGCGCTGGGGTCTGAAGATGAAGGACCCCTAGCCAACAATTGTCCTAATGGGTTAAACCCTCAAGCCAGGAAGGGATGCTCATCAAGAAACTTAAAGAGCAATTTGTATCTATTTATGACTTCCTATCCAAACACCCATTTTGGTAAAATCTTTTTTGTAGATGAGCCGATTGTAAAACTGATGAACTGTATTTGCATTGCATTCTCATTTACAGATGTTCTCTCATCTCTTATATTTTAAATGTTTTTTTTTTCTTCTTATTATGGTCCATCACTGATTGCATTACAACTCTGAAAATCATCCGTTCAATGTTTCCAATCTGACTGCTACGGTTTAATGCTGCATTTTAATTTACAATCAAGTTTTATTTATATTTTAGCTAATTTTTAAATTATTTTCGATACATAATAATGTTTGCACTCCAGCGATGGACACTTTTGTCATCCAAAAAGAAAAGAAAATTTGATTTAGATGCTTCCACTTCTGAGGTATGTTTTGCTACAAATTTAACAAAATTTTCAGAAATTTATTGTGGGGATGATCATTTTTGTAGGGGAATTTGGATTTTTTTTCTCTAAAATTCCACTATTTCCAAGTTTTAATATTATGAATGCCTGGACATAGAAGATTGCTTAGTGCTGAATATTGAATTTTCTATTGCGTTTGAATGAAAAAATAAACTAATAGATCTAGTAATGAATGTTTAATGTTTTTGTGAATCAAGGCCGTATCAAGAAGGGAAGGGGGACACACGGGCCGCTCCCCCCCCCCCAGAAATCTTTTGCAATGTATCATATATTCCTCCCTGAAACTTTGCTTAACATAAGTGTATCGAAGTCTATGCCCCCCGAAAAAAAATTCTGGATAATGCCTTGGCTCCGGAGCAGGGGGAGCATGTTAAGAATTACGAAGGGCTGTGTATGCTTCAATCTCATACCCTTTATATATACATATATATAGATATATATGACTAGAAATGATGTTAATATGAATTTCTTTACATATATGATAGCTTTTTGATGTATATATAGTAGATGTATGTTTAGATCTTTGGTGAAGTTAGAGGTGTGGGTATTTGGATCTTCTACAACTTAAATTTTTGTAACTGGTTTTACATCTATAATGCTTAGGCTAACTCTGGAGGCAAGGGTTCGATGTCTCTCCCCTGGAAATTTTTGAAATCTTCCTAGCAATGCAATTTCGGGATACTTTGGTGATGTCAGAGGAAACAGAAAGGAGTTTGGTTACTCTCCCCCCCCCCCCTCCCACATTTTTTTCAAAATAAAGTCTTATGTCTTTTAAGTTACTTTTGGTGTCGCTCGTGATAGTGTTCAATGTCCTTTCCCTGAAAGTGCTTTTGAAAGTAAAGTCAATTAAAAGCGTAATTTCTCTTTTCTTTCTTTTTTTAAAACTTGTGATCTGAATTTTTTTGCCAGGGGGGGGGGGAGAGTTGACTTGCTCCGAGGGGGTAGCTCCACTCCCCCCGGGAGATGCCTGAAATAAACACGGAGTATATCTTTAGAGACAAGAATTTAAGACTAGTAAATTTTCAACTCTTTTACACTTCTTATTGGTGTTTAGTCTGTACATTTTTAGGGTGACTCCCCCTTTCACCAACCCTAGTTACGCCTATGCTTTTAGTATGTTCCGGAGCAGAGGAAGAAAATTCCAGGGCTCGAAAATAATAACTGCTGCCAGATCTGTAACTTTATTTAAGTTTCTGATTTAAATTTGTGAGGGGAAAATAAAAATCTGAAGTTATTCCCATGATCAATAGTGGATAGCTCCTGTTCAAGAAACGATATTGATGAAATTGAAATTGATAATGCATGTGGTGGAACACTTGAAGATATTTTAGGCAAAAAGTTGAAATCAATGAAAAAAGACTTTTTTTTTTTGTACTAGGTCTAGAATAATGGTAGCGGAAGTTTTTCTTCCGACTTATTTATTTGGGTAAACGTTCTACAATTTCTCTGTGTGTGTATGTAAGCATAAAAAGAAGGGTTCTTCTTTTTCTTTTTTTCTTTTTTGTGATCAAATACAGATTTATAATATGAAGAAATTCGATCCCGTAAGAGTACAGTATTCCAACAATACAAATTTCATGTATTGTTACCAAAGGCGACAAACAGAATTAAGAGCTCGACCAAAGTTTTTCCTTTGTTGCAACAATACCGTGATTCTCCAACAGAGCGATAGCAACGCTAAATTTTCACTTTTAAGTTGATGAGATTGCTTTAAGCTTGAATTCGACTTAGTGCTAGTGAAATTTAAATATTTTACAAAATACTGCTGTTCTTTGGAATAAATAGTAAGTAATAATGAATTTTTACCTTTCGACGACTTTTGATTAAAAAAAAAAGTGCCTCAATCTCATTTTTCGACAAACATGGTAGTACCACAAAGAAAACGAATGGAGAAAGTCGGATACTGTGCAAAATGATTGAAAGTGATAGTGTTCTTTTGTTTTAGATTAATGCATGATTTACTTTTCTTTCCAATTTCGAGTGATTCTGATTTTTTTCAGGGAACCTAATTTTAAAGCTATGCATATAAACATCGTTATCTTTGAACTCCAATACGTGCAGAAACAAATAATGGCTGCTGACTGCTTTCATAAGCTATGAACAGTTTGGTTGGATCCTAGGAGATTCCAATCCGTTGGCGTGGTTGGCGATGAGTACGCAACCTTGGTAACCCTGGTTTGATTCTAACTTTGCTTGTATAATTTTGCGGGGTGGACGCCAAATTGGCGATCTTCAAACGGGTGGGCTCTCCTAGGACTTCACCAACAGTTTTAATAAATTCCAAAACTAAGAATTTATTTACTCAAAACATATACATCTATTTACATTTCTCGTTCTAGAGAAATACATGTTCTAAATAAGCAAAAATCCATCCTATTATAACGCAGATCAAGAAGCGACAAAAATGTCGTCAATTGAGGTGTAGTATTACAATTGGATATATTTGTATATTTTGGCGGAAATTTTTCTTGGGCATTATTCGGTCGTCGTTGTAATGGACAATTACCAAAATTTTTAAAAAGTGCAATTTGAATGATTAATGAGCTAACGATACACATAATAAGATAATATACAATAATTTTTTTTTATGATACTAGGGAGCTCCCGCCCCCTGGTCGCTTTCACTCCACCAAAAAAATAATAAAAAATTGAATAATTCATTGCTGTTTTTTTAAAAATAAAATATACCCTATGATTATGCAAAACTACTTTCAAAGAATGTTACTAAAAAGCGAAAAATTAAAACTGCAGTTTTTAAAGAAAATATTGATACCTTTTTATTGCAAATATTTTCAAAATCAAAACCACAAATATACACACACAAGATGCCAGAGTATTTTAGTTAACTAGTAAATTGGCAAAGATTTTTTCTTAATTTAATCGTTTTTTTGTTTTAAGGGGGACCCAACATTTTATCTTTGCTCTCCGACTCTTCGAGAGGCTGTAAACTTAAAGGGTTACATACTACAGAAATATATTTAGTATTTCTCATTGGTGTGATTAATTTTTGTGGTGATTCAATTTTTAGCTTTGTCCCAAAAAAGAGTTATCCAAACTTGAAATTAGTGAAAATTTGATGTTTGACCTTGAACTTTGAACTGTTGTCATTATTTTAATTATTACCTTACAGCATTCTAGCCAAGCATGTGATACTATTACCTAACGTACTTTAAGGACCATACGTAAAATTAGCAGCCATAAATTTAATTCATACAGATTTGGACCAAACTGTGAGTGTCTAATAATATCATTTTTGACCACGAAAACATTTAATGACCTCTATAAAATCCAAGGTCAATAGTAGAGAGAAAATATAAATTGTTTCAACATATGTAGTTATAAGGGATGTGAGTATCAAGAAAAGAAAAAATGGTCAAGGGATTCATTCCAAATAAGGCATTTGACTGTTAGATATTTTATTTTCCGGTTCAAAGTAAAAATATCGCCGCACATTAACGATATCAATTAGTTAAAAGCGAGAATGTTTGTCAGTTTACTACGGTCAGGGGAAACTCCAAGTTTTCAACGAAATTTCGTATTTTTATACATTAATTTTTTGGAATTAATAATGCAAAATGCGCTATTAAAATGTTGGTTAAATTAGTTGTAAAATTCTGTGTTGTTTATTTTGCATCGTGTATTAATTAATGTTTTAATTAAAATTTTGTTTTTTAAGGATAAATTTTGTGTTAACTTTAAATCAGTTTTTCTGAGTTTTATTATCTTTTGTATATGACATTTGTGTCATCCTAAAAGAGATGCAAACAAAGTCGCTTCCCGCGTCTGTACGCTTAGTTCTTTAAAACTACGCAACGGGTTTTAATGCGGTTTTCATCAATACAGTGATTCAAGTGGAAGATTTATAGACCCTTTAGAAAAAAAGCCAACAAGTAGTTCCTTTTTTATTATTTTTAAAATTTTTCAATGTTTTTGCTACGTCTACATAGCAGTTTTCCCCCCAACGCACTGGCGCGACGGATCTGGTTAGACATTTCCGTCGAAGCCACTTAATGTAATATTGGTTAAAAGAATGTCCCGCTTAATAATTTTCAATGTACCACAGTCAATTGTTTCTGTAATCCCGGATGGAATATCCCGCAAACTAAAATCATTTTGGAGGCAAATTGGCTATTTCATAAGACGGGTTTTACTGTACTAAAATTTTGAATTCCAAGTGATCGCTTTGCAAATGCATAAAAATTTTATAAGTGTTCTATTAATGATCAGTTGATCTCATTTTATTTAAATACATTGACTGGTTTCTTACTCAGCCATCAAGTAGCTAAAATATCAAAAATTTCCTTTTCATATTAGATTTTTACTTGTAAAAAAAGACTCATAAATAAATCCTCCCGTAGACTACTATATAAACTGAGGTGCTTACAATATTTATTGAAAATTTGATCTTTCCTACATAGGTCATACTAAACGTGCCCTTAAGAACCACTGAAAGGGAAGTGATAAATCTCAAGAAACCACATGTTTTTCCATTGCTCAGTATTGTGTAACTTCGCGTCACAACATTGATTTTTCTGTTCTCTCCGTGACCTTGATTTTGGGAAGATTACTGCATTTGGAAAGTTCTCATTTACTATTAACTCATTTTTTCAGTACTTCTATTGATCCTGTCTCCTGGAAGCGATTTTTATAATATCCCATTCTTTTCAGCTCCTTGAGATTTGCTTATTGGTCTTTATCCATTTTTGCTAGACTTATAATCTGCTAGTTTACTGATGCTTGACTTGAATTATTTCCTTCCCTTCGGTTTATGCTCTACAATTGAGAAATAATACTTAAATGTAGAGCCCAAGCATATCTTATTAAAATTCAGGATGACAAAGTCAATCCTAAGCAATACTTTGCCAGAAAGAGTCAATTTTTCCTTGAAACCCGAAGCGAATCTCAAGGTTCTTTCACACCAAAAACGACGAAAACATTTTGTCACTGTCGTGATAGACTGTTGCTATTTTTATCAAATTAACAGCGATGACGTATCCCTTTCATGGAGCAATCAACAAATCACGATCGTCTGAGGGAAAGAATCTTTTAATGACGCAATAAAAAACGCCGATCACTCAATACGCGGGTATGGTTAGTAAGTTATGTAGAACCAATGAAAAGCCCTGAAAGGTTTCGTCGCTGTTGCTGGTCGTTGTTGCGGTTTGTCTGAAAACACGTTTAATTCTAAGGGGTATTCTTATTAAAAAAGTCTCAAAAATTTTGAAATTTCCCTAAATCTTCGAAAAATGTGCTTATAAATCTTCATAAACTGCTATATAACTTTCCTAAAAATAAAAAAGAACGTTGGCAAAAAAACTGAAAATCATTGCTTTACTTAACTTAATTCGCGGACAATTTTTTTTTTTTTTTGCTTATTTTGTATCGATTTCGATTACTATCTCCTTAAATATGTTATTAAAGAGTATTTATTGCTCATATACAAAACTTTGTACACAACTAGAAAAAGAAAAAAGATCTAAATTTTTAAAAAATGTTGATGTAAAGACAGTTGTTTTAGCAGAGAAAATGTGTTAAGGGGAAGAAAAATGACCCGGTGAAGTAATGATGAACTCGATCTTGAACAATTTCATTTTTAGTAACAATTTCATTGTAGAATTTTAGCCTCAGCGTACCTAATTTGTGAACCAATTTTTTTTATATTTCTCTATGTGTGTATGTAAGTAAATAAGGACTTACGGCTTGAAAGCTGAAAAGCGTGTTTTTCCATAACCTCAATTGCTGAAAACAATTTTCTTATTTTGTGTCAATTACTATCTCCTTAAATATGATATTGAAGGGTATTTATTGCTCATATTAAAAAAACTTTAAACACAACTAAAAAAGAAAAATTAATAAAATTTAAAAAATGTTGCTGCAAAGTAAAAAGTTGTTTTAGCATAGAATGTGTTACGGGGAAGAAAAGTGACCCGGTAAAGTAAAACGTAGAGCTCGATCTAGAACAATCGGTAGAATTTCAGCCTCAGCCTACTTAATTTGTTTAACAGTTTTTTATATTTCTTTACGTGTGTATGTAAGTAAATAAAAAACTCGTTTTTTTATCCCTAATATCAAGTATTAATTTGTAAGAGTAGCCATTTTGTTCTTAAGCCGGTATTTTTCCAACACCAACGAATTCCAACAATGTAAATTTGCCTCATTGTTGTAAAACACAAGAAACAACAATATTTACTCTACCGAAGTTCTTTCTTTTTCGCAACAATACCATAACTCTCCAACAGAGCGAACGCTTTTCTAAACTTTCACTTTTAAGCTGATTTGAAAACGCAAGTTGGAATTCCGCTTAAGCTTCCTTGAAATTCGAAATATTCAAGTATTTTGTGAATTTCTGTGCTAAACTTAATTAAAAAGTAAGTAAAAATGTATTTTCAACTCTCATAGACTAACAGAGACTTTTGATCTCGAAGCAACTTCACGTAAATGTCCTTTTTGTCTAATTTTGGAATTGGCTTTGAGAAAACGATTGGAGCGAACTAACTATATTACGTGCTATGTGATAAATTATGTCAGATTTCTCGGATTACAGATTTACTCCCAATGCTTTTTCTCCCTATTTGGAGGAACCACGGGTTTTCTAGAGTCCCTAATTCTAAAATAAATAAGATATGGATTGGTATATTCAGTCCCAATCTATGCGAAACCCAATTTTGGTAGTGGGCTGTTCTTATAAGCGATGGACATACGAAGATTTTTCTTGTACAAAACATGCATGTCATTTTACATTTGTCGTTCTATAGAATTTCAACAAAATCAAAATTTTCTGTTGTCGCTCTATTTTTTATGTATTGATACTTTGTGGATAGAAACAATGTACTACACTACCTAAACTGCGGAAAACTGAAGTAAATTATCATCTTTGTATTTTATTGAATTAAAAGCGGTTGAGAATTGCTGCTTGGTGCAGTTTCTACAAGCTTCAAAGGGTTAATTGAACCTTTTACATATCCCGAACTCTTAATTAATAAACAAAATATTTAAAATATTACACTCTTTGCAGCATTTTAAAATGAGATTACGTAAGATTTTTTGTACATGTATTTTAAAAAATTTCTGAGGAAGAGCTTTAAAAAATTCAAATTCTTTCATCTCATTATCCAATAGCACTAAAATTTTTTATATTGCTGAAATTCCAAAACATTACAAAAATTCTGAATATATTTTTTTTTCTTGTTTTAAGAAGGGAAAAAAAGTTATTAATGGAAACCGAAATACATCTTTCCTTCAACATAATCCTAGCGAAAATTATAGATTGATTGAATGTATCGAAATGAAATAAAATCAAAGCTAATATACGTTTCCAAAAAAAAAAAAAAAACTCTTATGCATTTTTTATTGAAATATACATTGAATTTGATTCTCGTACTTAATTTTACTATTTAGTCTGGCAAAAATGTTCTATTTCTTTTGAATGTAAAAAATGATGTCAGGATTTATATGTTCCTTAAAAATACCCTTAAGGTTTAATCCCTTTATATAATCGCACGTAAATTGATCCTTCTTTAAGGTATTTATTTTACGTATTCAGCAATGATCTTTTGACACCGAATTACTTTTTTTGTTGTTGTTGTTGATATTTGGTTCTGTATTTTCTTATCAATTGAAAAAGTACAATTATTTTTTAAAAATCTTCGATTTAAAGTATTGACATTTGAAAATTTTAAAAAATGGAATGGTCTATCTGTTTGAGAGTATAAATTTGTTATCATTTATATAAATGGGATTAGTTTTACTTTTTATTCAAAAAAAGTTATGTTGTTTTGTTGTTTCTATATTAAGTGTGTTGTACTTTGAAAAAGCATATTTGAAATAAATCAAAACTCAAACTAAAAAGGAAAGTAAAATTCACAAATTGGATGTTGATTCGTGGGAAAGTAGGTTAGTTTAGGTTTGAATGAACTTCTTGTTACATTATTTTATGTAGATAAAAGTGTTTTAACTGATCAAAAATCATATTTGAAATTAGTTGGAGGATGTATCTAGGTGGTGCTCTAAGATCGATTTTCGTACACTTACAGTTAATCTCGCCTAGTTTTGGAATATCTTGTTCTTATCTTGCGCGGATAACGCAGGAAAAAATATGTAGTGAAAATTATTTATTAAAATAATTCTGTTTCAAGTAAGGTAAATAAATTTCTTATTTATTTTGATCAATGATGATCATATGAATATGATCATCATTGATCATTATCATAATGATTAATGATGATCATATTAATTATTATGATAATAATCATACTAATCATTATCATAATGATTACTATGATCATATTAATTATTATGATAATAATCATACTAATCATTATCATAATTATTATTATGATCATCATTGTGATTATCATATTAATCATTATGATAATCACAATGACTCCGTTTTATACGTTGTATTTCTTTAGACAGTCTAATTTTACAAAGTATTTTTTAATACATTGGTACCGCAAGATACGAGTGCCCTGACATACGAGTGATTTGAGATACGATCGCTGTCGAACAGCGAAGTTTTGTTTTGAAATACGAGCGATACCTCGAGATACGAGTGCATTGACATACGAGTGATTTGAGATACGATCGCTGTTGAACAGCGAAATTTTGTTTTGAAATACGAGCGATACCTCGAGATACAAGTGCCTTGACATACGAGTGATTTGAGATACGAGCGCTGTCGAGCAGCGAAGTTTTGTTTTGAAATACGAGCGACATTTGAGATACGAGGAACGGCCAGCTGCGACGGCACGGCCCACCCAGTTTACTGCGCCTGCGCAGTAAATTGCTTTCAGATACGAGCAAATTGACGTACGTGCAAGGTTACGGTACGAATTAAACTCGTATCTCGAATTGGGTACTAAAAGCCAGCACTAAAAATTTGCCTTCTTAAGTACAGTTGAACCATCAACCAAAGCAATCTGCCTGGCAGAGTGCCAGGAAGAATCCATTCAGGTTCAAGGGAGGAACTGCTGGTAGATGGAATGTGCTGTCTCCGATCTCGTTTTATTTTGTTTCTCATACTTGATTTCTTCCGAACTGATGCTATGTACCAGTTATATAAATTTAGTTGCTTTCAGCCAACAGAGAAGCAAGCAGTCCGATTCGCATCGCTCTCAGAAAGGCAGGCTCAAAGCTCACCAAACATTCGTCGTATTCGACGAAATGACTTCGTGAAAAAAGATTCGAGTAAACCTTTCGTCAAATTGACTAAATTTGTGTAGTAAATTTTTGAAGACACGTGATCACGCGAGGAAAGAATCGTTGTAAGTGACGAAATTTTCTCGATGATTGAAGAATCGTCAAGAAGTGGGAGCTCTATTTATGAGAGTGATGGTAATGAACGCTCCTGCCAGAACGAACTTCCCCAAAACTGGAATGGATTCGCACTTTTCTGTCATGCGCAGAAGTGTCCAAGTGTCAGAATTTCGTAGTCGAACTGTAAAGGCGAAACTTTACTTTAAAGAAAAGGGAAGATAAGATAACCAGACACTTAATGTTTAGTAAATCAGTAAACGTAAGACATTAAAAAATTTTTTTCGAAAATGTTTTTTAACTGCTATGAACCGTGAATTATTTTCCACATAGGACATAAAAATGTAAGAATACTTTTTTCCTTTCAATACTTTCACATAAAATAGCCAGAAAATAATCTTTACAAAGACTGCTTATTAATTTCGAAATGTTTTTGTATTTTTTTTAGATGTCTTTCTTGATGAAAATCTTCAAGAAAAAGAGCGTTGTGTGTGGAGATGAACAGGATTCGAACCGTTCTGCCATGCTCCAGAAAGTCGCTCAGTTGCTGCCAAACGTTGACGTAAGATTGATCAGTAAATGCAATTTGCAAAGTGATTTCTTTCGTCAAATGATTCACCCTGCCGAAGAGGCTGACAACATAAGATCAAGTGAAGCATCTCGTAGAGTTGACGAGTTGACTTCCAGTGATCACGATACTGCGTTATATCAACAGGTATCTCTAAAAGAAGAGATTGTGTCAAGGGACGATGAGCTGGTCCCAAACATGACCGATGGAGCTACGTCATCAACCTGTCCAGCAGAATATGATGCGTGCTCCAATGAGAGCGAAGAAACAGAAGATGACATGATATTAATGAAAGAATATGAAGCTTGGTTTGGAGCAACTCATTCTGTTACTGATAGGACTGACGGCTTCATTTTATCTGACGCGATGAAGCAGATGCTCTCTGTAAGTTTTGCAAAGCATATTTTAAGCTCTACTTTCTAAATTTTCTCTCGTTTCTACGTTGTTCTCCATTACTTAATTGGTAGATAAAACTAAAAATAACTAAAAAACCACTTCCTTGAAAGCTATTCAAAGCAATTTAACTCAAAATGTCAGGAAATTTTTTTTATGAATGTGCAATTCGATACACACTAAGAAAGGTTAGTTAAGAAGATGAAGAGTGAAATTACGTCTAAATAATTCTAATTACAGTGTCATTCAAATTATGTTCTAGACAAGCTTAGAAACGAGAATACAATATTGAGTGTGTTCTTCTAAAAATAACGTTTAATCTTGAAGTCTTAGAGGGAAAATGATAGAAAAGGAGTTTTATTTTGATAACAATCATGAAGACACTTATTTTTTTAAAAAATAAGAAAAGGACTAAAATTAAAAGCATTACTCGCAATCTATAAAAGAGTGGAACGTCTAAATAAAGTATTTTGTCAGCTATTGCTTTTCTTTAAGTGGAAGACATTTAAAAAATTTTTTTTAAAGAAAATTAGCATTAGAATCGTCTGTTTTTCGCCATAAGTTCTTTTGTTTTAAGCATTTTAAAACTGATTAAACATAAACTGTTTCTTTAAGCTTCACGCTTTGTCCAATATCATTAGAAAGCAATCTGCTATACACAACCTTTTTTCGTCTTTGAGCACAATAGAAATTAAACAAATATTCGAGAAAGATAGTTGTAAAAACAATTTATAAACATTGTTCATATGTCTCTCAAACATGTGTCTCGGGAATCCATTTGACTTTAATCGTACATTCACACCAGAGACGGTAGACAAACAACGTAAATTTAGCACACTTAATTGGTTCGACATAGTCAACTTCATACCAGGGTATGATGTTAGTAATTTACTTTGTTTTTAAAAATAATTAAAGATATGCAAGTTAATTAAAAAGGATAACATCAAACCTTTAAGTAAAAATCTTTTGGATAATCCCTTGCTATACCAAGCTTCTTTCATAAACCAATTTTCATAAACTTATTATATGTGTTCATTTGTATATTCGTGCGTCATATGCCCAGTTAATAATATATATTTATCGTTTTTTTGTTTGATTTGGAAATAGGTGAGATTGAAGCGCAAAGCAGAAATCAAGTTTCTTCGTAATGTAAGTTTTTATCTTTTCTTCTTTCCATTTTTCCTTCTAGCTCCTTTGAATATCACCTATCAGTGAATGATCAAGATTAATGAGTAGTTGTCCAATGAAGTTGTTGCATTTGTTTTCACAATGATGTAGTTAAAAGCGTTAGCCGTTTTATTTTACCTTCATACTTATTTGGCTCTCTCTCCTGCTACTTTGTGCTCAATGAGCTATTTCACACGGAATTATGTAAATTATAATTGTAACTACAAAAAAGTACATAACTTTCCTTAACTAAATCGAATATTTCCTGACTCCACAAAAGAAAAATGCAAATAATAATGTAAAGTTATTAATAATTGACACCAATTTGAGGGGAATAAAACAGATATATTAGTTTTTCCTTTTGAAAGTTAAAAAAAGATATATAAAAATTAATTAATTAAAAACAGAAATAGTAACGTTCTGTAAAAATCATTATGATACTATCTGTCAATTTCTGCTTAATATTTTCAATTTCATTTTTAGGCAGTATAATTAAAAAATTTCCTGATAAAACAAACTTTCAAGATAATCTTGTTACATTAAAAGGATGTATTGCATAAGATTGAACAAATATGAATGCCTTTTAGAATAAAGAACATAATGGTCCCCACGTATTGTGTTCAGTTTTTTTTTTTTTTTTTTGTCATTTTATTAATTGCTATTCAAATTTTCAATGAACCTGCTACTTGTTTGAAACAATACATATCTAAAGACTAATGCATTTGCTAGAATAGGCATAGCATTTAACATATATATTTTTATGAAACATTTATTTATGACATTTTAGCAGGCTATCCAATGGTTTGCATCAGTTATTCTGAACGTTGAAGAATCGATAATATAGTGAGGTCATGTTTGCATTTTTTTTTCTTTCTCAGAATGTTATGAGTAATTTATTGCTGCTAAAAACTATCAGTAATCATATCACTTACATAAACAAACAGCCTCATACCTGCAAAAAAATGTTTTTTTGGTTTTTATACCAAAATGTTCAGATTTTTGCGCTCTTTATATTGGGAATACTGCTGTAAGTAAAAGTTCAAAAATTAAGCCTAGAGGCCAATTGTATTCTTTTGGTGCAATACTGTCGTCATTCTTTTTTATACTTGATTTTAATTCTTTTTGACATCATTAACATTCATCATGCGAGAGAAAACTAGAACAATAACTATTTTCCGAACAAAATCGATTATAATAATCATTGAAACAAATAACTTAGTTAAATAAAACAAATTGTAAAAAGTTCGAACGCCTCTTTTGCAAAATGTCCATTTTGCAGACACTGTTCATTTCTATTAGCGATATGTGAAGAGAGGCTGATTCTCCGTCCTCAATAAAATTCCCCTACTCATTATTGCTATAAAGACGATGCATATTTGTATAGATTTAAAATATTGCTTTTTTTCTCTTTTAAATCAGATGGTGATGAATGGAGGACCACATCCACTGGTTGTTATTCCCCCTGGATGTGATTACTGGCTGGATGGTGTAAATCATGATCCTCTTCTTGATGCGGATGGACATTTTCTCTTCCCGAAATTTGACATTCCGGATTACGTCTATGCCGACAATCCGGCCTTACTGTACAGAAAGCATTTCTTCCGGGAGGTAAAGTTACAGTTTTGTTTTGTGTATCAGATTATTGTACTTAAATCAGTTTCGGTAATTCCGTATGGGACGCACGTGGTAAAACACATCGTTTGGTTTCATTTCAAGTACTAAATGCTAAAAAAACTCAATAGATTTAGGTGTGCTTACAAATCTTCGGAAAACCGGTGCTACCACTCACGTGGCAACGAGGCCAGTAGCTCAAGCGGGCCCGTGGGTCTACATTAAAAAAAAGGGGACAAAAAGGAATTCTTCTCATATAACATGATTAAAGTATAATTATTACGTATGATACATTTTCTTGAAGTGCGAGAATATTAATGACAATTTTGTTGTTAACCACTTGCTCACCGAAAAAATAAAATGCTTACGCATTAACGAAGAAAAAAACAGCAACATGATCGAAAGCAAATAAATAATTTCAAATTAAACATTTTCTTTATTTTTTTTATAATAACGTTCCTTATAGCGGATTTAGTTATGTCTGTTGAGAAATATTTAAAACACATGTTTCTTTTTCTTTAAAATGAACGACAGTTGGCGAACTTTGTTGGCGATAGAAATAATTTAGAGGTTTTTAGTTAAACATATTACTTGGCATTTTAGACAAGCACAGAGGAAGTTATAATTTTAAGAATCAAACTATAAGAATCAAGAAAGAAATGACGAGAGAGGGCGCCGGGAGGGTAGGGTTATAACATCTTAAATTTGGTCTTGTAATGTTCGCTAATCATAGAAATTTACTTTTTTCTCTCTTTTCTTTTTGTTGTTGTTTATCAAGTGAATAATAAAAGTAATTTTATATGCCACTGAGGGATGGTACTAAAATGCTTGTCACGTGCCGCTTACTTACACGCGTAACATAGGCTCGCCATCTCTGGTGTGGCACAGAAGTTCTTGTTCTGCAAAAATTTATAACACATTCATCTATTAAATTTTCGATAAGGATTTTCGCTTTATACGAAACAATATTTATTGAATAATATTGTTTCGTATAAATCGAATTTGTACTAATAACTACTCGTATAAAGAGTAATAGTACTAATAGGTAATATATTCGGTGCATAAAACATTGCAATCAGAGTGTAAGTTTTTTCATTCAATGTCTTTCTTTTGTTGCAAAATGGCACAGAAAGGATTTCTATTCAGTTTCTTTTAATAAAATTTGAAATGTTGAACTTAAAAAAAAAAATTTTTTAAAGCATTGTACGAATTTCTTATTGACCAAAAACAAAATTGATTTCAATTTTTCGTCCTTTGTTTTTGTACGATTTTACAAAACTAGGATTTGAAAACATTTTCTGTTTTAAAAAACCTAATTTGAATTATCCATTTCGTTGTCATGTTCAAATTTAAGCTGTTCTGTTAGACACACTAACCACATACTTTAGTTTGAAATTACTTCTGGACATTTTACATAAACTTAATGAAAATGCGCACGAAAACTTTGTAATAAGCTTTCGTTTGTTTTGATGAGTACCTATTTATTGTTTTTCTTCCTCAGGATCACATGAATTTTGTGACCAAAAGTAAGAGCTCAGGTCCTCTCGTAATGTCTTTGAAGAAAGAGCCATTGCCTGATGGCAATCAAGTGAAAATCATGGTGCTTATTAGGTAATAATTTTAGATATTATGGCAGTTTTTTGTAGTATTTTAAGTGGTCTATACTTTTTTAACAGTTTCATTTGCTAAGTCGTTGATTAAAACATTTTTTTTCTCTATTTTAGCTTAATACTCTTTATTACATTTCGCAATGTCGCAGGTATCTGATCCTCAGATCTAAAATTTTTCATTCAGTTAGTTGTTTTCCGATTGTGTAACATAATTATAAAACTCACTTATGCATCAGCTGCTTTCTCTTATTTATTTTATATTTTTAAAAGCTCCAAAGTACAGTAAATAAAAATCTGATTTGTGCACCACATAAATTAATTGTAAGCCTATTTAATATTTCTTTTTAACAACTAAAAATGGGTGCGTATTATGCGTACCTCAAAAGTTACATAAATGCAATTCTTAAATTCATTATTATTACTTTTTAATTAATTTTAATTTGAATCCTGCTTACTTTCCTACACCAATAAAGCAGAGAAATAGAGAAAATGACACTTTCTGAATAAAACAAAGTTAATGTATGTATCTATTGGAGTTTGAAATATGATGAAATGCAATTAATAACTAAACGAAATGTTTTAAAGGAACAAAATATTACTTAAACACCTCAAACCGTCAGGAAGAGAATGTTTTAAAATACCTCAAACCCTTGCTTGTTGAGAACTGATTTGGAAAGGCAGTTTTATAGTTTATATAGTCTTCGCAAATACTTTCATGCGAGTTCTATGGGCAAGTCGCCAAATCTCGCATAAATCGTCAAATTGACACTAGATATCTCCTCTGTTTTGGCTCCAAATTTGGCGAAATATCCACTAATTGCCTCCAAATGAGAGCCAATATATTTAACTTTGAAGTTCGTCTGAGCGATCCCTTTGGAAAAAAGCCTTGATTTGAAAATCCGTTGAAATTTTGTAAGAAATTGATAAAAAAACGCAAAAAAAGACCCCTTTTTGGTTGCAATTGGAACGTTCGATTGCAACCAAAAGGAGAGGTGCACAACTAGACCTTGTACAGGTCGGAAAAGACGAAAAAGAGAAAAAAAAAGATCACTCACTCTGCTGTTCTACTTATTTTAATATTTTCAAGTCTTTAAATTTATTTACGAGGTTTATTCAGTTCCTGGTGTTTTATTTTTTTACATCAAAATTTCCGCACGTCTCTCTGAACCCCTTGGGACTTTCATGGGCTGTCTGTCCGGAATCTGACATCCGGGACTTCTAAGGATTGTCTCCTCAGAACCAGATTGCCGGAACATTTCTAGCCTGCAGTTTGATATTCCATAATGTCCTCGTCATCTATCTACAAAGTACATTATGAAATCTCAAAGCCCTCTAATATACTAAAGGTGATTAATAAATGTTGTAAATCCGACCCTTTCATAAGAAATTTTTTTTCAGAATCAAGTCCCAGCTCATATATGATGCATTTGATCTTGATAAAATGGCGGCTGATAATATCAGTCCCGGGGAAATAGCCAAGGTGAGTCATCTTAAACAGTATTTCTTAATCGTAATGATATAATACATAAAGTCCCGATCTCGGATTCTTTTATATTACTAGAGTTCGCCCTACTGTCGAAATTCGACAGTAGTAATTACATTTAGCATTGAAAACATGGTGTTGTTTGCATAATCTTATCAGTATTATTCATCAAATTTGGCAACAATAACGTCTAGTTTATTTTTATCATCCCCACCTAAAGCAACCGTACTATAAATCATTGTCGCCGTAGGGCCAATTGCGCTCCTAAACGTAGCCGCTTGCACTCTTGCCTATATCGTTCAGTTGAATAAAACTTGAATGTTTGTTTCCATACAGTATTTTCCTTTTTCATTTCGATGTTTCGAAGAAGCCTTCCCTCAAACTCTTATTATAATTGCTTTTAACATTACTGCTTAATGGCAACAAACTCTTCGTAACAATGAGTTTTATATATATCACGTAATAATTTTCTCAATTAAGACAAGTTGCTATCTGCTATCTATAGCAATATAACATTACAATTATCAACGAGGCTTGCCTCAAAAAAGAAAGGGGGAAATAATTAACTAATAATAAACATTTTCCAAAATTTTTCAATTGAGATCACTGACAGTTGCCAATTGCTATTAAGCAAAAAAGAGTAAGAAAATCGGTTCAAAAACAGAGGAGAAAATAATTCTTAACTGTTTTTTCTTTCCCTATTTATGTATATATAAAGCTATTGTGAGGTAAAATTAAAATTTTATGAAACCCATCATTGTACTTGTAAGTCCTCACACAAGAAGTGCTTTCTTACCACAATGATTAAGCATACTTATTTTACTCAAATATCACTTGTGCCACTGACAAAATGCAATTTAATTTTCTGTTTACATTTTTATTTCCACGCGTTATAAAAACAATGGAATCGAGAGCGAAATAATGGAACTAGTATGATATATTTTTGATCATTACGAATCAACTTAAATGTAAAAGGTAATACCTGAGGAGTTTGTAAAAAAGGATGTGAAATTTAAAAGAAAAATGTCTGTGAACTTTTAGCGATATCAAGCGCAAGAGTTATACTTATATTTTAGGTAACTATGTCTAGGCTATGTGGTTTTTATCAATTGCTTTAAAACAACAACGATTAAAGTTCGGCATTCTTTAATCTCTTCTGTGAGTTTGAGTTTCATATCATAAACGTTTTAAGGAATTCCAATTCGATTAACTGTCAATATGATAACAGAGGCAGAAATAATTGTTATAAAGACTCCCGATGTCTTCTCGTTCGGAAGCTATGAAGAAAAATCGTCTTTTTAAAATTTTTCAAGATATTCTAATAAACGATATCGGAGCAGCGGAGCACGGCAAATGTTCTTGCTCCGTCACCAACAAAAACTCGTTTCCCCGCCGCTCCGTGGTTCTTCTCCAAGCTCTGATCTAGATCTCAGTTGATAGGTGCACTGGCATATTGTTCTTTTTAACCGACTTCACAAAGGAAGGAGGTTATACATTCGTATTGTATGTATGTCGATTTTTTTTTTGTTTTTTTTTTTTTTTTGGTCCACTCAGAGCTTCTCACCGGATGAACCTATTTTCATGATGTTTTTTTTTTAATCGATCAGGGGTGGTTTCCCATAGGTCACGGTTCTTCGTTTGACCCTGTTCGATAATTAGAAAAAAAAGTTATGGGCAGAAAGTCATTTCTTTGTTTTCTCACCCATAACTTTTGACTAAATGAATCGATTTTGATGATTTTTTCTTTAATCGATAGAGGGTCGTCCAACTCAAATATCGCACATCAATTTGACTACATTTGTTTTTAAGAAAAACGTTACGAATGAAAAATAAGCATTTTTAATTTTAATTAGAAAGGCTTGGCTTGATTTCTCTTTGTTCGGAAACTATTAGTAAATATAAAAGTCATTGTTAAAAAATCGTTTGTTGCATTGTGCTATAATATTAAAAGCAATTACAGCAAGAGTTTGAATGAAGGCTTCTCTGAGGCAAAAATTAAATCCAATCAGTTTGTTTGCTAAAATCGACTTCAAAGCCGAATTTATCATACAAATGATTAGTTTTTAGTGCCATTCATTCAAAGAAGGCTTGCCCTTTGACATGGATTTTTTAAAAATAGAGTATTTATATAAAAAATTTATTTACACTAAAAATAATAAAATAAAACATTTTTTATCAAAAAAACAGAACCGACTTCAAATTATAAATTGCGCTAAAATGTGAAAAATAAATTCATTCTTAAAACAACATCGATGCGACTTTTAAACATAGTTTTAGAAGTCGGTGCAAAATTATAAGTCTAATTATCGTTACACCATTTGCTACTTCATATTTTAACTGTTGCTAATTCTGCGAAAATATATATATTTGTAATTGGATTCATGATTACAAAAGATCTTATCTATCCTGATCCATCGATGTTGTTTTAAGAATGAATTTATTTTTCACTTTTTAGCGCAATTTATAATTTGAAGTCGGTTCTGTTTTTTTATAAAAATTATTTTATTAGTTTAAGAAGAAAAAAATGTGCAGAATTTTTTAAAGCTGGTTTTCATAGCAAATTAGATACAGAGTATTTTTTAATTCTTCTGCGCTAAACGTGATCAGGTGTCAACAAATGCAATAATGTAATTTCAAATTTTTCTTTTTTTCTTCTGAATTTAGAAATTATGCGGAAAATTTGGATCTAAAAACTTCCACCAGATTGGATTTCCTCGAGTAAGTATAAATTATATTTTCCTTTACTTACTGTGGCTGTTATTTTTTTTTCAGTTATAAAATCAAACGTTTGGACTCTATATTTGATCCAAGGTCCCCACATTGTTTTATGGGGTTCGTTGCCAGATATTATAACAAGCCTCTCCCCCCATATTTTACTTTCGTTCTGAGTTTACCTCTAAACTATACTCTATGCACGATTTAAAAAGTGCTTTATATGACTTTATTTTGCTAAGCAGTATGCTTAAGTTGGAAGTAGTAAACTGTTTCTATTTCCAGCAAAGAAAGGATTTACATCACCGGAAGTTTTAAGTGGAAGTGAATTAAAATCTTAATCAGCATCAATGTTTTCAATACAAAGTTAACTAAAAGAGAATTCAAAAAATTAATAAATCAATATATAAGTTATCTTTAGAAAAAAAAATATGTTTTTAAAATATTTTCTTTGTTTTTTTTTTAAAATGCTCTTAGTTTAACCAAAATGTGTGTTCTCACACTTCTTGCTACCTCCTCCCCTTCCCTAGTCACAAACTGTCACAAAATCTCGAACCCTCCTTTCCTTCTCAATGTGTGACATCATTTGTAAATGATTCCCTATTTATATTTTCCTCTTAGAAACAAGGCAGCGGAATGTAATAATTATGCACAAGGATTATTATACAAGGATTAAACGTTATTGTTATCATTATTTATCGTTAATTTGCTAATCTTTATTTCTAATTTAAAAATTGTAATCAGCGCTAAAAATGTTTAAAACTCCCCCACTAATTAACTTAGATGCTCCGATATTCGATGAGCAGATCTTATTTTATCTGGGGGTAGATAAGAGCTCCCTTTCGAACTGTATAAAAATGCTGTAAGTGGAGTAAATCTTCGTGTGTGTGTCAGAGGGTTTTTAATTTACATATTGAAAAAAAAAGAAACAAACAAACAAAATGTTTGTTGTTAATAAGTCTTTTTCTTTTAAGGCTCCTCAAATGCTCATGGATTATGATGAAAAAGTCTTAATAAAGCAGTTTAAGTTTGGACTCCTCTACCAAAAATTCGGCCAAGTATGACTTTTTGTTGTATATTCTATGATTTAAGTTATAAAAAATTCTTAATACATATACTTTATAAGTTGTACTCTTTACATATAATTTCTATAATTAAATGATTACTTGCATATTTTCGGTGTCTTTTAAATTGGGATTTACCTGACTTTTTATTAGTTTCTTACCTTGCCGATTTTCAACCGAGTTGATGTTTACTATGGGTCAATCCGCAAATCTATTTATTGATAGTTTAGGACTGTTTAATATCAGTAAAAATATCCAACTTCGAATCATGATTAATTTAATTTTAGAATATGCACTTTAGATCCCATACTGTACTATAATCTACATTTTTTAGGGTTAGGTGGGGTAAAGTAATAATAAAATCCGTGCTTTTTAACTTAAATGGATAATAAATATAAGAATTTGCTCAAAAACTAATGATTTTTTTGTCGAGTAATACCATTTTATCACGTCGTCTTTTCGGGAAGTATACGGTACATTTTTTAAAAATGCTACAACATTAGTGAAATTCGTGTTTTACTATCATCTGCTTCGTGGCTAAAATCCTAAAAGAAAAAAAAATGCGAAGCCGCATGGTCTTCTAAATTAATTTCTATGCGTAAATAGCCAGAATTCTCTCCAACAAACCAAAATTTACAAAAAATTGGAAAAAGTAGCTCCGCTCCCATGAGCTCCAAATTAAGCCCTAGTATATAAATAAATTAACCTTAATTTTAGAACAGTGTTGTATGTTAATCTTACCACTATGACGACTTTAAAAACTGATGTCAAAATTATTACTTCTGTTCGGACAACTTGAAAAAATTGATTCCTCATTAAAATTTTATCTCAGCTCATTATGTAATTTTTCAAGGATTTTGTACACGAAAATTTTTGTTTAATAAATAATATTTGACGAATTGTTTCTGAAAAATGGTAATTATTTTTTTCCTTTAAATTTATTCTTTATAACCAGATCATAGTTTTTTTCTGTTTTTAAACATTTTTTCAACTCCATTTATGAAGTGCAAGAAGAGGATTTCTTTCACTTAAAATTGGTAATAAATGTGTTTTAGCATACTGCTCAATTCTTGTTAATTACAATTGAGCTCTAATCATTCAAAGAAGGACTTTTCCTATTCAGGGTTTATTATTAACTCTGCTTTTAATAGGTTAACTAATAAAGCTATTTCACATTTTAAAAAAGTCAAATAAATACATCAATAAACAAAGGCATCCATTAGTATATTTAACAGTTAACATCTATTTAGCAGTTTTAAGGCATCCATTAGTTCCTAACACGTCTTGGCACTATAATATATATCGTGTCATGTTGAAATTCAATTCCATATTCATGAGAAAATTAAATTGAAAGTGGTTTTCATTTGAGCATAATTATATAGTTTGTGATAGAAATTACAGCGGATTAGCACAATATTATTAGTAATCATAATATAATTTTTATCTTTATGCCAAGTTGCTTTATATTTATCTTTATTATTTATGCCGACAAGTGCATTTTTTTCATTTACTAATGCGAATATTTTTTAGTTTTTAAAATCTATCATTCAAAAGTATTCCACTTTAATGCCTTTTTTTCCTAAAAGCTTCAATTAATGTATCAATACAAGTATTTTGCATATCTAATTAATTATTTTTGTTTTACTTATCCTCCAATCAATCTAAATTTATAATACATAATGGATATTTCAATGAAGTTGCTTATTTTGCTGTGCGATATTTATTTTATGATTACGATTATTTTCATTTCTGTTGTTCTTCGAACCTAGAATTGAAAATTTTCGCCACGTTTCTGCACTTTATCTTGTTATGTGTTGTGAAACATTTTGAGAGAATAACAATGTAAATGAAATTTGAAGCTGGATACTTAGTCAAGAGTAAAATTTTAAAAGAGTGCTCAGTCTTACAAACAGGAAATTCAATCATTCTGACCTTTATGAGTCTCCTGTCGATCTTTTACTACTTATGCCCTTCCCTATTTAATAGAAGAGAAATGGATTTCGAGAATCTTATTTTCACGAAACAAAAAATTATTTTAAATGCCTATTCACTTAGAATTCTCTTTTTAAATCTCAATAAGTCAGTTTTGCCCTCGAATATTTTTCTTACGCATTTTCATTTCTTTAAATTTTTATTATTTTTATTTTTCAGACAACAGAGGGAGAGATATATGACAATGGAACCCACTCTCCCGCCATGGATGAGTTTTTGGATCTTCTCGGTGATAAAATCAACTTTGAACTTGACGGGTGAGTAGATCGATTAATTTGTTAAATATTCAGTGCATGAGATTGTTTTAATTGCCAGAAACTTTTAACAAAATAAGTTGTTTGATTCCTGCCACCCCCCCCCCCCTTTTATTTTATATGCTTACTACAGGGGCAGACCCAGAAGAAATTCAGGTCCATTTTTCAACATCTCACAAAATTCCAGTCAATCAGAACGGACCCTTCACTGAACTCCAGTCAATCAAAACGGACCCTTCACTGAACTCGAGTCAATCAAAACGGACCCTTCACTGAGCTTAAGTCAAACAAAACGGACCCTTCAAAAAGTTCCAGTCAATCAAAACGGACCCTTAAAAGAATTTCGATCTACCGATTTGTACTGTTTATAGAATTATTCATTAACTGAGCGGCAAATAAAATTTTGTCACTGTATGTTTTAATTTTCACAAAATTATTTGATGTTTAACAAAAATCTTTTGAAAATTCACAAAACCGGACCATGTTTAAAATGTTTGATCGACCCCTGCATTATTATTTATTTATTATTTTTTAACAGCTGGAACTTTTTCTATATGCATGTATTATCAACTCAATGAGCAAAAGAAAGTTCTTTTCTCCTGAGTTTTTCTTTTTTCTTCTTTTTTGCGGACAATCATTAATGTTTTAAGGATTCCTGAGATATTAGTCCGGGATCTGGCTAGGGTTCTGTAGGAAAGTTCGCGTACGGAGAATTTTTTTTCAAAAATGCTTAGTAGGTGCCCTAGAAAGTATTTTGGACTCGGGTGGACATCCGCCACCTGGTACATTTTTTTGCTATGACGTCATCAAAGATGGCGGCCGCACTATCAGAAATGGCTCATATCTATGTTAATATTTGCCCGATTTGCATGGTACTTGCACTTTTTTACTAATATCTCCATTGTTAAGCTAATAAAAAGGGTTTAGAGTCCGTTTTAGACTTTGGCGGACATTTTTCACCTGGTACATTTCCCAGCTATGACGTCATCAAAGATGGCGGATGCTCGATCCCTTAAATGGTCGTATCTGCGTTACTACTTGACCTATTTGCATGCAACTTGCGCTTTTTTGCTATTATTACCAACATGAACCTAATAGGAGGGGTTTGGGCTTATTGGTACATTTTTTATTTATGAGCCGCCATCAAAGATGGCTGCCCTTAATCACCGAAATTCTCATATCCATGCTAATATTTGACGCATTTGCATAAAAAATTCGTGAAAAGGTTAGGATTAGTACTTACAAGGTGATTATAATGTATTTTAGCAGTTACTGCAAATCAGTAAATAATTTTATTATTTTCTTACGAAAATACATAATATCAAAAATGCAAGCAGAGATTGCATTGAAACATGCTCAGATTCTCTAAAAAGGATTGCTACAAGTTGAATTTAAATGCTTTTTACCACATTTGCAGAAGGAGCAACAGGATACTTCATTTGCCCAACAAATACAGGACGATTTGGTACTATTTACCGTTTTCACCTAGTTCTTTAATCCCTTAAAGCACGAGTTTTTTTTACGAAAAACTAGTATGATATCAAATGTATTTTGGGAGGTAACGTTCTCGATTGTTTTTGTCAAAGGTTTGAATATTCACCATAAGTTTTCTAAAAGGCAGACTTAGAACTGAGACGAAAAGTTTTCCTCAATGTTTATATATATATATTGCAAAAAGGTCATTCTTTTGATTTGCTTAACAATCCTTTACACAATTTACAAACAAAAGAACTACTTTCACAAGATACAAAGGAAAATATACTAAATGTCTTTAAATTCGGAGAAGATTTGCCTTTTTCACTGCGCAAAACACGAAACGTGGAGAAAACAGTGAGAATCTCAAGTACCATCCATGAAATCATGCTGCCAGGATTTCATAGCAACACAACACTAAGTGTATTTGCTACAGGGAAAGGTACCAAAGGAGGTCAAGCAGTTCTTTTCACCGCAAGATACAAATAGCTCAAGCTCGTCCATTTGACACGTAAAAAATCTTTTGGTATGAACTATCTGAAAATTGCACACTGGTTTCATGAACTGGGTTTAATGTCAAAGCCACAAAAAGTACATTGGTAAACGCTCTCGAAACTTCGTATGGTGGTACAAGCAATGACACCTCGTTCAAGACTGATTGAAAAACCTGTTATATAGTGGATATCATGAATTCCGGGCGAAAAATTATAACAAATGAAAAAAAAAGCCTTTGGCGAAGCAGTTTCTGCTTTTTCGTCATATATTGGAAGCATCACAAGGCATTGTGGAAGAGTTGATTATGTTATCGATAGTTATCACAAATTTTCACCGAAAAAGCCTGAAAGAATGCAGAAACATGGTAGCTGCATAGTTATAGATATCGCTGAAATCTCTCAAGACGATCCATTGTCTATGCAACTCAGCAGTTTCTCGGGTTTATCAAGGAACAAATTGGTATTACATATTTTCATTGCCAACACCAGTGATATCTTCTCTCATTGAAACACCATGTAATACCAATTACACATTTAGTGTGTTTTTAGGTGAGGATGAAGATGAGGTACTATTCAATTGCACATCTGTGCAGCGAGGAAGACAAATCAAACACCCTGACTTAAATTGTTTGACAGTAGAGGAAGCGGACTTCTGAATGCTGATTCAATCGAAACATGAATCCCTGAGTGGATTCACTAAAATCATTCTCGTTGTGTGCTGACACTGACATCGCGGTGTTAGTTTTGTTCCACTGGTTTACTCTTTATCGACTTATTGTACAGAAACTTTGGATACGCACTGTATGTTGGTAGATTCCTTGCGACTTTTGTCTGTCCATGATATTCACAAAAACGCAGGCGGAAACTTATGTTCTTTGTTTTCAGCCATCCATAAGCTATTTGGATACGATTACACGAGTAAATCTGGAGAGGGGGGGAGCAGCTCTTCCTTGCACATCTGTGGAATATTTAGAACATTTTGGCGTATCATCTGACAGGAAAACCATAGAACAAAGCCTTAAATCTGCAGAGAAATACTTATTGCAGCTTTTACATTCTGTAAAGCTTTTGATGTACTTAGATTGTGACTGTGTCATCATGCAAACATATTGACATTGAAAATAGGCCACCTACAAGCACAATTGCTAAGGGTCATTTATCGAGGTCATATTTTTATAGATACCCTCTGCAACATTAGATTGACGGTTTGGTTGTTGACGTGAATCCATGTGAATAAGGTTTTGCCGCGGTAGAAGATGGTTTGTTGCCAGAAAACAAGTTACAGAAATTTCCAACTGATTTTATTGGAGCATGCAATTGTCTAAAATGTACTAAATCTTCCTGTAAGGCAAACGAAGTAACCTGTGGCTCCTTCAGCAAATATGGTAGTAAGGGTTTAAATTCAAATTGTAGCAATCCTTTTTAGAGAATTTGAGCATTGTTCAATGCAATCACTGCTTGCATTTTTGATATGTATTTATAAAGTGATAGAAAATGTAAAAAATACTAAAATTTACTGATTCGCAGTAACTGCTAAAATACATTGTAATCACCTTGTAAATAATAATTATAACCTTTAGACGAATTTTTTATGCAAATGCGTCAAATATTAGCATTGATATGAGAATTTCGGTGATCAAGGGCCGCCATCTTTGATGACGTCATAAATAAAAAATGCACCAATGAGCCAAAACCCCTCCTATTAGGTTCATGTTATTAATAATAGCAAAAAGGCACAAGTTGCATGCAAATAGGTCAAGTATTAACACAGATATGACCATTTAAGGGATCGAGCATCCGCCATCTTTGATGACGTCATAGCTGGGAAATGTACCACGTGAAAAATGTCCACCAAAGTTCAAAACGGACTCAAAACCCTTTCTATTAGCTTAACAATGAGTCCAAAATACTTTCTAGGGCACCTACTAAGCATTTTTGAAAAAAAATTCTCCGTACGCGAACTTTCCTACAGAACCCCTGCCAGATCCAGGACGATATGTCGTTAATTTCTGTTAAAAATCGATGTATTTTTTCATTATGAAGCTAATGCATTTAATTTAATGGCTTTAACCCCTTATAACGGTCGGATAATTTTCAAGAAAATGGTCATAAAAGTGCCTATTTTTTTATCCCTGAAAATTATATAAAAATATGTGTATGAACAATATATACATTCATGTTTAACTTTTGATTTGTTTTTATTTTGAAATTTTAAGCGCTCCAGCCCGGAAATATCACGGGAACGAGAGGGAAAAGGCAAATAAAAAAAAAAAAAAAAAAAAAAAAAAAAAAAAAAAAAAAAAAAAAAAAAAAAAAAAAAAAAAAAAAAAAAAAAAAAAAAAAAAAAAAAAAAAAAAAAAAAAAAAAAAAAAAAAAAAAAAAAAAAAAAAAAAAAAAAAAAAAAAAAAAAAAAAAAAAAAAAAAAAAAAAAAAAAAAAAAAAAAAAAAAAAAAAAAAAAAAAAAAAAAAAAAAAAAAAAAAAAAAAAAAAAAAAAAAAAAAAAAAAAAAAAAAAAAAAAAAAAAAAAAAAAAAAAAAAAAAAAAAAAAAAAAAAAAAAAAAAAAAAAAAAAAAAAAAAAAAAAAAAAAAAAAAAAAAAAAAAAAAAAAAAAAAAAAAAAAAAAAAAAAAAAAAAAAAAAAAAAAAAAAAAAAAAAAAAAAAAAAAAAAAAAAAAAAAAAAAAAAAAAAAAAAAAAAAAAAAAAAAAAAAAAACTTTCATATGATATGAAAATGATATTTTGACTCAATTATCCGTCCCCCTCCCGCTCACACACACAATTACAGACTTTTAAAATTCAGTCCAAAACTTGACTGTTTTCAGAAAACCAGCAAAACACTCATTTTTAAATGGTCACAGTTTCAAAAGTATTTACCAATTAGATTATTATCATTGTTTTCAAAAAATTATTAAGAAGCTGTATATAATTTAGATTTCATATTAGAGAATGTAGTTGACTATTAATATTGAAAAAAAATATATTTTTCATGATTTTATGATTTTTTCCCTATGAAATAAGTAAATAACTAAACGGAGATGCACTATTTTTTTTTTTTTTTGTAAAGTATAGAAGGGAAACTGAATGTTTTTTAAAATTTACAAAGAATTTGTTTTAAATTGAATAATCAAGTTTCTTAATAGTAGTTTGTAAAACTACAAAGAAAGATTTGTTTAGTTAGTAATATTAAATACTTGAAAACTTGAAATCTGTGTCTACCAGTTAAAATTTGTCAAAAATGCATCATATATTTTTTGGCGTGCAATATTTAACTTCCGTTTTAGTAAATGGCCTGCTGGCCCCCGGTGGCCAGCCTTCTCGACTTCGGAGGGCTTTTTCGCCGGCTTAAGGCACAGGAATCACAACCACAAATAAGATCGACTTTGTGTACGAGAAATAGTAATTCAGTGTATTCGCATATGTCGCCACTATGGCAGCACATTATCTCTTACAATCAATTTACAGAATGTTCTCTACTTTCTCTTCTCTGTAATTCCTTTTTTAAAGATTTTGTAGTTTCTTGTTTTTAAGTTTCTGTAATTTAACGTTAGACTAACGTTATAAATGATTTCCAGGAGATTCTCGTGTATTTTCGGGCAAAATTTTTTCACAGTGTGGCAATCTAACATCTTTTGAAAAAGTTTTACACCATTTTTTATTAAAAGCCTAAAATGTATAGAACCTTAATTAATGAATTGAATTTTTTTCAAATTTCCGAAAATTACAATTTTTACATGAGGATAATCAACTCCCCCCCCCCCATTTAAAAAAAACTAAATGGGCTAATTTTAAGGCCTGTCAGTCAATTCTTAACAAATAAGAAGTATCGTATGTGTTTACTCAGGTTTTTTTAAGACTTTTGAAAATAATCAAATAAGCTTTTCTCCATAATGTACATAAAAATGGTAAAATTTCTCTTCATTAATTAAACATCTAATTTATTAAAATTTACCATGGGCGCATCCAAAGAGGGGGAGGGGAGTTCAGAATACGTCGATATATTGTTTCAAAATTCCGATATTTAATAGAAGCCATTTAAACAGGCATAAAAAACGGTTTCAAAACACCCCCTCCTACCAGAAACAAAAACAAAAATCCTGGATACGTCACTAATACGATGGCAGTTAGATGTCTTAGGCTAATTGGGCTTGATTAATACCAAAACATCTGTTTATCTATCTTTCTATCTATATTATTAGATAGAGATTATAAGGCAGAGTTTCTTAAATTGTAGGATCCCGCAGAGATCCCTAAAGGGTTCCATGAAACTTGCAGGATTTCCCTTCATAACATTCAAGAACTTCATTGAAAAAACAACAAAATTTAGAAGAGACTTTAAGGCTCTAATATGGCGCTTACTCTCAAGGGGGTACAAGCCAGGATCACAGAAAAAAATGAGCTGGCCGAGTTTGTACCGTATTTAGCTCACTCATTAAATCTTGTCGGTGTGCATTCTGCCAGTTCGTGCCCGGAAGCAGCTAATTTATTTGGCATCATTCAAAAAGTGTATTGTTTTTATGTTGGATCCACCAATAGATGGGATAGTATGAAAAAAGTTATGAAAACAAGCTTGAAAGGAAGTAGCCAGACAAGATGGTCGGCAAAATATGTCGCAGTGAAAGCACTTCATAATAATTTACCTGAAGTAATAAAATCCTTGAAAGAAATTCAAAATACTTCACTTACTGCGGAATCGAAGTACGAGGCCGGACTTCTGATTCCTGCCTTGCAAAATTTTGATTTTATTTTTCATTTAACAATTTGGTCTAATATTCTGCAGGAAATAAATAGAGTAAATGTTGAAATCCAAAAGGTTGACATTACTCTTGCGCGTTCCATCAGATTAATGGAAAGTTTGGCTGAAATATTGCAAAAAATGAGAGAACACTCAATGGAACACTGGATAAAAGAAGCTAAACCAGTTGCCGAAAAAATCTGGAGTTGAGCCTGTTCTTTCAAGAAAACGCATAGTAAAGCGGAAAAAACAGTTCGACGAATTGTGCGAGGACGAAGTACGAACACTTCAATCTCTTCAATTAGTGTCTGTATCGATAAAAACAGTATTTGATAGAATTTTATCCGAAATTAAAACGAGGATGAAAAGCACAACCGCTTTAAATTCAAACTTTTCCTTCCTCAATGGTTATTCAATATTAAATGCCTCGACTACAGAACTGCAAAAGGCAGGAGCGGATCTTGCACTGAAGTATAAACAGGATCTCAGTGCAGTTGAGTTCTGTGAGGAACTCGCTGTTTTTCAAGTTCAAGCTCCAGTATTATTTGGAGATATAAAAAAGGCTGGCCCGCTACACTCTTGCAACAAATATGCACATATGATTTGCAGGATGCGTTTAACAATATTTGTATTGCATTGCGGATTTATTGTACACTTCCAACCACATCCGCAAGTTGTGAACGAAGTTTCAGCAAATTGAAACTCATAAAAAATTATCTGCGGTCATCGATGAGCCAGGAACGTTTATCAAATCTCGCGATTTTGGCAATAGAAAACCAAACCACTCATCAAATCCATTATGATGAGGCAATAGATGCATTTGCAGAAAAAAAAGCACGCAGAGTGAAATTTTAACTACAGTATTTAATAATATTATAATTTGTAAAAGTGTATTTGTAAATTTTTTAATCTCATCAAAAACATAAATGTAAAAAAAAGGGCCGAGTTCGATAGAACAAACAACCTTCGGATTAGTCAGTGTCAGAGATAAAATAATTGATATCTAATGGGTGCCAAGTTCCATAGCAGATCCTTTAATCATAGCTGTAAAAATGTACAATGTTATCTAATTTATTTAAAAACAATGTTTTTTTTTACTTCGGATTTTTAACTTGGCAATTTTTAATTAAGGTAACTTACATTCAAAAATTTAACTCATCCAATTAGAAGTTTTTAATAGTTAGTAAAAACATGTGGCAAGCTTAAGAGTTAATTTCTAATTGTCTTCTTATATCGTCTTCAAGAACGAATTTATCTTAACTAAAACTTCTCAAGTTAGAAATCCGTTTAAAAGAAATTAATTTTTTAAAATAAATTAGAGAACATTGTGCACTCTTAAAGCTATGGTTAAAAGATTTGCTATGGAACTTGGCACCAGTTTGCTATAAATTCTTTTATCGCTGACACCGACTACTCCGAAGGCCGTTTGTTCTATCGAACTTTTCCCTTTTTCACATTATTGTTTTCGTTGGGATATCATTAATTTTTGAAACTCTAAATTTGTATTTTTAATTGTATTTTCGAAGTTAAGTTATACTAAGTTAAACTAAGCTAAATTATCGTTATTACTCATTTTATTTTATTAATTAATTGATTAATTTGTTTCTTTATTTTTTTTTTCATTTTGCAGTTAATAATTCTGTAAGTCCAACTTCAACCATTAATCTTTTAAAAAGTTGAAAAGTTGTATTAATAAAGCTCATTTATTTTCTGTATTAATAAAACTAGACTGTATTCCTTGTACTAAGCTTGAGTTTAGCCTTAAGGCAAAAAATTAAAGCTGAAAGGGAATCTCAGTGAATCAATTATTTTCCTTCATGCGCGAGAGAGCATTGTTTATGTATTCCTCCTTATGGGGGAGGGGGTTTTAATTGCAACTTTTGGTACGTAATTGTACTGTTTGGCCAAAAGTGTACATTCAGGATTTTTCAGCATGTATATATATATATATATATAGATATATTTTGTCTTTAAACCCTATCCTTCCTACTTCAGTGCTTATATTAAAAAATACGCGTGTGACTTGATAGAGAAATTTAAAGGGAGGATTGGAGGGGCGGCATTTTTCTGCTTTGCCCCGCCTCGCAAAAATCGAAGATCCGGTACTGATAAGCGCCATATCGATGTGCGTCAAGCCTTAAGTAGAAACTATTTCAGCGGCACCAAAATGAGTGTGGTACATTGCCACAATCTTTTGACGCTCACTTTCTCCCTAGAGGCGGCACCTGAGCTCTCGTTGATGCAAACGGCAGTAGAAAATTAATTCAGCAGGGAATATCCAAGCCAAAAGGTTACTCAGGGGATACGACATATGCGCTGACGATTTTCTGCATCTTGAAAATCCAAAGACGTGGGCCAGGTTTGATCTTACGAACTTGGACGTACCAGGCCTGCGCCTTACCACTACGCCATCTTGCCCTCTGCAAGGTGCATCTTGAAGAATAAATATTATTTTTTTAAATGTGCTAACTAGCAGGTAAAAATAAGTAGAATTCTACATCGATGTTCTTTAACTCCCATATCGATAAGATGTAAGTGCCATATGTATAGGTATCAAGGCCTAAGTAATGAAAATTGCATCTTAAAGAATAAGTATTTTTGTACATAAATGTGATAACTAGCATATCGGTATATGTAAAATTTTACATCGATGTGTTTGAACCACCATAACGATAAGATGTAACCGCCATATAGATATGTATCAAGGCCTAAGTAATACAAGTTGCATCTTGAAGAACAAATATTTTTGCACATAAATGTGATAACTGACATATCGAAATAAGTAGAATTTTATATCGATATGTTTAACCGCTATATCGATATGTTTTAAGTGCCATATCGATATGTGTCAAGGCTTAAGTACCAACTCCTTCAGCGACACCATACTGAGTGTGGTTCCAATGCCGCACTTTTTTGACGCTCAGTTTCCCCCTAGAGGGCAGCACCTGAGCTCTCGTTGATGCAAACGGCGCTAGGAAATTAAATCGGCCGTTAGTATCCAAGCAAAACGGATACTCAGGGGATCTTTTACATGCCGCATAATCATACGACATGGGCACTGACGATTTTCTGCATCTTGAAAATCCACCGACGTGGGCCAGGTTTGATCCTGCGAGCTTGGGCGTACGAGGCCTGCGCCATACCACTACGCCACCCTGCCTTTTGCAAGGTGTATCTTGAAGAATAAATATTTTTGTATATGAATGAACTAGTATATCGAAATAAGTAGAGTTCCACATAGATGTGTTTTAACCTCCATATCGATATGAATCAAGGCTTAAGTAATGCAAGGCGCATCTGGAAGGATAAATATTTTTGAATATAAATGTGCTAACTATGACCAAACAAAGTCTGACTTCCCCCACTTTGTTAATAAAAACAAAATAAAAGTTTCATATTCTCTATCCTTATTAACAGTTGAGACTATTTGGGAGCAAATGCTAAGTATAAATTATAATATAACTTTAAAACATCTTTTTGTACAGTCAAACCTAAAAACAATGTTTAAAAAAAGGAGGGTTTTTTCTAAATTATTTTTGTTTATTAAAACAATATACTAATGTATTGTTTTGCAATAACTATAATACAATTTTAATGTTTAAAATCTACTAATTTCTTTATTTTTTTATATTTCTACTACAGTAGAATTATTCGACCGAATAGTGCATCAATATTCGGCCAGGCCGAATTCGATCTTACCGACTATTCGGCTAGGTCGTGAGATGCCTATTCGGTCAGGCCGAATACCGAATAGTGGCCGAATATTTGTTACATCGCTAATATGGGGCAACAACACATTACTTCTAATATACGTATGAGTATGATGCATCTCTTTCATATGATATGAAAATGATATTTTGACTCAATTATCCGTCCCCCTCCCGCTCACACACACAATTACAGACTTTTAAAATTCAGTCCAAAACTTGACTGTTTTCAGAAAACCAGCAAAACACTCATTTTTAAATGGTCACAGTTTCAAAAGTATTTACCAATTAGATTATTATCATTGTTTTCAAAAAATTATTAAGAAGCTGTATATAATTTAGATTTCATATTAGAGAATGTAGTTGACTATTAATATTGAAAAAAAATATATTTTTCATGATTTTATGATTTTTTCCCTATGAAATAAGTAAATAACTAAACGGAGATGCACTATTTTTTTTTTTTTTTGTAAAGTATAGAAGGGAAACTGAATGTTTTTTAAAATTTACAAAGAATTTGTTTTAAATTGAATAATCAAGTTTCTTAATAGTAGTTTGTAAAACTACAAAGAAAGATTTGTTTAGTTAGTAATATTAAATACTTGAAAACTTGAAATCTGTGTCTACCAGTTAAAATTTGTCAAAAATGCATCATATATTTTTTGGCGTGCAATATTTAACTTCCGTTTTAGTAAATGGCCTGCTGGCCCCCGGTGGCCAGCCTTCTCGACTTCGGAGGGCTTTTTCGCCGGCTTAAGGCACAGGAATCACAACCACAAATAAGATCGACTTTGTGTACGAGAAATAGTAATTCAGTGTATTCGCATATGTCGCCACTATGGCAGCACATTATCTCTTACAATCAATTTACAGAATGTTCTCTACTTTCTCTTCTCTGTAATTCCTTTTTTAAAGATTTTGTAGTTTCTTGTTTTTAAGTTTCTGTAATTTAACGTTAGACTAACGTTATAAATGATTTCCAGGAGATTCTCGTGTATTTTCGGGCAAAATTTTTTCACAGTGTGGCAATCTAACATCTTTTGAAAAAGTTTTACACCATTTTTTATTAAAAGCCTAAAATGTATAGAACCTTAATTAATGAATTGAATTTTTTTCAAATTTCCGAAAATTACAATTTTTACATGAGGATAATCAACTCCCCCCCCCCCATTTAAAAAAAACTAAATGGGCTAATTTTAAGGCCTGTCAGTCAATTCTTAACAAATAAGAAGTATCGTATGTGTTTACTCAGGTTTTTTTAAGACTTTTGAAAATAATCAAATAAGCTTTTCTCCATAATGTACATAAAAATGGTAAAATTTCTCTTCATTAATTAAACATCTAATTTATTAAAATTTACCATGGGCGCATCCAAAGAGGGGGAGGGGAGTTCAGAATACGTCGATATATTGTTTCAAAATTCCGATATTTAATAGAAGCCATTTAAACAGGCATAAAAAACGGTTTCAAAACACCCCCTCCTACCAGAAACAAAAACAAAAATCCTGGATACGTCACTAATACGATGGCAGTTAGATGTCTTAGGCTAATTGGGCTTGATTAATACCAAAACATCTGTTTATCTATCTTTCTATCTATATTATTAGATAGAGATTATAAGGCAGAGTTTCTTAAATTGTAGGATCCCGCAGAGATCCCTAAAGGGTTCCATGAAACTTGCAGGATTTCCCTTCATAACATTCAAGAACTTCATTGAAAAAACAACAAAATTTAGAAGAGACTTTAAGGCTCTAATATGGCGCTTACTCTCAAGGGGGTACAAGCCAGGATCACAGAAAAAAATGAGCTGGCCGAGTTTGTACCGTATTTAGCTCACTCATTAAATCTTGTCGGTGTGCATTCTGCCAGTTCGTGCCCGGAAGCAGCTAATTTATTTGGCATCATTCAAAAAGTGTATTGTTTTTATGTTGGATCCACCAATAGATGGGATAGTATGAAAAAAGTTATGAAAACAAGCTTGAAAGGAAGTAGCCAGACAAGATGGTCGGCAAAATATGTCGCAGTGAAAGCACTTCATAATAATTTACCTGAAGTAATAAAATCCTTGAAAGAAATTCAAAATACTTCACTTACTGCGGAATCGAAGTACGAGGCCGGACTTCTGATTCCTGCCTTGCAAAATTTTGATTTTATTTTTCATTTAACAATTTGGTCTAATATTCTGCAGGAAATAAATAGAGTAAATGTTGAAATCCAAAAGGTTGACATTACTCTTGCGCGTTCCATCAGATTAATGGAAAGTTTGGCTGAAATATTGCAAAAAATGAGAGAACACTCAATGGAACACTGGATAAAAGAAGCTAAACCAGTTGCCGAAAAAATCTGGAGTTGAGCCTGTTCTTTCAAGAAAACGCATAGTAAAGCGGAAAAAACAGTTCGACGAATTGTGCGAGGACGAAGTACGAACACTTCAATCTCTTCAATTAGTGTCTGTATCGATAAAAACAGTATTTGATAGAATTTTATCCGAAATTAAAACGAGGATGAAAAGCACAACCGCTTTAAATTCAAACTTTTCCTTCCTCAATGGTTATTCAATATTAAATGCCTCGACTACAGAACTGCAAAAGGCAGGAGCGGATCTTGCACTGAAGTATAAACAGGATCTCAGTGCAGTTGAGTTCTGTGAGGAACTCGCTGTTTTTCAAGTTCAAGCTCCAGTATTATTTGGAGATATAAAAAAGGCTGGCCCGCTACACTCTTGCAACAAATATGCACATATGATTTGCAGGATGCGTTTAACAATATTTGTATTGCATTGCGGATTTATTGTACACTTCCAACCACATCCGCAAGTTGTGAACGAAGTTTCAGCAAATTGAAACTCATAAAAAATTATCTGCGGTCATCGATGAGCCAGGAACGTTTATCAAATCTCGCGATTTTGGCAATAGAAAACCAAACCACTCATCAAATCCATTATGATGAGGCAATAGATGCATTTGCAGAAAAAAAAGCACGCAGAGTGAAATTTTAACTACAGTATTTAATAATATTATAATTTGTAAAAGTGTATTTGTAAATTTTTTAATCTCATCAAAAACATAAATGTAAAAAAAAGGGCCGAGTTCGATAGAACAAACAACCTTCGGATTAGTCAGTGTCAGAGATAAAATAATTGATATCTAATGGGTGCCAAGTTCCATAGCAGATCCTTTAATCATAGCTGTAAAAATGTACAATGTTATCTAATTTATTTAAAAACAATGTTTTTTTTTACTTCGGATTTTTAACTTGGCAATTTTTAATTAAGGTAACTTACATTCAAAAATTTAACTCATCCAATTAGAAGTTTTTAATAGTTAGTAAAAACATGTGGCAAGCTTAAGAGTTAATTTCTAATTGTCTTCTTATATCGTCTTCAAGAACGAATTTATCTTAACTAAAACTTCTCAAGTTAGAAATCCGTTTAAAAGAAATTAATTTTTTAAAATAAATTAGAGAACATTGTGCACTCTTAAAGCTATGGTTAAAAGATTTGCTATGGAACTTGGCACCAGTTTGCTATAAATTCTTTTATCGCTGACACCGACTACTCCGAAGGCCGTTTGTTCTATCGAACTTTTCCCTTTTTCACATTATTGTTTTCGTTGGGATATCATTAATTTTTGAAACTCTAAATTTGTATTTTTAATTGTATTTTCGAAGTTAAGTTATACTAAGTTAAACTAAGCTAAATTATCGTTATTACTCATTTTATTTTATTAATTAATTGATTAATTTGTTTCTTTATTTTTTTTTTCATTTTGCAGTTAATAATTCTGTAAGTCCAACTTCAACCATTAATCTTTTAAAAAGTTGAAAAGTTGTATTAATAAAGCTCATTTATTTTCTGTATTAATAAAACTAGACTGTATTCCTTGTACTAAGCTTGAGTTTAGCCTTAAAGGGCCAAAAAATTTTTTTTAAAGGGGCTTGAAAGGGGGGAAATTCCTTTTCAATTTTTGGGAAAATTCAAATTTTAATTTTTTCCTTTCCCCTTTTTTGGGGGCCAAAAAGAGGGGGAAAATTTGTTTTTTTTTGGAAAATTTCCCTTCCTTTTTTGGGGGGAAGGGGGGGTTTTTTAATTGGGGCCAACTTTTGGTACCTTTTAAATTTGGAAAAAAAAATTTTTTTTGGTTTGGGGGCCCAAAAGGGGTGAAAAAACCAAAATTTTAAAAAAGGGAATTTTTCCAGAAAAAAAATTTTGTAAAAAAAAATTTTATTTTAATATATATTTTAGATATATTTTTGTCTTTAAACCCTATCCTTCCTACTTCAGTGCTTATATTAAAAAATACGCGTGTGACTTGATAGAGAAATTTAAAGGGAGGATTGGAGGGGCGGCATTTTTCTGCTTTGCCCCGCCTCGCAAAAATCGAAGATCCGGTACTGATAAGCGCCATATCGATGTGCGTCAAGCCTTAAGTAGAAACTATTTCAGCGGCACCAAAATGAGTGTGGTACATTGCCACAATCTTTTGACGCTCACTTTCTCCCTAGAGGCGGCACCTGAGCTCTCGTTGATGCAAACGGCAGTAGAAAATTAATTCAGCAGGGAATATCCAAGCCAAAAGGTTACTCAGGGGATACGACATATGCGCTGACGATTTTCTGCATCTTGAAAATCCAAAGACGTGGGCCAGGTTTGATCTTACGAACTTGGACGTACCAGGCCTGCGCCTTACCACTACGCCATCTTGCCCTCTGCAAGGTGCATCTTGAAGAATAAATATTATTTTTTTAAATGTGCTAACTAGCAGGTAAAAATAAGTAGAATTCTACATCGATGTTCTTTAACTCCCATATCGATAAGATGTAAGTGCCATATGTATAGGTATCAAGGCCTAAGTAATGAAAGTTGCATCTTAAAGAATAAGTATTTTTGTACATAAATGTGATAACTAGCATATCGGTATATGTAAAATTTTACATCGATGTGTTTGAACCACCATAACGATAAGATGTAACCGCCATATAGATATGTATCAAGGCCTAAGTAATACAAGTTGCATCTTGAAGAACAAATATTTTTGCACATAAATGTGATAACTGACATATCGAAATAAGTAGAATTTTATATCGATATGTTTAACCGCTATATCGATATGTTTTAAGTGCCATATCGATATGTGTCAAGGCTTAAGTACCAACTCCTTCAGCGACACCATACTGAGTGTGGTTCCAATGCCGCACTTTTTTGACGCTCAGTTTCCCCCTAGAGGGCAGCACCTGAGCTCTCGTTGATGCAAACGGCGCTAGGAAATTAAATCGGCCGTTAGTATCCAAGCAAAACGGATACTCAGGGGATCTTTTACATGCCGCATAATCATACGACATGGGCACTGACGATTTTCTGCATCTTGAAAATCCACCGACGTGGGCCAGGTTTGATCCTGCGAGCTTGGGCGTACGAGGCCTGCGCCATACCACTACGCCACCCTGCCTTTTGCAAGGTGTATCTTGAAGAATAAATATTTTTGTATATGAATGAACTAGCATATCGAAATAAGTAGAGTTCCACATAGATGTGTTTTAACCTCCATATCGATATGAATCAAGGCTTAAGTAATGCAAGGCGCATTTGGAAGGATAAATATTTTTGAATATAAATGTGCTAACTATGATATCGATATAAGTTGAGTTTTACATCGATATGACTGCCATGTTGATAGTCTTAAAATGTGTCATAAATGTTTCTACAACAATAAGTTACGATCGCCATATTGATCATTTCATTAAATCACCATGACTGCTGAATCTCGAACGTTAGAACCTATATTGCCATTATGAACAGGGAAAAATCCATAGCAATGGGGTAGGTAGTATGTAAAACGCCTCGCTAACAGCTTACTGGATTCGAACTCGCACTGCCTGTCTCACCTTCCCAGTGCTCGGCCAGCTAGGCTAGCAAGGCGCTCCTTGCCGCAGCGTATTCTAACGTACGCAAAAGCCTCGCCCACACCGAGCTGGATTCGAACCCACATTGCTCTTACCACCCCAAGGCTCTGATCGTTGTTGCCTATTTTAATATTATTAAGTTTAATGTGTAGCCATTGATGGTATATAAAAGGACTCGACTACAGAGATCTGGATTCGAACGCACAACGCTCTTCTTACCATCCAGCACTCTGCCCTAACGCGTTGTATGTCTATTTTATTGTTATTGAGTTGCGTGGGTTGTTCAATGGTATGTAAAATGCCTCGATCACAGCGAGTTGGGTTCGAATTCGCACTTCCCGCTTTACCAACACATTGCGCTGCCAACCAGGACATTTCGATCCGAATACTGAGGTTAATATTGAAAGTGTTTGTTATTTTAAGGGAAAAATCCTCGATAAAAAGCGTGGTCTTTGAGCAGTTGTTAGGGAAATATCAGTAACTTAACAGTTTATTATTTTTATGTAGAAAGACACAATCACAGTGACCGGGATTCGAACTCGCATGACCAGCCGCACTACAACCGCGCGCTCCCAACTAGGCTACTGAACGTTGAAAGCTAAGAACTACTTTACGATTATGAAGAAAAATAGGGAAACGTCGGTCATTTAACAATTTAACATTTTCAGGAAAAAGACTTTGATCACAGCTGATGGGGATTTGAACTCGCACCATCCACCATGCTATCCCAGAGGCCTGCGAACTAGGCTGTAAGGTCACCGAAGCAGGGCGCAGCATTTACTATTGTTAAGTTACAATTACGGAAATTTTGCTATTAACCTAATAATACTAAAGTCAGTCACTGACTGCAGCATTCCTATATACCCTAGCTGGCAGGGCACTCTTACATAGAAGCTGCTGGTGTGAGTTCGAAGCCCACATACCGTGGTTGTGGTCGTTTTCCTAAAAGAAACCCTCCTAAATTGCGGGTTTTTCGCTATTAATTGGCGCATTATTTTCAGAAAAATGAAAAAGTCCACCGAGTGGGCTATTTGAACTTGAACCACCAGTCCCACAGCGCTGTCGAGTTCCCTATAGGGACGTTAACGGGCGGTAGAAACATTATCATTGTTAAGACAACTTCTGTATCTAACTGTTATTTTTTTAATGAAAAAGCCATAACATCTGCGGTCGGGGTTTGAATCCACACCACCAGCCTCACTGTACCAGCGCGCTGCCAAGGAGGCTATAAGGACGTTCAAGGTCGCCCTACTTCGCTATTATAAGGCTAAGTAAGAAAACTTTAGTAAGTTAACAGTTCAATATTTTATGGGGTCTGCCTGCACCAAAAAGACGATTTTTGCGAAAAAAATCAATATTTGTTTTATTTTATATATAAAAAAAATAAGTATTCAAGATTTCAAAAATGTTTGGTTTTTGTTTCTACGATACATAGAAACGAAGTTACACGCAATTAAGTTAACCAGAAGTCGCATCACAAGCACATAAAAGTGGAATTTAAAATGCGTTTTCTGAAAAACTACTTTTTTCGATATTTTGTTCACGGCAGATCTCATAACTCGAAAAGTTTTATACCCATTACTGTGATTTTTTAAAGTATTGTTTCACACATTTCTATCTGTGTTTTGAACTAAAATCTAAGCTCTATGTCAGTATTTAAAAAAATTACAGGCATTTATTTGTGAAATATTGTGTTTTTTTCGGTGAAAATCGTATGAATTTCTAAAAAACTGCTATATTTTTCTCAATTTTGGACCTATTATAAAACTTTTAGTTCAGAACACAGTTAAGTAATGTAGAAACATATATTATTAAGGATTTTAAAATGTATCGAGTTAAAGTGAGTATAGAGAGTAAACTGTATAATTCGCCTATTTTTTGCTAAAATTTCCCAATTTTGAAAAATTTTATAAAAATATAGCTATTATTTTGTTTTTTTTCTTAATTTTAATTACTTTTTAACTTAAAAAAATATGCATTTAGTAATTATTTCATTGTTTTGAAAAAAAAGCCTCCGAACGTAGTCAGACCCCTTAAGGAAAAAATCCGCAATTAGATCGTCGGGATTCGAACGCGCATCACCAGCGTCTCTCTCCCAACGCGCTTCTATGGAAGTTGCAGGGACGTTGAAAGTTGGGGTTTACTTTGTTCTTGTTGTTTCTAATGCCACTTGGATATCCAAGCTCCCCCTCGCCGATCGACCAGGAACTAAGGCAGCGCCTTCCTCTAATAGATGAGCACCACAATGGTGGAAGTACGACTTGGCTCATGATGTATTTAGACGACACCAAATGGCCTCAGCACAAATATTTAACCTTCTTTTTCCTACCTATGAGGGAGGGGATGGGAAATTCTCCACCTTGAGGTGAGGTACTCTCGGGATTTCACTGTCCACGGCTTTTACAGGCACGCACCCCCAAGTGTACACGGTGGGTCTTCAGCGGGTCGGTTATCGAACAACTAATCTTCCGGTTGGAAGGCCGAAATTATAACCACTAGGCTACCACGGCTTCGGCGCTTACTTTAATGCTATTAACTTAAAAAGGCCAAATTCGGTAGTTTAACATTTTATTATTTTTAGGAAAAAAGTCACGACCACAACCAGCGGGTTTCGAATTCGCGCCATCCGCTTTACTGTTCCAGCGGCATGCCGAAGGAGGCAATTCAAGCAACGTTATTGGTCACGTGGCACCGATGAAAGCAATGTAAACAAAGGAAGCGCAGCATCACCTTACTTCGAGTTCGACAAATCCAACTAAAAATTAGGCATAAATATAGTTCTTCTACATTACATAAAATTGACTGATCGTAAGAAGAGAAGATACAAAACAATGCGGGTCATTTCCAACGTGGCAAAGTATCGAAAATTTTCCATTATTTTGCCATGAAATTTTGAAAATCGCAAACTTTAAGAAAGGTGCAAATTTCAAAATTTCCTGACTTGATGGAGGGAAATTGGGAACTTTTTCGGAACCGGCGTTAAAAAAAATCAGAGGAATCAATTGTCGAAAGTCACACCTAGAGGAAGCAAAAAAAAAAACTTCATTCTGCAGGCTTGTGTCAAATGTCAGGGATTGAGACAGTTTCTTTACTTGAATAAATTGAAAGTCATTCTTTTAACTAAATTTATTTTCAGCTAATGTTCATTGCATCTATGATAGAGACGTTGAAATATATTACGTTGATGAAAGTTAGCACGGAAACTAATCAATCTTCTTAAATACACACTATGTCCTAGAGAGGTTCTTCAACGTTTTTCAGAAACGCTTCTGAAATAGGACATACAAAGCGGAACGCCAAAACATTTTCTCTCTGATACAGGTATACAGTGAAAAATATGCAAGTTGACCACTTGTGGTGCAACACTTAGTGGTAACTTAGACAGGTGGTAAACTTACAGAGGGTGGAGTTTTATTTTCTTACATTATGCATCTATTCATTTGTGACAAATTAAAATATTGCCTCATGTATTAACATTACTTTAAAATAGTGATTTGCTCTCTTTTCACTAAAATATCATTAGAGAAATTTAACCACGAATGACTTACTATATCCTATGCAACACATACAGTACATATAATATCCTATACAACTTAAAAATTAAAGTACGTAGTTAAGGGGGTATTCTAGTGTAGAATTTAAAAAAAAACAACCGAAATTTTTGTTTTTCATATTTACAAAGTTTAAACATTCAAGAATATGCCATTAAAAGGATTTTACGAAATTCCTATTATTTCATGAGTTACAGCCGTTTCAGTGACGTGTCATCGCTTCCGGTCCAGCCGCTACAAGTCAACACAAGACGGTAGGCGTTCCCGAGTCCCTACGGTTGAATATCCCTTATAAAATCTTTATTGTATAGTATCCAATTTAAATCTATATTTAATTGAAGGACATAGAAACATGTTTTGTTGGAATATTCTCCTTTTAGCTTTATTTTAAGTTAGGGTTTTGAGCCAACCTTCGTACCAACCTTCGCAGTTAGTATTTTTAATGAAGGTTTTATACTCATATTAAAAATCTTAGATGTTATGTTAATCACGATTGGCCCAGAAGCTAATGCTTTTGCAGCGAGACGGAACGAATCGCGAATCGAGCGCTCGGACTCCGGACTTCGGATGCGTCACAGGAGGGCAAAACTGCTCGTCTTCACCACAGAACATCAGAGAATGAGCATTTTAAAGTAGAAGAAGGTTTCTTATATGTAGCAGGAACCGCCGATTTAAAATATGTAAGTATTCTGTACCATTCCATAAGTAAAACTGCCGAAAACTTGTCTCAAAATTCTGAACGCGTTCTTCTGGAAACTACTTTTTTCGAGCTGGTGGTAAATATATCTCGAGTTCTAATGGACCGATTCACTTCAAATTTAGAGAGGATGTTCTCTATACATCCCTTTATCGTGTGGATCTTTCTCAAAACTAACTTTTCATTTAGTATTTTTAAAAAAATCGTAATTGTTAAAAAAATGTGCAAAAAAGAATTTTTTTTTTTCAAACAGCCGCTATTTTGTAAAAAAAAAAAAAAAAAAAAAGAAAAAAACTTTGTCAATTTTAATTTCTTTTTGGTTAATTTTTGTATGTAATAATAAAACAAATGATAAAAAAATGGATAGTAAAAATATGTTTTGTTTCCTTTGTACGGCGCTTCGAAACCGGGCGAAATTTATGCCTCTACACTAGAATATCCCCTTAAAGTATAGAAAATATAAGGAATGCCATTTTTAGATATAAAGAATTTTGTATTTTTGTTGACCTGAGAAAACTAAATGTATTAATGCATAAGGAAAGAAATATAATTTAAAAGTTTGTTAGAGAGCGAGAAAGGGAACATTTTCAAAACACACACTTCCCAGTTTGCTGCAGACCGGTGCAGGAAAGAGAGTTTTACAGAGACAGAAATCGCGCCAATAGTTCAACACAGAATTCTACGAGAACCTCCTCAAACACAAATGTTAAGGAAGTTTCGACTTATGCAATGCATTGAGAACTAATATCATAGTAATTTTCAGGTTTTTGCTTCTAGAAATGTAGCCTAGTAATTTGCTAGCCATTAATTTTTCATTTAATACTTAATTTTGTTGACCCAATCAGTTATTTCAGTATTCAAAATTTTGAAAGCTCATTAATAAATTAGGTGTAATATCATACATTAAGCATTTCAAATTAAAATTAAAAACTCTATTTATTTCAAAATTTCTTAAATTGAAATGCTCTTATCATTTCATAACGAACAGTAAGCGGAGACAAAAGCACGGAAACTAATTAATTAAACCTTTAAAAAAGGAGAAGGAAAATTCAGTTTAAATTTCAATGTTTTAATTTTAACAGTTATATAGACTACGGATCTTTTTCTCTTGCTACATGAAATAATTTGAAAAAATTTGTCACTGTTATTGTATAGTTATTAGAAGTAGAAATAAATGAAATTCATTTAAAAACAAAATTTCTTATTGGTTGGAAAAATATTCTAGTAAATATATGCATTTCAAAGCAAAAGTTCTTATTTGTTGGCCGAATATTTTATCAAATGGCAACAGTTAAAAACTTAACGGAATAGAACACTGAAATTCAAAAATCATTTTGAGAAATTTTTCGAACGTGCTAGCATCGTGAAGATTATCAAGGGATATCCTGTTGTAATTTTTGCCTCTTGTGTTATATTTCGCTAAAGGTAAGAAAATTTACAAATTTACTTATGCAGTCACGTTTCAAATAGATCGCTTTTAGAAATATTGAACGTGGAATATAAATTATCCTAAAACCACATGAGTAGAAGAAAATTTTGAATGGCGGCCGTACTAAAAAGTGTTAGTAAGGTATTAAGAAAATTATGTGAAGCTAATTGAAGTTAAAATCAAAGCTTTCAGACGATATTTTTCAAAAGCGTTATTTAGAGGTTTTTAAAACTTTTTCCCTTTCTAATGTTAAATCAACTTTAAGTGTAACGCTTTTAGTTCAGTTCCAAGCTTTAACAGCAGATTTTAAAGAAGTAGTTAATCTCTTGAGTTGTAGGTTTTCTAACAATCCAGATGTCATAAATATATAATCTAGTTTAAACTTAAGAGTTTTTGATTTAATACCTTTGTTTTAGACCTTGTGAATGTTTCAATTAATGTAAAAAATGAACTCAAAATTTCACTAATGTTTACTTCATTTTGAAATTTATAATTTAGTGTTCAAAATTTTAACATGCAATGTTTTCAAATGCACAAAAGATGTTAATTAGATACCATATTTCATTTATGCACATACCAGGAGCAAAGTTTAGTACAGGGAACCGGTTGAAGATGTATTTTGGTTGGCGATAAAAGATGTCAAAACAGTGATATGTTCAGAACTCTGCTAATATATAACAAACTAAAGTTCCGAATTTCAAAAGCAAAACTAATTGCAGCCAACATTTTTTGTCGCCAACCGGTTCCTGTACTAAAACTGTACTACAAGCAAAAACTTAGAAATCAAACGTATCTTCGTTTTAAAAAAAAGTTATTTTTTTCGCTTATTTTTCTTTTTGTAAGTTCTCGAAAAATTTTGATCTTAAATATTAAATCAAGATTAAATTCAACATTTTTAAGTTTATAACTATAACTTAGAGATTGTAATAATTTAACTTTGTGCAAAGTAATAGAAATAAAATTTCACGTTAAATTAAAGCACAAATGAACATTAAAACGCAGACATATGTTTCGGGATTGCTTGGAATCCCTTAAAAAAAAAAAAAAAAAAAAAAAAAAAAAAAAAAAAAAAAAAAAAAAAAAAAAAAAAAAAAAAAAAAAAAAAAAAAAAAAAAAAAAAAAAAAAAAAAAAAAAAAAAAAAAAAAAAAAAAAAAAAAAAAAAAAAAAAAAAAAAAAAAAAAAAAAAAAAAAAAAAAAAAAAAAAAAAAAAAAAAAAAAAAAAAAAAAAAAAAAAAAAAAAAAAAAAAAAAAAAAAAAAAAAAAAAAAAAAAAAAAAAAAAAAAAAAAAAAAAAAAAAAAAAAAAAAAAAAAAAAAAAAAAAAAAAAAAAAAAAAAAAAAAAAAAAAAAAAAAAAAAAAAAAAAAAAAAAAAAAAAAAAAAAAAAAAAAAAAAAAAAAAAAAAAAAAAAAAAAAAAAAAAAAAAAAAAAAAAAAAAAAAAAAAAAAAAAAAAAAAAAAAAAAAAAAAAAAAAAAAAAAATTGTCGTCAACATATATCTATATACACTCAAGAGCCAAAACATTATGACCACCCCAACATTTTGCAATGAACTCGCCTGGATGATGTGGAAGGCACGTGATCAGGTGGAAGTGGTATTTAACAGCTGCTGGAGAGTCTGAAGATTCATTCTTTCACTTACTTCGGTGTGTGATGGGAAAGGCTGCGGATGTAAGCGACTTTGATAGAGGCCAGATTGTAATGGCTCGAAGGCTAGGAACAAGTATTTCCGAAACTGCACGACTCGTGGTTTGTTCGCGATCTACAGTTGTTAGTACTTATGCAAAGTGGATGAATGACGGTCAAACCAGCAGTAGACGACATGGTGTTGGACGTCCACACGCTATCAAAGGAAAAGGTCGTCGGAGACTGTCTCGCATGGTGAAGCAAAACCGGAGCCAGACAGTGCCTCAGCTGACAGCCCAATACAATGCAGGGCCAAGTCGAATAGTATCGGAGCACACTGTCCAGCGGACACTGTTGGATATGGGGCTACGCAGCAAACGTCACGCTCGTGTGCCTTTGCTGACCAAGCGTCATCGCCAACTGCGCCTGCGCTGGGCGGGCCCGGGAACATCACGACTGGTCCATGGATCAGTGGGAGAGAGTTGCCTGGTCAGATGAATCACGGTTTGTCCTTCATCACGCTGATGGCCGTGTCAGGCTACGCCGTCTTCCAGGTGAACAGTTGCTCCCTCAATGTACAGTAAGTCATACACAGGCCGGTGGTGGCGGTATTATGCTTTGGGGGACGTTCTCTTGGGCGTCTCTGGGACCCGTGGTTGTGGTAGAGCAGACCATGAATGCTACAAGGTATCTGAACATCATTGCGGACAAGTGCACCCTTTCATGGCCTCTGTTTTTCCAGCTGGAAATGGAATGTTCCAACAGGACAATGTCCCGTGTCACAAGGCTAAAATTGTGTTGGAGTGGTTCCAGAAGCATGATGATGAATTCCAGTTAATGTCCTGGCCGCCTAACTCACCGGATCTCAATCCGATAGAACACATTTGGGATGTCATGGGACGGCAGCTCAGATTTCAAAGACCACCAATTCGCAATATCTCGGATTTGCGTGACCGTTGCTTAAACATCTGGTACAATCTGTCTCCGGCCATCTACCAAGGACTTGTGGCATCCATGCCAAGGCGGGTTGAAGCTGTGTTGCGCGCCAAAGGTGGGCCAACTCGTTATTGACAGGTGGTCATAATGTTTTGGCTCTTGAGTGTATATATTTGTTAATGATGCCATTTGTTGGCAATAAATGCATATACAGTGGAGCCTAACCATTCGTCCACATCTGTATTTGTATAACTAGATATTCGTCTAAGTTGTGCAAGTAAAATTCAACTCGCCATTCGTACGATTGCTCGGCGGTTCGGACGGTGCCAGGGGCAGGACAGCCAGTTTGGCTTTCCTTCAGAAAAAAATTGAGAAATCATGCTCTTTTTGAACTCGTCTGGGAATAATTTGTTTAGCGTTTTGGATTTTTTAAATTTTAATACTTTTTCAGATTTTACTGACAATTTTAACTTTCTAAGATAAGTAGCAAGAGGAAATGGTTGAAGAGCTCTCCTCTTCAGAGGAGTAAGGAAAGCATTTCCTTTTGCAGAAATGAAAGATCTGTGTTACCAATGGGAGAAAACACAGAGACATAAAAAGAAAAATCGGTCGGATATCGAATGCCTGATGCCTTCTGAGGGGCGTCCCTCGTTAAATGTATGTTCATGGTAGGAATTCTCCTGCGCCACACTTTGATAATTACTGTTATAGCTAACTGTCTTGGGGATCAACTCAATGTATTGGAAAGCGTCACAATCTTGTAATCTTAAATTGATTTAGTTTTCTGGAAACGGGCTATTACACTTACATACTTGATTACAAATTTCGTCATATATGAAAATTATTACAAGTCATATCCTTTCATAAGATGTCAGTGGGTGTAAAAATATGATTTATCTCAAATACTTTAAAAATGAATAACCTATCGTGAAAATGTACCATAATCGCCGTTCTTTTGAGTTGGCAATGGTGCGGTGATTTATTTTTGGGTAAACGGTATTTACCGGTTAAAGGGACTACCTTGGCGACTTTTCTCCGAATTGTCTTCAATATATCTGTCAATAATACCTTTTGTTGGCAATAAATGCATATACATTAAAATACAGACATTTAAATATAATAAGTTAAAAAAGCTTAATTTAATAAAGATGCAAGATATATAATAAACAAAATGTATTTTCACATGTACATTTCTGTCGTGCTAGAAATGAAAATATATGTAACACAAAATAATTAAATTTTAATCTACCAAATCAATCACGATATATTTAAATTCTGAAAAATTTATTTGTTGTTACATTACTTTCTTTCCATTTGTTTGGGCGATGTTGGCGACTTTTGCACGGTTGGCTAAACCCTTTAACCAATAAGTACCAAATAAACAGGGACAATTTGTTGGTGCATTTGATTGCAAGATCTAGTTTGTATGTTAAAGAAAGTACTTATCGGTTTCGCGGACCGACCTGAAGTGTTATTAAGCTCTCCAAAAGAAATAAATTTCTGTATTTTAATTTTTAAGCATTTTTGTATAAGTATCTTCCAAATACAAGGTAGTTTTAACCGATACATTAATGTTAGTGACGATTCAAAAAAATATCGCCAAAGTATGCCCTTTAACCGATTAATATCTTAAAGAATCAGAATCAAATTAAAACCTTTTGTTGGTTGAAAACATTTCTTGTTAAAGTTATACGGTCTTAGCCACTAACCATGCTACTTAAAATATAATAACATCACTCTGATTCCTTTTTTCATTTGGCTATGTTTGGTGAGCAAAACAGGTAGTTTCATAATTGATAGGTACCATTATACTTCAGATGGCTTCAAAGTAGAAATTTCAAAGTGTAAATCAATTTTATTTTCAATTTGTATTATATTATTTGAAACATATTAACTGGACGTCTCTCAAGTATAGTTATAATCTTTAAAATGATAAATTTAATCTCGATTTAATATTTAAGATCAAAATTGTTTCGAAAACCTACAAAAAGAAATAAAACGAAAAAATTAACGTTTTTTAAAACGAAGGTAAATTGCAGATACATTTGATTTCTGTGTTTTTGTTTGTAGTATAGTTTCAGTACAGGAACCGGTTGGCGACAAAAATTGTTGGCTGCAATTAATTCTGCTTTTGAAATTTTAAACTTTAGTTTGTTATCTATTTGTTGAGTTCTGAACATATCACTGTTTTGACATCTTTTATCACCAACCAAAATAAATCTTCAACCGGTTCCCTGTACTAAATTTGCTCCTGGTATGTGCATAAAAAGAATACGGTATCAAATTAATATCTTTTATGCATTTGAAAACATTTCATGTTAAAATTATGAACATAAGATACACTAAATTATAAATACCAAAATGAAGTGAACATTAGTAAGTTTAACAAATTTTGAGTTCAATTTTTACATTAATTGAAACATATTCTGTCCACAAGGACTAAACCAAAGGTATAAACTCAAAAACTCTCAAGTTTAAACTTGAGTTAATATTTATGACATCTGGAGTGTTAGAAGACCTACAAATAAACAAGAGATTAACCATTTCTTAAAGAATCTGCTGTTAAAGCTTTGAATTGAACAAAAAGCGTTATACTTAAAGTTAATTTAACGTTTAGATCAGAAAATTTTCAAAAACCTGCAAATAACGCTTATTAAAAGTATCACATCTGATAGCTTGGATTTTAAATTTAATTATCTCCACATAATTTTCTTAATACATTACTAACACTTAGAACCTTTTTTAGTATGCCCGCCTCTAAGATTTTTCTCCTACTCATGTGGTTTTAGGATAATTTGTTTTTTGCGTTCACTATTCCTAAACGCGATCTATTTGAAACGTGACTTCATAAGTACATTAATTTGTAAATTTTCTTACCTTTAGAGAAATATATCACAAGAGTAGATAATTATAACAGGATATCACTTGATAGTCTTCACGATGCTAGCACGTTCGGAAAAATCTCTCAAACTGATTTTTGAATTTCAGCGTTCTATTACGTTAAGTTTTTAACTGTTGCCATTTGATAAAATATTCGGTCAACCAATAAGAAATTTTGTTTTTAAATGTATGTACTTACTAGAACATTTTGCCAGCCAATAAGAAATTTCGTTTCGAAATGCATTTTATTTACTTCTACTTCTAATAACTAACCAATAACCGGTACAATTTTTTTCAAATTATATAATGTAGCAAGAGAAAAAGGACCGTACTCTATATTACTGTTAAAATTAAAACATTAAATTTGAACCGAGTTTTACTTTTCCTTTGTTTTAAGATTTAATTAATTAGTTTTCTTGCTTTTGTCGCCGATTACAGTTCGTTATGAAATAAGAGCATTTCAATTTATGAAATTTTGAAATGAAATTGAGTTTTTAATTTTAGTTTGAAATGCTTAAAGTATATTACACCAAATTTATTAATGAGCTAACAAGAATTTTTAGTAATGCAATAAGTGATTAAGTTAGCAAAACTAAGTAATAAATGCAAAATAATTGGGTAGGAAATGACTAGACATCTTTTTTAGAACCAATAAAACATGAAAATTTCTATGATATTGGTTCTCAATGCATTGCATAACTCGAAACTTCCCAAACATTTAGCAGTGTTGAGGAGGTTCCCGTACAATTCTGTGTTGGCGCGATTGCTCTCGACCTGTCTCTGTAAAACTCTCTTTCCTGCATCAATTTGCAGCCAACTGGGAAGTGTGTGTTTTGAAACTGCTCCTTTTCTCACACTCTAAAAAACTTTCACCTTATATTTCGTTCCTTTCACATTAATCCATTACAGTTTCCTCACGTCAACAAAAATATTAAAATTCTTTAAATCTGAAAGTGACATTTCCTATATTTTCTATATTTTAAGGGATTATTTCTCAACTTTTTGAGAATGGCGACCCCCTAAAAGGCCAAAACCATGAAAAAAAAAAAAAACACTTTGCTACCCCCTCGATGCAACGTTTTCGTTGTACAACACTGAATTTAGTAGCATTTACTCATAATTTTGTTTAATAAAATTATATTTTTTAATTTTTTTGTCAGCTTTCGAGACCCCTTGTCCCTAAACACGACCCTCAGGTTGAGAAACGAAACGTTGAGGAACGTCATTCTCATGTAACGCTGAGTCACAAAAGGACCTTCATTTTTTCTTGTTTGCGTCAGGATTTCCCGAAAACCGTAAATTTCAAGAATATTTTTGTAAAAATACTAATTACTACTTAAAATAATAATATGAGCGGTAAAAAGCAAATTCTCTCTTTCTCTTTGCTCTGCGTATGGTCATTAACCCGCGGTTACTTCCTAACAAAAAAAAAATTAAAAAATAATGCGCGAGTCCCTTCAGAACTTATTTTCATAAGTAAACAGTCCAAATGTCGGAGCTTTTGACAAAACTATTCCTAATTGCTATTTTCTTGGAATATTATTTGGAGCCAACATACGCAAAATTTATCTCATTTACTCCATACTACTTTTGGTTAAAATAAACATAATGAAAGAACATTAGATGCATGTTAGGATTTGTTTTGAACATTACATTCTTAGTTCAACATAAACATGCATTTTTGTGGATTGTTAAAGTAATTGAATGAAACATCTAGCGATGACATAGTTAAATGAATAAAAACTCATAAGAAATTGAAGTAATAAATTTTTAATAGGAAGTAATGGTGAGATTATTTCGTATCAAGTTACATAGAGAAAAATGTTACACAAACAAAATGTAAACTGATCTCAAACGGGCATAAAAAATAAAATAACGCACGGGCATGGGCAAACTTTCCGGTAACTTTCGCCCCCTTTCAGACACGGGCAAATGCGTGAATATGTGGTTAAAGTATGAAATTTTTCACAGCAAAGTATTACACATATTGGCGGCTTTGATGTTTTTCTTTATTGAGCAATATTTGTTTACTTGTTTTTGGGAGTTCATAATTCTGCAAAGGGTCTGTTTTTAGAGTTCAGAGTTTCGTGAAATATCAGTTTTTTTTAAGAGCTCAGAATGTTGTGAACAATCCCACAAGTAGCTCCATTTCCTTCTAAATCAGTGATCGCCAAACTGTCGATCGTGGGGCTATTTTTGGTAGCTCACGGCCGCGTCAAGGTGGATGTTTTGCACGTAATCATACAATAATTATTATAATAATAATTTATCTTTGTGCAAGTAAACAGTAATAAAAAATAATTTCACTTAAGAAAGCACAAATAAGCATTAAAATGCAGACATATGTTTCGGGATTGCTTGGAATCCCCTTTTCATTGCGACAGGGAGCTTCTAGATGCAAAACATCCAAACGAAGCAGCTTATGGTGAAATTATTTTTTATTACTGCATACAATGATTGCTAGTCGATTTTTTAAATGTCGGCAATATTCGCACTGAATAGCGTGAGGCTCAGAAAGGGTCATTAAATTTTGAGGAAAGTTATTAAATAATTCAAAACCAGCATAAACTCTGTACATATCTTTTCTTTACCAATCTTAGCAGTGAAAAACTCGCTTGCTTCAAGAGGATGCGCCAATGAAACATTTTAAGTTATTGGCTTTAATAATTTCCACTTTTTAAAAATCTTAAAAATAAAATCATTAAAAAATTTCTTTCATGGCATAGTTTTTTTAAATATTTTTTTACTTATTTTTACATGCACACTTATTATTAATAAAAAATCTACATTTTAACCGAGTTTTACTTTTCCTTTGTTTTAAGATTTAATTAATTAGTTTTCTTGCTTTTGTCGCCGATTACTGTTCGTTATGAAATAAGAGCATTTCAATTTATGAAATTTTGAAATGAAATTGAGTTTTTAATTTTAGTTTGAAATGCTTAAAGTATATTACACCAAATTTATTAATGAGCTAACAAGAATTTTTAGTAATGCAATAAGTGATTAAGTTAGCAAAACTAAGTAATAAATGCAAAATATTTGGGTAGGAAATGACTAGACATCTTTTTTAGAACCAATAAAACATGAAAATTTCTATGATATTGGTTCTCAATGCATTGCATAACTCGAAATTTCCCAAACATTTAGCAGTGTTGAGGAGGTTCCCGTACAATTCTGTGTTGGCGCGATTGCTCTCGACCTGTCTCTGTAAAACTCTCTTTCCTGCATCAATTTGCAGCCAACTGGGAAGTGTGTGTTTTGAAACTGCTCCTTTTCTCACACTCTAAAAAACTTTCACCTTATATTTCGTTCCTTTCACATTAATCCATTACAGTTTCCTCACGTCAACAAAAATATTAAAATTCTTTAAATCTGAAAGTGACATTTCCTATATTTTCTATATTTTAAGGGATTATTTCTCAACTTTTTGAGAATGGCGACCCCCTAAAAGGCCAAAACCATGAAAAAAAAAAAAACACTTTGCTACCCCCTCGATGCAACGTTTTCGTTGTACAACACTGAATTTAGTAGCATTTACTCATAATTTTGTTTAATAAAATTATATTTTTTAATTTTTTTGTCAGCTTTCGAGACCCCTTGTCCCTAAACACGACCCTCAGGTTGAGAAACGAAACGTTGAGGAACGTCATTCTCATGTAACGCTGAGTCACAAAAGGACCTTCATTTTTTCTTGTTTGCGTCAGGATTTCCCGAAAACCGTAAATTTCAAGAATATTTTTGTAAAAATACTAATTACTACTTAAAATAATAATATGAGCGGTAAAAAGCAAATTCTCTCTTTCTCTTTGCTCTGCGTATGGTCATTAACCCGCGGTTACTTCCTAAAAAAAAAAAAAATTAAATAAATAATGCGCGAGTCCCTTCAGAACTTATTTTCATAAGTAAACAGTCCAAATGTCAGAGCTTTTGACAAAACTATTCCTAATTGCTATTTTCTTGGAATATTATTTGGAGCCAACATACGCAAAATTTATCTCATTTACTCCATACTACTTTTGGTTAAAATAAACATAATGAAAGAACATTAGATGCATGTTAGGATTTGTTTTGAACATTACATTCTTAGTTCAACATAAACATGCATTTTTGTGGATTGTTAAAGTAATTGAATGAAACATCTAGCGATGACATAGTTAAATGAATAAAAACTCATAAGAAATTGAAGTAATAAATTTTTAATAGGAAGTAATGGTGAGATTATTTCGTATCAAGTTACATAGAGAAAAATGTTACACAAACAAAATGTAAACTGATCTCAAACGGGCATAAAAAATAAAAAAAACGCACGGGCATGGGCAAACTTTCCGGTAACTTTCGCCCCCTTTCAGACACGGGCAAATGCGTGAATATGTGGTTAAAGTATGAAATTTTTCACAGCAAAGTATTACACATATTGGCGGCTTTGATGTTTTTCTTTATTGAGCAATATTTGTTTACTTGTTTTTGGGAGTTCAAAATTCTGCAAAGGGTCTGTTTTTAGAGTTCAGAGTTTCGTGAAATATCAGTTTTTTTTAAGAGCTCAGAATGTTGTGAACAATCCCACAAGTAGCCCCATTTCCTTCTAAATCAGTGATCGCCAAACTGTCGATCGTGGGGCTATTTTTGGTAGCTCACGGCCGCGTCAAGGTGGATGTTTTGCACGTAATCATACAATAATTATTATAATAATAATTTATCTTTGTGCAAGTAAACAGTAATAAAAAATAATTTCACTTAAGAAAGCACAAATAAGCATTAAAATGCAGACATATGTTTCGGGATTGCTTGGAATCCCCTTTTCATTGCGACAGGGAGCTTCTAGATGCAAAACATCCAAACGAAGCAGCTTATGGTGAAATTATTTTTTATTACTGCATACAATGATTGCTAGTCGATTTTTTAAATGTCGGCAATATTCGCACTGAATAGCGTGAGGCTCAGAAAGGGTCATTAAATTTTGAGGAAAGTTATTAAATAATTCAAAACCAGCATAAACTCTGTACATATCTTTTCTTTACCAATCTTAGCAGTGAAAAACTCGCTTGCTTCAAGAGGATGCGCCAATGAAACATTTTAAGTTATTGGCTTTAAAAATTTCCACTTTTTAAAAATCTTAAAAATAAAATCATTAAAAAATTTTTTTCATGGCATAGTTTTTTTAAATATTTTTTTACTTATTTTTACATGCACACTTATTATTAATAAAAAATCTACATTTTAACCGAGTTTTACTTTTCCTTTGTTTTAAGATTTAATTAATTAGTTTTCTTGCTTTTGTCGCCGATTACTGTTCGTTATGAAATAAGAGCATTTCAATTTATGAAATTTTGAAATGAAATTGAGTTTTTAATTTTAGTTTGAAATGCTTAAAGTATATTACACCAAATTTATTAATGAGCTAACAAGAATTTTTAGTAATGCAATAAGTGATTAAGTTAGCAAAACTAAGTAATAAATGCAAAATATTTGGGTAGGAAATGACTAGACATCTTTTTTAGAACCCAAAAAAACATGAAAATTTCTATGATATTGGTTCTCAATGCATTGCATAACTCGAAATTTCCCAAACATTTAGCAGTGTTGAGGAGGTTCCCCTACAATTCTGTGTTGGCGCGATTGCTCTCGACCTGTCTCTGTAAAACTCTCTTTCCTGCATCAATTTGCAGCCAACTGGGAAGTGTGTGTTTTGAAACTGCTCCTTTTCTCACACTCTAAAAAACTTTCACCTTATATTTCGTTCCTTTCACATTAATCCATTACAGTTTCCTCACGTCAACAAAAATATTAAAATTCTTTAAATCTGAAAGTGACATTTCCTATATTTTCTATATTTTAAGGGATTATTTCTCAACTTTTTGAGAATGGCGACCCCCTAAAAGGCCAAAACCATGAAAAAAAAAAAAAAACTTTGCTACCCCCTCGATGCAACGTTTTCGTTGTACAACACTGAATTTAGTAGCATTTACTCATAATTTTGTTTAATAAAATTATATTTTTTAATTTTTTTGTCAGCTTTCGAGACCCCTTGTCCCTAAACACGACCCTCAGGTTGAGAAACGAAACGTTGAGGAACGTCATTCTCATGTAACGCTGAGTCACAAAAGGACCTTCATTTTTTCTTGTTTGCGTCAGGATTTCCCGAAAACCGTAAATTTCAAGAATATTTTTGTAAAAATACTAATTACTACTTAAAATAATAATATGAGCGGTAAAAAGCAAATTCTCTCTTTCTCTTTGGGTCTGCGTATGGTCATTAACCCGCGGTTACTTCCTAACAAAAAAAAAATTAAATAAATAATGCGCGAGTCCCTTCAGAACTTATTTTCATAAGTAAACAGTCCAAATGTCGGAGCTTTTGACAAAACTATTCCTAATTGCTATTTTCTTGGAATATTATTTGGAGCCAACATACGCAAAATTTATCTCATTTACTCCATACTACTTTTGGTTAAAATAAACATAATGAAAGAACATTAGATGCATGTTAGGATTTGTTTTGAACATTACATTCTTAGTTCAACATAAACATGCATTTTTGTGGATTGTTAAAGTAATTGAATGAAACATCTAGCGATGACATAGTTAAATGAATAAAAACTCATAAGAAATTGAAGTAATAAATTTTTAATAGGAAGTAATGGTGAGATTATTTCGTATCAAGTTACATAGAGAAAAATGTTACACAAACAAAATGTAAACTGATCTCAAACGGGCATAAAAAATAAAATAACGCACGGGCATGGGCAAACTTTCCGGTAACTTTCGCCCCCTTTCAGACACGGGCAAATGCGTGAATATGTGGTTAAAGTATGAAATTTTTCACAGCAAAGTATTACACATATTGGCGGCTTTGATGTTTTTCTTTATTGAGCAATATTTGTTTACTTGTTTTTGGGAGTTCATAATTCTGCAAAGGGTCTGTTTTTAGAGTTCAGAGTTTCGTGAAATATCAGTTTTTTTTAAGAGCTCAGAATGTTGTGAACAATCCCACAAGTAGCTCCATTTCCTTCTAAATCAGTGATCGCCAAACTGTCGATCGTGGGGCTATTTTTGGTAGCTCACGGCCGCGTCAAGGTGGATGTTTTGCACGTAATCATACAATAATTATTATAATAATAATTTATCTTTGTGCAAGTAAACAGTAATAAAAAATAATTTCACTTAAGAAAGCACAAATAAGCATTAAAATGCAGACATATGTTTCGGGATTGCTTGGAATCCCCTTTTCATTGCGACAGGGAGCTTCTAGATGCAAAACATCCAAACGAAGCAGCTTATGGTGAAATTATTTTTTATTACTGCATACAATGATTGCTAGTCGATTTTTTAAATGTCGGCAATATTCGCACTGAATAGCGTGAGGCTCAGAAAGGGTCATTAAATTTTGAGGAAAGTTATTAAATAATTCAAAACCAGCATAAACTCTGTACATATCTTTTCTTTACCAATCTTAGCAGTGAAAAACTCGCTTGCTTCAAGAGGATGCGCCAATGAAACATTTTAAGTTATTGGCTTTAATAATTTCCACTTTTTAAAAATCTTAAAAATAAAATCATTAAAAAATTTCTTTCATGGCATAGTTTTTTTAAATATTTTTTTACTTATTTTTACATGCACACTTATTATTAATAAAAAATCTACATTTTAACCGAGTTTTACTTTTCCTTTGTTTTAAGATTTAATTAATTAGTTTTCTTGCTTTTGTCGCCGATTACTGTTCGTTATGAAATAAGAGCATTTCAATTTATGAAATTTTGAAATGAAATTGAGTTTTTAATTTTAGTTTGAAATGCTTAAAGTATATTACACCAAATTTATTAATGAGCTAACAAGAATTTTTAGTAATGCAATAAGTGATTAAGTTAGCAAAACTAAGTAATAAATGCAAAATATTTGGGTAGGAAATGACTAGACATCTTTTTTAGAACCAATAAAACATGAAAATTTCTATGATATTGGTTCTCAATGCATTGCATAACTCGAAATTTCCCAAACATTTAGCAGTGTTGAGGAGGTTCCCGTACAATTCTGTGTTGGCGCGATTGCTCTCGACCTGTCTCTGTAAAACTCTCTTTCCTGCATCAATTTGCAGCCAACTGGGAAGTGTGTGTTTTGAAACTGCTCCTTTTCTCACACTCTAAAAAACTTTCACCTTATATTTCGTTCCTTTCACATTAATCCATTACAGTTTCCTCACGTCAACAAAAATATTAAAATTCTTTAAATCTGAAAGTGACATTTCCTATATTTTCTATATTTTAAGGGATTATTTCTCAACTTTTTGAGAATGGCGACCCCCTAAAAGGCCAAAACCATGAAAAAAAAAAAAAACACTTTGCTACCCCCTCGATGCAACGTTTTCGTTGTACAACACTGAATTTAGTAGCATTTACTCATAATTTTGTTTAATAAAATTATATTTTTTAATTTTTTTGTCAGCTTTCGAGACCCCTTGTCCCTAAACACGACCCTCAGGTTGAGAAACGAAACGTTGAGGAACGTCATTCTCATGTAACGCTGAGTCACAAAAGGACCTTCATTTTTTCTTGTTTGCGTCAGGATTTCCCGAAAACCGTAAATTTCAAGAATATTTTTGTAAAAATACTAATTACTACTTAAAATAATAATATGAGCGGTAAAAAGCAAATTCTCTCTTTCTCTTTGCTCTGCGTATGGTCATTAACCCGCGGTTACTTCCTAACAAAAAAAAAATTAAATAAATAATGCGCGAGTCCCTTCAGAACTTATTTTCATAAGTAAACAGTCCAAATGTCGGAGCTTTTGACAAAACTATTCCTAATTGCTATTTTCTTGGAATATTATTTGGAGCCAACATACGCAAAATTTATCTCATTTACTCCATACTACTTTTGGTTAAAATAAACATAATGAAAGAACATTAGATGCATGTTAGGATTTGTTTTGAACATTACATTCTTAGTTCAACATAAACATGCATTTTTGTGGATTGTTAAAGTAATTGAATGAAACATCTAGCGATGACATAGTTAAATGAATAAAAACTCATAAGAAATTGAAGTAATAAATTTTTAATAGGAAGTAATGGTGAGATTATTTCGTATCAAGTTACATAGAGAAAAATGTTACACAAACAAAATGTAAACTGATCTCAAACGGGCATAAAAAATAAAATAACGCACGGGCATGGGCAAACTTTCCGGTAACTTTCGCCCCCTTTCAGACAGGGGCAAATGCGTGAATATGTGGTTAAAGTATGAAATTTTTCACAGCAAAGTATTACACATATTGGCGGCTTTGATGTTTTTCTTTATTGAGCAATATTTGTTTACTTGTTTTTGGGAGTTCATAATTCTGCAAAGGGTCTGTTTTTAGAGTTCAGAGTTTCGTGAAATATCAGTTTTTTTTAAGAGCTCAGAATGTTGTGAACAATCCCACAAGTAGCTCCATTTCCTTCTAAATCAGTGATCGCCAAACTGTCGATCGTGGGGCTTTTTTTGGTAGCTCACGGCCGCGTCAAGGTGGATGTTTTGCACGTAATCATACAATAATTATTATAATAATAATTTATCTTTGTGCAAGTAAACAGTAATAAAAAATAATTTCACTTAAGAAAGCACAAATAAGCATTAAAATGCAGACATATGTTTCGGGATTGCTTGGAATCCCCTTTTCATTGCGACAGGGAGCTTCTAGATGCAAAACATCCAAACGAAGCAGCTTATGGTGAAATTATTTTTTATTACTGCATACAATGATTGCTAGTCGATTTTTTAAATGTCGGCAATATTCGCACTGAATAGCGTGAGGCTCAGAAAGGGTCATTAAATTTTGAGGAAAGTTATTAAATAATTCAAAACCAGCATAAACTCTGTACATATCTTTTCTTTACCAATCTTAGCAGTGAAAAACTCGCTTGCTTCAAGAGGATGCGCCAATGAAACATTTTAAGTTATTGGCTTTAATAATTTCCACTTTTTAAAAATCTTAAAAATAAAATCATTAAAAAAAATTTTTTTCATGGCATAGTTTTTTTAAATATTTTTTTACTTATTTTTACATGCACACTTATTATTAATAAAAAATCTACATTTTAACCGAGTTTTACTTTTCCTTTGTTTTAAGATTTAATTAATTAGTTTTCTTGCTTTTGTCGCCGATTACTGTTCGTTATGAAATAAGAGCATTTCAATTTATGAAATTTTGAAATGAAATTGAGTTTTTAATTTTAGTTTGAAATGCTTAAAGTATATTACAAACCCAAAATTTTTTAATGAGCTAACAAGAATTTTTAGTAATGCAATAAGTGATTAAGTTAGCAAAACTAAGTAATAAATGCAAAATATTTGGGTAGGAAATGACTAGACATCTTTTTTTGAACCAATAAAACATGAAAATTTCTATGATATTGGTTCTCAATGCATTGCATAACTCGAAATTTCCCAAACATTTAGCAGTGTTGAGGAGGTTCCCGTACAATTCTGTGTTGGCGCGATTGCTCTCGACCTGTCTCTGTAAAACTCTCTTTCCTGCATCAATTTGCAGCCAACTGGGAAGTGTGGGGTTTTGAAACTGCTCCTTTTCTCACACTCTAAAAAACTTTCACCTTATATTTCGTTCCTTTCACATTAATCCATTACAGTTTCCTCACGTCAACAAAAATATTAAAATTCTTTAAATCTGAAAGTGACATTTCCTATATTTTCTATATTTTAAGGGATTATTTCTCAACTTTTTGAGAATGGCGACCCCCTAAAAGGCCAAAACCATGAAAAAAAAAAAAACACTTTGCTACCCCCTCGATGCAACGTTTTCGTTGTACAACACTGAATTTAGTAGCATTTACTCATAATTTTGTTTAATAAAATTATATTTTTTAATTTTTTTGTCAGCTTTCGAGACCCCTTGTCCCTAAACACGACCCTCAGGTTGAGAAACGAAACGTTGAGGAACGTCATTCTCATGTAACGCTGAGTCACAAAAGGACCTTCATTTTTTCTTGTTTGCGTCAGGATTTCCCGAAAACCGTAAATTTCAAGAATATTTTTGTAAAAATACTAATTACTACTTAAAATAATAATATGAGCGGTAAAAAGCAAATTCTCTCTTTCTCTTTGCTCTGCGTATGGTCATTAACCCGCGGTTACTTCCTAACAAAAAAAAAATAAATAAATAATGCGCGAGTCCCTTCAGAACTTATTTTCATAAGTAAACAGTCCAAATGTCAGAGCTTTTGACAAAACTATTCCTAATTGCTATTTTCTTGGAATATTATTTGGAGCCAACATACGCAAAATTTATCTCATTTACTCCATACTACTTTTGGTTAAAATAAACATAATGAAAGAACATTAGATGCATGTTAGGATTTGTTTTGAACATTACATTCTTAGTTCAACATAAACATGCATTTTTGTGGATTGTTAAAGTAATTGAATGAAACATCTAGCGATGACATAGTTAAATGAATAAAAACTCATAAGAAATTGAAGTAATAAATTTTTAATAGGAAGTAATGGTGAGATTATTTCGTATCAAGTTACATAGAAAAAAAATGTTACACAAACAAAATGTAAACTGATCTCAAACGGGCATAAAAAATAAAATAACGCACGGGCATGGGCAAACTTTCCGGTAACTTTCGCCCCCTTTCAGACACGGGCAAATGCGTGAATATGTGGTTAAAGTATGAAATTTTTCACAGCAAAGTATTACACATATTGGCGGCTTTGATGTTTTTCTTTATTGAGCAATATTTGTTTACTTGTTTTTGGGAGTTCATAATTCTGCAAAGGGTCTGTTTTTAGAGTTCAGAGTTTCGTGAAATATCAGTTTTTTTTAAGAGCTCAGAATGTTGTGAACAATCCCACAAGTAGCTCCATTTCCTTCTAAATCAGTGATCGCCAAACTGTCGATCGTGGGGCTATTTTTGGTAGCTCACGGCCGCGTCAAGGTGGATGTTTTGCACGTAATCATACAATAATTATTATAATAATAATTTATCTTTGTGCAAGTAAACAGTAATAAAAAATAATTTCACTTAAGAAAGCACAAATAAGCATTAAAATGCAGACATATGTTTCGGGATTGCTTGGAATCCCCTTTTCATTGCGACAGGGAGCTTCTAGATGCAAAACATCCAAACGAAGCAGCTTATGGTGAAATTATTTTTTATTACTGCATACAATGATTGCTAGTCGATTTTTTAAATGTCGGCAATATTCGCACTGAATAGCGTGAGGCTCAGAAAGGGTCATTAAATTTTGAGGAAAGTTATTAAATAATTCAAAACCAGCATAAACTCTGTACATATCTTTTCTTTACCAATCTTAGCAGTGAAAAACTCGCTTGCTTCAAGAGGATGCGCCAATGAAACATTTTAAGTTATTGGCTTTAATAATTTCCACTTTTTAAAAATCTTAAAAATAAAATCATTAAAAAATTTCTTTCATGGCATAGTTTTTTTAAATATTTTTTTACTTATTTTTACATGCACACTTATTATTAATAAAAAATCTACATTTTAACCGAGTTTTACTTTTCCTTTGTTTTAAGATTTAATTAATTAGTTTTCTTGCTTTTGTCGCCGATTACTGTTCGTTATGAAATAAGAGCATTTCAATTTATGAAATTTTGAAATGAAATTGAGTTTTTAATTTTAGTTTGAAATGCTTAAAGTATATTACACCAAATTTATTAATGAGCTAACAAGAATTTTTAGTAATGCAATAAGTGATTAAGTTAGCAAAACTAAGTAATAAATGCAAAATATTTGGGTAGGAAATGACTAGACATCTTTTTTAGAACCAATAAAACATGAAAATTTCTATGATATTGGTTCTCAATGCATTGCATAACTCGAAATTTCCCAAACATTTAGCAGTGTTGAGGAGGTTCCCGTACAATTCTGTGTTGGCGCGATTGCTCTCGACCTGTCTCTGTAAAACTCTCTTTCCTGCATCAATTTGCAGCCAACTGGGAAGTGTGTGTTTTGAAACTGCTCCTTTTCTCACACTCTAAAAAACTTTCACCTTATATTTCGTTCCTTTCACATTAATCCATTACAGTTTCCTCACGTCAACAAAAATATTAAAATTCTTTAAATCTGAAAGTGACATTTCCTATATTTTCTATATTTTAAGGGATTATTTCTCAACTTTTTGAGAATGGCGACCCCCTAAAAGGCCAAAACCATGAAAAAAAAAAAAACACTTTGCTACCCCCTCGATGCAACGTTTTCGTTGTACAACACTGAATTTAGTAGCATTTACTCATAATTTTGTTTAATAAAATTATATTTTTTAATTTTTTTGTCAGCTTTCGAGACCCCTTGTCCCTAAACACGACCCTCAGGTTGAGAAACGAAACGTTGAGGAACGTCATTCTCATGTAACGCTGAGTCACAAAAGGACCTTCATTTTTTCTTGTTTGCGTCAGGATTTCCCGAAAACCGTAAATTTCAAGAATATTTTTGTAAAAATACTAATTACTACTTAAAATAATAATATGAGCGGTAAAAAGCAAATTCTCTCTTTCTCTTTGCTCTGCGTATGGTCATTAACCCGCGGTTACTTCCTAACAAAAAAAAAATTAAATAAATAATGCGCGAGTCCCTTCAGAACTTATTTTCATAAGTAAACAGTCCAAATGTCGGAGCTTTTGACAAAACTATTCCTAATTGCTATTTTCTTGGAATATTATTTGGAGCCAACATACGCAAAATTTATCTCATTTACTCCATACTACTTTTGGTTAAAATAAACATAATGAAAGAACATTAGATGCATGTTAGGATTTGTTTTGAACATTACATTCTTAGTTCAACATAAACATGCATTTTTGTGGATTGTTAAAGTAATTGAATGAAACATCTAGCGATGACATAGTTAAATGAATAAAAACTCATAAGAAATTGAAGTAATAAATTTTTAATAGGAAGTAATGGTGAGATTATTTCGTATCAAGTTACATAGAGAAAAATGTTACACAAACAAAATGTAAACTGATCTCAAACGGGCATAAAAAATAAAATAACGCACGGGCATGGGCAAACTTTCCGGTAACTTTCGCCCCCTTTCAGACACGGGCAAATGCGTGAATATGTGGTTAAAGTATGAAATTTTTCACAGCAAAGTATTACACATATTGGCGGCTTTGATGTTTTTCTTTATTGAGCAATATTTGTTTACTTGTTTTTGGGAGTTCATAATTCTGCAAAGGGTCTGTTTTTAGAGTTCAGAGTTTCGTGAAATATCAGTTTTTTTTAAGAGCTCAGAATGTTGTGAACAATCCCACAAGTAGCTCCATTTCCTTCTAAATCAGTGATCGCCAAACTGTCGATCGTGGGGCTATTTTTGGTAGCTCACGGCCGCGTCAAGGTGGATGTTTTGCACGTAATCATACAATAATTATTATAATAATAATTTATCTTTGTGCAAGTAAACAGTAATAAAAAATAATTTCACTTAAGAAAGCACAAATAAGCATTAAAATGCAGACATATGTTTCGGGATTGCTTGGAATCCCCTTTTCATTGCGACAGGGAGCTTCTAGATGCAAAACATCCAAACGAAGCAGCTTATGGTGAAATTATTTTTTATTACTGCATACAATGATTGCTAGTCGATTTTTTAAATGTCGGCAATATTCGCACTGAATAGCGTGAGGCTCAGAAAGGGTCATTAAATTTTGAGGAAAGTTATTAAATAATTCAAAACCAGCATAAACTCTGTACATATCTTTTCTTTACCAATCTTAGCAGTGAAAAACTCGCTTGCTTCAAGAGGATGCGCCAATGAAACATTTTAAGTTATTGGCTTTAATAATTTCCACTTTTTAAAAATCTTAAAAATAAAATCATTAAAAAATTTCTTTCATGGCATAGTTTTTTTAAATATTTTTTTACTTATTTTTACATGCACACTTATTATTAATAAAAAATCTACATTTTAACCGAGTTTTACTTTTCCTTTGTTTTAAGATTTAATTAATTAGTTTTCTTGCTTTTGTCGCCGATTACTGTTCGTTATGAAATAAGAGCATTTCAATTTATGAAATTTTGAAATGAAATTGAGTTTTTAATTTTAGTTTGAAATGCTTAAAGTATATTACACCAAATTTATTAATGAGCTAACAAGAATTTTTAGTAATGCAATAAGTGATTAAGTTAGCAAAACTAAGTAATAAATGCAAAATATTTGGGTAGGAAATGACTAGACATCTTTTTTAGAACCAATAAAACATGAAAATTTCTATGATATTGGTTCTCAATGCATTGCATAACTCGAAATTTCCCAAACATTTAGCAGTGTTGAGGAGGTTCCCGTACAATTCTGTGTTGGCGCGATTGCTCTCGACCTGTCTCTGTAAAACTCTCTTTCCTGCATCAATTTGCAGCCAACTGGGAAGTGTGTGTTTTGAAACTGCTCCTTTTCTCACACTCTAAAAAACTTTCACCTTATATTTCGTTCCTTTCACATTAATCCATTACAGTTTCCTCACGTCAACAAAAATATTAAAATTCTTTAAATCTGAAAGTGACATTTCCTATATTTTCTATATTTTAAGGGATTATTTCTCAACTTTTTGAGAATGGCGACCCCCTAAAAGGCCAAAACCATGAAAAAAAAAAAAACACTTTGCTACCCCCTCGATGCAACGTTTTCGTTGTACAACACTGAATTTAGTAGCATTTACTCATAATTTTGTTTAATAAAATTATATTTTTTAATTTTTTTGTCAGCTTTCGAGACCCCTTGTCCCTAAACACGACCCTCAGGTTGAGAAACGAAACGTTGAGGAACGTCATTCTCATGTAACGCTGAGTCACAAAAGGACCTTCATTTTTTCTTGTTTGCGTCAGGATTTCCCGAAAACCGTAAATTTCAAGAATATTTTTGTAAAAATACTAATTACTACTTAAAATAATAATATGAGCGGTAAAAAGCAAATTCTCTCTTTCTCTTTGCTCTGCGTATGGTCATTAACCCGCGGTTACTTCCTAACAAAAAAAAAATTAAATAAATAATGCGCGAGTCCCTTCAGAACTTATTTTCATAAGTAAACAGTCCAAATGTCAGAGCTTTTGACAAAACTATTCCTAATTGCTATTTTCTTGGAATATTATTTGGAGCCAACATACGCAAAATTTATCTCATTTACTCCATACTACTTTTGGTTAAAATAAACATAATGAAAGAACATTAGATGCATGTTAGGATTTGTTTTGAACATTACATTCTTAGTTCAACATAAACATGCATTTTTGTGGATTGTTAAAGTAATTGAATGAAACATCTAGCGATGACATAGTTAAATGAATAAAAACTCATAAGAAATTGAAGTAATAAATTTTTAATAGGAAGTAATGGTGAGATTATTTCGTATCAAGTTACATAGAGAAAAATGTTACACAAACAAAATGTAAACTGATCTCAAACGGGCATAAAAAATAAAATAACGCACGGGCATGGGCAAACTTTCCGGTAACTTTCGCCCCCTTTCAGACACGGGCAAATGCGTGAATATGTGGTTAAAGTATGAAATTTTTCACAGCAAAGTATTACACATATTGGCGGCTTTGATGTTTTTCTTTATTGAGCAATATTTGTTTACTTGTTTTTGGGAGTTCATAATTCTGCAAAGGGTCTGTTTTTAGAGTTCAGAGTTTCGTGAAATATCAGTTTTTTTTAAGAGCTCAGAATGTTGTGAACAATCCCACAAGTAGCTCCATTTCCTTCTAAATCAGTGATCGCCAAACTGTCGATCGTGGGGCTATTTTTGGTAGCTCACGGCCGCGTCAAGGTGGATGTTTTGCACGTAATCATACAATAATTATTATAATAATAATTTATCTTTGTGCAAGTAAACAGTAATAAAAAATAATTTCACTTAAGAAAGCACAAATAAGCATTAAAATGCAGACATATGTTTCGGGATTGCTTGGAATCCCCTTTTCATTGCGACAGGGAGCTTCTAGATGCAAAACATCCAAACGAAGCAGCTTATGGTGAAATTATTTTTTATTACTGCATACAATGATTGCTAGTCGATTTTTTAAATGTCGGCAATATTCGCACTGAATAGCGTGAGGCTCAGAAAGGGTCATTAAATTTTGAGGAAAGTTATTAAATAATTCAAAACCAGCATAAACTCTGTACATATCTTTTCTTTACCAATCTTAGCAGTGAAAAACTCGCTTGCTTCAAGAGGATGCGCCAATGAAACATTTTAAGTTATTGGCTTTAATAATTTCCACTTTTTAAAAATCTTAAAAATAAAATCATTAAAAAATTTCTTTCATGGCATAGTTTTTTTAAATATTTTTTTACTTATTTTTACATGCACACTTATTATTAATAAAAAATCTAAATTTTAACCGAGTTTTACTTTTCCTTTGTTTTAAGATTTAATTAATTAGTTTTCTTGCTTTTGTCGCCGATTACTGTTCGTTATGAAATAAGAGCATTTCAATTTATGAAATTTTGAAATGAAATTGAGTTTTTAATTTTAGTTTGAAATGCTTAAAGTATATTACACCAAATTTATTAATGAGCTAACAAGAATTTTTAGTAATGCAATAAGTGATTAAGTTAGCAAAACTAAGTAATAAATGCAAAATATTTGGGTAGGAAATGACTAGACATCTTTTTTAGAACCAATAAAACATGAAAATTTCTATGATATTGGTTCTCAATGCATTGCATAACTCGAAATTTCCCAAACATTTAGCAGTGTTGAGGAGGTTCCCGTACAATTCTGTGTTGGCGCGATTGCTCTCGACCTGTCTCTGTAAAACTCTCTTTCCTGCATCAATTTGCAGCCAACTGGGAAGTGTGTGTTTTGAAACTGCTCCTTTTCTCACACTCTAAAAAACTTTCACCTTATATTTCGTTCCTTTCACATTAATCCATTACAGTTTCCTCACGTCAACAAAAATATTAAAATTCTTTAAATCTGAAAGTGACATTTCCTATATTTTCTATATTTTAAGGGATTATTTCTCAACTTTTTGAGAATGGCGACCCCCTAAAAGGCCAAAACCATGAAAAAAAAAAAAAAAACTTTGCTACCCCCTCGATGCAACGTTTTCGTTGTACAACACTGAATTTAGTAGCATTTACTCATAATTTTGTTTAATAAAATTATTTTTTTTAATTTTTTTGTCAGCTTTCGAGACCCCTTGTCCCTAAACACGACCCTCAGGTTGAGAAACGAAACGTTGAGGAACGTCATTCTCATGTAACGCTGAGTCACAAAAGGACCTTCATTTTTTCTTGTTTGCGTCAGGTTTTCCCGAAAACCGTAAATTTCAAGAATATTTTTGTAAAAATACTAATTACTACTTAAAATAATAATATGAGCGGTAAAAAGCAAATTCTCTCTTTCTCTTTGCTCTGCGTATGGTCATTAACCCGCGGTTACTTCCTAACAAAAAAAAAATTAAATAAATAATGCGCGAGTCCCTTCAGAACTTATTTTCATAAGTAAACAGTCCAAATGTCAGAGCTTTTGACAAAACTATTCCTAATTGCTATTTTCTTGGAATATTATTTGGAGCCAACATACGCAAAATTTATCTCATTTACTCCATACTATTTTTTAAATAAACATAATGAAAGAACATTAGATGCATGTTAGGATTTGTTTTGAACATTACATTCTTAGTTCAACATAAACATGCATTTTTGTGGATTGTTAAAGTAATTGAATGAAACATCTAGCGATGACATAGTTAAATGAATAAAAACTCATAAGAAATTGAAGTAATAAATTTTTAATAGGAAGTAATGGTGAGATTATTTCGTATCAAGTTACATAGAGAAAAATGTTACACAAACAAAATGTAAACTGATCTCAAACGGGCATAAAAAATAAAATAACGCACGGGCATGGGCAAACTTTCCGGTAACTTTCGCCCCCTTTCAGACACGGGCAAATGCGTGAATATGTGGTTAAAGTATGAAATTTTTCACAGCAAAGTATTACACATATTGGCGGCTTTGATGTTTTTCTTTATTGAGCAATATTTGTTTACTTGTTTTTGGGAGTTCATAATTCTAAAAAAAAAAAAAAAAAAAAAAAAAAAAAAAAAAAAAAAAAAAAAAAAAAAAAAAAAAAAAAAAAAAAAAAAAAAAAAAAAAAAAAAAAAAAAAAAAAAAAAAAAAAAAAAAAAAAAAAAAAAAAAAAAAAAAAAAAAAAAAAAAAAAAAAAAAAAAAAAAAAAAAAAAAAAAAAAAAAAAAAAAAAAAAAAAAAAAAAAAAAAAAAAAAAAAAAAAAAAAAAAAAAAAAAAAAAAAAAAAAAAAAAAAAAAAAAAAAAAAAAAAAAAAAAAAAAAAAAAAAAAAAAAAAAAAAAAAAAAAAAAAAAAAAAAAAAAAAAAAAAAAAAAAAAAAAAAAAAAAAAAAAAAAAAAAAAAAAAAAAAAAAAAAAAAAAAAAAAAAAAAAAAAAAAAAAAAAAAAAAAAAAAAAAAAAAAAAAAAAAAAAAAAAAAAAAAAAAAAAAAAAAAAAAAAACTGGGTTTATCGAAATATTTGTAAAAGCTGTGGACAGAGAAGGAAAGGCTTCTTGAATCTCGGGAACAAATTCAAAAATTTAAGTGATGCAGAAGTAAAAGAAAGGATTTTTATTGGCTCACAACTTAAGGAAGTCCTTTCATGATGAAGAGTGGGAAAACAAATAGTCGGAAGCCAAAAAATCCGTTTGGCTGGCGTTCAAATCAGTGTGCTCACGTTTTCTTAGGAATGAGAAAACTGAAAACTACGAAATTCTTGTTGGTGACATGATAAAATGCGTTTATGTTATTGGTTGCTATATTTCATTAAAACTACGCTGTTTGGACTCCCATATGGACTTCTTTGCTCAAACAACTGGCGCAATTAATGATGAGCATGGGGAAAGGTTTCATCAGGACATCTCTGTGTTTGAAAAGCGTTTCAGCGGTCAATAGAATGGAAGAATACGAATTGAATATTGTTAATCTGATATCAGGGCACAACAGCAGATGCCCACAAGATAAAACGGCCAAAAAAATTATTTTAGTGTTTGTGTTTTCAATAAGTAAGCCTCAGTTACATTCTTCTGTAACCAAATTGTATAAATATGAAGAGAGGGTCTCCAGCCAAAACGGTACGTGATGGACTATTTTGGTTTGGATATTTGAATCAAGCACGCTTTGTTTATATAGAATCAAATAGTTTCAAACTAAAGGACAAAAAAAAGTTCAACTTTGTTGCACAGTGATATCTTCAAACTTTACACACAAGCTTATTCTTCATGGCAATACAATATTCCATCCATTTTATAATTTATTATAACTTAAGTTATGAAAAATAATAATAATTTTGGCTCTGTAGCGGTGCGAGTTAGTGTGTGCTAGTCAGTGCTCAAAGAGCAATCCTTTCCTCTGCCCAGCGGCGCGCACTATGGGAAAGCGGTAAAGAACAAGGCCACAACCAAAAAGACCTCGGTTCGAATTCCGATCTCGGAATGGCCACTCTCGCACCTTTACAACTCTGAAGCAATTATCAGAATTAAACATACATGGTTTAAATCCTAATTAAAACGAATTATAATCGTAACTGAAATGTGCAATTTAGCTTTTAATTTGGAATTTTATTACCTCTCATCATAACAACTGTTTCAGTCGTGACCTTTGTATATAGCTCTTTATACTGGAATGTTGAGGAGTCAGCTGGGTCATAGCAGAGTCAGGAATGTGCGATAAACGGTTTCTGCTCTGCTGCAATCTTGCTGGTTTGCTTCGTGTCTCGAGAAGCAGGATAGAATACCTATACTGTACCAACGCCTCACTTCACCAGGGGAAAATCGTCTTCTTATACTGTATTGAAAAAGATAAAATGGGTGAAACTACTTCCGACCGGAGCCGCCACAGTTATCTCACTAATTTTCGATTGTCCCTTGTTTCGGTCCAAGTCAAAGAGAAATAATCGCTGCAGCCCCAACTAGACGACTGTGAATTCTGGTGCAACCGGTCGAGTTTCTGACCTATGGTCACAAAAACTCATCATTTCTTGATATAGCGTTCCGCTTTAATGGTCTCATGAACAATTTAATAGTGAGTGTTTATTCATATTCAGCACCTTTCTCAGACTATTTCAAATAGAAAAATTTCATTTAATTAATTGTTCTGGCTAAAAATTAGTTCTCTTCGTTTGATATTCAACTCGATATTTTTCAATACAGAATTCCTTCGTTAATATACATTCATGTCTTATAATAAATGCAATTCAAGGTCTGTTATTTGTTGTGCTTAATTTTCTATTCCGGGCTTGCCGGCAGAATGTTCCGTATCCAGGTTCTAGTTCATTAAGTTTCTCCGATTTATGTGTTTGACAGCTTTATTTAAGAAACTCATAACATAGCTTATTAACAATTTAAAAATACGCAAATACAGACATATATTCCCGTACTCTGCTAACTAAGCTATAACCCTAATAAAACGTAGAGAATAATTTACAATTATGAAGTTTAATGTCAAATATGTTATTACACCGTGTTAGAGGTGAGCGCAATTCACCATTATGTAGTTTAATGACAACTAGTTTATTACACCGTTATAGAGTATAGCCTAGTTTTGCATTATAAGATTAATGTGGAAAAGTTCAATAAATTGAGGAACCTTCTGCATTAAACTTAATGAAGGTAATTTAGCGACCGACCGACAACGATGAAATAGCCTTGTCGGCAGATCACGGGTGCAGAGTGGCGTATGAAGCGGGATCTAACCCGACATACGCAATAATATCTTTTTTTCATATATTTTTTTATGTTAGAAAAAACCGGGAAAGCTCTCGTAAACCACAGAAATTGAAGCCTAATTTACCGTTAATATATCACAGAAGGCTGGGTAATTTAACAGTTTAGCCACAAAACCCTTACTCACAGTGGTCCGAACCCGCACCATACGTCTCACTGCTCTGCGCTCTGCCAACTAAGAAATAATCCTGATTCAAAGTTGAGCCTAATTTACAATGCTGACTAGGTTATGGCACCGTTATAGAGTAGAGCCTAATTTAGCAATATTAATGCGGGAAAGTTCGGTAAATTATGAAACCTTCTACATTAAACCTAATCAAGGTAATTTAGGTGTAAACCTACAACGCTGTTATAGCCTAGTAGCAAAGCGCGGGAAGAGAGTGGCGTATGAAGAGAGTTCGAACCCCGCCGTACGCAATAGTAGCAATTTTAAAGAAAATGTAAAAAAAGGGGGGGGGGAGCTCTCGTAAAACGAAAAATTTGACACCAATTTACCTTTATTAGTTTTAACGTAGGGCTTGGTATTTTAACAGTTTCAGCGCAAATGTCAGCACCGAATTTGTAAGGGTTCGAACACGCGACATTTGTCTCACTGCTCCAGCGCTCTGCCAACTAAGCTATAAATGCAGTACAAAGGTGAGCCTCATTTACCAATATGAAGTTTATTCACAACTATGATATTACATCGTTAAAGTGTAGAGCATAATTTAACAATATCAAGTTTAATGCCAACTATTTTATTATTACGTTATTAGATGGGAGCCTAATTTAGCAAAATTAATGCGAGAAGGTTCAATAAAATATGGAACCTTCTATATGAAACCTAATGAAGGTAATTTAGGTCCAAACCTGCAACGGCGTAGCAGCTTAGTAGGCAGAGTACAGAAACAGAGTGGCGTATGGAGCGGAATCGAAAACTGACTTACGCAATAGTAGCTATTTTTTACAAAATGTTTTTAGAATAAGTTGACACACTTGTAAAGTACGAAAATTGCAGACCAGTTTTCCTTTATGAAGTTTAATATAGAAGGCTTGGTATTTAAACATTTTCAGCACAAAAGCCAGCACCGAGTTTGCAGGGGTTCGACCCCGCGCCATATGTGTTAGTGCTCCAGCGGTCTGCCAACTAAGCTATAACCGTGGTACCAACGTAAGATTAATTTATCATGATGAAGTTAAATACCAACTATGAAAACACCATTATTAGAGTAGAGCTTCTAAGTTAGCAATATATTTGAGGGAAGGTTCGATAAATTATGGAACCTTCTACATTAAACCTAATAAAGGTTATTTAGGTCCCAACCTGCAACGGCGTATCTGCTTAGTAGGTAGAGCGCAGGGACAGAGTGGCGTTTGGAGCGGGTTCGAAACCTAACTTACGCAATTGTAGCTGTTTTTCGCAAAATGTAATAAAAATCAGTGGACGCTCATGTAAAGTACGAAAATTGAAGATAAGTTTTCCTTTATTATATTATAACGTAGAAGGCTTGGTATTTTAATATTTTCAGTACAAAAGCCAGCATCGAGTTTGTAGGGGTTCGAACCCGTGCAATATGTCTCACTGCAAAAGCGCTGTGCCAACTAAGCTATAACCATAGTACAGACGTACGATTAATATATACCATGGTGAAGTTTAATGCCAACTACGTTATTATACCGTTATTAGAGTAGAGCCTAATTTAGCAATATTAATGCGGGAAAGTTCGGTAATTTATGGAACCTTCTACATTAAACCTAACGAAGGGAATTTAGGTCCCAACCAGCAACGGCGTAACAGCTTAGTAGGTAGAGTGCAGGAACAGAGTGGCGAATAGAGCGGGTTCGAAATCTGACTTACGCCATAGTAGATATATTTTACAAAATTTTTTTAAAAATCATTTTACGGTCTTGTAAAGTACGAAAATTGAAGACCAGTTTATCTTTATTAATTTTAATGTAGAAGGCTTGCTATTTTTACATTGACAGTACAAAAGCCTGCATCGAGATTGTAGGGGTTCGAACCCGCACCATATGTCTCATTGCAACAGCTCTCTGCCAACTAAGCTATAACAGCGGTACATATGTAAGATTAATTTATCATGATGAAGTTTAATGCCAACAGTGTCAACACCGTTATTAGAGTACAGCATCTAAGTTAGCAATATATCTGAGGGAAGGTTCGGTAAATTGTGGAACCTTCCACATTAAACCTAATAAAGGTAATTTAGGTCCCACCCAACAACGGCGTAACAGATTAGCAGGTAGAGTGCATGAACAGAGTGGCGAATGGAGCGGGTTCGAAACCTGACTTACGCAACGGAAGAGCTTTTTTACAAAATGTTATAAAAATCAGTGGACGCTCTTGTAAAGTACGAAAATTGAAGACCAGTTTTTCTTTATCAATTTTAACGTAGAAGGCTTGGTATTTTAAGAGTGTCAGTAGAAAAGCCAGCACCGAATATGCTGGGGTTCGAACCCGCGCCATTTGTCTCACTGCTCCAGTGCTCTGATAACTAAGCCATAACCGCGGTACAAAGAGAAGATTATTTAGCATGCTGAAGTTTATTGCGAACTATGTCAATACCGCTATTAGCGCAGAGCCTAATTCAGCAATATTAATGCGGAAAGCTCGGTAATTTGTGGAACCTTCTACATTAAACCTAATAAATGTTATTATTATATTTCCAACTATGATGATTAGGAAAGTCTAAATGGCAACGGCTAGAAACTGTTGACAATCGAGCGACTCTCATCAACTACGCATCGTTCGTATGAACGTTCTCTAAGAAACGTTAGATTCCTATTTAACATGTATATCAAAATCTATCAAAATCAAAATTATTAATTATATATTGTGTGATAAGTGTGCAGTAATAAATGTGTTTGTGTTATAATAACTGTTTCATCATGTATATATATATAAATATGCCACTCAACCACCTAAAAGATACAACAAAGATTGGCGACGAAAGGTAAAGCATTTTATTAAGTAGCACTTGGATTTTATTTCTATATAGTTTCAATTTTGTGTATCAAATATATCAAATAATATGGATGCGGAGCAATTAAAACTGCTTATTGAAGCAATGAACAAAAATCAACAACTCTTGATCGAGCAACTGGTTTCGGTTTCGAAACCGCCATTAGCAGACAATGCAACGGCCGCTCCCGTCATAAACATTTCACATGTTCCTCCGTTTGAAAACTTTGATTCAAGGAAAGAAAATTTCAAATATTACAAACAACGTTTTGAAAATTATTTAATTTTGAAGAATTTATTTGATGATAAGCCAAAATGTGTTTAAATGTTATTAAATTCTATAGGAGCATCTAGTTATAATATTCTTGTTTCCTTAACCGCGCCAAGAATGCCAAATGACCTTGAGTATGATGCGCTACTCACGGTCTTGGAAAGTCATTTATCACCCAAGAGAAGCTCATTAGTGTCACAGCATTACTTTTTATCCACTTATCAAAAGAAGGATAGCTCTATTTCTGATTATGTAGCGGATTTGCGTCGCGATATCGCTGAGTGCGAATTCAACGTAACTTGTGAATGCAGTAAAAAAGTATCCGTCACAGATATATTTCTTCGAGCACAATTTATTCGAGGCATTAAAGACAGTTGGATTAAAGAACAGATTTTCTAGTCTGAACTGACTAATTTCTATGATATCATTGCTAAAGCTATAGCGCTTGAAGCTTCAAAAATCTAAAGTCGTGAATTATCAAAGCCTGTGTCACGAAGTATCAACACTTCTGAGTCTGAGGATATCAATAAAACTTCTAAAACACAACACCGGCAATCAAAGAGCACTAATCCTTCATTTAAAAATCTCAACATTAATAGAAATAAATCAGATAAAAAGCACTATGAAAATTAAATCCAAAACCTATTGACAACGTAAAATTAGGAATAAAGAATTTATGCCTCCGTTGCGGGCGTGATAACCATCTATGTAAAGACTGCCGAAGCAACCCCGCTAGCTTAAAGTGCAACTCATGTAAATTAAAAGGACATGTTCAGAAAGTATGTATCAAAACCCTCCTCAATAACCAGTCATCAAATAAAACCTTTAAAGGATCTACACATCAAGTTAAAACTTCTAACAATATGTTCGTCAATACGGTTGTTGATATTCATGACAATCAAATCTCAGATGTAGCAGAGGATGCAAAGAAGTATTTTTCATGAATCAAAATAGAAAATCGTTTCCAAAAATTTGAAGTCGACACAGGAGCAGGATACACGCTCATACCGGAAACAGAATTCAAAAAACTAAATATAAGAAAGCGACTTCAACCAACCGACATCAAATTCCGGTCTTATACCGAAAATGTACTTTTACCATTAGGTAAAGTCCGGGTTAAAGTTCAATACCGGAACTGTAAATCGAATGAAGATTTATACGTTGTTCCCGATGGGTATGAAGCACTTCTGGGAAGAGTTTGGGTTAGACATCTCAATTTAAATCTAAGTGAGGTAGATAAAGCCCAAGAAAGTAAAATTGAACATAAAATATCAACTATCAAAAATATCACTGACATAGAAGCAATATTTCCAGATATATTCGAGCAGAAGATCGGCTGCGTACCAAATTTCGTCATCAGTTTAAAATTACGCGAAGGAGCGAAACCAGTCTACATTCCAGAACGAATCGTGCCTTACGCCTTGCGGGAGAAGGTTGAAAAAGAACTAAATGATCTTGAATCCGCCGGGATAATTACAAAATCAAGTACCAGTGACTGGGATCACCTTTAGTTGTAATTTCTAAAAGAGATCGCTCTGTTCGACTTTGTGTTGATTATAAGGTAGGGGTAAATGATCTACTTGTGAACGCACATTACCCGATAAAGAAAATTGAGAATGTTTTAGACAGCCTGAAAAATTCCAAATATTTCTGCAAGTTAGACCTTTTTAAAGCTTATCTTCACTTAAACACAGATGAAGAAAGCAGCATAGTGCAAACAATTTCAACTCACCGAGGAACTTATAGAATGAACAGATTGAGCTTTGGTATAAAAACGGCACCAGCAGAATTTAATCGAGTTATTGACCAAATTTTGAACGGACTACCAAAGACAATAGCTTACTTTGACGACATTGTAGTCCACGGGATTACAAAAACTGAATGCACAGAAAATCTTTTTCGCGTGCTTAGAAAGATTGCGAGAATATGACTTGCATTTAAACAGAAACAAATGTACCTTTTTCCAAACTCGCATTGAGTATTTAGGTCATGTGATTGAGAATAATAAAATATCAAAATCGCCATCTAAAATCGAAGCTATACAGCAGATACCTAGACCAATGTCAAGAATTGCGCCGATTTTTGGGTATGGTCACTTATTATTCTCGATTCATACCAAATGTTTCTACTATTACTTATCCATTACGCAAACTACTTCGAAAGCATCAGAAGTTTCTATGAACTGCAGAATGTCAGAAAGCGTTCATCCATCTCAAGAAAGAAATATCAAGTGACAGAGTGCTTGTGCCCTTTGATCCAGAATTACCTGTAGTACTGGTGACAGATGCAAGTCCAACTGGAATTGCTGCAGTATTGTCACATACTATAGACGATGTTGAGAAACCGATCGCTTTTGCTTCCCGTTCGTTAACGGATGCGGAGAAAAAATTATTCTCAACTCGATCGTGAAGCCTTAGCAATCGCTTTCGGAGTCGATCACTTCTTTGAATACCTCTGTGGTCAACATTTCATATGAATAACAGATAACTAACCAGTATCAAGAATCATTCATAGGAAAACGAGTTTACCCAAAATGACATCAGCTCGACTTTTGCGTTATGCCTCCTATTTATCAGGTTTTGACTATACAGTAAAATTTAGAAAAGGATTGGAAAACCAAAACGCAGATTGCTTATCTAGAGCACCTATCGAACAAAGTTATGTATTAACTGATATGTGTTTTAACGAAGAAGTTCATCAAGTATGTGCATCAGCTGTTTTTGAGATATCAAATGAAACCTTAACTGCTGATGTAATTATAAAAGAAACAGATAAAGATCTGGAATTGTCAAAAATTAAGCAGGAACTTCAAGAAAATTCTATTGAGAGTGATTACGTTTTAGATAATGGTATCTTGTTCAAAAGCAATCGAGTTGTAATTCCAAAAAGCCTTCAACCTGAGGTATTGAAAGAACTTCATTCCACGCACGTTGGAATTACAAAAATAAAGCAGTTAGCCCGTCGTTATTGTATATGGAAAAACATAGACAAAGACATAGAAAAGCTAGTGAAATCTCGTCAAGAATGTTCAAAATTCAAGCATGGTCCTGCAAAGGCACCCGTGCATCATTGGAATGCACCTTGTGAAAATTGGGACCGCATCCATATCGACTATGCCGGACCATTCCAAGGTTTCCATTTTCTATTAGCAATACATGCTAAATCACGCTGGGCAGAAATTAAAGTGATAAGAAATGCACCAAATACAGAAATCACCATGAAGTTACTCAACGAAATATTTTCAATTCACGGATATCTACTAGTCATGGTTTCCGATAATGCATCAATTTTTACAAATGATCTCTTCAAATCTTTCTGCCGCACAAATGGAATAAAGCAAAAATTTATTGCACCAGGACGTCCAGCAACAAACGGGCTTGCTGAGCGTAACGTTCACACATTAAAGGATCGTCTCAAAACTATGACCATCTGAAAACCTTCCAATCAGCTTAAAAATTCAGAAGATTCCTTTCCGCTACAGAGCAACTCCCTTGGCAAATGGATCATCACCTGCAGAGATGTACCTTCACCGAAAAAGGCGCATAAAGCTTGACGCCCTGTTTCCCTATCAAGAAAATAAGTCCTCACAAGAGATAAAACCCCACACTCGAAACATTCCAGTGGGGGAGAGAGTGCGATCTAAATTCTTCTTACAAAACAAAGTCACGTGGAAACTAGGAACAATAACAAGGAAACTGGGTCATCTCCATTACATTGTACAGTTGGATGAAGGAAGGAAAATAAAAAGACAACTAACATGAGATCCATCAAGCTCAAACTCAAGCTCCAGAGCACATACGGAAGATTACGATTACCATCAAGTCTTTCCGAAATCTACTGTTCCCGACTCCGATGAACCACAGGGACCGGAACAGCAGGAGACACCTATCGATTCCTCCCCAGCAGTACGACGATCAAACAGAGCGAGGCACATGACTGGATATTTAAGAGATTATCAATTATATTAATTCTCCATTTGTGTCATTCATCATTTTTCTTTTTTTGCATATATGTTTTTTATTAAGTGGGGGAGAACTATTATATTTCCAACTATGATGATTAGGAAAGTCTAAATGGCAACGGCTAGAACTGTTGACAATCGAGCGACTCTCATCAACTACGCATCGCTCTAGGGGCCTCGGTGGCCGAGCGGTCTTAGTACCAGTTTCCGCCCGCTGCTTGCGCACAGTAACGAGGTCGTGGGTTCGATTCCCACCTTGCCCTGGGTGTATTTCTGTTATTTCCTCTCTTTGTGATGTAATAAAATCTTTCATGTATTGTCTTGTGCTATCTGTCATATTAGACGACAGTTCATAAGCGAGTCCCGAGACTAAGCACACGAACTGGAAAATAAATGTAATTCAATCCAATCCAACGCATCGCTCGTATGAACGTTCTCAAAGAAATGTTCTATTCCTATTTAACATGTATATCAAAAGCTATCAAAATTATTAATTATATATTGTGTGATAAGTGTGCAGTAATAAATGTGTTTGTGTTATAATAACTGTTTCATCATATATATATATAAAAATATGCCACTCACCACCTAAAAGATGCAACAGTTCTTTAGGTCTCAACCTGCAACGGCGTAACAGGTTAGCAGTTGAGTACAGGAACAGAGTGGCGTATGGAGCGGGTTCGAAACCTGACGTACGCAATAGTAGAAATTTTTCACAAAATGTTATAAAAATCAGTGGACGCTCTTGTAAAGTACGAAAATTGAAGACCAGTTTTTCTTTATTAATTTAAAGGTAGAAGGGTTGGTATTTTAACAGTTTCAGTACAAAAGCCAGCACCAAATTTGCGCCATATGTCTCTCTGCTCCAGCTCTCTGCCAACTAAGCTCTAACCGTGGTACAAAGGGAAGATTATTTATCGTGGTGAAGTTTAATGCCAACTACATCAATACCGTTTTTAGCGTAGAGCCTAATTTAGCAATATTAATGCGGGAAAGTTCGGTAATTTATGGAACCTTCTTCATTAAACCTAACGAGGGAATTTAGGTTCCAACCCGCAACGGCGTATCTGCTTAGTATGTAGAGTGCAGGAACAGAGTGCCGAATAGAGCGGGTTCGAAACCTTACTTACTCAATAGTAGATATTTCTTACAAATTTTTTTAAAAATCAGTGGACGCGCTTGTAAAGTACGAAAAATGAAGACCAGTTTTTCTTTATTAATTTTAATATAGAAGGCTTGCTATTTTTACGTTTTCAGTACAAATGCCTGCATCGAGATTGTAGGGGTTCAAACCCGCGCCAAATGTGTCACTGCAACAGCGCTCTGCCAACTAAGCTATAACCGTGATACATAGGTATGATTAATTTATCATGATGAAGTTTAATGCCAACAGTGTCAACACCGTTATTAAAGTAGACCCTCTCTAAGTTAGCAATATATTTGAGGAAAGGGTCGGTAAATTATGGAACCTTCTACAATAAACCTAATGAAGGTTATTTCGATCCCAACCTGCATTTGCGTAACAGCTTAGTAGGTAGAGCACAGGAACAGAATGGCGTATGGAGCGGGTTCGAAACCTGACGTACGCAATAGTAGAAATTTTTCACAAAATGTTATAAAAATCAGTGGACGCCCTTGTAAAGTACGAAAATTGAAGACCAGTTTCTCTTTATTAATTTTAACGTAGAAGGATTCCTATTTTAACATTTTCAGTACAAAAGCCTGCATCGAGATTGTAGGGGTTCGAACCCGCGCCTTAAGTCTTACTGCAACAGCGATCTGCCAACTGAGCTATAACCGTGGTACATAGGTAAGATTAACTTATCATGATGAAGTTTACTGCCAACAGTGTCAACACCGTTATTAGCGAAGAGCCTCTAAGTTAGCAATATATTTGACGGAAGGTTCGGTAAATTATGGAACCTTCTACATTAAGCCTAATAAAGGTTATTTAGGTAACAACCTGCAACGGCGTGACAGCTTAGTAGATAGTGTACAGGTACAGAGTGGCGTATGGAGCAGGTTCTAAACCCGACTTGCGCAACAGTAGATATTTTTCACAAAATGTTATAAACATCAGTGGACGCTCTTGTAAAATTGAAGAACAGATTTTCTTTATTAATTTAAACGTTGAAGGCTTGGTATTTTAACAGATTCAGTACAAAAGCGAGCACCGAGTTTGTAGGGATTCGAACCCGCGCCTTATGTCTCGCTGCACCAGCTCTCTGCCAACTAAGCTATAACCATGGTGCAAAGCTAAAATTAATTTATCATGATGAAGTTTCAGGCCAACTATGTCAATATCGTTATTGGAGTAGAGCCTAAGTTAGCAATATATTTGAGGGAAGGTTCAGTAAATTATGGAACTTTCTACATCAAACCTAATGAAGGTTATTTAGGTAGCAACCTGCAACGGCGTAACAACTTAGCAGTAGAGTACAGGAACAGAGTTGCGTATGGAACGGGTTTGAAACCTGACTTACGCAACTGCAGCTATTTTACACAAAATGTTATAAAATTCAGTGGACGCTCTTGAAAAGTACGAAGCTTGAAGACTAGATTTTCTTTATTAATTTAAACGTAGAGGGCTTGGAATTTTAACAGTTTCAACACAAAAGCCTGCACCGAATCCGTTGGGGTTCGAACCCGCGCCATATGTCTCACTGCTCCAGCGCTCTGCCAACTAAGCTCAAAGGGAAGATTATTTATCATGATGAAGTCTAATGCCATATACTTTATTATACCGTTATTACAGTAGAGCCTAATTCAGCAATATATTTGTGGGAAGGTTCGGTAAGTTATGGAACCTTCTACATTAAACCTAATGAAGGTTAATTAAGTGCTACCTGCAACGGCGTGCCAGCTTAGCAGGTAGAGTACAGGAACAGAGTGGCGTATGGAGCGGGTTTGAAACTTGACTTACGCAAAAGTAGATATTTTTCCCAAAATGCTATAAAAATCCGTGGACGCTCTTGTAAAGAACGAAAATTGAAGACCAGTTTTTTTTTTTTAATTTTAAGGTAGAAGGCTTGGTATTTTAGCAGTTTCAGTACAAAAGCCAGCATCGAGTTTGTAGGGGATCGAACCCGCGCCATATGTCTCGCTGCTCCAGCTCTCTGCCAACTAAGCTGTAACCGTTGTACAAAGTGAAGATTATTTATCATGATGAAGTTTAATGCCAACTATATCAATACCGTTATTAGCGTAGAGCCTAATTTAGCAATATTAATGCGGAAAAGTTCGGTAATTTATGGAATCTTCTACATTAAACCTAAAAAAGGTAATTTAAGTTCCACCCAACAACGGTGTAACAGCTTAGCAGGTAGAGTGCAATAACAGAGTGGCGAATGGAGCGGGTTCGAAACTTGACTTACGCAAAAGTAGATATTTTTCCCAAAATGCTATAAAAATCCGTGGACGCTCTTGTAAGGAACGAAAATTGAAGACCAGTTTTTCTTTATTAATTTTAAGGTAGAAGGCTTGGTATTTTAGCTGTTTCAGTACAAAAGCCAGCATCGAGTTTGTAGGGGATCGAACTCGCGCCAAATGTCTCGCTGCTCCAGCTCTCTGCCAACTAAGCTGTAACCGTGGTACAAAGTGTGGCGAAATCTACTGCAACCGTACCTGTAACCGTATCAGCTATATAAGTGGCAGTGCAGAGCTTAACTGGCTGAACCACTGATACTCCGGATGTTGTATGTTGAAGGCAACCAGGCCTGATAATACTGGTTCTTCAGAATACAGGTGTATTTAAATGTAGCTGCATTTCCTGAGATTTAAACATAGGTTTACACGTATTTAACATGGTGCAACGGCCGAAAACTATTGTTGAAGTAATTTATACCCGTAGGCATCTAGCACGTGCAAGGCAAGAGGAATAATTTGCTTTTTGAGTTTTTAATTGTAGTTGGTCTCGCTTGACGTGTTGGAATTCGCTCTTTGTGTGCTCATTTGTTCAGCGAATAAGGGTCTCAATGGCGGAAGAGGAAAGGCTGAAGCAAAAGGGAACTATTGAAAGGTCTAATACGACCAAGTTAATAAAATAATTAATAGTTTGATGGAAGATACTAACATAAATGTTGAGGATTTAGAGGAAATCTTAGTAAATATCACTGATAAGAATAACAAGTTAAAACTATTGAATGATCAAATAGAAAGTTTAATAGACTTAACTTCGTTTGAAAAAGATATATCGTCCAGCGATGAATATCAAGAAAGTTGTACTAAATGTATATTAAAACTACAACGTTGTATTAAAAGTAAACAAATAAATGAAACTGTTACTATTCCAGAATTAAATGAAACATAATCTTCTAACTTATATTTTACAGGTAATAGTAAAGCAAATACGGTCAAATTGCCGAAATTAGTTATAAAGACATTTTCCGGTAATCCAATGCAATGGAATAAATTTTGGAATTCCTTTGACGGTACAATTCATAAAAATACACAACTGTCTAAAATTGAAAAATTTACTTATCTAAAAACGTATTTGACTGGTCGTGCTCTTAATGTTGTTTCTGGGTTTGAGTTAACAGATGAAAATTATGTTGGTTGCGTTAAATTATTAAAAGAGAGATTTGGCAGAAAAGATGTTAAAATTAATTCATTCATGAATAAAATTCTAAACTTACCCAGTATTAAAAGTTCACATAATTTTGTTGCTTTGAGAGAATTGTTTGATGAACTTGATATAACTAGTAGAAATTTAGAATCGATGGGTGTGAAATCGGAGTCTTATGGCATTCTTTTAATGGCTATTATTTTGAACTTATTACCTGAAGACCTCGTTCTGGATTTTAGCCGAAGGAAATTAAATAGAAATATAATTGATATTTCTGAACTGATTGTTTTTTTGAGAAATGAAATCGAATGCAGAGAATCGCTATCGTTTTTACGCGAGAAAAAAAAATCAATATCACAATCGAAGCCATGGTCAGTACAATCGTGAACATGAGACTTTTTATAGGAGCACACCTTCTGCGAATTCTCTCAGTGTATCGCAGCCCATGTGCATTTTCTGTAATGACCCACATGAATGTAGAGATTGCGAAATGCCTCCCCTAGAAAAATTAAAATTTCTAAAAAACTTTAATCGTTGTTTTAAGTGTTTTAAAAGATTTCACGTGAGTAAAAACTGTAAAATAAATAAGAATCCATGTTTTAAATGTAAAAGCCAAAATCATCATGACTCTATTTGCTTGAGTACAGGAGAACCTAGATTTAGAGGTCATGGGGCATGTGGTGCTGTTGAGAATCTTGACAAATCATCTGAATTGGGTGTTTTGGAAGAAAATGAATTGTGAAAATCCGGAAACTCTTCCATAACAAATTCTATTTCACAAACGAATAATCCTCTCTGTCCAAAGAACGTTTATTTGCAGACGTGCACTGTTGAAATTAATTCTAAATTTAATACTAAAATTCTTTTGGATAATGGTTCCCAACGGACCTTTATTACCGATAATTTAGCAACTAAGTTGGGGTTGAAACCAATAGGCCATGAACTATTAACTGTTTATTCGTTCGGAATGCAAAGGTCAACGGCTTATCCCGTTGTAGAATTTGAATTAAACAAAAAAAGAACTCAATTTAAGAGAAAAATTCAGGCTCCAGTTACGCAACGAATTACAGGTGCTTTAGTTGGCGGGCCGGATCCCAAAATTGTAGATTTTATGTTACAGCAAGGGCTGAAAAGGGCTGATTCTGGTACAGAGGGAGAGATTATAAATATACTCATAGGGTCCGATTTGTTCTGGGACTTTATTTTGAGTGGGAGGATTAAAATTGATAGGAGGTTAAGTGCAATAGAAACTGTTTTTGGATGGGTTATAGCAGGGTCACAGCTGAGATCCATTCGCAGCTGTTCGCAAAATATAGCGGTAATAGAAAATATGGAGGAGCTCAGGGGCCTAAGAAAATTTTGGGAGCTTGATTCTTTGGGAATTTCTAATGAAAATGAAAAGATTTCACACAGTGAAAGGGAATTAATAGAGCAATTTGAAACTAATTTAACCTTTAACAAGAAGTTCCGTCTAGAACTATACGAGCCTACTTTCCCGTATACACCCAATTCAAATTTATAATCTAGCTATCTCTTTCTCTCTCTTTCTTATTTATCTTTAGTTCTAATTATTGAAAATATACCTTTTTCAACGGATAATACATATTCATTCACTCACTCATTCATTCTTTCATTTATTCAGCCATGCATTTATTCATTCATTCGTTACCTCATTCAAGTGTTTATTCATTCATTTACGCATTCATGTATTTATTCACTCATTTATTTATATTTTCATTTATTCAATAATTTATTCATTCATTCTTTTCCTCATTCATTTATTCATTGATTTATTCTTTCACTCTTTCATTTATTCATTGATTTATTCTTTCACTCTTTCATTTATTCATTCATTCATTATTTCACTCATTGAGTCACTGAGAAATATCCTTGAAAATCCCGATCAAAAAATTTCATAGCAAAATAGGCTCGTAAGTTCTGGATAAACTTTCTATTTCTACATGTTCTACGTTATAAGAGCTTTCCGATAAAGTTTGTTCCAAGCAAATCGGTCCGTTAGATCAGGATTTATATAGGGTTGAAATTTCCCCGTAAGCCCTGTGCTAATTTTTTGAACTGTTCAAAAATGAACAAAAACTGTTCAAATCAATATTTCACGCCGAGAACTCCTTTCAATAAGCTTGCAATAGGAACTTGGCTCTTGTGCCCAGAGTTTACAGAATTTGCTTCAATTTTGTCCATAGGCGCTAATGTTAAAATTTTTTTAACTGTTCAAAATTGAACAAAAAATTGTTCGAATCAAAAAGTGAAATATAGAAATGAGATGTCCTCGCCGAGATCTTTCGAATGCAAAAAGAATTTTTCCAATCGGACAATTCGTTCAAAAGTTATTAGGGGGGGACACACCGATAGACAAGACAGACCGACAGACCGACAGACAGACAGACAGACCGACAGACAGACAGACAGACCGACAGACAGACAGACAGACCGACAGACACACTTTTTCCCCATCTCAATACCCTACTTTCAAATTTTTTATTTTTCAATCTTTATTTAATTACTTCACTTATTTTTGACTTTTCTTGATTTTTAACGATATTTTCACGATACATTAAGTCTTCTTTCATGCTTTATTATTTTTTTTTTTACTTTTACGGGAAAGTAGGCTAAAAACGGCAGGAATGAGGCTTAGTTACCTTGGGAATGTAACCCTGAGAAGCTGAATTGTAATTTTGAAAATTCAAAAAAACGGTTTCAAACTTCAAAACGCAGATTAACTAGAGATAAACAAATATTTGATGAGTACAGGGAAATTATGCTGGACCAGATTAGGGATAAAATTGTAGAAGAATGTAATGATTTGGTACTTTTGTCCGGCTACTATATGCCTCATAGACCTGTTATAAGGCCGGAGAAAGATACTTCCCGCGTGAGAATTGTTTTCGACGCATCCTGCAAGGAAAAGAGTTCATGGTCTTTAAATGAATTATTAGCTCGTGGGCCAAATTTAAACTCTACTTTATTGGATATAATACTTAAATTCAGGAAGCATGAAATTGCGTTCACTAGTGATATTGAGAAAGCATTTTTGAATATAGGTATAGTTAAAGAAGACCGAAAATATTTAAAATTACTATGGTTCGATGAGGAAAATTACGAATCCTTTCGTTATGAATATGCGGCGTTTACCATTTTTAGTCACAAGCAGTCCGTTTATATTAGCTGCTACTTTTAAAAAAACACCTTAAACAGTATCGTGCAGTATATCCTGAATGCGTTGATATGTTAAATTCTTCTCTTTATGTAGTTGATCTTTATTTTGGGTCAAACAGTGTTGAGAATGCGTATCGGCTGTCGTTTGACGCGGTTAATATTTTAAAACATGCTGGAATGAATTTACGTAAATTTAACATCAATTCAAAGGAATTGAAAGAATTATGGTTCCAGAATGACATAGCTGTTAGTGACTCTTTTGCAGGTGCTAAAATATTGGGCCTCATCTGGAATACTGAACAAGATTTGATCAGAATTGAATCTGATTCATTACAGCAAAGTGTATTGGAATATAAAACTGCAACCAAACGATCAATTCTTTAACTGGCAGGTAAAATATATGATCCAGTCGGGTATATATCTCCCTTCATTGTCATAATTAAAATTCTGTTGCAAAAACTGTGGGTTAATGGTTACGATTGGGATCAAAATATTTCTCTAGACTTAGAAACTGAATTTGAAAAAATAAAATTGGAGATAAGGGACTTGAATGTAGTGTCAGTTGCTAGAAAATATTCCAGAGATTATGATTTCGAAAGAGAAATATCTATTCACATTTTTGGAGACGCTAGTGAGAAAGTCTTTGGCGTGGTGGCCTATTTTCGGTACTGCGATAAAAATGATGAGGTCAAGACAAGCTTTATAATTTCGAAGAGCAGAGTTGCTCTCAAAACCTTAACGTTATCTCGTCTAGAGTTAGTGGCAGCAACGATTGCAGCAAGACTTTGTAAATATTTATCAGAAGTGTTTTATGTTATCTGCAGAAGATTCTGTCTTTGGTCTGATTCCAGCATTGTTATTTATTGGATTAAAAATTCTTCCAAGCCATGGAAGCCCTTTGTTAAAAATAGGGTTACAGAAATTCTGGCAGTTACGGACCCAAATTCCTGGCACCATTGCCCAGGACGGTTGAATCCGGCCGATCGCCTTACTAGAGAACTTTCTATGCACGATCTTGCCAAGGACGACATGTGGTGGTCTGGACCAGGCTGGCTGAAGGAAGGTATCGGTAAATGGCCGAAAGAAATCGTAGAACCAGAGGAAATAAGCTGAAAAATTTAGAGGCTAGATCAAGAGCAACAGTACAGAACCTTTGTTTACTGGATTCTAGAGATCCACTTGTAAAGTTAGAAGACTTTCATTCTCTGTTGAAGGTAAGGCGAATCATTTCTTGGATCAATCGTTTTATTCATAATTGCAGAAATAAATCTAGGGTTGAGGGTCCTTTGTGCGCAGAAGAATTTTGCAAGGCAGAAAATTATTTAATCAGGGAAGTACAGAAACAATACTATGAGAAAGAAATAGACCAGTTGAGTGGACAAAGGCAATTATCAAAAGACTCCGAGATCTATAATTTACGTCCGTATTTGAGTAATGGTGAATTATTGAGAGTTGGAAGTCGACTTAACGAAGCTACACTTTCGTATGATACAACAAATCCTATTATTATACCCAAACAATCCAAATTAGCAGAACTTATAGTAAATGAAAATCATATCAGAAGGTTGCATGGGGGAATAAGTCTTGCTCTGCCGCAAATCCGAAGGAGATACTGGATACCGCAAGGTAGTAAAAAAGGTTATTAGTAAATATTTAGTGTGCAGAAGATACTCTGTTAAGCATGCGAATCAACTGTCAGGACAGTTACCACTCGATAGAATCACGGAAACCCCGCCCTTTACTGTTATTGGTGTGGATTTTACAGGCCCAATTTACGTAAAATTGGAAAAAGAAGCCGAAAAGGCGTACATAGTTCTCTTCACTTGCGCGGTTACACGTGCCGTACATCTAGAATTGGTATCCGGATTGTCTACAAGAAAGTTCATTTTGGCACTTAGGCGATTCCTTGCAAGGAGGGGGAACTGCAAGACAATTTACTCAGACAATGCTTCGACTTTTAAATGTGCAAGTAAAGAGTTACAGCACTTTTTCAACATAATAAAGGGAGAGGAATTTTGAGACTTCGTATCGTGAGAAGGGATTGCATGGAAATTCATTCTCCATGGTGGAGGATTTACGAGCGATTGATGAGAACAATAAAAGTGTCATTGAGAAAAATTCACAACTTAATTTTGAGGAACTAATGAATGTGCTAGTCGAGGTTGAAAATGTGGTAAATCACAGACCTATCACTTATGTCTCTGATTGTGCCATCTGAGCCAAAACCTCTTACTCCGGCTGATTTTCTGTTGGTTGGACACAATCAAAACTTTCATTATGGCCTTGCCGAGTTGCTACACTCCTCTTCATCGAGAGATACCCTGCTCAAGCGTCAACAATACCAAACAAAGTTGCTGGGACAGATTTGGAAAAAATGGAAATGTGAGTACTTACTCAATATCAGAAATTTTCACCATTTTTCTAATCCACAGTTACAGAAAGGCTTAAAAATCGGTGACATAGTATTGCAAATCCAAGTATTTATGGGATTTGGGTCGCATAATGCAAGTAACGGAAGGACGTGATGGACTTGTTCGATCATGTGTAATAAAAACTAAGAAGGGAGAATATAAGAGACCTGTGCAATTGATACACTCTCTTGAACTGAATTAATTTTGGAATTTGCTTAGAACTTTAAAATTTGGATTTGAATGTTGAAGTGTTTTAATCGAATAATTTGAGCATTTTAATTTTAATTGAATGGTTTTAATGTATATGTATATGTTTAACTAATTGCGTTTTCTTTTAAGTGATAAATTGAAAGAAATTTATGAGGTGGGGAGTGTAAAGAAATCTACTGCAACCCTACCTGTAACCGTATCAGCTATATAAGTGGCAGTGGCAGAGCTTAGCTGGCTGAACCACTGATACTCCGGATGTTGTATGTTCAAGGCAACCAGGCCTGATAATACTGGTTCTTGTACTAATGCAGAATAAAGATGTACTTAAATGGAGCAGCATTTCCTGAGATTTAAACTTAGGTTTACACATATTTAACAGCTATCTCTCTCTCTCTTTCTCATTTAGCTTTAGTTCTTAATTACTTCAAATATACCATTTTCAACGGTTAATACATATTCATTCCCTCAGTTATTCATTAATTTATTTACTCATTCACGTATTTATACACTCATTTAATTATTTTTTTCATTTATTCACTCATTTATTCACTCTTTCACATACATTCATTTTTTCACTCATTCAGTTATTCATTCATTCTTTCTTTCATTCATTCAGAAATAACCTTGAATGCCTTGCTAGCATATGTAAAAAAAGGGTATTTGTATGAACCCCCGCTAAGATGGAACGGAATTTTTTCTCCCATTTCAGGCAATATTTCATAGTAATGTTTTTTTTTTTTTTTTTTTTTGGAGATGCCCCAAAATAACCAATCACTTTTTTGAATGAAACAAGAAGTTCCGTCTAAAACTCTACGAGCCTACTTTTCCGTGTACACCAATATCAAATTGATAATCTTTCTATCTCTCTCCATCATTTTGCTTTAATTCTTAATTATACTATCTTATTTTCAATTGTTAATACATATTAATTCAGTTATTCATTTATTCATTCACTCATTCATTTATTCAAGCATTCATTCAGAAGTATCTTTTAGTGCTGGTTGCTCTTCGTATCTGTACATCTTATGCGTCATAACATGTTTCCGATAAAGTTTGTTCCAAGCAAATCTGTCGGTTAGATCAGGATTTATATGGGATTGAAATTTCCACGTTTTTTTTTTTTTTTTTTTTAACTGTTTAAAAATAAACAAAAATTGGTCAGATCAAAAAATATTTCAGGCCGACAGCTTCTTCCAATAAGCTTGTTCACAGGAACTTCGATCTATAATTTGTTTCAATTTTGCCCATAGGCGCTAATGTTAAGAGAATTTTGAACTGTTGAAAATTAAACGAAATATTGTTCAAATCAAAAAGTAAAATATGGAAATTAGATGTCCTCACCAAGATCTTTCGAATGAAAAAGAATATTTCGAATCGGAAGATTCGTTCAAAAGTTATTGTGGGGGGAACAGACAGACCGACATACACACATTTTCCCCCCATCTCAAAGCCCTACTTTCAATTTATATTATTTTTCAATATTTGTTTAATTAGTCAACTTATTTTTTATTTTTCTCTGATTTCAGTGATATTCTTACGATACATTAGCATTCTTTCATTTTTTTTAAAAATGTGTGTAGACACATTTTCCCTATCTCATTTATTATTTTTCAATCTTAATTTAATTACTTCACTTTTTTTTTACTTTTCTTTATTTTTAACCATATGTCATTTATTTTTAACCATATTTATTTATTTTTAAACATATGTATCAGCAAGACTTCTTTTATGCTTTATTATTATTTTTTTTTAATTTTACGGGAAAGTAGGCTAAAAAAAAGACCTCTGCCTGGCAGAATGCCTAAAAGTATCCCTTCATGTTCAAGGGAGAAAATGCTGCTATAAGGAGTGTGCTGCATTCTGTTCTCGTTTTAGTTCGTTTAGCATGCTTGATTTCTTCCGAACGGATGCACTCTGCTTGTTTCAAATTTGGTTGCTTTCAACGAACGCACAAGTTCGCATGCTAATAAACGCACCTACAAAGCGAACTTCCCTAAATCTGGAATGGATTCGTCCTTTTCTGCCATGCGCAAAAAAAAAAAAAAAAAAAAAAAAAAAAAAAAAAAAAAAAAAAAAAAAAAAAAAAAAAAAAAAAAAAAAAAAAAAAAAAAAAAAAAAAAAAAAAAAAAAAAAAAAAAAAAAAAAAAAAAAAAAAAAAAAAAAAAAAAAAAAAAAAAAAAAAAAAAAAAAAAAAAAAAAAAAAAAAAAAAAAAAAAAAAAAAAAAAAAAAAAAAAAAAAAAAAAAAAAAAAAAAAAAAAAAAAAAAAAAAAAAAAAAAAAAAAAAAAAAAAAAAAAAAAAAAAAAAAAAAAAAAAAAAAAAAAAAAAAAAAAAAAAAAAAAAAAAAAAAAAAAAAAAAAAAAAAAAAAAAAAAAAAAAAAAAAAAAAAAAAAAAAAAAAAAAAAAAAAAAAAAAAAAAAAAAAAAAAAAAAAAAAAAAAAAAAAAAAAAAAAAAAAAAAAAAAAAAAAAAAAAAAAAAAAAAACAACTTCAAAAGTAAACCATTTAGTTAAAATTAAGATAAAGATCATATTATGTCACTTACTTATAGGATGCTTAAGATTTCCTAAAAAAATATTTTTTTCCAAATGGCTGTATCAGATCAAAGAAGAAACTTATTTAAAGAATAAATGAGTGTTCGTAGCAGTTTTCCCATTTGGGTAACTTACAAAGAGGTTTAGACAAACTTTATATGGATGTTTCATCCATCCAGGCAAATACTGGTCTACTATCAAAAAAAAAAATATCCTGGAGAAGCTATTTAGTTTTTTTTATCTTTCCAAAAATGGATAAACAAATAAATATAGTAATAATTAGGCAGTCCACTTACAAAGGGTTTTTTATAATACTCCCACCCGAATTTGGCGTACATAAGTGGTCAACATAGACAGGTGGTCAAGTTGCACAGGTTTCTCTACATTATATAATATAGGGTACATTCCATTCCTAACAAAAGTGGTCAACTTAGACGGGGTGGTCAACTTTACAGGTTTTACTGTAGTTGATTGACCTACAAAAGCGAAAAGGGTATTAACTCTTCTGTCTATGGCTCTTTATATATAGATGTATTTTGAGAACTACAGTTTTTCCCTATCACTAGTTTTTTTCTCGTACAATGTTTAGCTTTTCAGAACTTGTTAATAATCTATTTAATTTTGTGAATGGTCATTTTCCTTTTCCTTACTTTTTCATTTTTTTTAAATAATCTTTCCAAATTTTATTCAAATTTATTGCAACGAAAAATAGACGATCCTTTCTTCGTGGTACAAAATTAGAGAAAGAGTAGGTATATTTTTCAATATTGCTTTATTCGTGGATCTTTTTTGCACTTTCGTATTACGAGTCAACAAAAAATGAAATTTTTTAGTACATAAATTTTTTCAGAATTTCTTCTTGCTTTTGGCATGCTAGAAAAAATTTTAGGGGCTGTTCATAAATGATGTCACGCTTTTTTCCCATATATTTGATCCCCCTCCCCTTTTTGTCACAATGTGTCACACTCCAGCGGGCCCCACTCCCCCCTTTGTCTGTCACATGTCACGCTATGTTGCATAATGCATGATGTCACACTTCTTGTAACCCCCTACCCTCCCCTTGTCACAATTTGATGAACCCCCTCCCCCCTCGAAGCGTGACATCATTTATGAATGATCCCTTAGATAAAAAATGTTTTTGTAATTTAATGAGTGAACATTGGCCCATTATATTTAATCCACAAAGTGGCCAATGCTGGCAGATTACCAATTACTGCCGATTCATCGGTGCATCCCTCGTATTTATTTGTGGTTTAAGATCGAAAATACATATTCAGAAGCAGGCCCGTCATTTGAGCACCCCCTTTCTTTCAAAAATACATTAGATGTATACTTTTTAATGTATTTTGTTGTTTTTCATCTATAATATTCATTGAAAATATATACTCTGCCCCCCCCCCCCCTAGACAAGTTTGAAATGACGACCGTGTTCAGAAGTCCATTTGCGCCATTATTTTGTGTTCTCAAACAGCCAATATTACTCAGGGTTCGTACGGTCCTTAAAGGTCCTTAGAAAGTCCTTCATGTTCATTTTCATTTTTAAGGCCTTTAAAGGTCCTTAAATAGTCCTTATTTTCTATTCCAAGTGCTTCACTATTTTTGTTAAAATAAGAAGGTACCCATGCGCTCTATTTGTTTTGCTATCTTTTGTATTCTTCACAGGAATCAAACTTCTTTCATTTCAACTACTTAATCGAACCTCAAATTTGGTTTGCTCGGGTCCGGTGCAATCGCAGCTTTCGGACAGACCCAAAACGGTGGACTGACACTGCCAAAAATCGCGGATTTACATCATCATCATCATTTATATTTGTAGAAGGGCCGGCAGGCCCCGGAAGGGGCCTTTTACCCAGATCTCCTTTGTCAGCGTACGACGTTAGGAGATAGATCAATGCGCCCGAAAGCTTACATCATGTCCCCGAAGGGCAGAGGGGGAGGGGGGGGTCCGCGTCTCGGACGAGTTAGAATAGTAAGCTACATAAAAATACAAGACGACAAAAATATATATATATATATATATTTTTTTTTTTTGTTAAAAGCATTTTTTTTTAATTTTATACTTTTTTTTTTTTTTTTGGATTTTTTCCTTTTAAATTTTTTTTCCACATATAGGGTCAGTTATGGTAATTTTAAATGCTTTTTCAATGTTTTAAATTTTGATCCTTCCCTACCTCTTCAATGAATTCAGAGATAAAATTGCGAGCATTGTACCCACTGCTGTACTTCTTGTGAGTAAATATGTACAAAAATTTCGATTTTATGACTATTTGTTAGCGAACGAGCTCGTGTTTACAATTACACCAGTGTGTTTACAATTACCCCAGAGATCTGGGGTAATTGTAAACAGTGATTTATTTTCGAATAAGGTTGAGGCAAATGGAAAGTTGTTTCATATACAGTGTGCTTGAGGGCTTAAGAAGTTGCGGAGCAATGGTTCTCAATCTGCGGCCAACACGCCGCATGTGGTCCGCTGAGTTATGTTAGGAGTCGGCTGAGAGCATTTACCGAGAAATATCTTGAAAAAAAAATCAAGTAATGCTACAAATTTATGTAAAATTTGTCCCGCAGTGGATCAGTCAGTTTAGCTTGGATCACACAGAACACCGAAAGTGAAGCACAACTGGCCGTGGTCAACGCTTAGGAGGGTGACCCCCTCCCGCGACTTATTACTCTGAGACCGAGTGCGCTAAATGGAGCTGTGCACGTAAAATACATCGTCGCTTCAAATGTCCACCAACTTAGAAATAATTTCTGCTGAGGGTGAGCGCCTAGGTGACGATCTCTCATCGGGGAGCTGGTTCAAGATCATTAAGCCCCTCTGAGCCAAGTGTACTTCATTCTATCAGAGCTCATTAATAATCAGTAGGAGCTTTCTTAATTCCCTGCCGCCCTACAAGGGGGCTTGGATTTCGAAGTGGCATTAGCAACAACAACAAGAATTATGTAAAATAGACACAAAAGTGTAATTCACATCAAAATATAATACTTATTGTCCCCCCAAAATATTGGAAATAGGAAAAATTTAAGTATTTACAATTACCCCAGAGTACGAAATATATGGGGTAGTTGTAAACACCTAACTTGCACATGAAAATAAACAGGGAGGATTAAATTCATAACTAAATGTTTTTAGCAGCATTCCATATGACAAATAAAAATGGTTAAAACCGATTCCATCGCTTTCGTAGATGAGCTGGAGAGGAAAATGTAATATCACTAAATTTTGTTAAACAACTTTTTTCACTGTGCCATTTTCAAACAATAGTGACGCCTCCACAGTTGTTTCGAAACTTACGAAACTGTTTCAATGAGAAAGAATCATAGGGAATCTTCCCTATGCTGCGAGTTTATCACTCACAAGCAGTTAAGTTTTCAAAACCACCACAAGTGCAGTTATGAAACTTGTTTACAATTACCCCATGTTTACAATTACCCCAACTGACCCTATAAGATAAGTAAATGAAAATAAAAAAATGCGACTATATCAAGGAGAGCATGTCTAACTGAGGATTTGGAAGAGGATTATGCTTAGTACTGAAAGAATCCTAGTTGAGCAGACAGGTTCTGGCCGGGTAGGGGTACTTCTGGTTCCTATGTATGTATTGGAATTGGGTACGAATTGCTTCGTTTGGATGATTTTGGAAGCTGTTGAACAGTTTTAGGTCATTTTTTATAATGTGCCTTGAGATTGAGTCGACAAATAATTCACTGTGGAGGGCTTTGTTTTTTTCGTACTAATCAGCGTTACCAATTTGTCTGAGGGTTTTATTTTGTAGAATTTGGATTTCGTTTATGGTGGTGCGAGCAGCGTGCCCCCATACCGTAAATCCATAGAGAATGGTTGGTCTTAGGATTTGATTATATATCAACATCTTATTCTTTAATGAAAGTTTACTGTAGCGCCCTAGTAAGGGGCGGAGGAGGTGTAATTTATGTTTAGCGTTTACTAATTTTTTTTTCGACTTGCTTTTTGAAATAAAGGCCGGAGTCGAGAGTGATGCCTAGATAGCTAGCTTGGAGTTTCCAATTTAGTGCATTATTCATAAGTTCAAGAGTTTCGAGGCCTTTTTTTTATATTTTTTTTATTGTTTTTTTTAAAAGTGGACTGCTATGGTCTTAGTGGGGTTTAGAGCGAGCCGTCAGCTGTTACACAAATGTTCTATTTTTATTAGGTGCTCTTGGTCGTATTTCTTAACACAATTGCGTCTTTTGTGTTTTGCACTGATCGCGGTATGCAATGATTACTAAATCATCTACATTCTAAACAATTATCAATAAAGCAAGTAGGAGCAGCTCTTAACAATTAATCAGTAAATAAATATTGCTTTTGAAACTTTTTTTTAATTTAAGGTGGAGCGGAATACTTCAAAGAAGCATATTGTTGACATCTAGCTCAATAAAAGAGATACGTTTAACTCATCTGTAGGCAAAAAAAAAAAAAACTTTCAGCTTTTTTTGCGTTTGACCGATCGCATTGTATGATTATCGCTTATTTATACTGTTAAAGGTAAAAAAATGATTTATTTTTATTATCATTTTTCTTACGTCTTACACTATAATAAGCACCGAGTTGCCAACTCTAATAATCGCTTTTCAGCTGATCTTTCGCTAAACAGTTTGTTCTCCCATTGTTTTTTTTTTTTTAGATAAAATAAATTCCCGTATCGAAAATTCGTTTTAAAGCAATGTTTTAATATTTAGTAAATTTTTATCGACCAATTTCACTTCGCGATCGTTCGCTGTGGGGTTTTGTTGTGTGAGAGATGATGGATATTTGCTGCGTTTATCAAAATTTGTATCTCGTGAAAATTCTTAATTTGCAGTAAATTGAAGGAATCGACCTCTTCTTAAACCTATACACCGTAGTTGCCAAATGCTCCGTTTTCCCCTAGTTTTTTTGTTTGTATTTGTGAACTTCGAAAATTTGATTTTTTGCAAAAAGATCCGATTTTTCAAGCTGACGTGCAAGTATTTTTATCTAAAGCGATTGTACTACAAAACAAGAAAAATTTTCAAGAAACTTTTTAAAAAGACGTACTAATTTACATGAATTTTCATAACTAATAACGCGAAAATGTAAAAACCTATTTTTCGGAAACTTGCTAACATCTAGCATGTGCTTCGCCGAAAATCGCACGCAGCTTTTGAGACTTCTATCTTTTTGCATCCTGTAAATATATCAATTATTTAGAAAGTTGACTGTTGTTTTAGTATTTGCAGCTTGTAGTCTGCCTGTTTATTTTTTATTTAAAAAAATTGTTTAATTTTTCGAAACTTTACTTTAGTTAAATTTTGGTAGTTACTATTTGAGGGTAATGTACAAAGTTTTAAGCGAATAAGCTCCATTTTTTATTTGTATGTTGTTTCCAAAATGAAATTTTTTCTCAAGTTGAAAAAGTTTTTTCTGAATTTGCAAAGTTTTTCTAAATAGTTAAAAAAATATTTATGGCAGAGATAAAAATTTAAGTAAGCCTAAATTGAGATGCTGGCAAAATAAGTTAAGTAAAATGAAAAAATAAATCGAAATTAAACACAAATTCTCAAGACAAAGTGCAGCGTTTTCTTTAACAATTTTTTTTATTTAAATTGTTTTTCATATAACTTGTATTTTATAGCACTAACCATTTTTGATAATTTTTCATATCATGATAATTTGCTTATATATGATTAATGCTTGTGTTGTGTAATTCTTATTATTAGCTCCAATAATTATTTAACTCCCTGACTGTATTGGACATTAGAAAAGCAACAAGTCAAAGAGAGCTCCATAAAAGTGTTTGTTTTGTGTTCCTAATAAAAAGACGATGTTAAATCAATTTCCTTTTTCAATAATGCTTCCTTTTGAAATAAGCATAAGAGTTTGTATATTTCGAAAAATTTGTGAGGTCCTTAAAAAGTGGTTAGAAAGTCCTAAATTTTGGTTTTGCCAAAAGCGTACGAACCCTTTTACTAGAGCACTAGTCGATGGAGGTCATTCCACGTCAATTCAACCACCCCCCAACACCCACTGTCTCGGATTTTGATGATACTTGGGGTACTTATTCCCTTTTATGGTTATAAGTAATAATGCCCTTTTTTTTCTTTCTATCTCGAAGCGTTATGATTTTATGACCTTTTGAAATTTGGCTCTAATTAGCATTTTAAGTTGATTTTTGAGATACACAAAAGTGAAGTGCTGTTGTTTAAGAAAAAAATTGTCTTTTGGTAAATAATGCTACAATCTTCCTGCAAATCCTTACATAAAATGTAAAAACTTTGAGATTTTTGGGGCAAAAATACTGTCACAATCTTAGTTTATAATTGAGCGGTTTTAAAAATTCAGAAGTTTAGAAATTTTGAATTTTTTTTTTTGCCATAAAACACATTATTAAAATTCTTAATTTTCAACAAGAGGATCTGATGTTAAATCTTTATTTGTTGTGACAAAATCATTGGGAATATGTATGCTACCATATCTAATGAAAAGCGTAATGGAGTCATTCTGTGTAAAAGTGGGCATGGAGGTCAAAATTTCAAATTTATTGCATAATCACTTGCAATACATCAAATTAAAGCAATATTATCTAGAATATTAATTTAAAAAATTATTTTTGTTATAATAACAAGATTTCAGAAATTTGGCCTCTAACAGAGAAGAAATTTAATAGTCATCAAGTTCGAAAAACATGGTATTTACATTCAATTCTAAAATACTATTTAAACACTTCTTTTTATATGTGATTCCAAGTATTGGTTGCAGTTAACAGTCAACTAGCATATGTAATCCTATTTTGTTAAAAGCAAAAGATTAATTTAAGTATTATTAATTGAAAATAAATAAATCTTTCTGTCACACCTGTGACACAAAAGATAGTTTTAAAAGTATATGCAGCAAACCCTTTGTTGAAGAAATTTAAAATTTTCTGCAGGTGAGCTTATAGTTAACCAAAGAAAATATATGGTGTTAAGGGGACAGTGGACGTTCAAAAATTTTTTTTTTTAAATATTATCCAATTGTTTTCATATTTTGCACAGATATTTGTGCTATTATTATAAAACTTTCTCTAAAGTTTGAAGAAAAAATGTTAAAATTAACAGTATTTATTAATTTATTTGTAATTAAATTTGACGAATAATCAACAACAGAAAAAAAGTTCCCTGCGCATAAATTTTTAACATATACTTATATTCTTGGTACACATCATTGTTTACATATACATGAATAAAATTAAATGCTAATTGGAATTTTAAAACAAATTTAGGCAGTAAAAAAAAATATTACTTTGGAACAGTAAATTTTAACGCAAAAGTTCCAAGCATAAATCTTTGAAAATTAAGTTATAAAATATATTACACGTAAAAACACTTATTTTGCTTTTCATTGAGTTAAGAAGACTTTGAAGTACTACTGCAAAAAATTTTTAATAAATGCGACAAATTTTTATGCGCAGGGAGCATTTTGAACTTAATAAAACACAAAAAAATCACAATCTGAGAAAAACGAGTTTTTCTTGTTAAATCATGGTAGAACAGTACAACTATGAGAAATCTTGTCTTTATAACATTGCTATATAATTAGTGAACACTGTTATTATTTTTGCAATGAGTTATAGGTAAACTAAGTGATTTTTAATGTATTGTTACCGTTATTCAATAAAGCCCATAGAAGCCGAAAAGCAACCACAAATCAACTTATCCAAAAACTTTCATTCAAAAAAATATTCCCACTAAATTTGTTATATATTTCAATCCTTTTTATTGAAATATTGAATTCCTTTTTATTGAAATTATCCACTGTTATATAAAAATTGAATTTTACTTACAGATAAGTAATACATATATTCATCCACATGTTTTCGAGTATCAGGTAGCATTAAAAAAATGCCCTTCTTATCAATTTGACTACTTGTTCATTACTCCCGCAGTGGACTAGTCTGCAGAAGCTCTGTTCCCGCAAAACACTGAATGTGAAGCAACATTGACTGCAGTCAGTGTTTGGGAGGGTGACAACCTCTTGCAGCTGGTTGCAGCGGTCCGTGTATGATAAAGGGAGCTGGTGCACGTTGAGTAGGTCGTGGCTCCAATGTCCTCCGAGTGAAACGATACCTCTGGGGGTGATCGGACTCTTGCCTACAAAGGCCCCATTAGACTCGGGAGCAGCATATCCATTCTTCCTTGCCATGCACGAGGACACGAGAACTTGTTCGTTATAACTAAAATACAAATATCTTACCGATGTAACTTAAAAGGCACCAGCGCCATAAAATCCATCAGTGACTTGGCTTCTTTTAGCTTTTTTCCTATTTTTTATTTGTTTATAATGTGCAGACGACCTACGTTTAAACTGTGTAAGTCGCCTGTGGTCTCTTTTTGCAGCAAGTAGCAATGTTTCTTTTTTCGGCGTGGCAAGTTTATTTCCTCGGTAAAGTTGTAACGTGTTGACACAGCCGAAGTTAAACTCACTTATTGCAAATGTTACACATAATTCAAGCCGTTTTCTGGAAACAAATACCTCTTTTGGGCATTTGTTCCAGATTAAACTATGCAAACTTTCATATGCATTTTGCGTTTTGCCGGAAATGCAACGCCTGAGTAAGTCATCAGCAGCAAGACGCTGATATATTGGCAGTATCTTTTCTACTACACTTTCAGACAACTGTGTCTTCATATGTAAGTGGCTCTTCGGGATTTCATTACAGGCCAGTGCTCGTTGGTAAAAGCACCATGATGTTGCACCTGTGGGACACTTTCTATGCTGTGGTTTTGCATCGGTGGAAATGCAATGAAAAAGGGTTGCTAGAACGGCAGTTTTCATTTTTTGTATGTCCGGGGCATTATCAGTTATAGCTTTCCTATAAAAGTTTTGAAGTTTTTGTATAACGGGTTTGCTTAAGTTGCCTTTTTTCTTCCCTCCAAGAGTAACCTTTTTAATTCGCCATTCCTTTACCTTGTTGTCCAATGCTGTGCCCAACCTTTTAGCAACATGGTTTATGCATTCTTCTTTGGTAATTTTAACATTATCACCATAAATGTTCGCATCGCATAAACTTTGAAATGTTTTAGAGTCTCCATCACTAATCATCTTTGAATAACGCATTTTATTTGTTTGAACGGACCGTTGCCAAAGTTTCAGCGCTGCATGTACCTCCATGCTCCCTGAAGAACCGCTAAAATTCCTTTGACATACAGGTTCATGTTGTTCTTTCCAAATTGAGAACTCTGCGGAATCCTTTCCCAAATCTCGAGCAGTGTTGACGCATTCCGTGCAGTGCTTTGACATCAGCTCGAAATCTACAACTAAATTAGTTAACGAGTCGATTACAATCCCAATGCCATAAAGAGAAGTATGGCCTCGTTTCATCCATGTCCCGTCGTACGAAACAGTTATGTTGAGAATTTCTTCATTTTTTAGACTAGGATTGCGTTCTATGTATGCACTTCGAATTTTATTTTGCGACACCTGAAGCACGTTTTCCTTAAAAGTAGCGTTCTGACTACACAGTTTCTCTAAACACTTCGAAAATGTTTTTCGATCCATAGTTGGCATCTCCATAGCAATTGAAAATTTCTCCATTGCAGCGTGTCCTTTGCCTGTGTTTAAAAAAGCACCAACGAGTTTTTCATTAACGTCAAATCTTCTTGTGTAAGGTTCTCGGTGACTGGAAAACGTGGCTCCAAAATCTTTTCCGCAAGATCCACAAAACAGAAGTAATTTCATTGAATAGCCATATGTTTCACCAAAACTAACATTCAGGGAGTGCATTCCACACTCATCACATGGCACATTTCTTAGTAGAGGGGAAAAACATTTTTCACTCATAAGAACGTATCCAGAAGCTTGATTATCTTCAGTATGTAAATTATGATTTCTGAAATTATACTTTCCTGAATTAGAGGTTGCAGCAGATGTTGATGCAACGCTTTCTTCCAGAACGGTATCAGGGATCGAGAGAAGCATTTTTGCTTTTAGCAGCAGCTATCGCTTTGCTGCGTTTAGTCGGTCGCCCCTTCTGCTTCCTGTAGCGAGAACTAATCGAATGCATAGTTCCAACAAATAATTAATATACTTTATTGGAGATATATATAAAGTTAAATGAAAATAAAAAGTAACTAGTAAATTAGTTCTGAAAAGAACTGTTTTTGTGGTTATGCAGGTAACGAAACGAGTAAATAGCAATTCAAGCAAGCGAGAATCGAGAATGTAACACAATGTAAACAAACCACGGATGGGAGCGAAACACAGTTACAGTTAATCTGGTGTTGCCAAGATAAAAAATACAAATACCATTTTCCAAATTCAAAATTAATGACACCAAATGACAAATACACCGGATCGTTGCTGCGATTTTGACAACTGTCAAAGTGGGCGTGTTCGTTTGTTTACAAAAGGTTACAAGCAAATAACTCGAGAAATATTCATTGAAATCAAAAAAATTTTTTTCTACTTATGACACATAGTTCCTATTAATTTTCAGCAAAAACCTGAAATTTCGAAAATTTTGATAATTTTTGACGGTTTGAAGGTCCACTGTCCCCTTAAACTTAAAAAAAAAAAAAATTTATTAGCAAAAATTTATGGTGGCACGTGTGACACAATTTCAGTGATGGGTGTGACAAAGAGTTACACTGTGATTCTAAGTCTAAATTTTAAGAAATAATGTTTCTGTACACATATATATTTATTTAAGCTACAGATAAAAGGTTTTTGAGAGATTAAGTTAATTTTTATAAGGCAATAAATAATTATACTGCACACGAGCTCATCAGAACATAAACTATGTTGCTGATGGTATAAGCTTATGATGCCACGGAAGCATGGATAAATATTTAACATGTGGGGATCTGGCAACAATCCAGCACAGCTCTGCGCAAGATCGGATTTAGCGCATGCTTGGATTGAAGAGATCAGTACTACAACTAGGAGCTATTTTTGGAGTTCGAAAATAATGCTTGTGCATGTGTAACTGTGCAATGTTCTTTTCTTTAATATATCTTTAATTAAATATATATCAAATGTAATAAAGCCTTTAAGTTAAACTATATGGAATCATCATGATTCGCAACCTTCACTCGATACTCTCCGTCAAAGCAGCTAGAAACACATAAGTAATGTAATGAAGTAGATGGGCTTTTTTTGGAAGTTTTGAAAATAAACGCACCCATATCAGATGCAGTAAAAGAATTGAACAATCAGTTTCCATACTAGAATGCTCACTGTTGTGTGAAACAGGTACAATCAGGCTACTTTGAAGGCAGTACAAGTGCTGTGAACTGAAAGAAGCAATTTTGCACGCAGATTTACTTCAGCTTTCTTGAAATAATCGTAAAGTATTTACGCAATGTTTAAAAATGTTTTTTGTCTTCAAATATTACAGAACATATAACGGTGTAACGTTTTATTATTTCTGTTCTAGATATATGATCAATAATTGATAATATTAACCTGTAAAATCAATGGGCTTTTTGTTGCGTTATTGTATATTATTGATTAAAGTATTCTAAAAATGCATTTGATTTGGTTACTTTGCAGAACATAAGATTAACCTTCAAATTATTATAAGAAATAATACACATATACATAAGTGTTTTTTTCATAGCATTTTATGGCAAACATATTGGAGGGGTAATTGTTCGATCAGAAACACTATTTAAAGCACCATTATACATTTCAATAAATTTTTTTAAAGGTTGGTTTTGATTCTTTTTGTGTGTTACTTTTGTTTCTTACGGATCCTTTAAAGAAATACCAAGATTTACAATCCAAACAAAAAATATTAACAGCTTCCTTTTTTTCATTCTTAACAGCAAAATTTTGTTATAGTGTATACCAATGCAAGAAAATAAATGTTGTCTGTTTTAAAATGCTGTAACAATAATGTTCAGTAAAGTAATTCTATTTAACGAAAATTCATTACACTGAAATATTTTCCTAACCCTCTAGGGTTTGGTTGTAACAAAATTTCACTATTTTGTCTTAGTTTCATTTTAAATGTATCACCGCTCCAGCGCTCTGCCAACTAAGCTATAACCGTGATGCAAAGCTGAGCCTAATTTACCATTATGATGTTCTATGCCAATATTACACCGTTATTAGAGTAGAGCCCAATTTAGTATTATTAAGATTAATGCGGGAAGATTCGATAAATTATGGAACCTTATACGTTAAACCTAATGAAGGTAATTTAGGTCCCAACCTACGGGGATTTATTAGCCTGGTAGGCAGAGCACGGGAACAGAGTGGCGTATGGAGTGGGTTCGAACCCCGACTTGCGCAAAATAGGCTGTTTTGCACAAAATTTTATAAATATCAGGAGCAGCTCTTATAAAGTACGAGGCCTAGTTTACCTTTAATTATTTCAAATTTGAAGGTATTTTTTAAGTTAACAGTTTAATTACAAGAGCCAGTACCGGATTTATAGGGGTCCAAACTCGCACCTTACGTATTACCACTCCAGCGCTCTGCCAACTAAGCTATAACCGCGATGCAAATCTGAGCCTAATTTACCATTATGACGTTATATTCCAATCTTACACCGTTACTAGAGTAGAGCCCAATTTAGTATTATTAATATTAATGCGGGAAGATTCGATAAATTATGGAATTCTCTACATTAAACCTAATGAAGGTAATTTAGGTCCAACCTACATGGATTTATTAGACTGGTAGGCAGAGCACGGGAACAGTGTGGCGTGGGTTCGAACCACGGACCTACGCAAAAGCGGCTGTTTTGCACAAAATGTTATAATATCAGGGGAAGCTCTTAAAAATTACGAAATTCGTGGCCTAGTTTACCTTTAATTACTTTAAAGTAGAAAGTCTTTTCCTTTAACAGTTTAATCACCAAAGCCAGCACCGGATTTGTAGGGGTCCGAACTCGCGCCTTACGTGTCACCGCTCCAGCGCTCTGACAATTAAGCTATAACCGTGATGCAAAGGTTAACCTAATTTACCATTATGATGTTCTATGTCAATATTTCACCGTTATTAGAGTAGAGCTTAATTTATTATGATTAAGATTAATGCGGGAAGATTCGATAAATTACGGAATCCTCTACATTAAACCTAATGAAGGTAATTTAGGTTCCTATCTACAGGGATTTATTAGCCTGGTAGGCAGAGCTCGGGAACAGAGTGCCGTATGGAGTGGGTTCGAACCCCGACCTACGCAAAACATTCTGTTTTGCACAAGATGTTATAAATATCAGGGGAAACTCTTATAAAAATACGAGGCCTAGTTTACCTCTAATGTATAAGGACTTTTAATTTAACAGTTTAATCTCAGAAGCCAGCACCGGGTTTAAAGGGGTCCGAACTCGCGCCTTACGTAGAACCACTCCAGCGCTCTGCCAACTAAGCTATAACCGCGATGCAAAGTTGAGCCTAATTTACCATTATGACGTTTTGTGCCAATATTACACCGTTATTAGAGTAGAGCCCAATTTAGTAATATTAAGATTAATGCGGGAAGATTCGATAAATTATGGAATCCTCTACATTAAACCTAATGAAGGTAATTTAGGTTCCTATCTACAGGGATTTATTAGCCTGGTAGGCAGAGCTCGGGAACAGAGTGCCGTATGGAGTGGGTTCGAACCCCGACCTACCCAAAATAGTCTGTTTTGCACAAAATGTTATAAATATCAGGGGAAACTCTTATAAAATACGAGGCCTAGTTTACCTCTAATGTATAAGGACTTTTAATTTAACAGTTTAATCTCAAAAGCCAGCACCGGGTTTAAAGGGGTCCGAACTCGTGCCTTACGTAGAACCACTCCAGCGCTCTGCCAACTAAGCTATAACCGCGATGCAAAGTTGAGCCTAATTTACCATTATGACGTTTTGTGCCAATATTACACCGTTATTTTGAGTAGAGCCCAATTTAGTAATATTAAGATTAATGCGGGAAGATTCGATAAATTATGGAATCCTCTACATTAAACCTAATGAAGGTAATTTAGGTTCCTATCTACAGGGATTTATTAGCCTGGTAGGCAGAGCTCGGGAACAGAGTGCCGTATGGAGTGGGTTCGAACCCCGACCTACCCAAAATAGTCTGTTTTGCACAAAATGTTATAAATATCAGGGGAAACTCTTATAAAATACGAGGCCTAGTTTACCTCTAATGTATAAGGACTTTTAATTTAACAGTTTAATCTCAAAAGCCAGCACCGGGTTTAAAGGGGTCCGAACTCGTGCCTTACGTAGAACCACTCCAGCGCTCTGCCAACTAAGCTATAACCGCGATGCAAAGCTGAGCCTAATTTACCATTATGACGTTTTGTGCCAATATTACACCGTTATTAGAGTAGAGCCCAATTTAGTAATATTAAGATTAATGCGGGAAGATTCGATAAATTATGGAATCCTCTACATTAAACCTAATGAAGGTAATTTAGGTTCCTATCTACAGTGATTTATTAGCTTGGTAGGCAGAGCTCGGGAACAGAGTGCCGTATGGAGTGGGTTCGAACCCCGACCTACCCAAAATAGTCTGTTTTGCACAAAATGTTATAAATATCAGGGGAAACTCTTATAAAATACGAGGCCTAGTTTACCTCTAATGTATAAGGACTTTTAATTTAACAGTTTAATCTCAAAAGCCAGCACCGGGTTTAAAGGGGTCCGAACTCGCGCCTTACGTAGAACCACTCCAGCGCTCTGCCAACTAAGCTATAACCGCGATGCAAAGTTGAGCCTAATTTACCATTATGACGTTTTGTGCCAATATTACACCGTTATTAGAGTAGAGCCCAATTTAGTAATATTAAGATTAATGCGGGAAGATTCGATAAATTATGGAATCCTCTACGTTAAACCTAATGAAGGTAATTTAGGTTCCTATCTACAGGGATTTATTAGCCTGGTAGGCAGAGCTCGGGAACAGAGTGCCGTATGGAGTGGGTTCGAACCCCGACCTACGCAAAATAGTCTGTTTTGCACAAGATGTTATAAATATCAGGGGAAACTCTTATAAAAATACGAGGCCTAGTTTACCTCTAATGTATAAGGACTTTTAATTTAACAGTTAAATCTCAAAAGCCAGCACCGGGTTTATAGGGGTCCGAACTCGCGCCTTACGCATCACCGCTAAAGCGCTCTGCCAACTAAGCTATAACCGTGACGCAAAACTGAGCCTAATTTACCATTATGACGTTCTGTGTAATATTAAACCGTTATTAGAGTCGAGCCCAATTTAGTAATATTAAGATTAATGCGGGAAGATTCGATAAATTATGGAGTCCTCTACATTAAACCTAATGATGGTAATTTAGGTCACTAACTACAGGGAATTTTTAGCCTGGTAGGAAAAGCACGGGAACAGAGTGCCATATGGAGTCGGTTCGAACCCCGACCTACGCAAAATAGGCTGTTTTGCGCAAAACGTTTTAAATATCAGTGGAAGCTCTTATAAAATACGAGGCCTAGTTTACCTTTAATCTAGAAGGACTTTTAATTTAACAGTTTAATCACAAAAGCCAGCTTCTTATTTAGGGGGGTCCGAACTCGCGCCTTACGTATCACCGCTCCAGCGCTCTGCCAACTAAGCCGAGGCCGACGAGATAGACAGGCCCAGTCGCGGAATGGTCATGTGACCAACTGTGTGCAAACTTTTCTGAAACCGTTTCTCGCTACTGCTCCGAACCACATTTTTCCTTGCATGCTTATTTTGATTGTGTTCGTGCGATCGCTATATTATATCTTTTTTCTGCTTTCGTTTAGTCTTATTGCAATGAATTAAGTACTTTATTTTTTATTTCTTGTAATGGTGTTGCAGCGTTAGTGGCTGCAAATCTTAACTATCGTGGCCAAAAAGGACGGGTTACTGCTTTTGCTCTTCCAAAGTGTGAAAAATTAAGGAAAGTATGGCTCAGAAAAATCTGTTTCCCAAGTTGCCTTTCTTGTAAATCTTGTTCGTCAAAAAGGATACCCGATCGAGAGGCAGAAAACTTGAACCAGGCAATAAATAAAAGCATAGCTGAGCATGCAAAATATGAAGAAGAAAAGGTTTCAAAGCTAGATGACATAGAAAACTACTGCGAACAAGTATCTTCACAACAAAGGGATGCAACAAGTAAGTGGAGGATTTTTACCAGTAATGAAAAATTTGTAATATAGCTTATAGATTTGCCTAATGATCTCCGAAAAGTGGGGAGTTCTTTGATTGTTAAAAATTCACTGGAATTGCATATATTTTTTGAAAAAACTGAGTTTTCTTTCGAAAACCTGCCTAAACATTTACAAGTATTGAACTCATTTCATGTTGCAGATGAAATAATTAATATTTTAAATAATCATGATGCCTTAAATGTTCAATCAAAAATAAATATATTAATTGATATTTTAAAATCAATTGAAGATCATGAAACGAATATAGATTTTCTAATTGAAGAACTAAAGTTAGCAAATGTTTCCAAAAATAAGAGATGGTACAGTGGAAATGCTCTCTTGGATCAAATTTTTATGTTTTATCGTCCGCTGTCTGTTGGTCATTACATGAATATGGATAATTTATTTTACCTCAACCTAGAAATCTGTTAAAAGTTGTAAGTAGCATTTCATTGCAAAGTAATTCAATAGAAGATAGCATTGACTAATGATGGGCATAATCGAGAGTTTAATTATTCAGGATAACTCGAGAACTCAATTCTAACGAACATCTCGAGATCTCAAACTTCTCGATTCTCGAATATCTCGATTGGTTTTCTTCTCGAAAGATACTAGAATCGAATGAATATCTCAAATGTTTTCTTTTGCGAGCAATTTCATATTCGAATGGAACTTCTCGAGTACTTGAATATTTCGTATCAAATAATTCTCTCGTATAACTTTCTTCTCGCGCAATGCGTTTAGATGATTCGTAGTCAAGTGATTGCGAAACTCTATGTGTGTGAGTGCAAACAAGGGCGAAAAGTTTCTTTTTTAAGAGGAAGTCATTGCTAAAATATGAGCGCACAAATTTAGAGAACGGAAGTGTTGAGAAGAAAAACAAACGGATAAATAAACGTATATAGTAAGTGTCATTGCAAAAGCGATGCACTTTATTAATCAACATGTTTATTTGATTAGCACCTCCCGTTTTTTGTCTTGCAGAATTGCGTTATATCTAGGTGCGGTTTCATAACTCTTTACATTGAAAAGTCTATAACATTGAAGTGCTAGAGAAAACCGGTTTCAAGGGGGACTCTTTGAGGATAATTTTCAAAATTAAAATCCTCAAAATACATTTTTAAGCTATGGCTGGTGACATTTGGTGAACGGGTTCGTAGAATTTCTCCGGATGTTTTCGAAATTTGGATGTAAAAACCGCAGTTTTGCGTTGCATTTTGAAGCTGTTGGGAAAAAGGGACCTTCTGGGAAAGTTACTTTAGGCTTTTTTTCTTCTGTTATTTGTGGTTAGTACACTTAAATTGCGGAAAATAAACCTTTTTGAATAGAATTAAGCCCTAATTAATTACCAATGGTTTTGTGAGAAATCTTTGATTCAATAAACTTAAAACCATATTGCATACTCTTTCACTGTTAAAATACATTGATATATTACTACGTTTGATTAAATAGCTATTGCATGTATTTTCTATAATTTCATAAAATGGCCCTAACTGAATGGCACATAGCAGAAGGATTTGACTTAATTTGCTGCCATTTCCTCTACTTGTGCTTTTCGGTTGATTTGGAGCCATATTTTCAGTTCGAGCAATTTTGCACTGAATTTTGAAGAACATGGTTGTTGAATGAACAAAGGATATATGATGGTTAAATTTAGTTTCTTAGACTTACATTTGCAACAAATACTTTAGGATGAAGTCTCGCAGCTTCAAAATCAATGAATAAACAATTGGTAGATGGTTATATTTTTTAAATACCATAAATACAACAGTCAAACCTTTATAAGGTCACTCATGGGCAGAGTCCGACAAAAATGCGAAACTCTTAGGAGTCAGCTATAATGTTTCCATTTGTCAACACCTGAAAAACTAGTCGCCAAGGCATTTTTTTAGTTGCCTGGGCGACCTGGCGCCCGGGATTTTTCGGACCCTGCTCATGGGTACTGTACAAAAGAGACCTTATAATCTATAAAAGAAACAATACAAGTACTATTCCTAGATGCATATTACTGTATGCATAACATTTGATGTATGCTAAGGTGGTGTAGGGCACCACCTTTTTTTTCTCATAACTACATACCACTGTTTATCAGTCAAAGCAATAACTTTGCTTTGCCTGTGATGCCTAACACTCCAGGTGTGAGGACACTAGTTGAAAACAATCTTAAATGATATCCACTTCTTAGTAATTTTAAAACATAAATTTTGACTACTTTTATTTTAAAATAATGTTGTAACTATATGATCATGGGTTAAACTGCACATTTTTGACCATTAAAAATAATAGTAACAGTGAAAGGATACAAATATTTTCCTAATGGTAAATGAAAGTAATACTTGTAAAAGTTTTAAAATCATCTACCTGCTAGGTCGTACAAATAACAAAAAAAAAAAAAAAAAACGAGACAAGTTTTTCATATTTTGTAACCATTTACTTTTTTAAATGTCTAAGGAGGGCCTTTTCATTTGATGCTAAAGTTTAACTAAATAGAACATGATTAAGAAACAAGCGATTGTTTGAACAAACGTTAAATTATTATTTTTAATGACTTATATTTTTGCTATAGAAGTGAATTAATTTCCCTTATATGCAGAGTGAAAATTATCATTTGTTTCAATAATTTTTTCCATCAATGTTTCATCCCTTGTTGTGAGAAAATTATCTATTGTCGTTTGAAAAACCAATCTTTACTGAAGAAAAAGGTGCGGTTAAACAGCAGAACGAAATGAACACCGCGATCCGATAATGCACACAGTTGGTCACGTGACCTTATTTTCCTTCCTCCGTGCCAGGGCCTGTCAATCTCGTCGGCCTCGGCCCGCACCAGCACATGTACAATGAAGTTTCATTTAAAGAACAAATCTTCATTATGGGGAAGCTATACCTTTACTCCAGTACCATGCATACGTTAAGGAAACCATAAAACACAAAAAGAAAGAAAAATACTGATTTTTATGATTTTCTTTTTAGAAAAAATACCGATTTTTTTAAATTTCTTTTTAGATAAAACTGATTTTATGATTCATTTTTAGACAAAATATTGATTTTTATGATTAAAAAAAATTATATCAGCTTCTTCCAAATTATTAAAATATAGATAATTTTTTTATTATAAACTTTAATATATTCTGGGTTCAAGTAATTCATTAGAATTTTAACTCACTATCTGGTAGCCTTAATGCATCTGGTCCTCGAGGGAAGGATGGAATAGCTTCGTTAAGGTGTCAAAGAATGACATTTTATAAGAGAACATTCTTTTTGGACATGCTGACTGCAGCAATAGCATCAACCGCACTTTTGGAAAGGATTTTTTCTACATCTGGAATAATGCACTCAAATTAAAAAACTTTTTGGGGTGGTTGATAAGGCATCAAAACTGGTATTCTTGATGAAACATCTAAATAGCAAAGTTGATTCAGCTCTAGTAAACATTTTATGTGCTATTTGCCATCTCTGTTTATATATTCAAAAACATTTCCATGTACTCAAAAAATTATAATAGTCCAGTCAACATATTTGTATATATTCAAGAAATTATAAGACATTTAGTTCCGAAATATAAGCTTTCTCTTCTGTTTCTTGTTGTTCTCTGTTTATTAAGCATACATTTTTTATAAATATAATAAATTAATACTTAACTGTGAACTGGTAATAAATAATTATTTCAACTGAAATATCTTAAAATTCTTTGAAGACATAAATAATTAACTGCATTTGTTACTGTATTTGTGTGCGCAAACATATTTTGCCTTAAAAAAATCCCAAAAATATTATTTCAATTAAAAAAAAGTACAATTTTTTTCATGTTTAAAAAAATAAAAAATTTAAAAAAATCAATAACTCTGCCTTGAACACAATTTGAAAGAATATAATCTAAATTCCAAAGCATGCCCGTCACAAAGATATTTTGTTAATGAATGAGGGTTGGGCAGAGGGAGAATTTTAAATTTATACTAAGGGTAAACCCCTTCATTTTACAACAACTGTTGAAAAATTGTTACTTCTTCAAAACATAAATTTTTAAACCCTTTATTAAACAAATACATATTAAAATAAAAGTTTAAATTTAGAGAAAAAGGTTTTGTCTTTATCCATATTCTCTTTATATATTAATTAATTGTTCAGTGGAATTATTTGGGAATATTCAATCTTTGAATTGTTTTACAGGAATTTCTTTAAAATTGTTTTAATGATTAAAAATAATATTGAGTTGAATTATTAGGATTAAATATTTAAGAACAAGCCTAAAAATCGAAATTCAAATGAATTACACTTAAAAGTAGTTAACTACTTTTGGAGAACAGTTAACTACTAGTTGTAACTACTTTTCTTTAGAGTAGTTAGTAGTTTGTCGTTAACTACTTTTTGACGAGTAGTTGCCGAACACTACGTTCTACATTTTACTCTAGCTACCTGTCATCTGCCCTAGAAAAATAAATTATTTAAGCTTTTCATTTAAAAGAAATTATGTACAGTATACTTTCTGTATTTTTTACGACTACAGCACAAAAAACGTGAAACGAATTCCTTGACGAAGGAAGTTCTGTCACAACAAGGCGGAACTATCATACTAACATAGAATTTTTGTGTTCTAAAAGATGAAAATTGATCAACTGTATTGTTGTTGTGAGCAGGGAAATTCATTTTTAGTGGTGGAATGAAAATTCCAAACCAACAGGAATACCTGTCTATTAATTGATGTGAAACCAATTGCGCAGCCTAAAACTCTACAATGAACTCTTTGTCGTGGTACAGTTCTACCGGGAAAAAAAAAAAAAAAGAGATTTCCGGGCCCGGCAAAGTGCCAAGAAGAATGCTTTCACGTTCAAGGGAGAAACCGAGGGTGTAAGGAATTTGCCGTATTCTGTTCTCGTTGGAGAAACTGAGGGTGTAAGGAATTTGCCGTATTCTGTTCTCGTTGGAGAAACTGAGGGTGTAAGGAATTTGCCGTATTCTGTTCTCGTTGGAGAAACTGAGGGTGTAAGGAATTTGCCGTATTCTGTTCTCGTTGGAGAAACTGAAGGTGTAAGGAATTTGCCGTATTCTGCTTTTCGTTGGAGAAACTGAGGGTGTAAGGAATTTGCCGTATTCTGTTATCGTTGGAGAAACTGAGGGTGTAAGGAATTTGCCGTATTCTGTTCTCGTTTTAGTTTGTTTAGCATACCTTATTTTTTTCCTACCTGATGTATATGTTAGCTTATAAGTTTGGTTGCTTTCAACACATAAAGAATCAAATATTTTGATATAATAAACGCACCTGCAAAACGAACGTCCCTAAAATCCGGATGGATTCGCCTTTTTCTGCCATGCGCAGAAGTGCCCAAGTGTGAAAAGTTCGTGGTCATACAGTGCCACCATAAGGCTTTTTTTTCCTGCAGTAAAAGGACAGTTCTAAAATAGGCACCAAAAAGAGGACTTTTTAAAATTTAATTTGCGTTTTGATGGATTTTGTTTAATTATCCGATTTTTCGAATTTCCTCGTAAATCCGAATATTTATTGCCACGGACATTCAAGAATTCAGTGTGGTATGAAAAACATGAGAATCACACACTGGAGAAAAAGAAGAGAGAAAACGAGTTGATCAAAATTTTATTTTCAATTCCATTCAGCAAGCCGTGTGGTCAATAAGCGTCAGTTTGTCCTTTAAGTGCGAAGGGATGACATGAGATAAGTTGAGGTGACTAAGAGCCTGATCCAAATCGTGCTGAAGCGGCAGTTGTTTCGGATTGTGGCGATGAAGCACAGAAATGGAACCTGAAATCATTTTGGTTTAATAAAAGTGATTATAAATGTTATATAGTATACATTTTTCTACACTGAAATATGTTACGCGCCATGATAGTTTCAAAACCATATTTTAACCCCTTAACGGTCGGGTCATTTTCAAGAAAACGGTCATAAAAGTGCCCATTTTTTAAAATCCCTGAGGATTACATAAAAATGTGTGTTTGAACAATATATATGTTCATTTTTAATTTTTGATTTGCTTTTATTTTGAAATTTTAAGCACTCCAGCCCGGAAATATCACGTGAGCGAGAAACAGAAGGCGAAACCTCAGCCCGTCATTTTCACGGGAGCGAAGGAGAAGAGGTTAAAGCCTAAGCCTATATGATGGAATAAAAATGCAAGGAGTCAGTGGAATTAAGTACGAACAATGAGATATGAGCGAATGTTGACAAAAAAAGTTTGCTCATCGTAATCTGCGTGCAACAAGAATAAATTACTTATCCCCTTCGTACTGCTTTTACCTTTTGTTAAAAACCCAGAATATACCAGTCACAATAGCGTTACATCTCAAAAATTAAGAAAAAGTAATAATTATTAAATCCTGATCAAAATTTTCTTGTGACAGTACTGAAGCAAAGTTAGTTTAAATAGCTGGTGTGTGTGATAAACTAAAACTTGGTATAATTAACCGCCGTATAACTTTAAAATGCCCCACTTAATGATTGGTGACAGTAGACATATTGGCAGGGCCTATGCCACCACATAAAGTAGCAAGTATTGAAGCGTAGCGAATGTCGCCTTATCAAAAAAAAAAAAGTTTGTTTTTTTGTGAAGTTTTATTTTCTTCTCTGATGAAAAACACGGAAGTCATGCGTTCAAAACGCTGCAATATTTTCTTTTCCAAACAAAAATTTCTGAAGTGCCAAATCTTTTCCCATAAACTCTTTAATGCAATTTCTGCTCATTTGAATATACTTTACTTATTTATTATTATTTTCTTTTAAAAACGACTGTTACCGCTCTTGCACACTTTTCTCCACCAGACCCCTACCTGTTAGCCGAGGTTTTAGGATTGCTTGCGCATGGGACGCGGTAGTGACAAATTTTACATGCACGTATCCCCAAGCGTACATGGTGGGGATTCAGCGGGTATCGAACGCGCGACCTTCCAGGTGGAAGTCCGACGCTCTAACCACGGCTGCTCTTACGGTTTATACGAAGGTGAGTCAAATGAAAAGCGAATAACTGCTATAGAAAATCTAGCAGGTACACGTGAACTCTCTCGCTTTGAATTGGTATTAGTCCCGCGATTCTACTTGACCCGGCAGCGCGATACGGGAGTTTCCTATATGGCAGATCCTCTATTGGGTTGCACGAAAGAAGAGAAGCGCAAAGTGATCACTTTCCTGACTGACCTGTGTGCCAAAATGCGTCGAAGGATTACTATCAATTTCATGCCTTCACTGTGTAGGGAACAGATATGTTGCACTCTATCAGAGAGGCCGCCACATTCGAAACTCCCGTATCACGTATCTGGTCGCATGGGGTCTCGGCACCAATGCGAGTGTGGTCTACGCGCATGCGTACCAGGTCTAATCGTAATAAGACAGTTTTTAGGTTTTCTTTTGACTCACCCTCGTATTTTATTGCCAATAAGAATTATTGAACTAGATCTTCCTTCAAATATAAACTCCTTCTACAAACGTAAATAATATGATAAATTTATGATTCAATTTTTCTTACTGAAATGAGTTATTGCTCCTCCTAAGCACAGGTACTCTACTGCAGTGTCGGTGTAGTTCACGTGGAGCACTCTATATTGGTAGGAACGTGGAACTGCAAATAATCATAGAAATTATAAACTTAATTTTAGTTAAGAGCAAAAGAGAGAGAGAGAAATCTTGGGGACCGTTCATAAATGATGTCACGCTTTTTCCCGACATATTTGACCCCCCCCCCCCTTTGTCACGTGTCACGCTATGTTGCACAAGCAGGGATGTCACACTTCTTCTCACCCCCTCCCCTCCCCTTGTCACACTTTGTCACAATTTCAAGAATTCCTCTTTCCCCTCGAAGCGTGACATCATTTATGAATGAATCCTTGCGTAAAAAATAAAATGGAAACCTCGAACTAGGATTTACTTTTTCGTAAAATAATTCCGATTCGCAAAAGTTTGAATTTTTTAATTTTTATTTCTATTATAAAATTCTGTTATCAGACTTAGTCTTCCTATTAAAATAAGCATCAACTTTAAAATTTTGAAGGACAACCCCCTTTTTATGACATATTTAAGTTTAGAATCAAACACATGCACCTTAAAAGTAGCAATCTCAATGTAGTAACGGCCCCTAAAGCGTTTTTCGTTAATGTCTCCTGCTCTAATGAGCAGAATGAAATCAAATGTGGTAAGCGTACTAATTTGAGGGAGCTGAACTCAGCTTTAAAATGAGGGGTGAATCATATGGGGGGATAAAAGAATAAGGAAAATGTCGGCGAACCGATAGAAAAACTCTAGAGAACTTTTATATATAGATTATCAAACTCGGTATTTTTTAAATCCAAAAATACTCTATTGCGTTAATGAACTTGTAATTTTTTTAAATGCCCCAGCGACTTTTGTTTTTGGAAACAGCATCATGAAATTAAGTTTCACATTTTTTTTTTTTTTTTTTTGGTCATAATTTTTATTTTATATGTTTTTAAATTTTTTTTTAAAAATTGCTTTAATATGACTGGCATATCAGAAATTATTATAGAAAAAGTATTGATATGCTTTTATTCGTTTCAACAATTAGTAAAAAAATAAAAACGTGTTTATTTAAGTGGCCGCATTTTCCCTATGTAATTGAATTTTAACTACGAATTATTCTCAATTGCACGCAATTCCAAATAAGGTTATTAATGAAAACAAAATCCGGGATGCTTAAACCCTGAGATGTCATAACTGAAATTGGGAAAAACAGAATTTGCAGAAGTAAATGACATTTTTACTTACAGCTCTTGAGTCGAAATTTCAATTCTCCTGGAGTTTTGTGATTTTCCCTCCACAAGGTTCCATTTTCAAAGACTTTGGAATTTCTGTAAATGAAAAATGCAAATTTTCGACTTTTAGTTTGTAAAAGATATATTTTCAGAATTTTAAATAAAACTAAATTTGTCATTATGGCACGTTTTATTTCCTCCTGTATTTTGCAACAACTCAAATCCAAGAATGAAATTTTTTACCTAAGCATTTTTTTTTTATTGATAGCTTTTTGTACAGGGTGGGGCAAAAGTAATGACCCGGTTTTGATGGGTTATATAAAAAAAAACTAATACAGTTTGAGACTTAAAACTTTTTTTTATTTTGATCTGCATATAATCCCATTTTTTTACATTAAGTTTTGAATACCACTTCAGCAAGATAGCAGCCTTCAGCACCAATACACTGGCGCAGTCCCTTTCTGCAGTTTTGGGAAACTTTTTTTGCTCATTTCAAGGGGTATAGCGGATATTTCCTCGATAATTCGGTCCTTCAGCTCTAATAAAGTATGGGGAACTTTCTCCTTCAAATAACCCCCCAAAAGAAGCTTAGGAACCGTAACATATTACGCGGGATATTGAAATACACACAGAGATGCAGTCTACTCTCTCTGCGTGGAAAAATAGACTGCATCAGTGTATTGCTGCAGAAGGTCGCTATCTTGCTGAAGTGGTATTCAAAACTTAATGTAAAAAAATGGTATTAAATACAGATTAAACAAAAAAAGTTTAAAGTCTCAAATTGAAATAGTTTTTTTTATAACCCTTCAAAACGGGTCATTACTTTTGCCCCACCCTGTAGTAAGGGTTAATAGAATCAATAACAATAAAGTTTTCATTTTTCCTCTTCCATTTGGTCAATTGTATTTTTATACCTATTAATTTACATGATGTATATGTATCACGTAAAAACAACGACCCAGTAATCAAGTTATTTACAGCATTTTAATGATGATTTTCACATGCTTTAATTAGAAGTACTAAAAGACATTGTATAAAATAAAGCATTACAAATGAAGCACAGAAACTAAAAATAAATCAACATGAGCTTAAATAGACCACTTTTTTTTTTTTTTGTAGTTCTTTGTATTTTTCCTACTGCAGAAAAGATCAACGCACACTTAATCTTGTTTCCAAATATTGATTCCTTAATGTAACTAATTATTACTACCTATATCCGAATTCAGATGATTAATCCTGTAACAGTTGCAGATATTTTCAAATATAAGGTTATTTGGCACAAATATGTAATTAAATATGCATCCACGTGTTTCGGAGTGACAAAAATCTTCTCACATCAGTAGAAGAACATGAAGCGATTTGCCGCAAGGGTATTTCTATTAATTATTATTTTTCTAGCTATTGGTATGCATGGAATTCCACGGCATTATTGCGTCAAGCAATGAAGGATTTAATAAAGGATGTAAATTGCAAAAAGTAATAATTGCACGCTTCGTTAAGCAAAAATAAGCATTAAAATACAGACATGTTTCGGGATTGCTTGGAATCCCTTTGGGTTCATTCATAAATGATGTCACACTTCGAGGGGGAGGGGGGTTTCGTGAAATTGTGACAAGGGGAGGGGAGGGGGTAACAAGAAGTGGGACATCATGCCTTATGCAACATAGCGTAATATGTGACAAAGGGGTTATGTTGAAGTGTAACATGTTGTAGTAAAGGGGGAGGGGTATGTTGAAGTGTGACATGTTGTGACAAAGGGGGGGGGGGAGTCAAATAAATGGGAAAAAAGCGTGACATCATTTATGAACGGTCCCTTTTTCAATCCACAATGTGCTTTATTTGGATGTTTTTGCATCTGGAAGCTCCACTACTGCACTGAAAAAGGGATCCCAAGCAATGCCGAAACATATGTCCGTATTTCAATGCTAATTTGTGCTTAAATAAGCGTGCAATGATTATTTTTTACAATAAATGATTTTTCAACATAAACCGATATCTGGTTTATAAATCTGAGAATGGCTGAACTCTAAACGCTCGTTTTTTAGAAAACGCTAGACTCGATTTCAACGGCAAAGGCCGCTCTGATGTCAGATGCGCATGCTCCAGAAATTTTGACGATACCTGAAACACGATCACAATAGAATGCGTCAGAGACAGTAAGATGTTGCGTGGGGTTCTCTTAAAAACCGAACCTACATTTAGTTCTCACCAATATTGGCGATTCTCCCGCAGAATTCCACATTAGAGCAAGAAAGCCACATGGTGGTGCCCGCATCAGACTTTTTTTCATTAATAAAATTTGTGAAATTGAATAACAATACTAATATGTTAAATAGAAAAAAAAATGAGTATTACCAACAAAATTGCCTTTCGAATGAAAATAATTTTATGATGCAGAAACAAAAATGATGCGATCTCTTCAGAAACTTACGTTGGTTTGTGCAGCGAGCTGAAAGCAGCATCGAACCCTTCTGGGTTTGTGTTGTATCTGACACGCTGGCACTCAGACGCTTTCAGGGGATGGTTAGTGCTTTGTGCCACTGTGTACCATTCTCCTGAGTACTGCAACAAATCGAAGAATAATGTATCTATAGACTGTTAAAAAAAAACCTGAATTTTCAGATTGTTTTTTGACTGATTTTAACGGAGGATTTCCGTAGTGGTTCAATACATGGTTTTTCCTTCCAATAACGGAAATATCACGCCCTGAAAATACGAGAACGGAACTTTTCCGTTTTACGGTTGCTGTATTTTCACAACCTGATTGGGATTAACGGAGAAAAAAGAAATGGAACTTCTGTCAAATCTCGAGAAAATATTATCGGAAACGGAATATTTCCGGCAAATCTGCTGCCGTATTTTTCCGTTATTTTCAGCAGATTTTTTTTACACTGTAGATAGGCAAGAGAAAACAGTTAAGAACTATTTTCTCCTCCATTTTTCAACAGATTGTTTTACTGTTTTTTTGTTTAGTAGTTATTCACGAGTTTTAGTGATATCAATTAGAAAATTTTGGAAACAGTTCTATTAGTTAATTATTTTCCCTTTACTTTTATCAGGAAAGCCTCATTTATAATTGCAATGTTACATTGCTATAGATAGCCGATGGCAACATCAACATGTCTTGGTTGAGCAAACTATCAGGAAATAAATATTAAACGCATTCTTAAAACGAGTTTGTTGCCATTAAACAGCAATATTTAAAGCAATTATAATAAGAGTTTGAGTGAAGGCTTCTCAAAAACAATGACATGAAAAATGAGAATAGTGTATGGAAGCAAACATTTAAGTTTCATTCAACTGCCACTCCCCTTAGTACGAAACCGGCAGAAGTACAAGCGGGTATATTGATGAGAGCAATGGGCCCTGCGGTGACAATGATTTACAATACGCTTGCTTTAAGTGAGGTTGATCAAAATAAACGCGACGTTAAAATCGCCAAATTTGATTAATAATAGGCTCTAGTTACATAAATAGCATGATGTTTACAATACTAAATTTAATTATTACGGACGGATTTCCGACTCTTTGGGCGAACTGTAGTTGTAACAAATATAAGATAAATTTATTGCTTCGTGGAGCTATTTTTTTTTTTTTTTTTTCTGTCATCACGAAATCGCTCTGTAGCTCCATACGAAAAAATCTTTAAAAAAAAACATCTCTAGGTAAATCTACAGTGGACACTAAAAACATTTTTTTAAAGTTATTTATGTACAAATGTAAAATTTTGTCAATTTGTACTTATGTTAGAACAAATATCTCACAAAAAATTTGGCGTAAAAAAATGGGTAGTTTTTTAAAAATTCAAAATTAAAATGTTTTGTTAAATTTTTTAAAAATGTTTCACGCGAAGCAATTTTCTTTTTAAATTAAAATTTTTTCCTGATTTTAAATCCTTAGATATCCTTTTATAAATGAATGGATAAAATAAAACATTTTATATGATAATTTCCAAAATTAGGCCAAAATGTACTTTTATATGAAATTTCCTGAAAATTTAGTGATTTTTTTCAATAAATAAATCAAATATCTTCTTTCAAATAAATATTACTGCTACATTTCATTCATTAAACTATAACTACGTAATATAAGAATACTTTTGGAAAGTTTGGTAGCAATAGCGTAAAAATTGCGGCACGTGGAACCTTTTGAATTTCTGTTTTGAGGTAAATTTTTGATTTTGGGAAAAAAGGGTTTTTTCATTTTGAAAGGGTGTAACTATAAAAGAGTATTTAGATATTAATAAGTTTAGTATTATAAACATAAATTTGATATCTAATATTTATTAATACAGTGTAGGTATATTTTATACACCAATTCGAAATTTTGGCCAATTTTCGACATTTCAAGTGTCCGCTGTAGCCGGATCCTCTTCATTCCAAGTGTACCCAATTGGGTACATTTTAAAATACTATTTATTAACTACTGTTTGTGCAATTGAAAACTAAAACACCCAATTGCTTTTGAAATGAATAAACAGATAGTTTAATTTGTTTCAAACATGGAAATGGGGCATTAATTATTATTTAAACTAATTATTAATTACAATTGGAAAAAAAATAGTTATTTTGTTTTGTAATCATTTTTTAAATCAGAGAACCAAAAAATTGCGCCAAAATTGTTTGTGCTTAGTTCTGGAGTGTGAAGAGGTTATGTGGCTTATTTTGTTACTAAATTCTAATTGCTCAGCTTAAAACGAAAGTGTTAGACTATAGTATGATGCCCAACTTCATTTTACATTGTACATTTCCTGAATGACAGCATAGAAGATAAATTTTTAAATGCGTTTATCTCAAAACAATAGTTTTAACATGTCGTAATACATTGAACTACGGCAGTTAAAGTGATATCGCTTATGGAAATGAAGAGTTTTATATCTGCAAAATTGGACATTTTTCAAGAGAGGAGTTTGAGAGTTTTACAAAATTTGTTTTATTTAGTTACCTTATTTGTTTCAATGATTATTATAATCGAGTTTGTTCAGAAAATAGTTATTGTTCTAGTTTTCTCCCACATGCTGAATGTTAACGATGCGAGAAAAATTAGAAACAACTATAAAAAGTACTTATGACAGTTTTGCATCAAAAAAATAAATTTGACCTCTAGCCTTCATTTTTGAACATTTACTTGCAGCAGTATTCCCAATTTAAAGACCGCAAAAATCTGAAAATTTTGACATTAAAAAAAAAAAAAAAAAAAACGATTTTTTTTGTAGATATGACACTGTTGATTTCTATAAGCGATTTATCACAGTAATTTTCGTACCTTATTCCAATCAAGCTGGTGAACGAAGGGTGGAGGTTCCGGACAAAATCCTATGACGAGTTGCCCAAAAGCTGCAGGTAAAATACTGCATAACAGCAGAAGAAACATTTTACTAGTTGCAATGCCGAACCTGTATACAGATTGCAAGATTGTTATTTAAACCACAAAAATCGACATTTATTGCCAAAAAGAAATTAACAAGAAAAATGTGTTAAAATTATGCACAATCGCAGCCCTGTTGGATATATTAAGAAACGGTAACAGTCTAATAAAAATCTAAATTAAAATATTGGCGTTTTGATGAAGTCAAACGGAAAGTTTTGAAGCAAATATTTTCTTATATTCATAAATCAAATGCTGACACAGGGAACGGCATGGTCGGTTCAACTAAACGTCACTGTATATACGAGACAATTTATCGGGCGTTTTGGATCGGATTTTTTCATTGTTGAAAGCCAGAGCGAAGTTGATGCAATCATACCCCATTACTAAATCTCGCCAAATTATGCAAGTTGTAAATGAAAGAGAAAATGAAACATCGCCAAAAGGCGATGAATGCCAGACAACCATTCAGAATATATCCAGTAGAATCTCTAAGGGGGCGTTGAGGAGGGGGCACCACTGAAAATGATACTATAAACTACAAAAGTTTTTTTTTTTCTTTCTTTCTAATGGGGCTGCAGTATTGGTCATCAACCATAAACTACAAAAGTACAAATTTATGTAACACATTTTTTTTTTTGTTTTTGTGGAAGGGGGGGGGGGAGAGTGCAAATACAAATTTCCGTCCTGGGTGATATCCATGCTAAAAACGGCACTAATTTTTATATTCATATATGTTTTTTGTCTGTTCACCACTTCTCCAATTTTTTCTTCGAAAATCGCACAAATATACAAAAATTATGTATGATTTGCATCATGGATAGATATTATTAGGTTAGGGTGCTGTGAGCACATAATCTTTCTAGGGGTGCTACGACTTCGAAAAGTTTGGGGAACTCCTGATAGCCAATAAAACTGTCAAAGCAGTATCACGAAATAAAAATACAAAACATTAAAAATTAAATTAGATTACTGAATCAAAATAGAAAAGTAATAAGTAAATTTACAAAACTAAAATAGTAAACACTAAAACTTTCATTTTATTTCAATAAAAAGTCTTAAAAGGTGAAAAGTTAAAAATCATTGCAAATTTAAGCACAAAAATTACGGACACGTTTTACAAGGTTAAACCCCTGTTGTAGTGCAAAAGATTGAGCTTCTAGTTGGAAAACATCCAACTGAAGCCAGTTGGATGTTGGATTCTTCAATTGGATGGTTTTCATCTAGAAGCTCAGTCTTTTTGCATTAGAAAAGGGTTTCTTGTAACCACGAAACATGTGTCCGCCATTTTTTCAAAAAAATTATGCTTAAGCTTGTGTTGATTTTTAATTTCTGAAACTTGAAAGTTTCAGAAAAATTGAAGCAATATTTATTGATTTATCATTGATTTTATGACGGTGTGAGGTGCCACCTTTTCATTCCGAAACCGTGCTAAATACAAGCCACATATATATTTTTTTAAAATAAAATAAGCGAGAAGAAGCGATTTCATCGTGACTGTAACTGAAAAAAAAAGTTCCGTACATGAAATTTTGATAAAGAAAGGATTTAAGTTTTTGCAAGCCGAAAACTTTAAATGATGTTTTCTCTCCCTTTGTTTTTTGCGCATTTCATCTCAATCAAAATGCAAAGGCTTTTTTTAATTTGGATCTATAACATGGATTTTTTTTTCCCCCACATGCTCCTAAAACTATACATAACAAATTTATGCTTTACTTTTATGATAACTTAAGTACTTCTTTTTTAAATTTTATTTGAGGATTTCTTGAAGTTTTCGTTGTTTTTTTCTGCGTTACTTCAGCCTTTATTTTTTTCTCTCACAAAGTATTTGACTTGTAAAAATCTCATAGCATAAAGGTTTTGCTGTGTGAGTAATGAATCAATAAAAAGAAATCAGATTTTTCGCCAATTTTTGAAAAAGTAGATGCATTTTTAAAAATTGCTAAATTTCGTTTCAAAAATTAAAATTTTCAAAGTATATTTAAGAAATCCAGCTTTTTTCTTAATATTAAATTTCTTATGAAGTGGTATAACAAGACAAAAATTGCAAATAAAAACATTATAGAGGAAAAAAATGGTCTCATGGTGCTGACTCCCCTTAAAAGGATTAATAAATAAAACATATACTTATTACTACAGAATGATTCATTTAATCAACATTGAGAGAGAAAAAGATACATACCCAAGAGCACGCAGCCTGAGATAATCACACAAGTGTTGGAAAGTGATCAAACAATCAAGCAGATGCCGTATTTAAAGCGATAGCATGGGAAAACACGTCCGTTACATGGGTTTTTTTCTCTGCTCACAAGAGCCCGAGATATGATCGCAGTAGATAATGGGGTGACAGATTGGGAAGAAACGCGCTGGAATAATTTAATTCCTAAAGGTGGGACATGTATACACGAATGCGTAATACATTTTGAATGTGGGAAATGTATAGACGAATGCGTACTACATTTTAAATGTAGATGTATACACCAATACGTATTACATTTTAAGTGTGGGAAATATATACAGGAATACGTATTAAATTTTAAGTGTGGGAAATATATACACACCAATACGTATTACATTTTAAGTGTGGGAAATATATACACACCAATACGTATTACATTTTAAGAGTGGGAAATATATACACTCCAATAGGTATTACATTTTAAGTGTGGGAAATATATACACACCAATACGTATTACATTTTAAGTGTGGGTAATGTATACAGGAATGCGTACTACATTTTAAATGTAGATGTATACACCAATACGTATTACATTTTAAGTGTGGGAAATATATACAGGAATACGTATTAAATCTTAAGTGTGGGAAGTATATACACACCAATACGTATTACATTTTAAGTGTGGGAAATATATACACACCAATACGTATTACATTTTAAGTGTGGGTAATATATACAGGAATACGTATTAAATTTTAAGTGTGGGAAATATATATACACCAATACGTATTACATTTTAAATGTGGGAAATATATACACACCAATACGTATTGCATTTTAAGTGTGGGAAATATGTACACACCAATATGTATTAAATTTTAAGTGTGTGAAATATATACACACCAATACGTATTACATTTTAAGTGTGTGAAATATATACACACCAATACGTATTACATTTTAAGTGTGGGAAATATATACACACCAATACGTATTGCATTTTAAGTGTGGGAAATATGTACACACCAATATGTATTAAATTTTAAGTGTGGGAAATATATACACACCAATACGTATTACATTTTAAGTGTGGGAAATACATACACACCAATACGTATTGCATTTTAAGTGTGGGAAATATATACACACCAATACGTATTACATTTTAAGTGTGGGAAATATATACACACCAATATGTATTACATTTTAAGTGTGGGAAATATATACACACCAATACGTATTACATTTTAAGTGTGGGTAATATATACAGGAATACGTATTACATTGTGAGTGTGTGAAATATATACAGGAATACGTATTACATTTTAAGTTAGGGAAATATATACAGGAATACGTATTACATTTTAAGTGTGGGAAATATATACAGGAATACGTATTACATTTTAAGTGTGGGAAATATATACAGGAATACGTATTACACTTTAAGTGTGGGAAATATATACACACAGGAATACGCATTACATTTTAAGTGTGTGAAATATATACAGGAATACGTATTACATTGTAAGTGTGGGAAATATACACACAGGAATACGTATTACATTTTAAGTGTGGGAAATATATACACACAGGAATACGCATTACATTTTAAGTGTGTGAAATATATACAGGAATACGTATTACATTGTAAGTGTGGGAAATATATACAGGAATACGTATTACATTTTAAAAGTGAGAGATGTATTCACGAATACGTATTACATTTTAAATGCATGGGTGATGTATACACGATTACGTAATACATTTTAAATGTAGGAGATTAATACACCAATACGTATTACATTATAAATGCTGGAGACTAATACACCAATACGTATTACATTATAAATGCTGGAGATTAATACAACAATACGTACTACATTTTAAATGTAGGAGATCAATACACTAATACATACTATTTTTTTAATGTGGGAGATGTATCCACGAATATGTAATCCATTTTGAATGTGGGAGATTTATGCACGAATACGTAGTACATTTTCACATTGTTATACCAGTGGGGACCAAATCGACACAGTAAATATTAAATTCAAGAATACCTATCCATGGGGATATATATCTCTTAAAAAATTACCAATACAGCAAACATTTCTTTCAATAACATTTTAACCGGTCTATAAAAACAGAAAATAATTATTCATTTATGTATTCATTCATTTACTCATTTATTCATGCTTTCATTCATTCATTTATTTATTCTTTCACCGATTCATTTATTCATTCGGAAACGTCCTTAAAAATGCAAATCAAAAACTTTCATGGGAACATAGGATCGTTTAGCTGTGAATGAACTTTGTAACTGTTCATGTTCTATGTCATAAGCTCATTTCGATAAAGTTTGCTCCAAGCTGTTTCTCAGGATTTATACAGTAATGAAATTACACCGTGGACATTAATGTTAATTTTTTTTTTTTTTTTTTTTGAGCTTTTCTAAATTGAATAAAAATTCTTCCCATCAAAAGTATTTCACGCGAGAGCTCCTTCCAAAGAGCTTGTTCATAGGAAATTAGATCTTAGGTCCAGGGTTTACATAATTTGCTTCATTTTGCGCCATAGACTTTAATGTTAAGGCTTATTGAATTTTTCAAAATAGAACGAAAAATTGTTCATATCAAAAAATAAAATATGAGAATGAGATCGCCTCGCCAAAAACCTTCGAATGCAAAAAAAAAAAAAAAAAAGTTCCTCCAATCCCGCCAATAAACTGTTGTGTAAAGTATTGCAAGTCAAGGCCCAAAACATCTACTTAACCATACGAACACAGTAACCTACTGATGATATGTGGAATTGGTTAGTTTCATAAAGAAGAATTAAAACAGAAATGTGTTAAAAATAAATATTTTATTAACAAAATGAATATGTACATATTTCTACAACTCACATTATGAATATCACGTGTACAATATTACAATAAGCGCGCTTCAAATATGCAAGTACAAAAAATATTATTTGCGAAAATAACAAATGCGTGTGTGTTATTTGTTCATAGTAACGTTCACTCATGTTGACGAAGTTAACAAAAGTATGTTTTTAGACAGCTCAGCTGTTTCATCCGTACTCTACTCGTACACTTCAAGGCTCTTGGATAAAAAGTACGGATTCTTGCCCCCTTGATTTAAAAATTACGGATTATTATAACCAGATATCGAAAGAAACAATCTGAGTGCTCAAATTTTTTAGTGAATTCGCTTCAATATATGCATAGTTTTCTAATTACGTATTTAAAATCTGCATATGTTTTGGAGTTTAAATAAGTAGTACATTTTTGAAACTAATATTTTTTTCATTATTTTTGATCATAAGAACAGTCAGATGTTCTAACGCAGCGGTCGGCAACCTAAATTGACTGAAGATCTACTTTCCAAGTTCGGCGAACTCCAAGATCGACTCAGAGGACAAGGGGGCAGGGAGGTGCACTACCATTAATACTACTAAAGAACTATTATTACTACAAAAGTAGTCGGGATGTTGGGATTGCGCCGGTCTTCAAATTGTAGGTTCATTCTTGTCAGAACAAGTTTTGATGCTTATGAAATACCTACTTCAAAATTTCGAAAATAATGCTATGTAACAACGTTAACTCGCATTAAAGCAATATTTCAGATACTAATACATCATTTCTTTTAAGGGGACTCGGCACCTAAAACTCCACCTTCTCAAATTGAACATAATTCAAGGTGTATTGACTGGTAATGTATGTTTATGACTCAAACTTGATGTGTGAAAAACATAAAAAAATAGTCCGAAAAATTCAAAATTTTAAAAAAATTTACAAAATTTATTTTTTTTAAAAAAACGCAACTCTTTTTTTTTTTTTTAAATGGGAGATTTTTGCCTGGATGTTTTTTACAAGAAAGAAGAAACTATACTCCTCACTTTGTAGTATGGAATTTTCGATGTCTTTATTAGTTCTTGAAAAAAAAATTTAAAACTGAAAAATCTGAAAAAAATCTCGGCATTGGAAGATTTTTTACGGTTTAAATTGCTTTAAAATAATTTCTAATAAATTCATCAAAAATTCCATACTAGGTTACATTTAGTTAAACATTTGTAACAAGCAATAAAAATTTCAAGTGAATAGATACATATTTGAAAAAGCCTTAGCATTTTGACTATTACAAAGTATGCAAAAACGCGAGGCTGAGAAAAAGCCATTTAAAGTTTTTGGTTAGGTAAAAAGAGTTAAAATGCTCATATAGAATAAAAAATAAGATTCCTTAGAGTGTACGGGGGACTTTGAAACTTTGCACAAACGTTCTCTAATATGTAAAGTATAATTTAGAGCAAAAATCCGAAAATCGAGATTTTGTCCGATTTTTAGTGCCGAGTCCCCTTAAATTTGATAAAAAAACTTGTTTCTGTTTTATTTTGCATTTTAAGTAAAACACATATGCGAAATGCCGTTACATTCTTCAATTAACTGTCACCGAGATCATAGTTAATGTGACGATTGACATTCCATTTTATCGGCAAGTTTTTTTTAGGTCCGTCAAACTAACCAACATTTCCTGAAGGGAAAACAAATAGTAATAAATTCGCCTTCCAATTCAAAAGTCGTTTGACTACATGTTTTTTTTAAGCTATAAACTGTCCAAAATGCTGTCGCGATCGACTGAAAATGGGCACGCGAACGACCGGTCGATCGCGATCGACGGGTTGCCGATCACTGTTCTAAATCATCCATTTTAGCATAAAGTTTGCCTCGAACCTCATAAACTAAAACCTCAATTAAAGTCTAAGTACTTCAGAAGCTGCAGTACTGAAGTTTAAGCGATGAAACAGCGGGTTAATATTTTAAGTACACGTAAAAGCTCATGCCCATGGAAATCCCCGGATGAGCCATTTTCGCGATATTTACCGGGATAAGCAATCAGAGGGTTAACACACGATTTCAGTAAATTATGAAAGAAACCGAAATTAATAATCAACAAATTTTAATTTTTAACTTTAATAATTTGATTTGTCAGTTGCGCCGTTACTGAAATAACTTTTAAAAAAGCACAAAATTTGCAAATGATTGCTCATAATCGTGTTTCAAGGTGGAATTGGTTTGTAACACCGACACAAAGGTATGCAACCATTTGCAAGTTTTTGTGCTTTATAACCATTGTTTTTATCAATGACATTTTGACCATAAAATTATTGTTTTTTTTCCTTAAACTGGGGCTTACCACCGTTTCAGGAAGTCGGTTATTTACAGTTTTATAGTTGTATTTTTATAAGTCAAATAAATAATTTAATACGATTTAATATTTAACAGTGACTGTGCTGTACACATCATTCAGAACAATAAAACTGTTAGCTCGAGCAACTATGTTTACATTTTTTTTTTTTTAAATTTTCTGCAATGGATCCGCTTGGAACTATTTATGAAATATCCTTTTGATAAAACAATTCATAATAAAACCGACAAATTATATACATTGAATTTCGTTTGCCATGAAAACAAACAACATTTAGTCCGAGAGAATACTTGGTATTGTAGTTCTTGCATAAAAATAAAAGCCCGAGAACACTCGTGTGTACTATCCTGTTTATAAATGTATACTCCGAATTTCAAGCAGAAAGCAACGAATATTCTCGGGGTTTCAATATAACCTTTCCTGAGCATTTTTTTAAAACCTCCAAAAATAATAAATTAGTGACATTACTGTTTGCAATAATCTATATTAGTTAAAGTTTACAATTCAGCAAAAGAATTAGAGAATTACGGACAATATTTTTCAAAATAATCCTCAAGTTGGGTAAATGAAAGTATTGTGGTCAAAAATAGCGCGTGATAAGCTTTCATTGTGATACATTTCAATAATAGACAATTTTTCCTTCGATCTTTTTCCTTCGCGCTCTCAGAAATAGAGCTCTCGCTTTCGAGTATACGTCAATCGTGAAAACAAATTTCGTCATTTACAAAGATTCTTTTCTCTCGCGCGATCACGTGACTTAAAAAAGTTGCTGCACAAATTTCGTCAATTTGGCGAAAGGTTTACCCGGAGCAATATTCACGAAGCCAGTTCGTCAAATACGGCGAAAGTTTCGCGAGATTTGAGCATGCGTTCCTGAGAATGGGGCTCCGTAGCAAATAAATGTCAAAATTCTGTATGTTATACTCTTAAAAATTTGGTATTCATTGTCAAAATTTGGAACAATCGTAAGATTTTGATTTGATGGGGTTTTTATTCGATCAAACTTATCCCAAAGAGTAGTAAAATAGTCTAAACTATCACTTTGTTTAGAGCAAAAGTACGTAAAAGTATATCAATAGAAATTTCATAACACCAATATATTTTTAGAATGAATGGCAAGTGTAACAAAACTTTCATTGCTGACATTAACGCTGCACATATAAATAAAAAAACAAATACATACTTCCCATCTGTACCAGAAACTTGGTGACCTTGGTAAGTACATATTCTTACATGAAAAAAGAGAAATTATGTCGCACACACAAACTTTACACGGGTAAAGTTACTTCCACGCAAAAAGAAAATAAATCTGCGTCGCAAATTTTTCTTCAATTCTGTGCTTGTAGAAGCGATTATTCGGAAATTTTAATGATCCAATCAACGAGAAGCAGTATTGACTGATTTCGTTGACTGTTTAATTAGCAAATATCTTTCAAACAATTACAGTAGGACAAGAATTGAACAAATAAAAAGCATTCAATCTTTGAAGATTCTAAATTTTGACTAAGGAGATCTAAGACCACATCGACATAGTAAATGTGTAAATCAGGGCCCGGATAACGTAAGTCCAAAAATGGCGATTATCAAATATTATTTAATTGTACAAAAATAATTGTACGAAACAAGGGATATAGTATACATATTTTTTCAACGTTAACAATCATGTCTTGCAGCCTAATTCATATAACAGCTTTGTTACTAGGCAACGAAATCGTTCTTTTTAGTTTTTAACGTACACTGTAAAAATTTTGTGTTTAGTTGAAACTTTTGCATTAGTTTTAAAAAATGTGCCTTACTGAACACGATTTTTTCGTAATCAGTTGGTGTAAAGTGGGAAATTCATTCATTTTGGATATACTTTAAATTTTTTTACGTGCCTGTCCACAAAAAATAAAGACAGTATAACGTTCCTTTGCACATGTAATTTGTTTGCTCCGATACGTATCGAAATGTCATTGCGATAGCTTATTTGTATGAAAATAGGATAAATGAGCTATCGTAAGGAGCTTTTGCTATGTAGCTAATTTATACTAAAAAATTATTCTGCTGTCTGTATTTTTAGAGACAGATGCTTAAAAGAATTTAAAATACATCAAAAAATGAATCACTTTCAACTTGACACCGACTGAACCCCAAAATTGATGTTCAGTAGCACCAAACTTTTTTTTACGATGTAGTGATCATGTGACTTACGTTAGTCTGACCCTGAAGTATAGAAATATTGAATTCTGAACTCCTTGCTCACGGCGATATATCTCGGAAAAAATTGCCATTTATTTTGTGCTTAATGATGATATTGTCATCAGTCTGTAGAAGTGCAAAATAATTTCTCCAGTCAAGAAGTTTTCCCAAATTCTTTGTTGAAAACGGATTCGTGTTTTGGGAGTTTGGAGTGAATGGTAGCAAAAGAATTTAGCTACCATTTAAAAACAATTGCTGCAAAATATGCTTTCAAATTTTTTTGTCCTTATACAACAAATTGCCAGTTGAATATAATGTGACAAAATGTTCCATTTTTCCTCTAAATGATCCCTAAATATAAAAAAATAATACAGTGAACGCTGCTTTATGTAATCATGATTAATATTATCAAAATCGCCAATTCCTGTCCGTTGATATAAAAATACATGGAAAAATCATTGATTTTTGCAATCAAAACTTTGTTAATTACAGTGATTACTCTTCTCAAATCAGCAAAAACTATGGGCAAATAAACTATTTTTTTATTTTTCTTTGACTCGATTTGTCACGGAAGTTTCTTACGCCGTTTTCGACCACTACTGCTGCATAAAAGATCTTCAAACTTTGCACACAAGCTTATCTTCCTATGACAATACAATATTCCATCCATTTTACAATTTACTATAACGTTAATTAGGAAAAAAAATTAATAATTCTGGCTCCGAAGAAATTATCTGAATTATTATTTCTCGAATGGCAACAGTAGCTTTGTTTGGATAATGGCAACGATGTTATTTTATTTGATTTGTAGTTGAGTCTGTGGCGCAGTAACTAAAGCGTTGGATTGTGACACCGGAGGTCGGCAGTTTTAAACCCGGTCTCATCCATTCCATTCAACTTGATTTGTTACGGAAGTTTGTTACGCGGTTTTCGACCACTATTACTGTATTTTAGTTTTTTTTAAAAATAAAACTGTGTAACTTAAAACATTTTTTGGAGATTCAATATATTATCCTGTTTGTAAATGATATTCTGAAATGACTAGTCAGAAAATTTTTTAGCTGCTCAGATGACGAGAGCGCTTCAAATTTTACGTCAATGTGTGCAGAAAAAAATGACGCCGAATTTGTAAAATTAGCAGAAAATCAACAAACCGTAAATCCTTTTCTTTTTCGCTTTTTGAAAACGTATCGACTCTTAGTATATTTTCCTTGTTATTATTATTTTTTCGCTAAATACATTTTCAACAGCTTTTTATTTCACAAGACTTAAGTTAACGTTTTTTGAGAAAATCGACAGTGTATTGTTTTGTTAATGTGCAAAAGTACAGATTGTTCCAGCAATAAAACTTTATCGTTTATTATTATCACTCGGTTATTATTATCAAATCGTTTTCGTCCCGATGTGATCACATGAAGCGGCGTCCGCTGTATTATACATTAAAAGAAGAGAAAGGTTTACGAACATCTACAATTTTTCAAAATTTTAAAGTTTCATAATTTTGAAAAAGAATAATATATAGTAATGGTTTCTTGAACGTTGGTTCACTCTATCAACAGCTATTCTTTCTAGAAACACACAAAAAAAGCCTGTAATGAAGAAATCTTTAAAATGGTAATAGTACCTAAAACCGTGTATGTATTTTGCTCCCAAAAGGAAAATCCATTTTCAACTAAGAATTGAGAAAAACTTTTTGACTGAGAAAAATCTTTCCAACTTCTATAGAATGATAACGATTAGGCGTAAAAGATAGGTCAGCTGTACTGCTAATATTTAACGCTAGATGACACATAGAGCAAGAAGTCGATTTCGATATCTACTAAGTCAACTTTGCTCTTCGAAACTTATTTGAATCGTACAGTGGCGTAATCCTACATGATCAATAAAACGTACAGTTTTCAAAAAATCTTATTTCGGAAGACTGTAATACAAATCAGATCCTAACTCATCCTTTTTTTTCTTCGTATTTTCAATGCAGACATTGCATCTGAATGTTCTGTTAAAGTGAGACCTCTCGATTCGGGCCATAACAAAAATCACAGCATAAGAAAAATCAATAAGAATTCTTCTTTTTGAAAAAAGAGACTAGATGCTCTCATATCTTTGTTTTCAGATTACTTGAGGGTGAAGCCACCAAACAAATAAGTTCTTGTAGCGTTCAGACTCCAGTCACGCTACTTCCAATGTTGGAGTATATCACACCTGAAAAAGAGAAAAAAAAAATGTCGACTACTGACTGGAATTCGAAAATCACGACAACCCCCTACTCAAATGCTAGGAAACGTCAGGTGTGGATTTTCTTTTTTTTTTTACCACCAACAACAAACTATATGCATAACTGGAGTCATGTGTCTTCCGCAGGTTTAATAATAGAGTCGATGATCGCGGAAGGATACATTTTGCCCACTTGGTTCACTACAGTTGGTCTACTTCTTGGTTCACTATTTCATTCAAAATCGTGCTGCGTCCATTGCTATAGTCTGTGTAATTACAATCGGCGTGTCAAGGTCACGCAACTCTGCCTTTTCCACTTCTGGTCGCCATGGTTTCCGTGCTAGAAACTTTTTCCCCACTTGGTTTGGGGAACATGATAAGTCAGTTTGTTCCTTTAGTTATCATAATAACTGCCGGATTAAAATCAGATTTATTTGTCAATGGCAAAAATAGTTTGCGTCAGATAAAGTATTCAAATATTTTGAACGAATATAAATCTTATTCTAATATTTTGATGTGTTTCAAAAAGCTATTGTATACCTAATTTATTGTATTTTATATTTTGTAAATGTTAAAATCTTATCTAAACATTCTAGATTTAATTTATGAGGAATTTAACTGCATTTACTCAACATCAAAAATAAATAAATGGAAAATAAATTCTTACTTTTTAGTGTTCCTCAATTGTTCTAATATTTTGAATCGGAGGTGTAGTAATGCAATTTCCTTAACTGAAGTGCAAAAAAAAAAAAAAAGTCTGGCTCTGTTACCTTTCTCGCAGTTGCCATGGGGACAAAGCAGGAAACGCAACCTTGATGCGCCTATTCTAATTACACAGACTATGGGCTTCAACGACATCATACAGTTTTTCTCTCCCCCTCTCCTTTTTGACAAGCGTCATAAATCCTTGCGGTGAATTGAAACATGGGTAGCATTCAGTCCAGGACTTCGCCACAGGAATTTGAACCAGAAATGTCCCAGATCTTCGAGAAATATTTAACTATACTATACTACAGGAACTTTTTTATGAATAATAAATTTGTCTTACATTCACTGTTGGATAATTTACTGGAGAACATTAGATTAAATCAGATAACTCCATGAAAATTTGGATTTTATGTTTTATTGTTTTAATGTTTTATTTTCATTATTTACAAATTCTGATTAAAAACTAGCGCAATAGCCTCGTACATTAACGCACACCTGCCTTTGCATATTAAAATGAAGCTCTCATCTTAACTAAAAGTTCATATAATAAATTAATTACAAGAAGTTCCGTTTTGAACAAGACGAGCCTATTTTTTCCGTATCCACCAACATCAATATGATAATCAAGGTATCTGTCTCTCTTTTTCATTTAGCTATTGCTCTTAATTACTTTAAGGGGACTAGGCACCTTTTGACAATTTTTTTTCATTTAAGAACTTTTACCTATTTCATTTGTATGTTATGATGTGCTATTGTTCAACAAAATGATTTTCACATGAAAAATCAAAATTCAACTAACAGAAAATTTTAAAATTTATTTTTTTAAAAATTATTTAACAATTTTAAATTTCCTTCTTCTTTTTCATTCTTTGACTTTTTTTTTTCCAATTTTTTTTTTAAAGTACTTATCATAGTATGGTTTATAATTTTAGGGATGGGTTTTGCTATTCATTAATTAGTTTTTGAGAAAAAGTTTTTAAAGTTACATCGATGGTAGAATACAGAAAAAAAAGCGACTTTTGTTACATTTTCATTTTTTAAATTTTCTTTTGAAAATATATCGCAAATTCCATCCCTAATTTTATCGAGCACATCATATCGAACACACACAAAAAATGTCAAGTTGCTACATGAATATATGTAGAAGTTTTCGCATTTTAAGTACTACAATATTGCGAAAACACACAAACCGAGAAAACGCAGTTTAAAGAATACAAAATCCTACTAAAACATCAGAAATATTTGAGTTCTCTTACTTCTTAACTACATTTCTAGTGGTTGTATCGCTTCAAAACTTCGCTCAGATTTACTAGGAAAGTCAAACCACATTTTAAGCAAAAAATTGAAAAATCGTTATTTTCAGCCATTTTCAACATTTGAAAGGTGCCAAGTCCCCTTAAATATACCTTTTTGAACGTTTATACATATTCTTTTACTCAATCCAAAGAATTTCTAGCGATTATAAAGAAAACTGTATACATTTTTAACTAAAATTCAGCAATGTCTCGCTAGTTTTTAATGACTTTTATGATAATAGGATTGGTCCCTTTGGACATTTGGGATATTCGATTTTTCACTGGATTAGAGGTACAGTGCAACCTGTGTAAGTTCACCACTTGCGGTGCAGCACTTTAGTGGTCAACTTAGATAGGTGGTCAACTCAGAAAGGGTGGAGATTTTTTTTTCTGTCATTTCTTACACTACGCGTTTACTCATTTATTCCGAATTGATATATAACGTCACATATTATCGTTATTTTAAAATTAATAATTAGCATCTTTTCACTATTAACTAAAATCCCATTAGATAAATTTAACCAGAATATCGTACAGTATATCCCATACAACTTTAAAACTAAAGCACTTAGTTAAGCTGAAGATAAATATCTTATTAATTATACAAGTTACTTATTTCATGGTAAAGATTTCCTAAAAATACACAATTTTTCAAAATCGTTAGATAAGTCGACTAAACTTATTTAAAGAATAAGAGTGCTCATAGTAGTTTTCCCATATGGTTCACTTACATAGAGGTTGAGGCAAACTTTATACTGATGTTTCATCCATCCAGACAAATACTGGATTAACATTACAGCATAAAAATTGCCCTGGAGAAGTTACTTTAGTTTTTTTTTAATCTTTTCAGAACTAGATAAACACATAAATATAGTACTAACTAGGCGGCCAACTTAAAAAAGGGTTTTTATTTTACTCCCACCCAAATTTGGCATACATATGTGGTCAATATAGACAGGTGGTCAACTTAGGCTGCCAAGTTGCAAAGGTTTCCCTTCATTATATAATATAGGGATCATTCATAAATGATGTCACGTTTCGAGGGGGTAGGGGGGTTCGTGAAATTGTGACAAAGAGTGACAAGGGGAGGGGAGGGGGTAACAATAAGTGTGACATCATGCATTATGCATCATAGCGTGACGCGTGACAAAGGGGGGTTAGGGGGTCCGCTGAAGCGTGACATATTGTGACAGAGGGGGGAGGGGGGTCAAATATATGGGAAAAAAGCGTGACGTCATTTATAAATGGCCCCATAGGGCTCATACTGTTCATGACAAAAGTGGTCAACTTTACAGGTTTTACTGTACGTACTTTTAAAAAATTTATACGTATTATCTACTTCTCTTTTTTCTTTTTAGTCATAGAATACAATTGCCCCGTTCTTTGCTTTCTATGAATTTTTGAGAGAAAGCTTCTGAACTCGTATCTTCAAGTTTCAGCATTGCTAAGACTATCAGATGTTTCAAAAAATGTGTCGACCGGAATATTTTTCATTTAACCGATACTTCGATGAAACGGTTATTGATTCCTTAAATTTAATTGATCTTTAATCCTGTAATGCCCAAGTTTTTTTGTTTTTGTTTTTTTCATTGTTTTATACTTTTTTTGTTTTATTATTTTATTTATATTTTTTTTCGTCCGCCTTGAGACGGAGTTGGGAATTACAAGATTAATTACCTTCGTACTGATCACCTTTAGGGTTTCTCCTTTCCAGTACCAATTGCTGCACACATAGATGAATGTAGATGTATTGATCCTAGAGGAGGAAATAAAGAAAATACATATTTAGTTTTCAGGTAGGAATGTATACACAGGCATCAAATTCCGTTAATCCGATAGATAAGTTCAGTTATCTACGCCAAATATTAAAAATACATGGAATAATTATCATGTTGAACCCTTTAGGGTGCAATCATACCAAGCGCAACAGCGATGAATACTTTCAGAGCGCGCCCATTGGTTCCATACAACTTAATGAGAAAACGCTGTCGTGTTGACGGATTGGACCTTTTTTATTGCAGCATTAAAAGTGACTTTCATGTTGGTTGCCATACTTTAAATGCTTATCGCCAAATTTGCACTTTGACGAGGTTCCCCAATTTTTTAAAGTCTCCCTTCTTCTGCGTTCTAGGGTAGGGCATGCCTCAGAACAATTTAATTTTAAGGGGACACGAGACCCTTCGGATGTTTCAAAGACGGAATTTTTTTAATGAAATTTACATATTTTTAAGGGAAATTTTGAATATTATGATTATTAAAATAAATTGTGACCTCAATCTTGTCAAAACTTTCAGCAAAAACAACGAAAAATGCCCCTCGAGTCTGAAATGTTAACCAAATCACTTAATAATTTTCCTACAGGCATAACATAAAAGAATAAAGACTTAACAAGCATTAAAGATTGTTTACCCCCTAGCACATTGTGAAATTTTTTTTCAACTTTCGATGATTTATTTTTTCAAAAATTTTTACGCTCCAGTGCAGTTAAACCCGTATTAAGAAAAATTCCACTCAATGTTTCGAAAAAACAATGCTTAGGTATCTTTATAATAATCATTTGAAGCATAAGTAAAGTTTTAGGAAAATAACTGTAAAATTGAGACGCGATTGATATTTTTCATATTTTTCAGATTTTTCATTTTTGCTATAATATTGACAAATTTAAAATCGCAATTTATTGTAATAACCATATTCATAATTCATTTTAAAATATATAAATTACAGAAAAAAATACATAAATTATTGTTTTTTTTTCTTTTTTTTTTTAAAAAATTCATTTGAAAAGGTACTGTGATCCCTTAAAAAACCATAATATTTTTTGTTTCCAATGCCGCTTAGCTAGCCAAGCTCCCCTTCGCAGAGCGGCTAGGTACTAAGGCAGTAAGAAAAGCCTTCCGTTTATAGATGAGCACCACAATGGTGGAAGTACCACTTGGCTCATTATATATTTGAAAGACACCAGATGGCACCACCACAAATACGCCACTTTCTTTCCTTGACCTAAGATTGAAGGGAAGGCAAATTCTCCACCCTCCAGTACCCTCGGAACTTCAGGGTCCACGGATTTTGCATGCACGTATCCCCAAGTGCACATGGCGAGTCTTCAGCTGGTCGGCTGTCGAACCCCCGACCTTCCGGTTTTGCATTTGATATAAAACAAGAAAACATTTTTAGAGACATGCCTAAATATTGTGAAAAAAAATTGAGAAGAGGTGTTAAATGGCACTACGTCAGATGCTTTTGGATGTAGAAATAAAAAGTGACCAGTGAATGACCACAACATAAAAACATTACAAAATTTCCTTCCCAGGGGTCTGTTTAGACACTGGTTCGGTTTACCCTACAACCTGTTGCTCTTACCTCTGTCTGCACCATGTTCGTCCTGTGGTGCCTGAGTTGCAGCACTGTGCCGTAGACATCAATCTGATTGGCGGACTTCAGCTCTTGAGTCAGACGATCCACTGCGATGAAGGTGCCCGTTCGACCCACGCCAGCACTGGAACAGATTAAAAACGGTTCAGTACGCCTACGGCCACTGAGCTGTAATACTAACTGGTGTTGTTATCTACCGTTCGATTTGTATATGCAAGCTTATTCAACAAATTCTGAGTTATTTGTTACTCAAAAGCCCTTTCTCATCAGGTGGTAAAATATTTAACTAGTATTTACTTATTGTTGATTCGTACCCTCCCCCAGATTATCCATGTTACGTTTATACCCAATTTTAATGACTAACTCTACTACAACAAGAGCCACATAGGTTTAAACGGGTAACTTTAACTGTCACCACCCTTTATCATTACCTTCGGGGTTTTAATTTTCAGAGATCTGGAGCAGACACTTTGAGTTGTTCCATTGCTCCGGCTCCGCTCCGTGTCTCCAATATTTTAAATCGATTATAACTGGAACAAGCTCTACATAGGTTTAAAACGGTAACTTTAACTGTCGTCATCACCCTTTATCATTATTACCTTCGGGTTTTTAATTTCCAGGGATATGGAGCAGACACTTTTGAGTTGCTCCGCTCCGTGCTCCGAATATTTTAAATCGATTATATTATTTATATCGTTTTATTAGTTAATTTTTTATATTATTAAAAACAAAAAAGTTAGAGGAAAAAATCAGGAGTGGAGCGTAACAAATTTCTTTGCTGCAGCGCGGCCCCAGCGCCGAAACCTTGTTGCTCCGCTCCGGAGCCCTGTTAATTTTGAACACCGATATTTTGAAGAGCCGATGCTTTGTCACCTACGTCGCATTTCTAAAATGACTCCCTCCCCCCTTTTTTTTTCTTTCGTTGATATGAATCCCTTGAAGGTCTGGATCGATTCCCGCAGGACCATATGCATTACTTTGAAAAACATTGGTTAACATCTATACATAAATAGGTAAAGAAGTAGTAACAGTTAAGGGATCATTGATAAATTATGTCACGCTTCGAGCGTGACATGTGACAAAGGGGGGAGGGGTCCTCTGGAGTGTGACACATTGTGACAAAGGGTGAGGGGTCAAATACTATATGGGGAAAAATATAATAAATACATAAATGACATCATTTATGAACGACACCTAAGTACAATGTTTTCTTCGTTTCTTTTTTTTAAATATATATATTTTTTTATTATTTAGTAGCTATTGATGAGTTTTAGTGTTATCAATGAAAGACATTTCGGAAAACAGTTAATTTTTATTTCTCCTAGTTCCGACGTAAATTTGAAGTTTTTTCTAAGAAGTCTATATTCGTCATATTTTCATATTACTCCTTAAATCCGCAATCTACAGTATTTGTAAAACACTCAATACAGTTTTTGCTAATTTTAATTGAAAGAAAAAGAAGTGTTAAGAGCAAAACAAAAGAGAAAATGCAATCTATTAAATGAACGTCAAAGCAAAATAACAGTAATCTTAAGGTGTCAGCTGATCCATTTAAAAAATACGACACATGCATAATTTGTAGAAGACAGATTGTTTGTCCAGCTCAATGTCACACAAATAAAACACAATTTAAAGGTAGCGATGCCTAATGTAATATATTGTGAGGTAATAAGTGACGCGTTATTTGGCTTCGAATCAACGTTCCGTAATTTTGTTCATTTGCATTAACGTTTTGAACTCTTGATTAAATTGAAAGTGAGTTGTTATTTCTAATTTATTCAGTACGAATAAGGTGGCATGGAGATTTTTATTTCCGTTTTCTTTAGAGGAGGGGGAGTGTAGAACGATAAAATTTATATATAATATGTGTTAGAAATGCATTAAATTAAGTAACTAACTCAGTGAATCAGCCTGAACGAGGAAGGATTACCACTAATTGGAATATTTAAACAAAGCACACTATAGTCTAACAGGAAAACTGAAATGTTAAAAAGTTGTTTAAACGTTTGAGGCTGAACTTCAAAATTTAGTGAATTACGGTAGAATTTCGACCACTGGGAGAAATCTACTATCCAATAAAAAGCTAAGAAGCATTTATCAGTATTAGCCACGGAGGTAGGAATACAGGAGGGAACACGGCCTATCTGACAGCATTGTCGCGATTGAAGTAACTGTTCTGGTGTCACAAATATGGCCGCCACTGCCGGAAAACGAAAGGCTTTTGGTGTGGATGAAATCTTCCCCGTTTTACTTTTCTTTCTTTTACTGATAATATTGCTGTATTTATTATCTATCTAGGAAACTTAAAAATACAGCTTAAAACAATTTTGTTTTATATTAAGTTCTTGATTTATGAAAATTAACAAATATTTCTGTGCTTCGTATTATAGATATAGATTTTTATAGCGCACGGTCATTTCAGTATTTATGAAAATAAATTACTTATGAAGGTTTTAAAAACTTGTACAAGTAATTCTCCGCCGGGGGAAGAGGTCTGGATCCGGATATTCCGGATATTGATTTTGTGGGATATCGGACATTTGGTGCCCCTTGTTTGACAATCCATATTGGCTATCAAGATATGATATTTAAAACCTGCACATTCTACACATATTTTTAAGCATTCCACAGGTTCCAAATGCGTAGTAACTTTAATTTACATATATTCTCAAAACATGCTCATTATTTTAGTTTAAAAAGAGGATTTTTACATGCCGGCGATCCGGATGTTTCGTGCAGTGGCCAGAATCGTTTCTAGATATTTAATAAACGGTCGGATACCAGAAATCCGACGCATTCTGGGAGAGTTCGGTCCCGTTGGTCGCGACCCCCTCCACCTCCGATGCGGCCCTGTTTGTGCCTATTTTAAAACAACCATCATTTAAAACAAATGCTACTGTAGGGGAGGCTGGGTACGGTTGTGACAATTTCCCTTTTATCGCCCATAATTTTGTTACTATGCCAGTTTTCTAGAACATATTTATAACATATCGCCGTTCCGGAAGAACAATGACGTGACTGCAAAAATGTGTCAAATGCAAATAACTTCAAGACAATATCAGAAACACATTCCTTACACAGGAGAACATGGACGTAACTGTAGAACGACTGTTTGTGTCTTCTAGAACAACCAACAATTTTTAGAGAAACAATGACGAAACTGCACTGAGGGGTTGAAATTACGGTGATTAAATCCTAATACCTGGTAAATGAAAGTAAGGTATATATTCTACATAGTTAATCTCAATATACTATTATTTTTTGCCACTTACACCCTTTTCAATTATAAGTTTTATACAACTGCAAATCGTTTTTTTACGCTTCTGTTAAATGGAAGTTTTTGCATTTACGTCGCTATTCTTCCGGAACAACGTAAAACATATATTAACATTAGTTTTGTCATTGGTGTAGAAACATTAGATAAGATTACATGAAAACATGAATCAACTACAAATATAAATGGGCCTATAGATTGAAAAGAATCCTACTTCAGTAAAATAATTTTGCATACCTTGCGTAGTTAACAACATACTACTCCAATGTATACTTCTTACGTAATTAAAATGAAATTAACCCGTTATCCTCCGCACACGAATGGCATTGCTTGGTGTGACCAAGATGGCGGCGCGGTTATAGTAAATGCTTCAAGAAGTTATTCCCATGTTCCATCCTGTTATTCTTACATCCATGCTATTAGCTTACCTGCAATGGACAATAATGGGTCCGGGTACTGTCCTGGGTAAATGATCTCGGACAGCCGTCACAAAGTTGACCAACTCTTCCGGACTCTCTGGACAGCCGAAATCCGGCCACCGGGTAAAGTGCAGCTGCTTCACCTGACGTTCCCTGGATCCCTGGAAAAGCAGAAAACACCACTGAAGAGCACGTGGAAGAAAATCGAAATGCGTCAGTCTTTCCAATTTTTTAAGGAAATCACGATTGAAAGTTCGATCATTCGCCTTCTTTGTTCATTGTACAGTAGACTTTTGGGTGATTATTCGGCTTGATCCCTCTCCATCATATTTAAACGTACGATTCGCCTTTGCCTCCGTTGGGTCTCCCAACCACAGCCAGCTATGAGATGCCAGACCCTAACCCCGGTTGGCAGCCCCAGAGGTATCGTTTCACTTGGAGGACATTGGAGCCACAACGAATTTTACGTGCGAGCGAAGCAGTCGCGAAAGGTGGTCACCCCTCCCAAACACTGACCTCGGTCAATGTTGCTTCACTTTTGGTGTTCTTTGGGAACCAAGATCTAGTCCAGGTAGTCCACTACGAGACTACCTGGTTAAATAAAGCAACAAATTCTCCTCTAAAAGCACTCAGTGTTTGCCACATTGAAGTCAACTCGAATAAAAATTTCACATTTCGCTTTTCCTCCGTGCAATCTTTACATCTGAACTGTTATATAATTTGTGACAAAATTTGAATGTCCTGTTCGAATTAGTTTTCAACATTTTCAGTACATATGCTCATAAAGTTCAGGTCCCTTCTTGCATGAATCGCTTTTTGGAGATGTTTCTCCTGGCATCTAAACTTTAGCCAATTTGGCGAGATTTGGTAAAGTGACATGATGCCAGATAGTTCGCTGTGGTATCTCTAGCCTTTCAAAAGTGAGACATTTGATCCAAAATACAAAAATGACACTCGATACACCAAATAGCTTCATATAATAAAATGTGAAGCAATTTGGTTTATAGCTTGGGGTGGGCAAGAGTAGATCGCGCTCAACCGGTAAACCACCAAGACATGTTGGAGTGACCTCTTTACTAAGGCCTAAAACGCGCAACCGTGCATTCTAAAAAAAAAATCTCAAAGTAGCTGAAATTACAACAATCTAGCCTGGGGAAAAAAATTAGTCGCCCAAAAAGGAGAGAGTATCCAATTTAAAAAAAAAAGGTAGCCTATAATAACAAAGTGAACTAACTTTAAATTTAAATGATTTAATTTTTTTATGTATTTTGAATTATTTAATAATGAATGCATCATTTAAAATTAATATATGGAGAGATTATTGTTATATTACTATCTTGCGTTAAGCTTTAATAGCAGTTTTAAGTAAGCCTTTTCAGGTAGGGTTAGGTAGGTAGACAAGTACATATTCCGTATTTATTATTAAGTTAGAGGTCATTTATGAATGATGTCACGCTTCGAGGGGGGAGAGGGTTGGATAAATTGTGACAGTTTGTGTCAAGGGGAGGAGTGAGGGTAATAAGAAGTGTGACATTGCACATTTTGGTTTCTACAAAAACATTTAAAATCAGCATATTAAATTTATTTCTAAAGTCTTTTTAATTTCATAGTTTGACTTTAAATTTTCATTGATCATTTTGTATCATAAACAGAGATGCTGATTAAAGTCTAAATTTTATCTTTGTTAAAAGTTCTAAATGAATTTTTCTTAGACATTTACACTTTAAGATAAAATTGCGTGGGTCATTTTTTCAGAATTCGTACAATTAATATATTTTATTGTTCTATTCTAATTGAGGGGTCCAATGGAAAAACGACCTGAGTCACAAACTACTTTTTGAAATTTGCTTTATATTTTATTATTATTTTATAACATAAATGTTAATTTTAACTATACGAGCCTACATTTCCGTAACACCCAAATTCAACTGTATAATACATATATTTATAATACATCATTTATATTACATAATTTATAATAAAACATAAAGCATAGTTCAAAAGTAGTACGTGACTCGGGTCTTTTTCCACAGGCCGTTCAATTATCTTTTGTGTTTAAACCTTAACTTTATTTTATACAAATAAAGCACACATGTAATCGTTATTTTTATTATTCTCACAAATGTCATTAAAGTTCAAAAATAAAATTAGAAACATGACGCAGTGCTTTGTTTCTGAACTGTATGCTTATGTGATATAGCGGGATATGTGACAAAGGTGGGGGTATGATGAATCATGACGTTTCGTGACAAAGTGCGGAGTCTTCTTGGGGGCCCATTAAGTGCCTTTCTGTACATTTGCTTGTTTGCAGTACTATATGGACCAAAAGGATCTGCCTGGCAGGGTGCCAAGAAGAATCCATTCATGTTAAAGGGAGAAACTACTGGTATAAGGAATGTTCTGTTTTTAGTTCCCGTTCGTTTAGCATACGTTATTTCTTGCAACTGATGCTATATGACAGTTTATAAGTTTAGTTGCAATCAACAAACAACGAAGCAAACATTCTGATTCGCGCACTAAATAAACGCACTTGCAAAACGAAATTCCCTAAAGCGCGAATGAATTCGTTCTTTTCTGCCATGCACAGAAGCGTAAAAATATAAAAATTCCGTAGTCGAACTGTACTAAATCTATCAATCACAACAGACAAAATTCCTCTGCGTATGACCTGGCAGTGTATGGTAGCCCGAGAAACACTTCAAAGAATGTTTCCCTTTTGACCGCACGGAAGATTTCATAGCAGCCGGATAATTACGGATAATCCGTAAACGGAAAATCAGGAGTTGATTGTTAATAAAATACAAAGAAGAAAGACTTACCAGCTGCACTTGGAAAATCCTGATGACGTACGAATCCAGCATAGATTCGGACACCGTCCTGACGAGGAGGTCCCCGTAGTGAGCGCCACCTTGCGTGGAGGGTGGCCAGTACTCCTCGCACTTGCTTTTCCCGCGCTCAACGCATTGTGTCAGCATGACAATGGTGGTGACCGACTGTTCCCAGATCATGCGCCAGAAGTCGTCGACTGTTGTCGCCAGGGGTCCCTGAGTGGCGATGTACTCGCGTAGGCTGGAGGCCCCCTGGCGAGATAAGAGAAAAGTATATAGATTGTATTGACGCTTAATCTAACGAAGCTTATGTGAGAAACCTCACAAAAAAAATGGACAGGTATGTCATAGCATGTTTTTTTTTTTCTTCTTTCTATTGGCGCTGCGTGTAGTCACTAACTTTTGCAAAAACCCCAGAAACTGGCATTCATCCTTTCAAGTAGCACCACTATGGGCAAGTGCCATTACCACTTGAGGATTTTCACTCTCAGTTTTCCCTCCATATGGCGGCACCTGAGCTCTAAATGATGCGAAATTATAATAATGAAATTAATTTAGCCGAGAGTATCCAAGCCAAACATATAATCAAGGGATCTTTAACATGCCACATGGAACGCTAACGCTTTTCTGTATCTTGAAAATCCACCGTTTTGGGCCAGATTTGATCCGAACTTAGGCGTACGAGGCTAGTGCCTTACCACTGCGCCACCCAGCCGGCATGTTCTTATATAACGCTTCAAAATTTCATTTCTTAGACAAACTCTTCCGATATTTTTTAAAAAGCGCAGGAAGATGCATTAGCACTCCAAAATTTATTAAGTTGCTTTAACATTTTGTACCTGAAATGAAGTGAAAAGGTGCGTTTTGTTATTTTCATCTTATATAGAAATAACCTGAATTAAAATACGAATATTTTGTTCTTTGAATGCTCAAACATCCTAAAACCTTTTCGAGAATAATTTGATCATCTGAAACCGCATTTTAAGTGTCTTATTGCTGATCATTAATACTGTTTTAGTTAGTTTTTAGTTATAAACCGAGGGTCGAACTATAACACTGCAGATTTTAAAAGCTGCATATAAAGCGCTGCAGAAAAATATTCAGGATGAAACTTACCGGAATGTAGTTGGCATTGATGAAATCGGAACCCGGTTCGTCGCCCAGTGGAAGCAACTTCACTCGGGAGTGATCAACTACATTTATAAAATAAAAAAAGGCATGCATTAGAAATCTGTACCAGTAAATAAAAATGCAACAAGTGATTTGTACACGATTAGGCTAATTTGGAACGTTTACAAACGGTGAAAAACATTCGGTATGATTCCCTTTCGCATCAGATTAGCTTCGCAGGTGTTTCTGATCAGTCACATGACAAATTCGCATTCGGTTTTCCAATCAGGTACACTGTTAAAAATTTCCGTAGGAAAATAGTAAAATAACCATTTACTTGATTGTTATTTTACCATATTTAATTACAACAGTTGAATAACCATTAAAAAGATGGTACTCAAACCGCTGATTGCGAAAAAAATCGTTTATTCTCTGTTTCTACTGAAAAACGTTTAACTAACCGCAATTTTCAAGCGCTCAACAAGAATCGGGCGGCCCCCTTGATTGCGAAACCTTTCCGGTCGTACGCTGTTTTAAAATAGGAATACGGATTTATTAGTTAAAATCTGCAGGTGTATATGAAAAAAAGAAGAAAAAAAAAGTATCTTAAGCAGTGGATACTAAATAGAAACACATACACACGTAAATCAAAAATTGGATTGTTTGCGAATGAGCGAACCCATCATTTGAGCTGCTGAAGCTTGTTTAAAGCTTGTTTGTATTTAATTTTTGCAGCAAGTAAAATGATTTTCGTCAATATACAGTAAATTCAGACCAAAAATAAATTTAGATCCAATCAAAAACTGAAATCTCAATTTTAAGGCTGTTTGCCTGTTGGAAAAGAAGATTTATTGAGAAATAAACGTCCGCTTTACGTGATGACGGTGGCCGAGTGGATAGAGAGTAAGACTGGTACACCACGCATTCGGGGTTCGAGTCCTGCAAGAATCGTTTATGGTTTCAACGCCTCAAAGGTTCTACGCCTCGAAGTGGTTCAAAAACAGTGAAAATTTTGTTTTGAAACCATTTTTAAATGGTTATAAAACCGTAAACTTTTGTATTTACGGCTTTTTAACCAAGAGGATTGGAAACGGTTTAGGTACCGTAAAGATAGAAAAATGTTCCAAACCGTAAATTTAACGGTGAATTAGATGGACAGACTGCTGCCGGTCATTTAACCGTCATTTCATGATGAAATTTCTAACAGTGTATCAAATTTCTCACTTGACCTGGTTGAAACGGAAGAGCACAAACATTTGCGTCAAGAGCTTTACTCGTAAGCACCCTGGTAGCTGGATATGGTAGGGCGTTGCCTTTTCTTGCAACTCGTCTGAGACAAGATGCTAATTCCCTTAACCCGTTAACGGTCGGGTCATTTTCAAGAAAACGGACCATAAAAGTGCCTATCTTTTTATCCCTGAAAATTTTATAAAAATATGTGTGTGAACAATATATATATATTCATGTTTAGTTTTTTATTTGTTTTTATTTTGAAATGTTAAAACACTCCAGCCCGGAAATATCACGAGAGCGAGAAACAGAAGGCGAAACCTCAGCCCGTCATTTTCACGGGAGCGAGAGGAAAGCGGTTAAGGCTCAAAAATATTTTCACCTCATTCTTTTACCTCTTCTTGCTCGCTCCCGTCAAAATGACGGGGTGAAGTTTTGCTCTCTCTTCCTCGCGCCCGTGATATTTCCATATTCAAAAGTTAACGCGACAAAAATATTTAACAAATCCAATTCTTATGCGTAGAATCTTGCTTTTCTTCCTGATCTATACCTTAGATTGAGGGGGGAAAAAACCATGCACCACACTATTACATCATGTTATTTGTAATATGTTTAGAGATACGTAAGACTTCCATTTAACGATACTCGATTTAACAATTTCCTCCAAATAGCGACAGATTTTAAAAATAGTGAAATGAATTTGATGAATGTTATGTTCCACCGATTTAACGATAGCATTTACCAATCTATAGATATTCCTTAATTTTTTTATCGATAACCCTTAAATTTAGATCGTTAGTTAGTCTTCACAATCTGAGCGGTTGTAAAGTTGGGCTTTGCATCTCAAGCTTTGAAATTTATCAAAAAGGAAAAACATGCTAGTAATAATTTACATTATGCGTAAATGTAACAGAATTCCTTTATAATGTATTACAATAATTAAAGTTTGATAATGTCTCTTATAATGTTTAATATGCATTAAAAATAATGTTTCAAATGCAAATTTTTAAGTTTTTTTCTTTGGCGGGAAATCAAAATTCAGTCACATTAACTCTGAATGTTGACGTTTCCTAAAAAATACCTATTATGTACTTTTTATAAGTTCAAGCTAAAAATCAACCTAAACATTAAAAATTAATAGATATATCAAGCATAACTTAATTTTATATAATTTTCTTGAACAAAAAAAAATTAGACACTTTCATAACCAAAATAATAAAAGAACTGTGCACAAGTAAATTGTAAAAAAATATTTGTACGTAATTAAAGCCCAAATGCGCATTAAAATGCAAATATGTTTCGGGATTGCTTAGAATCCCTCTTTCAATGCAATAGCGGAGCTTCTAGATGCAAAAACATCCAAATGAAGCAAACTTTTTGTTTCATTTGGATGTTTTTGTATCTAGAAGCTCCACTATTGCATCTAGAAGCTCCACTATTGCATTGAGTTGGGATCAATTATTGTTTGCTCATCCTTCCAAGTTTTCTCCCCCGCGACGCTTGCGAATAATTGGAAGTTTACTGAACTATTCTTTTTACATTATTATTCATCGATGTGGCGAATGAAGGGTTTGGACGAAAAACATTGCATACTTACAGGGGAAAATGTTCATCCACCTGTTCTTGGGTCTGTTTTCTTCCATCTCTGCCACGTTGCACGGAAGTTGCGGACTTTCACGCTTCAATTTCTGTGGGAATACACACTCATCAGCCATTGGAACACAAACATATTTCGAACTATTTTAAGCATATTTTACAAATATCTGGAGCGGAGTGATAGCACGAAAATTTGTCGGGTTCCACAGCTCCAATATTTTTAAATTATAATTTCAAAAAGCTTTAAGGGTCCATTCATAAATGATGTCCCTTTTTCTCATTATATTTGACCCCCTCCCCCATTCGTCACGAAGTGTTACACTTCAACTTACCCTCCTCCCCCTTTGCCACATGTCGCGCTATATTACATTAGCTTATGTACTTGCATTGTTGCGGATCAGATACAAAGCACTGTGTTATAGATAAGGTTTCTAATTTGATTTTTGAGCTTTTAATGACATTTGTGAGCATGATAATGATTATATGTGTGCTTCATTCGTATTAAATGAGATAGTTTACTACAAAGATGATTATTAGTATTAATAGTAAAATATATTAATTGTTTGAATTCTGAAATAATGACCAGTGCAATTTTATCTTATAAATGTAAATACCCAACATTTCCTTTCAAACTTCTAAATAGATGTAAATTTGAACCATAATCAGCATCGGTATTTTCGATACGATATGAAATCAACGAAACTATAAAATCAAATCATGGGAATGAAAAGAAAAAAACTTTTAAAATAAATTTAGTTTGCTGATTACAAATGATTTTATGGAAATCAAAATGTACACTGCCACACTACTTTGTTACCCTTTCCCCTGCCCTTGTCACAAACTGTCACACTTCCTGGAACCCCATCCCCGTCGAAGCTTAACATCATTTCTGAATGACCCCTAAAACGATCTCGAGCGGAGCATGGAGCACTGGAGCAAAGAAAATAACAGATAAAAAATAAATTTACTAAACATACACTTTTTAATCAAAATATGTCGTCAAATAGTTTTCTAAGTTCTTAACTAACACATTAAAAAAAATCTGTGACTTGATTCTTGAATTTTACTGCTTTTCTGGAGCGAAACTCTGAGGGAGCCATCTGAACAAAATGGAAGTTCGAAACGCAGCATCGGTTTCAAAACTATTTATGTTCCTTTCCTCGCTAAAATACTCCTTATAGAACCCTTGATGATATGTATCCTGAAAAAGTGGAATTTAAAGACCGTCCCGGCAAAGTACCATCAGAATATTGGTAAAAATGGTTGCTGGGATGGAATTTATAGAGAAGGGTACTTATAAGTACCGTCGGCAGATAAAGGGTTACAAATTTTGGAAACAGTTAATTCATTCCCCTTTTCTTTTGTTAGCCTCATTTATCTCATATTTTTATAGATAACAGGTGGCAACAAGCCTTCGTTGAGTCAATGATTAGGTAATAAATATAGAACTCATTGTTAAAAAGGGTTTATTGCCATGAAGCAGTCGCATTAAAAACGATTATAATAAGAGTTTGAGTGAGGGCTTCTCTGAAACAATGGAATGAAAAATGAGAATAGTACAGGGAAGCAAACATCTAAGTTTGATTTAATTACCACTCCACTTAGTACGACATCGGCAGAAGTACGAGCGGCTACATGTATGAGCGACGTTGTCCTGCGGCGACCATGATTTACAACACGTTTGCTTTAAGTGAAGATGATGAAAATAAACTCGACGTTATAATCAGCAAATTTGATGAATGATACTGATATAATTTTTCCCAATTTCAGCATAATTTTTCAAATGCTAAATTTAAATACAACTGTGGAATTTCGAATTTGGTAACACTCTAGTAACTTTTAATCGGCCTTAACCAACATAAATAAAAATTAATTCTTCTCATTATTTGTCACACCTGTAACAAATAATAATGACAAGTATGTATATTTTCACTACAATTGAAGAATATTTTAAGCTTTCAATTTTTCTATTTTTAACTGTATGTAAACCATTATCTATCTTAATACAAAAACCATCAAATTTCTAAAACATTGTTACGAATCTGTTTTTAAATTTTGTTTTATTACGAGTACAAATTTTAACTGAATCTTGTTATAGCTTTATCACGTTTCTATTAGTTTAGTGAGAAATTGGCGAGATATCCCTAAATTGGCTTCTCTTTTAGCGACTAATTTGTGGCACCAAATTTGGTAATACATGGCGAAATTTCTCGCCAAGCTTGGCGATTTCCCGATCATGATAACTAATACTAAAATTTTCTGCATTGTTCAAGAAATGCTATCCGAGAGGTTATATAAGGAGTAGAGTAGAGTAGAGAGTTAGTTTCAGTTTGCGTTCAGTTTTGGTTGTTGGGGAATTATGCGCAGTTATGGAGCTGCTGGCATTGGTGCACTCAGTAGAACGCCGTTGACAGGAGAGTTTTTATGGCTTTGCTTATTGTAAGTCCTTAGGTAGGAAAGTTTCTGGATAACAGCGTGCTGGAGTCTACTTTGGCATTTCTCTGTAAAAATAACTGGAAATAAATTCTGCAATTTTTTTAAAAGTCATTGAGTTGATCATTTGGCGGACCCGAAAGTCGCAACAATATGTATATATATATATATCCCTAAAGTTTAAAATTCTTTGATTCTAGTTAAAATATATGTGTACAAATGTCCCACTCAGAACAATGGAAAGAAAACTATTTTGCAATCTTGAAAATGTAAGAGATGTGGGGGTCTCCAAGACCTAGGAAACTATTCCCGGTGGTGCTCGAATACTGCAATGTGCTGGAGGCCTGCTTTTTACGAAGGTAATATGAATTAATTTATATTACCCCCCCCCCCCCTCTACAGTTAATAAGTGAAGAAAAATAGAGGAAATCGAGATAAACCAGTCGAGTTCTGCATACCAACCTCGAATTCTTGCGAGAACTTGAGGTGTGAATCCGACATCATAAGTCGCACGTGCTCCGGGAACTTGTCAACGGACACTGGCCTGGAGAAAGAACAAGAAAATTCGATTTACAGAAAAATAACAATGAAGCATCATATAGCAAGATTAAATAAGACCTACTTAATCAAAACAAAAATTCATCGTAAATTGAAACACTGGCAGACACGTGTTTCGAGGTTACAGCGAACCCTTTTTTTCAATGCAAAAGAATTAGCTACTAAATGAGAAACATACAACTGAAGCTTCAGATGGAGGTTCGCGTTTCATTTTGATGTTTGTCATCAAGAAACTCATTCTTTTGCATTGAAAAAGAGGGTTCCTTGTAAGTTCGAAATACGTGTCTAAAATTTCTTCAGAAATTTATGCTTATTTTTACTTTGGTTTATATTTTTTTTTTTTTTTATTTTTATAAAGAAGGTTTACACTTTACTTCATTTCCTTAATAATTTTTTCAAGCAACTGCATGAAATTATCACTTGTAATAAGCCGATTATTTTAATTCATTCTCTATTATTAGGCCTCAAACTACAGAATTAGGTCGCGAAAGGAGCAAAAAAATAGTTTAAAATTTGGCCAAAAATACAACAGGAGAAAGCGTATTTGCATTGAAAATCCTGCGAAATGTTCAACGAAAAGTTTTAGCAGTAAAACGCATAGGAATGAATACACTGCATACCACCTCACTCTACGGGGTTATTCTTTTGATTGTTTTGTTGTTAGTTGCTATAACAGATAATACCGTACGCCAGAAAGATGAACTATAACAGTGGTTTCAAGTTGCTAAATTATTAAGTAGGATGGATAATACCAAGGGGTCAAAATTATGATGTAAAAGTTAGGGCATCATTTTGCTTTGTTTGCCAAACATGTTCAGCTACACTGTTAAAAATTTCCGTAAGGAAATAGTAAAACAACCATTTATTTGATTGTTATTTTACCTTATTTAATGACAACAGTTGAAAAACCATTAAGAAGATGCTCAGACTGCTGATTGTGAAAAAAATCGTTTATTCTCTGTTTTTCCTAAAGAACGTTTAACTAACCGTCCTTCACAAGCGCTCAATGAGAATCGGGCGTCCATCCTGGTTGCGAAACTTTACCGGTCGTACGTTGTTGTTATAATATGAATAAAGATTTATTAGTTCAAATCTGCATATGTATATAAAAAAAGCAGAAGAAAAAAGTGGCTTAAGCAGTGGTTACTAAATAGAAAGACATACACACGAAACTCAAAAAGGAGACCTCGGATTCCCGAACTGTTTGCGAATGAGCGAACCCATCATTTGAGCTGCTGAAGCATGTTTGTATTTTAATTTTTTCAGCAAATAAAATGATTTTCGTCAATATACAGCAAATTCAGACCAAAGATGGCTTTGGATCCAATCAAAAACTTAAATCTCAATTTTAATGCCGTTTATTTATCAATAAAACTTTCTTCTCCTGTTGAAAAGAAAGATTTATTGATAAATAAACGACCGCTTTGTGTGGTGCAGATAGCCGAATGGTTAGAGAGCAAGCTTGGTATGCTATACAACCGGGTTCGATTCCCGCAAGCTTCGTTTATGGTTTCTACGGCTGGGAGATTCTATGCCTCGAAATGGTTCAAAAACTGTAAAAATTTTGTTTTGAAATCATTTTTAAAGGGTTATAAAACCGTAAACTTTTGCATTTACGGCTTTTAACCAAGCTGATTGGAAATGGTTAGGTCCCGTAAAGATAGAAAAATGTTCCGAACCGTAAATTTAACGGTGAATTAGATGGACAGACTTCTGCCGGTCATTTAACCGTAATTTCATGATAAAATTTCTAACAGTGTAGGCGTCATTTAAAAATTAATTCTAATTGCTTGGGCAGAGACATAACAACTGGTAATTATGAAAAGAGTTCTGAAATTGTTAAAGAATATCGCAAATGATCACAACCTTATTGAGAAAATCATTGCTAAGTAAGAGAAAAATGTTCAAAAGTAACTAATACTCATGGCAAGAAATACTAGTGTAACCATTTTATTTTGGTTAACCAGTCGGGTACTTTTTCGGTTCGGGGAGAGGGCAGGGGGACTAGCGATGGTTACATTTCTTTCGCCAAATCAAACTACTATGCCATTTTAGATTGTCGTTGGCGATGTTTAAATTTTTTGTCAGTTAAGCATCATGGCTTCATCATTGGCGTAATTCCTTTGACGATAAAAAAAACCATCGCCAGCCCTCTCGAAAAGAAAGTATGTCCTATTACTTTTCCTGTTATGTCTAGAAATGCATGATATAGCAATCATGTACGTATGCTGGACGATTAAAACATTGCCAATAATCATCAAGCCACAATTCGTACCACCGCATTTTTTTCTTAAACTTTAAATACTTTCCAAACAAAGAAAACTATTTGCTGCATTTAAACAAATATTGCATCATTTCAGTAAAAGGTAAATGCATCATAATTTATAAACTATAGAACGTTTTTTAAAATACTTTTTTTATATTTTGGACAATTACCTGCATACTCGCTGAACTTTACTGAAATATTTCTGGTTTGTTTGCTGATGAACTAAATCAGCCATTTTAAGATTTTGCTAACAATATATTAGATCAGAATTTCTTTGTCCTTGATGATATTCAATTTCTAGTTGATTTTGTCGATGAAGAGACGAATTGCTAGATACGCAGAAAAACCCAGCTTGCCGACATTTGACCAAGTTTGGCGATGATTTTGAAAAAGTATTTGGATATAACTAATATGTCTTCTTCTGCAGATGCGTATATTTGAAGCTACTACTCTTGCTGAAATTTAGCTACGAACTAATGTTTAACAAGGATTTTAACTGAATACTGCACAATTCCACGTCTGATAATACTAAAATCCTTAAACTTGCCACTAAAAGAAAATATAGTAATACATCCAAATAACAATAACAACATAAAATCAATAACCTGTTCTCCCGCTACGATAGCAGAACGTGAAGTTTTACAATTATTTTTTATATAATTTTGAATGATAAAATAATACTAGTGGCGACTAGTGGTCGAAATTCGACCGTAATACATTAAATTTACGTTCTTTTGTCAATTAAAGAATATTACATTAATAATCAACAACATTATGCTTTAATTTTCGAGTTATTTGAAAATAGCAAAAATAAGGTATCACTCGGCTAAGCTATATTTAATAAACAATAACGCGTTTTATGAGATTTCCTTTTTTTTCACTTGCTATATTGGCCCGGTTCAAATATCTTAGTAACTCGGAACAAATTTCTTCATACGTAAAAAAATACGCAAGAGGTTTTTTTCGTTCCCACAGCAGCAAATCTATGTAAACACTTTGCTTAACTTTTAAATGAAATAACACTAGTCAACACGTGTTTTGCCTTAAGAATGAATTTCCCTTTTCCTGAAGTACTTTTGTACGAGAAATCCATATCTGCTATCAAAATTTTTCTATCACGTATAGTTTTCTGGTTTTGAGGAATTAAATGTTATATTTTTACGTTTTTTCAGTGTTTTTCCAATCATGCAGCATCGTTTTTACTGAGATAAAGTACACAAAAGATCTTGAATGTCAACCGTTAAATCAGTGGTCATTTTATTTTGCTGAAAAAAAATTGTGAAGTGTTGCAAACAGCCCCCGCAGACCCCCGAACGGAAGTGCGTATCAAAATACTGCACTGGGTGCAGGTCTCGATCGGAATTTCGCATGAGCTACTTTTTTTTATCATAGAAGCCTCCTGTTGTGTGTAAAAATGCCCTCTGAAAACATGGGAGCTGTATAAGCGATGAATATGCCGAGTGGTTAAATCAGGACATTTCAGTTATGGAAAAGATATATCAAGGGAAGTGGAGCGCATTTACACTTTTAAAAATTTCCGTAGGAAAATAGTAAAATAACAATTTATTTGATTGTTATTTTACCATATTTAATTACAACAGTTGAATAACCAATAAAAAGATGGTACTCAAACCGCTGATTGCGAAAAAAATCGTTTATTCTCTGTTTCTCCTAAAGAACGTTTAACTAACCGTCATTTTCAAGCGCTCAATAAGAATCGGGCGTCCATCTTGATTGCGAAACCTTGCCGGTCGTACGCTGTTTGTTCGGATTTATCAGTTAAAATCTGCATGCGTATATAAAAAAAGAAGAAAAAAAAAGTGGCTTAAGCAGTGGATACTAAATAGAAACACATACACCGTAATCAAAAAGTGGAGACATCGTATTCCCAAACTGTTTGCGAATGAGCGAACCCATCATTTGAGCTGCTGAAGCTTGTTTGTATTTTAATTTTTGCAGCAAATAAAATGATTTTCGTCAATATACAGTAAATTTAGACCAAAAATAAATTTAGATCCAATCAAAAACTCAAATCTCAATTTTAAGGCTGTTTGCCTGTTGGAAAAAAGATTTATTGATAAATAAACGTCCGCTTTACATGATGACGGTGGCCGAGTGGATAGAGAGTAAGACTGGTACACCACGCATTCGGGGTTCGAGCCCTGCAACCTTAGTTTATGGTTTCTACGCCTCAAACATTCTACGCCTCGAAATGGTTCAAAAACGGTGAAAATTTTGTCTTAAAACCATTTTTAAATGGTTATAAAACCGTAAACTTTAGTATTTACGGCTTTTTAACCAAGTTAATTAGAAATGGTTAGGTCCCGTAAAGATAGAAAAATTTTCCAAACCGTAAATTTAACGGTGAATCAGATGGACAGACTGCTGCCGGTCCATTTAACCGTAAATTTAACGGTGAATTAGATGGACAGACTGCTGCCGGTCCATTTAACCGTAATTTCATGATGAAATTTCTAACAGTGTATGTTAGCAGTTGCTGGGCGTTAAAAAGGGACATTAATGAAACAAAGTATGCCAGAACATGTCTAAATTTTTTACGGTAAATAGAAAATTACTTGGTTTTTTTAGAGGAAATGCTTCTAATGTAAAAACTAGAATGCTCTTAAAAAAGGGAGGATCCTAAAGATTTTATCGACTGATCTTAGAAGTATTTTCCAAGCTGAATTAGAAAATGAAAACCATTTTCCTTATCACTTAAGGGTTTTGCTTGAAAGGTACTGCAATAATTTAGGGTAAATGTTATTAATGTAAACTGTTACAACACCTTGCACAGAAAATCCTTACGTGATAGAGAAAAATGGTTTTCATTTTCGAGTTCAGCGTGAAAAATACTTCTAAGATCAGTTAGCGAAGTCTTTGGGGCAGAATTTTTTTTTTTTTGTAGACCAGTGTAATTATCAGTGGTTAGCTAATGAATGTGATAAATGGAATTGTCACGGAATATAAGGAAGCATACGAAATTTCAAATGAATCCCAACACATAGAATGTGTGTGAGAGGCGGATTACAAAATGTGCAGCTGACGCATACAAGAAAGCGTTAATACATACTGTAAAAAACTTCTGTAAAAATACAGAAAGGAGCCTCACAGTTTCTGTAACGTTGTGAGAGAAATTGTGTAAAACCAGTTGATCGAATTTCTTGATAGCAGTTTCTTAAACTCTTTTCCCGCATGCTATAGAACTACAGAGGAAGATCTGTTAAGTTATTTGAGAGGAAAATCTTTGGCCGAGTGGAGTAAGGCACAGGTTCCAACTGAGCTTACTTTCGATCTTGTGTATCGGAAATTGTGATTCAGTATACGCACAGATTTCGCCAATACTTTGGCACATGTCCCCCCCCCCCTTTCTTTCGGAAATTTAAAGAGTTGTATTTTATTTCTGCTCATTTACAGAGCATTGGTTGCTCCATTGCTGCTAATTTAGAGTGTGTGTTTTTTATTCTCCATAATTTCCTATTTTTTTTTCAAGACTATGTAGTGTCTTGTTTTTAATTTTTCTGTAATTTTAACTAATCCGTTTAAATGATTTCCAGTAGATTCTCTTGTATTTTCGGGCAAGATTTTTTTTACAGTACATTTTGAAAATTATTTGCATAAATTTATAAATTTAGTTACTAAAATAAGAGAGAGTAAAGAATGAAAGAATAATACCATACCCTTTGGTTTGGTACTGTTGTAGGTTCAAGGAAAGGGGAGCATCAACTTCTGTATGATTTCCAAATCTTGACCTAGAAGTAACATCTTCCATTAACTATTGCCCACCAGTTAACAGCAGCAACATAACTACTTTAATTAATCCTATACTTTCCTAACTAAACTTTCGAATTCAATTGAATCGTTTATTTCGAAAAGGGAACATCACCGTTTTGAAATAGAAATAACTCTCACTATTAATTTATTAATTATTGTGGCATAATTAATCACAAATCGTTCTAATTTGCCAATATTGCATTGCTGTTACCTACTAAAATAAAATAGTAAAAGATCAGACCTATAAAGTTTTCAAACTTTTCATAAGCCTTTTCTTCTATCCACTGAAAAAAATTGTTTTTCAGAGTTGCTACCTAGTCCTGAAGTCAAAAATTCTCTGATATTCCATACACTGTACAACATATTCATTGACTGAACTAATAGCTGTGTTAGATATAGCTTTGAAGGGGACACGAACAATAGGAAATGCTACATCGAACAGTAATATCTATGCCTTAACCGGGATTCGAGCCCGCGCCCTTGGTGAAGAAGCCTTCGGTTTTACCAACGGTTCCACTAGGCGGTTGTTTAATGTTGTATTTATTATCTTAGGGTGCTTTCACACTAAAAGCAACAAATTCAATGTTCCTGTCTTTTCCCATCGGCGCATGCGCCAAGCCTATTTTTGCACCATAGCTATTGTAATAATTAATAAATTTCTTTTATAATGATTAAATTAAATGTAAATACTGGGTTATAATAAAAAAAAAAGGTGTGAAAATAGTCCTATTAATTTTAAGATAACTCATTTTGCCTAGCGAACTCCACGTACAACTCAATTGAAAATTTTAGTAAACAAAGAGCGGATATCACGTGACAACGGTGATCGCTCATTTGTCCCTCTAGCGGTGAATTGAATCCATTGAGAAAAGGCAAGTTTTTGTCTTCATCGCATGTAGAGTGAAAGCGCCCTTAGAGCTTAGAAAAATCAAAATTAGTCAAACAGATGATAAAGTAAAGAGTATGGAAATACCAATTTTGAAATCGCAAATTTTAAATTCAATTAATCACAGATTCAAATTTAAGATGTACTATTAATAACAATACTGAGAACTCTCTTAAAAATAACAAAATTAAGCAAATTGGAGACATTTAGCGTTTTTATTCACTTATTCATTTATTTCGGAAATTTTTGTAAAAAATGGAGTTGGATAGTTGTAGGTTACTAAGCATTCTTACTTGCATAAAGTAAAACGTTAAAAAAAAATTGAGAATTTCCATACGAATTTTTATCATATTGTTCAGAATCTCAAAATCAGTAGCAAATAATAAGTAAAATATAAATGATAATAATAAGATGTCATTTTTATAATTTCAAACATACTCTAAGGAAAACTCATGACCATTCATTAGGAATTAAACTCTAAAAAACTGATTTTTCAGAAAGTAAATACACATGGATATAAAAGAGTATCCAAGATAAATGGCAAATTAAATGTAGATTTCAGGTATTAATGTGGAAGCTATTAAATGAGTTTATTTATAAATGACACCACTGAAATCTAAATGTCTAAATTTGGAGTTTTAGTGGCGCCAGCTATGAGTTAACGAAATAACTAGAGTGGTCGATCACCAATAAATTTTGAAACAATAGAATAATGAATCAAAACAATATCATGAAGGCATTCTTATTCCTACATGAAGTACTCACTCAAAGGCTTTTAGAAAAGGATCCATTCGTACTTTTTTTCTGTATGTGAAAATTCCAGCCATGAAAGTAAGGATGAGCAGGCACACGATGATGCCGACGATAATGCCAGCCCTCATGCTGGGCTTGGGATACGAAGCTAGTTGAAAAAAGTAAAGATAACACTAGATATATAAATATACCTTCCATTCATATGTCTTCAAAATAAATATCCTGATCATAAGAACTACACAAGATAAGCACGGATCTAGAGCGTTGCAGTGGACCAACGAGATTTTGCTCAAAACCGGAGTGGAGCAAAAACTTGTGTGCTCTACTGCTTCGATTTTTTTTTCTTTTTTTGCTTTTAAAACTTTTTATCATAAAAAAATAAATTACCTGAAAGAAAGAGATAAATAATCTATTAAAATTATTCAGAGTGCAGAGCGGGGAACAGAAAAGCGGAGCAATGGAACAACCAGATTTTGTTCGAAACTGGAGAGGGAAAAAAAATGTGTGCTCTCTTGCTCTGATTATTTTACTTTAAATTTTTTATCATTAAAAAATTAGTTGCCTAAAAGATAGAGATAAATAATCTATTAAAATTCTTCGGCGTGCAGAGCGGAGCATGGAACATTGAGATTTTGCTTGAAACTGGAGTGGAGCAAAAAAAAAAACATGTGCTCTACTGCTCCGATTTTTTTTTACTTTAAATTTTTTATCACATAACAAAATAAATTAGTTTAAGGAAAGAGATAAATAATCTATTAAAATTAATCTTAGCAAGTATTTATATTTTAGAAGTAGGAGTGAAGCTGCAACGGAGCAACTCAAAAAACTGACTGCTCCAGATCGCTGGTGAAAAGGATTATGGGTATATTAGTTAACGTAGTTCTCGCTGAAAAATGTTGCATCTGGAGTATTCAGCAACCAGGTGTGTACTGTTTTTCATTTTCCACTGAAGTAGCTCTTTTGAGTCCGTTTTTTTCCGGGTCCCGGTACCTTTTTTTATTATATTGATTTTTTTACTGATTTACTGACTTTTTTTCTTGTTCTTGTTGCTGTTTCTAATGCCACTTGGACATCCGAGTTCCCTTTTGCGGAGCGACTGGGCAGTAAGGAGGGCCTTCCGTTTCAAACTGAGCACCAGTGGTGGAAGTACGACATACGGTACCTTCGGAACTGCCTCGGGACTTCAGGGTCCAAGAATTGTACGTGTACGTATCCCCAAGTGTACATGGTGGGTCTTCAGCGACTCGGGTATCGAACCCGAGACCCTAGATCCGGAGCTCGACATCCTAATCGCTAGGCTACCACTGCCCTCGTTTTTTCATTCATCTCTTTTACCATTTTTGCCAACTCTCGAGATAGCAAACATCTCGGCATATTTTACGAAATTTACGAAATTACGAATTCATTACGAGGCTGCTTTTCATGTGTGCAAAAGCTAAAAAAAATAAGCTTAATAATAACTGCCGTAAAAATTCAAGCTTAAGTACAGTTCGACCTCGAAGTTCTGACCCTTGGGCGCTTCTGCGCATGGCAGAAAAGGACGAATCCATTCGAGTTTTAGGGAAGTTCGTTTTGCAGTTGGCGTTTGTTGGCACGCTTATCAGAATGCTTCCTTCTGTTTGTTGAAAGCAACTCAATTGTGTTCGGAAGGAATCAAGTACAGTAGCGCCTCGATTATCCGAGCTAATGTGGACCGAGGGTACCTCGGATAATCGAAAACTCGGATAACACGGACTCTGTTCGAATCGCAAGGTTGAACATGAATTGAAATGAATGAAAATGGTCGTCAAAGATGTAAAAAAAAAAGACATTTACCGTACATATTAGGAAATGAAAAAATGACGTTACATACATACAAATATCTAATTTTATATGTACACATTAGTAGAGTACATGTTCTAGTTAAAGTTGTTTCTTGAAGAAATTAATGCATATATATTGTTTTCTGTTTAACAAAACTCGTTCGCTTCTTTGCCGCTTTTTACGCAATTGTTGTAGCTGGTAACGCCGCCATCGGCAGCCAAAATTTTTTTTTTCAAGGGAAAATGTACCTCGGTTAACCCGGAACTCGGTTAATCGGGGCTCGGATAACCGAGGTTCTACTGTATGATAAACGAACTAAAACAAGAACAGAATATGAGACATTTCTTATCCAGCTTTTCTTGAACATGAGTGGATCATCTTGAAACTCTTAAAGGAGGAGATTTTTTTTTTGCTTTTGAACTGTGCAGTACCATACTCCAGTGCATTTAACCTCCTCAGACCCCAGAACTAAGCGCAAGCAATTTTGACGCCATTTTCTGGTTCTCTGATTTAAAACATGATTGCAAAACAAAATAACTAAAAAAATTTTTTTTTTAATTTTAATTAATAATTAGTTTAAATAATAATGAATGCCCTATTTCCATGTTTCCCATGTTTAAGACGAAGTAAACTATCTGTTGATTAGCTTCAAAAACAATGGGGTATTTTACCTTTCAAATTGCACAAACAGTAGTTAATAAACAGTATTTTAAAATGTACCCAATTGGGTACACTTGGAATGAAGAGGTTAAGGAGACCCAGAGGTTTTCGGCTTAGTAAAAATCATTCGATTTTTACTATTTAAGGCAAGACTCCCGATTATGCGCCCTATCTTTTAAAAATGCATTAGTTCAGATTATATTTCTTTTCTGAATAATGATATCGTTTTGTCCCTCTATAAAAACAGAAAAAAAAAATTTTGAGGTGAAAAGTATTTTTTTCTAATTTTTGTTTTGAGAGTGTTGTAGACATGTGAGTTTAGGCTCCCATTTAAAAACGAACTATCGCAAAACATGCTTCCGATTTTTTTGTGCTTCTACAAATGCACCAGTGAATCTAGTGAAGCAAAATTATTTCTACTTTAAACGGGCAATAAATTGAAAAAAAAATTATGCATGAAAAGAAGAAAACATTACGATCTACTTTTTTTAAAAATTGCGAAGTTCTATCATTTTTCTGAGATTTATATAGTGTAATACCTCCTTAAAAGTAGGTTCTCTCATTTAACAGGTGTTTGTTATTAAAGCTCAAATGAGGGGGACGGGTTTGTCGGATTTTAAACAGATGACTAACTTCTTGAACATACCCAGAGCAATTTATTTACAAGTTATTTACATTATTACAGATTTTAAGCACACAAAAATATCACACGAAGTTCAGACATCATCGTAAGACCACTGGTGATCTCGTATTTAATTCCCGAATACAAATGGAATCAAGCACGAAGTTTACGGCACAACGGCTCAGACTGACATGGACTCGCCAAAAGAATAAAAACAACTTCTATCCAGAGTGCCTTATATAACATATCGGATCACGTGACATGAATAACCCAGAAAATTCTAGCAAAAACTAGGATCATCTATCCCCTTTTTCTGGGAATGTCGCCACGCTTGGCGAGAAACAAAATAAAAATCTAAACACAAGGGTTCATAACAATATAATTAATTAATCCGTTTTAAAATGATACTTCAAGACGCTTAGTTAAGTACTACGCCTAAAAATAAGAAATTTACTTTCAGCTAAGAATCGAGAAAAAACGATTTGCCTCAAAAGGTTTTTGCACTTCTTTTAAATGATAAAAAAATCATTTTTACACACAAACTAAATGTCAGCTGTACGAATCATTTCTAAAGAGGTATAGAAAAAATTAAAAAGGAGTCTAAGAAGAATAACTTAATAATTAAATTTTTACTAGGTTGAAAACGTCCTGGTCCCCTTATACAAAATTTAATTATAGGTTATACTTTTGCTTGATTTCTTAATAAACGATTTTATGAAAAAACGCAAACTTTACCCACCTGTTTTAGCGAGTAAAAGATGTGTGTCTGCATATCCTCCTCTGGTAGAGGCGCGAATTTTCATCCTAAAGAGAGCGGAAACACACAGCTGGTATCAGGAACACATCAAAAGAACAAATACAGGAAACAACAGAAAAGAACATTTTCTTTTATTCCCTTCGATTTTCGAATCGTTTACGTCAATACATTGCGAGTAAATCGTAGAAAGTCTTTAAAGGTTTGAGCGCCACACTGTAGTGTTTTGTTTGGATTGTCGGGATAGCAACAAGGAAAGGTGTTTCCAAGGTTAAAACCATTTGATCTTGAGAAAGCAAAGATCCATGCATTTTCGTAATAATTCTAACAATAATTCAATTATCTAACACAAACTCTAATAAATCAATTAGGGTGAGTGCACCAGTGATAGACATGCTCCAGTAATTTACAATTTTAAAATAATTAATATATAATAAAAATAAAAGCAAAGCAGTACATGAATAAGTAAAAATGAAAGTTAAAAATAATTTTAAAATTAAGGGCAAAGTTCGAATAAATTGCAGACAGGTGTTTCGTGGTTCTAAGGAACCTCTTTTTCAATGGAAAAGAGTGAGCTTCTAGATGAAAAGCACCCGTTTCATAAAATAACCGATTTTTTAAAATTACTTCATTGTTCACTAAATAGTATTTCTATCAAAATATGTAGGTGAAACATGTTGAATGACAAACCGCAGACGTTTTTTGTGCTCAGCTTATCAACTTTTTATCATATAACAAAATAATTAAAATGAGATAAATAATATAATCTATTTAAATGATTTGGAGTACGGAGGGGAGCGGGAGCAAGTAGTTAGTTTACTCAAAAAAGTACCTGCTCCAGATTCCTGATAAATACTTTTCTCCAACAGACCCCTACCTGTTAGCCGAGGCCTTAGGATTGCATGCGCACGTGCGCGAGGTAGTGGGGTCCACGGATTTTACATGCACGTATCCCCAAGTGTACATGGTGGGTCTTCAGCGGGTATCGAACGCGCGATCTTCCAGGTGGAAGTCCGACGCTCTGACCACTAGGCTAAATACTGGGTAGTGGAGCGTAGGCGGATCAAAACATTTGTTGTGCTCTAGTGCTTCATTTGTTTAATTATTTTACTTTTTAAATTTTTTATCATATTAAAATAATTAAAAAGATAAATAAGTAATTTAATATATTAAAATATTTTGGAATACGGAGTGGGCGAACCCCAAGCGGGGCCGAAGCAAGCAGTTAGTTTACTCAAAATGTGACTGCTCCAGACTCCTCATAAATATTGGGTCTTGGAGCAGGGGCGGAACAAAAGAATGTTATGCTCCATTGCTCCTATTTGTTTTACTTTTTAAATTTTTTATTATATTAAAATAATAATTAAAAAGATAAATAAATAACAATATATTAAAGTTATTTGGAATACAGATTGGAGCTGAAGCGGGGCCGAAGCAAGTAGTTCACTCAAAAATGTGACTGCTCCAGATTCCTCATAAATATTGGGTATTGGAGCGGAGGTAGAGCAAAAAAAACTTGTTATGCTCTATTGCTCATAATTTTTTTTTACTTTTTAATTTTGGTATAATATTATAATAATAACTAAAAAGATAAATGAATAATATATTAAAATTATTTGGAATACGGATTGGAGCTGAAGCGGGGCCGAAGCAAGTAGTTCACTCAAAAATGTGATGCTCCAGATTCCTCATAAATATTGGGTATTGGAACGGAGGCAGAGCAAAGAAACTTGTTATGCTCCATTGCTCATAATTTTTTTTTACTTTGTAATTTTGGTATAATATTATAATAATAACTAAAAAGATTAATGAATAATATATTAAAATTATTTGGAATACGGATTGGAGCTGAAGCGGGGCCGAAGCAAGTAGTTCACTCAAAAATGTGAGTGCTCCAGATTCCTCATAAATATTGGGTATTGGAACGGAGGCAGAGCAAAAAAAACTTGTTATGCTCCATTGCTCATAATTTTTTTTTACTTTTTAATTTTGGTATAATATTATAATAATAACTAAAAAGATAAATGAATAATATATTAAAATTATTTGGAATACGGATTGGAGCTGAAGCGGGGCCGAAGCAAGTAGTTCACTCAAAAATGTGAGTGCTCCAGATTCCTCATAAATATTGGGTATTGGAACGGAGGCAGAGCAAAGAAACTTGTTATGCTCCATTGCTTCTATTTTGTTTCACTTTATATTTTTTTTTATCATATAAAAATCATTTTACAAAAAGGGGAAATAAAATCCATTAAAATTATTTGGAACACGGCGTGGTGCTTAAGCGGAGCCGGAGTTAAGTACTCAAATAGTTTACTCAAAAAAAGGGCCTGCTCCAAATTCCTGATAAATATTGGGTAAGCACACATAGCTCCGAAAATCATAAATGTACTTGAGTCACTTTGCTTTCAAAATTCATATTTGAGTCTTAAACTAAAAGTATTTTTATAAAGTAATCTATTCAAGTTTACAGACAAGCTAAAATGGCAAGAATTTCTTGGAACATTATTTTCGAACTGTCAATTTTACATTTGAGGCAAAATACGATGATATTGTGATAGCTTGTAACTAGTTGACGTAAATTTTACCGCTATTATTCTTTTTGGTTTCATAACTGGGATCTGGAGCTGAGCGTGGAGCAATGTTTTGACAGTGTTAAAATTATGAGAAAGTCGAAAATGACAAAATTATGAAAAAAAAATTCAAGGATCAATTATTTTAGAAGAAAAACTTTTTTTTATCATTATTGATACTTATATCTATTATTGATAACACATTTAATTTTTTAAAAAAGAAAAAAAAGGCGAGTTTTTGTTCGAAACTGGAGTGGAGTCAGGCCCGCGCCAAGCATGTTCGGCGCCGTTTGGCGAATTCCTACTGAACGCCCTTTTTAGGATTGAAAAAAGGCAGGTTTTTCAAAAAAAAAACTAATTAAATAGGATTTTTTCGATTTTTACTGTGTGTGTTTCTTTAGGGCTCCTTTTGATTCGACTGCCCGGCACCTTTGTACACAGCACGACCTTGCTTATATGGACGGAGCGGGCCGCAGGAGCCGGAGCAATAAATTTTGTTATGCTCCATGGCACCGATTTTTTTTTACATTTTAAAATTTCTAACATAAAATAAAATAGATAAATAAGGTGATCTATTTAAATTATTCGCAGCGCGGAGCGGATCCGAAAGAAGTTTTTAGAAGTCGGAGCGGAGCAACTCAAACAAGTGGCTCCTTTTTACGATACGAGAAATGGCGCGTTGTGAATAAAAGGTACCCCGTTATTTTTGTTTTATCTGGAGCTCTAGTTTAATAAATCCGTCCACGACAGTAGAGGGATTTATTAAACACGGACAATTCCAAAATTGTAGAAATAAAATACCCGCATATATGTAAAAATCGCCTTGCGTAAAGGCGATGAGGAAGCTGCTTAAGCAAAGACAAGTAAGGAACAAGCTCTTAAAAAGGGACTTTTTTTAATATTATTGGAAATAGGAAATTCGTACCAAACATAACAGGAACTTATAGCGGAGCGTGGAGCAATGGGGCAACAAGTGGAGGAACTTTGGAGAAAAAAATTTCCTTGTGATCCATTGTCGCATTATTTTTTAAAATTTTTATTATAATTTTTCCGAGAGTGGATGCATATAAAACGTACGTTAATTGATCAGTAACTAGTCTATAAATAACATTTTTTTAAATCACAAAACTATTATAACTAACTAAATAAAAAACATAAATGATATGACTCCTATTAAAGCTATTTGGAGCACGGAATGGAGTCGGAGCAAATATCGGAAGTTGGAGCCGAGCAACTGAATAAAAATGCCTAAGCCATATTCCTGAAATATATGAACTGGTAAGTAAAAAGATAAAACAACGTAAAAAAGCAGAAATTCAGAATAAAAAGTATCGCAAAGGCTCCATTGTAGTTTGCGATACTTGTTATTCTGAATTTGGGCTTTTTACGTTGTTTTATCTTTGTAGTTACATGTTAGCACAAAGCATTTTGATCATTTGTTTTATATGAACTGGTGTTCCTGAAATTGTTTTTACACATCTATGCAAATTCACGATAAGATCCGTTTATCATTTTCATTTTGAAAGAAAAATGTTCAAATGGGGAAAAAAGTTGTTAAACCTTACGCATAAGAAGTATCTGGTTTCAACGGTCCGTTGCAGTAAGTTTCGTATCCCGAGCAATCTTCCTGCAGACCCACTCCGCAACGCAGGACTGTTATGTTTTGATTGGGCCACTCTTCTACGTCCAGGACCTCGCATTTCAAGGGATCTTCCGCTGAAAAGAACCGAAATTGTTGCAGCAATCAATAATCGCAGTTTTATTATTTGAACCTATGAATGAAGATTGCAGATATACGAATGAAACTATTAGTGGTGCGACAGCCCATTGGGGGACATGGCCAACTGTACCCATCCCAGCTTTCGAGACCAAGAGCCCTGGGGTGCAGAAGCAGATGTTCCGGTCAAGTGATCTTCTTGACGCAGAACCCCCACTGTTTTGTTCCCAAGCATGCTTTGGTCCTCATTTTATCGACCCCACTAAAGGGATGAAAGGTTGAGCCCACCGGGCCCAGTCTGGGAATCGAACCCCGGACATGTGGGGTAGCACGGAAGTGCTACCGATCAGCCACTGGGCCTCAGCTTTCTTATAGCTCTATTAATAAGAAAACCAACATAATGCTGGGATTTATTATTTGCTATGATACACTGATAACTAAAATTAAACTCCTGATTTATTAATACATCCAGATCAACAACTGTACATGCTGTAATAATGGCATAACTCCTGTAAATAGTAGTCGTAATGCTTATCTACATGATTTAATTCAAGGACTTGCAGTTACCAATAATAAATGACATATTCAACTTAACTGCAAACTTTCAGATCCTATCAACTTTCTTGATGTCGTTTCACCGATTCCCCATGTCAACAAACCCCACAGTTTTAACATCATCAACAACAAGATTAATGTCAGCTGCAAGCCTTTCCCCCAACGTCATAAATAAACATAATCAACAACACTGGCCCTAAAACTGAACCTTGTGGAGCGTTATGTAAGACTCCTTGAAGCTTCCCAACCAACGAATTTCTAACACAAATTAAAAAAGTTGTTTCTTCCATTCCAGTATAAGCCAATTTGCTCAAAAAAATTACCTTCTGTTCTATGTTCGAAGGGGTTCCATTCAACAGGTGTGGCTTGATAGAAATCAGAGAATCCATCGGTAAAGTTTTTCCAAGTTGGCACCAAGACATCGTCTACTTCTTGGCCACTGCTGCTCAAGTTGCCTGCAACGGAAGTTTTTGTCAGATGGATTGCCAGTTTTAATAAATGATAACTGAAATTTAAAACCCTATGTGTTTAGTAATGAAAACAATTTTTTAATGCTCATTGATAGGCCCTATTGCCTGCCAAAGACCATTAACCCTTTAACTATGGAAATATATTCACAAATCTGTTTGTCTGAACGCCAAAAAAAAAATCAAAAAATTGCATAAATGGCCATATTACCATACATATTATGGCGTCTACGACTAATGTTGAAATTTTTTGTTCAAAATAAAAATTACTATGAGATGTAGCTTTTTTTGCTTGCAAATCAGCGGCACACTGTATGAAAATGCAGTGGTCAATATCCCCTTCGGCACCTCTAATTTTGCCATTTTCAATTGAATAAATTATTACTTATAATGTAAAGAGTGAATTCAATTCCATTTGTTCAACTTTTTATGAAGAAACCTACATTTTCAGCATAATTCATCGAATCGCTTATTGACGTTACCCGTACCACAGGAAAGTTTCGCCAAATCGTCTATTGACGTTACCCGTAGTTAAAGGATTAAAAAATAAAGCTAGTGAACAAGTTATTTACTAGCTTTCAATGTAGTCCCTCTTTAAAAAGGCAAAGCATCAATAGCTTGGAAACTTTTCTAACCCATGTGAGGACCCATCTTTCGTCCTTCTGTAAAATGGCTTGAGTACATGTGGCGAAAATGTCACTTGGAAGCTTTTCTAACCCATATGAGGACCCATCTTTTGTCCTTCTGTAAAACAGCTCGAGTACCTGAGGCAAAAATGTCACTTGAAAGCTTTTCTAACCCATATGAGGAGCCATTTTTGTTCTTCTGTAGAAAAATGTCGGCTCTGTGGCAAAAATGTCGGTCGGAGATAGAAAAACAGGGATTTGGAGCGGAGCACGGAGCAACGCACTTTAGCTCGAAACTGGAACGTAGCCGGAGCAAAAAAAATAGTGTGCTTCACTGCTCCGACTCTTTAAAAAACTTTATAATTTTTTTTAAACCATAAAAAATAACTAAATAAAGATATATATAATACAATGTATTAAAATTATTCGGAACACGGACCGGAGCCGGAGCAAGTATGTAATGTCCGAGCGGGGCTCGAGGAGACCAACGCAAAAAGTTGCTGCTCCAGAGTCCTGGGAAAAACAACGGTCTCGTGTAACTTCTTTCCCGTTTGGGGCGAAACTTTTTCCCTAATGAATCAACCGGACGTTTTAGGTCGAACTCTAGTCTAGTAGACACCTGTTGGAGTTCTCCGTTACTCTTATTTTGCCAGAAGTGCAGGGCCTATTCGATGCAAAAGAAGAAAAATGACAATCATGCGTCAATTGAGTGTTAGGACAAGTGTGGTGAACCTTTGCGCACTTTTTAAAAAAACCTGAATTTTCAGAGTGTCTTAATTTTGACTGATTTTAACGGAAGATTTCCGTAGTGCTTCAATACATGGTTTTTCCTTCCAAAAACGGAAATATCACGTCCTGAAAATGAGAGAACGGAACTTTTTAGTTTTAGGTTGCCGTATTTTCACAACCTGATTTGGGTTAACGGAGAAAAAAGAAATGAAAATTCTGTCAAATCTCGAGAAAATAGTATCAGAACCAAAATATTTCCAGCAACTCTGCTGCCGTACTTTTTACGTTATTTTCAGGAGGTTCTTTTTACAGTGCAAACCAATTGTGCACGGAACATTCTAAAATTTGGAAAATAAATTTCAATTTAAAGCTTTAAAATTTAATGATGTCAAGAACCATTCAAAATATTTTCACAAAATTTTCAAAATAATATGTTTACAATTTACATAAATAATACAATTTTCAACATATTTCACTGATATTTAAAGAAGTCGGTTTTGAAGGTCATTTGTAACCCTTTAGAGAAACTGACCTACGGCTTCGGGCGTACCAACCAGGATAGCATACTTCAGTATCGCCCCCAAGCGGTCGGAGAAAGTATCCTGGCTCCATTCGATGAACAGGGATTCGGTACCGTCTCCACTTTTGACCTTAAGAAGGCTTGCTTCGGACACAGGAGGAACTAGAACAAAACGAATAAGAATTAAAAATTTAACCCAAGACATATCAAACAGAAAACAAAGTTCATTTTTACTACTGAGTGTCGTTAATTTGTTTGACTCTCAGTAGATTTTTAATGCTGGAAACTTTTAGATGCTATTTAATATAGGGGAAAGTTGGCGGTCGCCACTCGCCACTTGGCGATTAAAGTAGTAAAAGTGGAGATTAAAAATGTTATCGATTACCACTCATGCACGGTCACTTTTTAGCACATTCTACTGCAATCTTTTCTTTGTGTGTGAGCAAATCACCTTTTTTTCAATTGGAAACGTGCCAATATTGAACACGTACTTCGCCGAAAATGTCATTCCGTAGTTCAAGTTTCAATCCTTCTTCATCCAGTATATATTTAAATCATTTTAAAAGTTCTAAAACATTTTTAAAATGTGCTCTTTCAAATCTGCATATTTCTTGTTTCATTTCAATAATTTATTTTCCAAACGATTTTAGAGTTAGTGTCCAATTCTTATTAGCATTTTTAAAATGTGGCTATTAACTTTAAAGCGTGGCCACTAACAAAACCGAGTCAATCGGCCACTGGTTACTAACCAAATTTCCCAGTTTTCACCTATACTATTTAATTTAGAGTAGAAACTTACCGCCAGCAGGAAGTTCGCATTTTTGTTTCCAAAAGGCAGCCGGACTCGATCTAACCACATCCTTCACTTTGGTCTTTACAGAGATGGTATAGGATCGTTCGGGGCGCAGATCGGTCAGTAAGACGGACTGGTCACTGCAAACGTTGTCCACCTGAATCTGGACTGATCTGACGACATCCTAGCAAGACAGAAGATTATTTAATTTCAAGCATTTAAGTACTAAATGAGAGGATACCAAAAGTTGATGAACTAAAAAATCCTTTAAAGTGCTCTAAAATTGCATCAAACTGACACAACAAAATGCCATTTAAGTTTTATAAAAAAGGTACTTGACTTTTTAAAAATTGCACTTAAAATTTGAGGTCAATTTTTTTTTGGAAAATTATGATGCACATCAAATGACTTTCAAAAATAAAAAATACATTATATATAAATACAATAGCACAAGGATCAATTTTTCCTCAAACTAACACACTGTACCTTCTCAACTTAAGGCACCTACAACTTCAAAAATTCTTTGTCTTCTTCAATTCGTCTTCATTCAGCTTTGTAGGAATATATTTTCCAATTCTACCTCTGACGAACGTTTTTATGTGTTTCATTTTTCATTTAATGAATAAATCGAACTATTTAATCAGTAAATTGAACGAAAAGAAAGAAAATCTTCCAGATTAAAAATTAGTTTTGAGCAAGGATGCGGAGCAGAGTTTGGAGCAGAAGCCCAAGCAGTGGAGCAACGAGATTTTTCTCGAAACTGGAACGGATTCGGAGCAAAGAAATTTGTTTTGCTCTACTGTTCCGATTTATTTTAACTCTAATGCATCACATTAAAAAAAAAATTAAACAAAACGAAATAAACAATATAATTTACGAACAAAAAGGGACAAATAACATAATTCGTAAGCAAAAAGGGATAAATAATATAATTTATAAACAAAAAGGGATAGATATTAAAATTTATAAACAAAAAGGATAACTGATATTTATAAACCGAAAAGGGATAAATATAAGTTATTAAAACTATTCGGAGCGAAGCCAGAAAAAGTATTTAGAAGTCGAAGTAGAGATTGAGCGGAGAAACTCAAAAAAGTGGCTGCCCCAGATCCCTGGTTTTAAGTGAACAATGCTAATGAATGGAAGGTGATTTTTCATCTGCAAAATAAATTGTCCATAAATTAATTAAATTAATTGTAATTTAAAATCTACTATCATCAAAATTTAAAAAAAAAACTAAATAAATAAAAATAAATAGGATTTCTACATTACAACTAATCGAAGTGGAGCTGGAGCAGAGTTGGAGCAATTATCTGGAAGCCGAAACGAAAGCAACTCAAAAAAAGAGGGGCTTCCCCAGTCGCCTGAATCTAAAAACCCACCTGATAAGCATATTCAAGAACATATTCATAGATCTCTCCATTTGGCTCCTTGGGGGGTTTCCAACAGACACGGGCTTCGGTCGGACTCGAGTCACAATCGGCTATCACCTCTTGCGGAGAGCCAGGAACTGTAAGATATTCAGGTGAATAAAAAACCAGCCCTCAATGCACTGAAAAAAAGAACTCCTGATCATCCTTTCACCAAAACAAATGGTTACATTTAGCTGCAAACAACATTTGGTACTACACTGTAAGAATTTTGCGTTCAGTTCAGTTGGTGTAAAGTTGAAAATGATTCATTTTTTGATGTATTTTAAATTATTTTAAGTGTCTGTCTAAAACACAATACAGACAGCAGAATGTTTTTTTTAGCATATGATGTTTGTTCACTCATCTACGCATCAAACGTCCACTACGATGAATCATTTGTCCTATTTTCATGGAAATCAGAAATCTTAATGAAATTTCGATACGTAAATTTAATGTAAGAACCTATGAAACGCAGTCGATATTTTCGAGGCCCAGTGGCTGAGTGGTTGCCTTCTGTGCTACCATGCCACCATTTTCATCCCTGCAGTGGGGTCGATAAAATGAGGACCAAGCATGCTTGGGAACTAAACACTGGGGGTTAAGCGTCAGGCCGACCACTTGACCGGAACTTCTACTTCTGCACCCCAGAGCCCTCGGTCTCGAAAACTGAGATGGGCAGAGTAGGTCATGGCCCCCAAAAGGTCTGGCGAGCCACTGAGTTTAGTTTTTTTTTTACTTTTTTAACGGAGTTAACAAACTTCATGTGCTAAGAAACTGTGTGCTACTGTCTATATTTTTTAGACGGAAACGCAAAAAAAAAAGTTTAAATGTATCAAAAATGAATACTTTTCTTCTTGACACCAACTGGACACTAAAAATTGTGTTCAGTAACACCAAAAATGGTGGCAAACTAAACGCAACATTTTTACAGTGTACTAAAGTTGAACCATTATAATGGTTCCCACACTGTAAAAAATTTGCTGAACTCCATTTTTAGTGTTCAGTTGCTGTAAGGTCGCAAAGTATTCATTTTTGATACATTTTTAAAAATTTTGTCTCTTTGAAAAATATAGACAGTAGGCTCCTAGCACATGAAATGTGTTAACTCATATATATTATCTCACATCATAAGCTAAAAAACATTCTAGCTAACTAACTCCCTGGCATTACAGTCCATGATGGACCATGGCCTCTCTAACAATTTTCCTCTAAATTCCCCTGTCTTTCATTTCTTCCTTCCAGTTTCGGACATTTATATATTTAAAGTCTTTCTCCACCTCGTCTATCCATCCTCTAATCGACCTTCCTCTTTTCCTCTGGCTCTGGGACTCTCCCTTGAAAATCTTCTTTAGTTCCTCTGTTTTCATCCATTTTCTCAAGGTGTCCCAGCCATTGTATTCTTCTTGTTTTTACATGATTAATTATATCTTTTCCATTACATAATCTTTCAATTTCGAAATTATAGCGCTTCCTCCAAAAATCACTCTCTTTGACAGGTCCAAAAATAGCTCTTGGAATTTTCCTTTCCCATGTGATTAGCATTTTCTCCTGTTTTTGAGTTAAAGTCCTATTCTCCGACCCATAGATAACTGTTGGTCTGATTATAGTTTTATAAACCTGGATCCTTTTATTCCTTGTTACTACTTTAGATGTTAGTAATTTCTTAAGTGCAAAAAACTGCATTTTCTAGCATTTATCCATTGTTAACCTCTGGCATAATATTGTTGTTCTGGGTGATAACAGAACCCCAAAAAAAGTATTCTGCTGTCTGTATTTTTAGACAGGCACTTAAAAGAATTTAAAATGCATCGAAAAATGAATCATTTTCAACTTTACATCAACGGAATACCAAAAAATTTTTACAGTGCAGTTTCACAATCCTGGTGAACTACACCATTATAATAGGTTCAATTTTATACCGATGGGGGCAATTCACCGCTAGAAGGACACATGAACGACCATCTTTGTCACGTGATATCCGCTCTTTGTTTACTAAGGTTTTCAATGGAGTTCTACGTGAAGTTCATTAGTCAAAATGAGTTATCTTAAAATTAATGAGACTATTTTCACAGTTTTTTTTTATTATAACCCAGTAATGACATTTAATTTAATCATTATAAAAGAAATTTTTTAATTATTACAATAGTTATAGTGTTGTATTTAGTGTTTATTTTATGCAATGTAGAAGAACTGTATTTAGGCCTAGTTTTTAATTAGACTTTTTCGAACCCAAAGTAAAACGATGACGGCTTCCTTTGTCTACATTGCTTTCATCGCTTTCACGTGTCCAATGACGTTGCTTGAATTGCCTCCATTGTTGGTTGCCGCTAAATTTTACTATTCTTACCATTTTTTGGTGAAAGGTTCAACTGGAACTGTTCACTGTGTGCTTTAGTAATTTGTTTTTCATTAACAAGTTGTTCTGTCATTGTTATACGGCAGAAATATCACTTACCATCTGGTTTTGTCCGTACGTTATCAGAATATTCGCTCTCACGCTGTCCAGCGGTCGTTTTCAGAACCACTTTGAAGTAGTACTTCGTGTAAGGGACAAGATCACCGACTCTTGTCCTGTGCTTCCCCAAAATCCAGTCCACCCTCCCGTCCACATTCTTCGCGATGACTACTCTTATCTTGTCTAAACATGGGCCAAGGTTTTTCCACACTTGCAGTTCGTACTCCGTAGGTCCTGGGAACGTTCCTTGTACTTTCCAGGTCACGATAATCGTCCTGGAATCTTCAACTTCGATGACATCGAAAAGAGCTGGGCTTGGTACTGTAAAAATATAGGTGAAAGCGGAGATTAAAATATGCATCATCAATCTCAAAATCCTTAACTAACTACTTCATATGCATTCTGTAAATGTTTTATGTATTTTATCCATTTATTTGGAGATTGGAATAATTTAATGAACATCTTAAAGATAAATTCAACTTTCATTTTCTAATTATTTTCATGAGCTAATCACCTTTCTTTTCCTTGGAAACTTGCCAATACTGAACACGCGCTTCGCTTAAAATTTCATGTCGCATTTCAACTTTCAATCTTACAGCATCCTGTATATACTCACGGACATTGAAAATAGCGCACCAAGAAGGAATCATCGGATTGAAATGAAATTTATTTCAGTGAATGATAAAGATGAAATATACACTTGATCATAAAAACTAAATAATTAGACAATTACAAAGCCGTCCAGCGAGCTATGCTCAATAGCGCGTCGGGCCGTCTCGGGCTGCGATACATGCCGCAATACGGTCCGGCATTGAATAGAAAAGACGTCTGATGTGGCCCGGAGGCAGCCGTGCCCCCAAATCTTGAACAACTCTGTCTAAATCATGCAAGGAGTGGCACGACGGCAACAGGCGTTTCAGCTGGTCCCATACATGCTCAATAGGGGAGATGTCCGGGGAGCGAGTGGGTCATGGAAAGGTCCTAACACATCGTAAGAAGTCCCGTCAATCCGAGCCGTGTGCGGACGAGCGTTATCCTGCTGGTAAATTGCACCTGGAATGCTGGTTAAGTATGGAAGCACATGAGGCCGTAAGATTTCATCCACATACCACTGAGCTGCTAATGTACCACGTACCACCACCAGAGTGGAGCGGCTATAGTAGGCTATGGTCCCCCAGATCATGATACATGCAGTGCGGGAACTGTATCACTGAATAATGAGGGTGGGATTGCATCGTTCACCAAGGCGTCTCCACTCACGTACATGGTGATCATCTGTCCCCAAAACGAAGTGGCATTCATCACTAAACACCACACGTCTCCAATATGTGTGGCGTTCCACGTCGCTCTCGCTTGGCACCACTGAAGTCTGGGCCGCCGATGTGACGGTGTTATTGGCAGTACACGTAATGGGCCCTGGGATTGCAGATTCGCTTCCCTGACGCGTCTAGAAATTGTTCGTGGACAAACAGGAACCCCTACGTCTACTTGTACAGTGGAACAGATCACTGTGGGATCCGTGAGTGCGTGGCGCACGATCCTTCGATCGTCTCGCACCGTCATCGCCCTAGTCGCTCCAGACCCGGTACATCATGCGTGGGTGCCTTCACGTGTCCACTGCTCCCAACACCTTCTGATAGCACACTCCGAATGATCAACCTGGCCTCCTGGCGAGAACCACGGCGCGTCGACCACGCTGCAGTCTTCAGGCCAATCATGAGGCCCCTCTCAAAATCACTTAACTGGGAGAAATGTCTTCTTCGATGTCTACCTGGCATTCTATACTCTTTGGTGCACCTTATAGCGTCGATTCGTGGTCGTCACGTTTATGAACCTTCCACAATACACCGGTTTATATAGGCCGCGTTTCTTGTTTGCAACGCCAGTGCAGCATGCGTGGACGTGCGCATGCGCACTAAATTTACATCATTTGCATACCTGACGTCACTCTACTAATTTGCATAGTTTCGAGGTTGGAGCTCGCTTCCTTCTTGGTGCACTACTTTCAATGTCCGTGAGTGTATTTAAACCATTTTAAAAGTTCTGAAACTTTTTAGCATGTGCTCATTCAAATCTGCATATTTCTTGCTTTATTTCAGTAATTTATTTATATTCTAAACGATTTTAGAGTTAGTTTTCAATTCTTATTAGCAATTTGAAAAAGCGGCGACTTACAAAACTGACTACCGGCCACTGGCGACAAACCAAATTTCCCAGTTTTCACCTATAAGGGATCATTCATAAATGATGTCACGCTTCGAGGAGGGAGAAGGATTCGTGAAATTGTGACAAGGGGAGGGGATAACAAGAAGTGTGACATCATGCACTATGTAACATAGCGTGACATGTGACAAAGGAGAGGGGGTCAAATATATGGGAAGAAAGCGTGACATCATTTATGAACGGCCCCTAAGTAAAAACATGTAAGCTATGCACCTAACAATAAAATACTGGAAACACGTGATCGTTCATCTGTTATCAGAAATCAAACATGAATAAGTATTCTTTGAGGGGCGTGGTAGCCTAGGGTCGGGCTTCCAACCGAAAGCTTAGGTGTTCGATACCCGACCCGCTGAAAACCCACCATGTACACTTGGGGATACGTGCATAAAAAATCCGTGGACCCTGAAGTTCCGAGGGTACCGGAAGATGGAGAATTTCCCTACCTTTCACTCTTGGGTCAAAAAAGGAAGATTGCGTATTTGGGCCTTCTGGTGTCCTCTAAATATATAATGAGCTGAATCGTACTTCTACCGTCGTGGTGCTGATCGTTAAACGGAAGGCGCTCCGAACTACTTTAATTCCTGGTCGCTACGCGAAGGGGAGCTTGGATACCCAAGTAAGCTCAGAAACAACAACAACAGGTGTTCTTTTGACTCTGAGATTAAGCCTGATTTAGAAAAAAATGGGTGACCCCGTTATTCCTAGAGAATTATTCAAAACAATGTTGCTCTGTACCTACTGTCAATGATTTGCTGGTGTATTGCAGCGAAGAGTGATGCCAATTCACTGACTACAAAGGATGGTGCTTGATTTGGATATGTTTCCGCACTCGCTTGCGTATTTTGTATAAACAGCAAACATAAGTAAAATTCAACCTTAATGTCCTCAAAATGATGTCACTCCTGAAGTCAATATGGGAATAGATTTAAAATAAATAAATAGGAGCATTCATGGAGAAATATTTCCCTCAAATGCACACTGAATCTCGTCCTTTTGAAACACCAGCAACTTTTTTCAGTGTTCAACCTTCTTTGTTTTCTTAGAGTTTGTCTTCATTCAGTTTTGTAGCAATTGATTCACAATTTTACCGTTTACCATTTTTTTAATAAAATGTAATTAATAAATAAAACTAAATTATAATCAGAATAATAGAATTAAAAAAGAATTAAAACAGAAGTGATCTGAAAAATGAAAAATACTTAAAAATGCTTGTAAAAAGCTTTTAAAAAGGCTCCAAAAGAAGAAAAACGTCGGAAAATGCAAAACATACAGAAAAATGCATTATCATAAACTTTTGGGGCCTAATCATAACCCTTATACAAGGCTCATTTAAAGGGAAAAAAAGGAGGAAGAATGACTTCTAAGATAATAATTTTTTTTTTGCTCATGAATCGTGGCGGTATTCTATAGTTTAAAAAGTTTAAAAAGTAGCAAAATTATTATTTTTATTTACTCATAATTTGGTGACAACGGGGTTAAAAACCATAATGTCTGCATAAGATTATAATAAACCAAAACGTTATTTAACCTCAAATAAATCTCTTTGCAAGTAACTTCATTGGATAATGAACATGCTTGTTACTTTTGTTTCAAAACTCGCTTTTTTTTCCTGAATTGTTCTTGCTAATATCACGTTTTCGAAAATTCCGACTGATAATTCACTAAATATTTATAGCAACAACAATTTCTGTTAAATATGGGACAAGATATAAATGCATCGGAGTTATTACAACGTTACAAAAAATTCGGGGTTACAGGGAACTTCTTTATCAACGCGTATTTTCTTAGATCCAGAAGCGGTGATAAAATGGTTCCTCGAAACCCCGAAACATGTGAATGTAATTTATTTTGAAACTTTGTGTCACAAAATTGTTTCTAGCCACATTCAATTTCCACACAAGGATAAACGGTTGATGCTTAAGTCGCACTTTTTAAGAAAATCCAACGCTCGACCTCAACGACACAGACAACCCTGACATCACACGGGCATGCACCACAAATCGTTTCAGGGCAATCGTTGAGAACCGAGCAAGGCGTTCTCTTAAAAACCGAGGCTATAGCAACGACTTACTCCCGACTTCTGTTTGGACTACGAGAGTCGGAGACCACTCTCCCCGACCAGCACTCGTTCGAGCAGCCACTCGAATGGAATAGAACGTGTAGGGCAGGAGGTCGGGGCATTCGTAAAACCGGTCGTTGCACTCGTGAATTTTCGAAGAGCTCTCATCGTTCAACTTGTACCACCTTATTTCGTACGGTAACAAGGGTCCGTTTGGTTTAGCTGGTTCTTGCCACTCGAACTTCAAGCTCGTGTTCGTCGAGAGCACCAAAGTCACATTCAGAGGTTCGGATGGAACTGAAACAGAGAAAAGGGTGTGCCGAGCTGTAAGTTGAATGTTAACAGATTTAATATACTCACATATCGCTTTCAGAAATGAAGTGTCATATCTGCAAAATGGATATTTTTCAAGAGAGGCATTTGAACGTTTTACAATTTGTTTTATTTAATTGTCTTATTTGTTTCAATGGTGATTATAATCAATTTTGTTCAGAAAATAGTTATTGTTCTAGTTTTCTCTCACATGATGGATGTTAATGTCAAAAAAACTAAAAATAATAATAAAGAGTAGTTATTACACTATTGCACCGAAAAAGTAAAGTTGGATTCTGGCCTCAATTTTTGAACATTTTCTAACAACAGTATTCCCAATATAAAAAGCGCAAAAATTTGAACATTTTGATATAAAAACCAAAAAAAAGAAAGCGATATTTTGCAGATATGGCACTGTTCATTTCTATAAGCGTTATGCACAAAATGCATTAAAGTTTGGATATCGACATTCTTAGAAATTCTCTACTACACCAATGACGTAATGTACTTTATTTTATTTTTATTTTTTTATTTCGTCCAAGTTTCCTAGTGCTGCATAATAAAGCAAAGGGTGCCGATTTAAAGATTTGATAGATCAAAATTTTACGGAACGTAAAGTTCAAATTTCACTAGGAGCACTTTAACCCTTTATCTACTGCATCATGATCTGCAGTATTTTTTTTTTTTTTTTTTTACAGAAATAGTTTGTCTAGGTATTTGCACTGAAAATTAAGGGATTTACATAAATAAAATGATCAATCTATAAGTATTTATTTCTTTACAGCTAATAAGTGGCACAGAGTATTTGCTCTGTAAAATGAATTACATACACTTTTTAATCAAAATATTTCGTCAAATAGTTTTCTAAGTTCTTAACTAACACATTAAAAAAAATCTGTGACTTGATTCTTGAATTTTACTACTTTTCTGGAGCGAAACTCTAAGGGAGCAATCTGACCAAATTGGAAGTTCAAAACATAGTACCAGTTTCCAAACTATCTATGTTCCTTTCCTCGCTAAAATACTCCTTAAAGAATCCTTGCTGATATGTATCCTAAAAAAGGGGAATTTAAAGACTGTCCCGGCAATGTACCATCAGAATATTGGTAAAAATGGTTGCTGGGATAAAATTTATAGAGAATGATACTTATAAGTACCGTCAGTAGATAAAGGGTTAAAAATTAGCTCGATTGTGAGTGTGCGTATAGTGCTGATTTTAGACCAGGGCAAATGAAGCAACAGAGAAAACATACACATTGTGGCAAAGAACTTTTAAGACTAGGTTTTATGAAATAAAAAATAGCAATTATATATTTTTAAGTATTTTTATTCAAATAAACTCCTTCGACTTCAATACATTTGATACAGCGGTTTAACAACGATTCCAATGCCTGTTCCAGCGCACATTGCGGGACTGCCTCCAAAGCTCGCGTCCAAGCTGTTTGTACACAGTGTGTCAAAGAATGTTTAAGACTACAGCTGGAACTAAGCTCACAGTGGCGCTATCTGTGTTATCGAGCATTCGTGAAACTCCTTCACTATCAGCTCATCCGATGCCAAAACCTCAGTTTATTTGTTTACTATAACTTTTCGATTCGAGCTTTGGAAGGCAGTCCCACAATATGAACTGGAACAGGCATTCGAATCTTTGGTAAGCCACTCCAACAAATGTACTGAAGCCGAAGGAGCTTATTTCGAATAAAAATACTTTAAAAAATGTAATTACTAGTTTTTATTTTATTTTATAAACATAGACTTAAAAATTCTTTGACACGCTGTGTACACTCTCAGAAGCACATGCTCAAATCCCACGAAAGTTTCGTCGTATTTGACGAAATGGCTTCGTGAAAAATGCTCCGAGTAAAACTTTCGCCAAATGGCTGAAATTTGTGTACTAACATTTTAAAGTCACGTGATCGCGTGATGACGAAATTTGTTTGACGATTGAAGAACCCTCAAAAGTGACGATTTCATTTCTGAGAGTGTAATATATACTCTGTAACTTTGTACTGTATCATAGTATCGTCGTACTGACGCACAAATGTGTGGGATTTTGGAGTAGCGGCACATTTCAAGAAAATCTCACAACACACTGTCAACGTACAGAATCACTGTTTAAGGGTTAAAATCATGATCCGAGTGCTTTCCCACTAGACGACAAAGACAAAAATACTTGCATTTTCTCAGTAGTGCAAGCGCAGAATATATTTTTGAAAAATATGCCTTGCGCATGCGCAGATAAGAAAAGACAAGTGTTTCATCTTTGCCGCCTTTGGTATGAATGTACCATGAGACTCCCTCATAGGAAAGAAAGGATGAAATAAACCAATGAAAATTGTTCTTTTACTTTAAAAATAAAATTAAGTCAGTACAGATCAATGGAATATTCGACACTGCGGAGATCTTACCGAGCTACTTACTTCCTATTTCAGTCTGGAAAGTTTCCTCCGTCGTCCAGTTTCCATATCCGGCATGTGTTCTGGCCCGGACCCTAATGCTGTAGTTGGTATAAGGATCCAGATCGAAGAGTGTATACGTCCGGTCAACAATGTCATCCACGAAACGTCTACCAGATTCTCCAGTCCGGCCCCACCCAAGGGAGTAATCCCGGATTGGACCGTGGCTGGGCTTCGCATCTAGCCATTCTAGCGTCAAGGATGTGTTGGTGGAAGAGGTTGCAGACAAGTGAACAGGTGGTAAAGGGACTATTGAAAGAAAAAAAAGGGAAAGGTCTTTTAGAATGTAATGCCGAACAATCAATGAATCGGTCGGGCAATAGATATTATATTAAAAATAGTCAAAAAAATCGGAAAAAATGAAATACTCGTCAAAAACTTACATCCAATAAGAGTTTCGACCAACAATGCAGCTGACCAATCACCAAAACCCGCAGCAGTACGGGCCCGCACCTTGATGGCGTAGCTAGTGTAGGGCAGCAGATTTTCGATCAAATAAAAAAGGTTTCCCGTTGAAAATTCTTTTGTAGAGATTGGATCATCTATGATCGACCAGCTAACAAGATAGCCAATCACTGGTCCTGTCGAAACATTGTCCTCCTTCCAATTCAGGAGGATGCTGGAATTGCTGATGTCCGTGGCTTGCAAGTCCCAAGGTGGATGTGGAACTAAGAGAATTTGAAAAAATGCTTCAATCTGAAGCAGTAGCACTTTGACGTGATACTTTCATTGAAATTAGAGCTTACCAGTTGGAACACGACCGCAACAATTAAATTTAGCATTGAAAACATTAGACTATTTATATAATTATATAAATATTACTCATCAAATTTGGCGATCACCCTCACTTAAAGCAAACGTATTGTAAATCCTTGTCGCCGGAACGACCCTTTGCGCTCATATATGTAGCTACTCGCACTTCTGCCGATTTCGTACAGAGTGGCAGTTAAATAAAACTTCAAAGTTTGCTTCCATACACTGTTCTCATTTTGCATTCCATTGTTTCATGGAGGCCTTCACTCAAACTCTTATTACAACTGCTTTTAATATGACTACTTACTGGAAACAAACGTTTTAACGAGTTTATATTTATTACCTACTAATTTACTCAATCCAAGACATGTTGCATCTGATATCTATAAAAATGTGTTGCCATCTGCTATCTATAAAAATGTAACATTATTATTATAAATGAGGCTTTCTTGACAAAAGAAAACGGGAAATAATAAACTAATAATAATCTGCTTCCAAAATTGTTTAATTGACATCACTAAAACGCGTCAAAAGCTACTAAACACAAAACAAAACAAAAATAGGAAAATCGGGTGAAAAACAAAGGAGAAAATGGTTTTAACTGTTTTGTCTTTCCCTATAAGATAAATGACCCGGTAGTGGACACAGTTAAGAAAATTTTCGTACACTTTTACGTGGCAAATTTTTTTCAAGGGGCTTATATCAATATTTGCATAGTTAGCTTAATCGCCAACTATTTCTCTAATTACCTATAAAATGTCATTCGATGAAAAATTAGGATTTTTACGTGAAATTTACTAAACGCTTCATTTGTATCTATAGTGGACATTTATAAGACACGTATTTGCATGAGTAGTGGACAGAAATGAATATCATCTTTTTTATGCTGTTAACTTGGAGAAATCATTTTAAAAATGACTAAGGGACCATTCATAAATGATGTCACGCTTTTTTTTCCATATATTTTCCCCAAATCCCTCACCTTCTTATTGATGGACTTTAGTAAAGAGCAGAAAATGTGACCGTTGTGGAGGCAGCTATTAAATATTATGATCCATGTACTTGCATAGATGCTCCACGCCAACTTTAGTTCTATTAACCAGCACTAGGAATCGTTCGCTATAGGTTCTGATCATTTCATTCAAGTTTAATGTTACATTCGCTTTTTTTAATATCTAAGTGTCCACTACTAGAGCAGTGTCCACTACCGGGTCATTTACCTTATATATAGATAAAACGTTTCATTTTCAGCAAGTTATCTCAAAAGTAAGAAAATCGGGAAATAGTTTACATTTTAACTATAGCTCAATTTTTCAAGAATTAAAATACTTTTTACAATAATCAAGCATTGTTTTGGAAAAGTGTATTTAGAGTGAAGTACAGTTCGCGATGTATTTGAAGGCATAAGTGATTATATCAACGGTATTAAAATACAAATATACAAGATACATGTGCATACACGTGTTTTGGAGCTAGAGGAAACATGTTACACAAATATCAAAAATAACCACAAAGCCTGCGGCAGTCACGAATTTTCTTCCAAATTCGAACACGCAATAGCAAAATGAAGGTCACATCTCACAGTACAAAGACTAGTTAAACTGACTGAACTCTGTAACTTAAACTAAACTGACAGACTCATGGACGAGAGCTCTCTTTGAAAATGAATCTCCCTTGGATCAAATAAATAATGAAAAGTAACCCAAAGATTCCAACTTGGCGATATCTCGCCAAGCCCATACAAACCCAAGCTAAATGTGAACCCAGCAGGAAAAACAACTTTCAAGTAAATATTCAAAAACTAAGCAATTCAAAGCATGGGTATCAATGCGATTAATTCCAAATTCAGCTAGATTAAAACAAAATAAACACATTACACAAAAACTATAAACACAATTTTCTAACATTATAATCGAGCTTTTAGACAACCCTTTACACACCTCCAATTTCTGTTTCCACTATTAATTCCTTCGACCACGGACCCAATCCAGCGGCAGTTTCTCCCCTCACCTGGATACTGTAATTTGAATAAGGCTGCAAACCGTCCAACACAAAGGAACTGTCCAAGGTGCTGTTCTCTTGGGAACTGAATACTCGGTCATCTACTATCTTCCATCGTACCACGTAAGACAAAATATTTCCATTAGGAGGATCTGGATCCATCCATTCTATCCAGATGATGGTATTCGTGACTTCGACGGCTTTCAAATCCCTCGGCTCATTTGGAACTGAAAAAAGAATATTTTTGGATAAATGAAGAATAAAATGCATATACAATTCAGGAAACTACAGTAAATAACTTAGTCTATTGATATAAAATGTACCTATAGTTCAAAACAGATTACCACAAAATTAAAGTTTAAAATACAGTAAAACCTGCAAAGTTGACCACCTTTTTAAGTTGGCCACCTGTCTAGTTGACCACTTTTGTCGGGAACGGAATTAGTTCTATATTATATAATGTAGAGAAACCTTTGTCACTTGATCATCTAAGTCGACCAGCTATCTATATTGACTACTTATGTATGCCAAATTTGGGTGGGAGTATTAAAAAAACCTTTTGTAATTTGACCGCCTAGATAATAATTTTTTTATCTATTTTTGCAAAAGATAAAAAAGAAAAAAAAACTTTTCCAGGATATTTTTAATGCTATAATGTTAGACCAGTATTTGTGTGGGGGATGAAACATTTATAAAATTTGACTAAATCTCTTTTTAAGTTAACCAGATGGGACAACTGCTATGAGCACTCGTTTATTCTATAAATAGATTTCTTCTTTTTGCTTTTATTTGACATAGCAATTTTGAAAAATTATGCATTTGTAGGAAATCTTTACCATCATATAAGTAACTGAGATAATTTATAAGATATTTATCTTAATTTTAATTAAGCACTTTACTTTTCAAGTTGTATAGGATACTTTGTAAGTCACTCGGGTTAAATTTGTCTAATGATATTTTAGATAATTGTGAAAAAAAGCTAGTCACTTTTTTAAAGTTAAGTTACTAACGTTAATAGGTAAAGCTATATGTAAATTAGTTACAAATGAATTAAATGCATAGTGTAAGAAATAACAAAAAAAAATCTCCACCCTCTATAAGTTGACCACTAAAGTGCTGCACCACAAGTGGTCAACTTACACAGGTTTCACTGTATTTATTTTCTTCTGTGCCGGCAGGGTGGCGTAGTGGTAAGGCACGGGCCTCGTACGCAATAAGTTCGCAGGGTCAAACCATGCTTAGGTTGGTGGATTTTTAAGATGCAGAAAATTGTCAGCGCCCATGTCGTATAATTATGCGCCATATTAAAGATCAATTGAGTAACCCTTTGGCTTTCATACTCTCGGCTAGATTAAATTCCTAGTGCAGTTCCTCACCAATTATAGCTCAGATGTCGCCATCTATTGGAAATAGAGCGTCAAAGTTCTCAAAATGGTAATGGCATCAGCCGATAGTGGTGCTACTTGAAAGCATGAATGCTGATTTCCGGGGAACGCACTAGGTCTGCAAAGGTTAATGACCATAAGCATCCCCATTAGAAAAAATATAACTTACGTATTGGAAGGATATAGAAGGATGTGATGGATTCGAGGAGACTTTCGATTTTTGAATATCGACGACTTTATATTTTAAAGAGCGTTGAAATCGCTTTGACAATTTTTAGGAACTGTGTGTGGGATCTAATATAAAAAGGAGAACAAAATTAATTACCTGGACGATTATTTCAAAAACTGGTGCTGATTAGCTTTAGGTGCCAATGGAGGTTATTCACCGCTAGAGGGACTCATGAGCGATCACCTTTGTCACGTGATATCCGCTCTTTGTTTACTAAGATCTTCAATTGAGTTCTACGTGGAGGTCACTATTCAAAATGAGTTATCTTAAAATGAATTAGACTATTTTCACAGCTTTTTCTGATTATAACCCAATATTTACATTTAATTAAATCATTATTCAAGAAATTTATTAATTATTAGAATAGTTATAGTCTTTTATTTAATGTTCGTTTTATGTAATGTAGAAGAACTTTATTTAGGCCTAGTTTTTAATTAGATTTGTCGAACGCGAAATAAAGCAATGCTACGGCTTCCTTTGTTTACATTGCTTTCATCTCTGCCACATGACCAATGACGTTGCTTGATTTGCCTCCATTACTCCATGGAATAGAGAGACTGAACCTTTAAGAGTTGCCGTTCTGTCTTCTTTAAGAGTGACTATTATATCTGAAGAAATAATTCAAATGGTCAACCAAATATTGATAGACAATTGGCCATCAACAGGATACAATTTGAATCATTTTTGACTCCAATTTCTCCAAACACTAGGGCATATCCTAACATTCTTCTTTGAAGTGTGTTTGCTTTACCTCAAGAAGTTGCAAAGTAATGCTTGAGACTAAAACAAAAGTGATGGTGTCCAGTGACCGGTAAACCCAAAAACATTAGTCGCCACTTCGAACCATGTTTCAGACTGATTCCCCCCTCCCCAACCGGGGCTTCATTTTGCATACAAACATGTGCATACATATACCTCAAACTGCATTTTGCCACAAAATTACACAAGGCCTTATTTTTAAAGAAATAATAAATTACAAACCTTTTCCAGTCGCCAGTTTTGGCGTCCGACATAACATTTTGTGGTCGCCAAATAAAAATTTATAATCTCCAATGGCGAGTGGCAACCATTAGTCTCGACCTTTTTTGCGAAGGACTGTCATTCAGGTTAACTTTGAACCACATCATATTTTTTAGTACAGTTGACTGAATTTAAAAATTAAGTGGAAAACTGAGCTTATAACCTATAGCTGAGTGCTGCACTGGACGTTCTAGTCTTTTTTTTTTTTTTTAGTCAAACATACCAAAAGATATAACATGGCTCTCAGTCACTCTGAATGACTTTAATCAAAGTAAATTAAAATTGATATTACATTAACCATAGTTTCTTAAAAGGAATAAGTGTGCCTATTCCTAACCAGGTGTCTTTAGATATTTTTTTTTAATTCAGAGCATTCAGACGAACGAACTTTTGTTATATTGAAAGTTCACGTGCTAAGTTTGTGCCACCTGAAAACAATACTGCGATTACACCTAACGCGCGATGAATTTCTACCATATGAAATTAACGCTGCGATGAATCGACGCCAGATGAATTTGTTTCACGTCGAATGGAACATGTGATGAATTTGCCCGCGATGAATTAGTGCCGTAAGGGGTCATTCATAAGTTATGTCATGCTTCGAGGGGGAGATGGGGTTCGAGAAATTGTTACAATTTGTGACAAGGGGAGATGCAGGAGTAACTGCAAGTATGACATTACACATTTTGGTTTAAATAAAAACATTTAAAATCATCAAATTAAATTTATGTTTCAAGTTTCTTTGATTTTCATAATTTGATTTTAAAGTTTCATTGATCATTTTATATCGTAGACACCGATGCTGATGAAGGTTTAAATTTGCTTCATGTTTAAGTTTGAAAGGAAATTTTCTCAATCATTTACTTTTCAGACAAAATTGCATTTTCCATTTTTTTCAGAATTCGAACAATAAATATATTTTACTGTTCTATACTCATTATCTTTTTTGCTGTAACCTTAACCTCATTTTATACATTACGAGTAAGTACATATGTTATCATTATTTTACTCACAAATGCCATTAAAAGTTCGAAAATAAAATGAGAGCTATAACGTAGTGCTTTGTTTCTGAACTGACAAGTACCTATGCTTATATAATATAGCGTGACATATGACAACGGAAGGTAAGGGGTATGATGAAGTGTGACAATTTGTGACAAACATACCATCTTCACAGGTTTCAGCTATCCTCTCCTCAGACCAAGCCCCAAATCCTGCGAAGGTCTTCCCTCTGACCTTGATGCTGTAATTCGAAAAAGGCTGGAGACCTCCCAGGGTGAAAAATCTTTCCGTCGTAGTATTTTCGTTGTGCTCGAGCCATGTCCCATTCCATTCACCCCATAGGATTTCGAATAATGTGATAAGCCCCTGGGGAGGCTCTGGATCCTCCCATTCAATGCTGATACTAGTACTGGTGATTTCTGAGATGTTCAAGTATCTGGGCTCGTTTGGAACTAGGCAAAAAAAAAAAAAAACTATACTTACAAAAATTATAACAATTACAGTCAGACCTCGATATAAGGTCACCCCGCATATAAGGACACTTTTCTAAAGTCCCGGCTTATTGAATAGCAAATGTGTGTGAATCTTTTATAAGGTCACTTCGCTTATAGGGTCAATTTCGTGAAGTCTCGAGGGGTGCCCTTATATTGAGGTCCGACTGTAGACTGTAAAGAAAAAATCTCCTGAAAATAACGGAAAAAGTACGGCAGCAGAGTTGCCCGAAATATTCCGTTACTGATAATATTTTCCCGAGATTTGACAGAAGTTCCATTTCTTTTTTCTCCGTTAATCCAAATCAGGTTGTGAAAATACAGCATCCGTAAAACCCGAAAAGAACCTTTCTTGTATTTTCAGGACGTGATATTTCCGTTTTTGGAAGGAAAAACTATGTATTAAAGGACTACGGAATTCTTCCGTTAAAATCAGGCAAAAACATTCTGAAAATTCTAGTTTTTTTTAACAGTGCATTTGTGTACTGTAAGGAGTAGTTGTAATATTCTTCATATGTAAATCACAAAAATTCCTTTCTGTACATTTTCTACCTTAAAAACTATCTCCGGTAAAGTTTCTTCGAAGCAAATCCGACTCAGCATCTATACGTATATTAGCTGCAAATTTCGCTGTAGGGCCCTATAATATGTTTTTTGAACTATTCAAAATTGATCGAAAGATTGTCCAAATGAAAAGTAAAACATTGGAATAATATGGGTCCTTCCCGAGACATTTTGAACAAATATTGTATCTATCGAATTGTACTATTCTTTTAATTGTCATTAGTATACTGTCAAACTAACAGATTTATAGTCCTACATCTCATAATAGTATTTTGCAAATTTCAATTTTTAAATATTTAATAAGTCATATTTTGAAATCTATTTTTTTATTTAACTAACTCAGTGGCGCGACTGCCCAATGGGGCCTTGGCCCACTGTGCCCATCCCAGCTTTCGAGACCGAGGGCCCTCGGGTGCAGGGCGCATATATTCCATTCAAGTGGTCGGCCTGATGCAGAATCCCCAGTGTTAGTTCCCAATCGTACTTGGTCCTCATTTTATCGACCCCACTGAAGGAATGAAAGGCTGAATCGACCCTGCCCAGCCCGAGAATCGAACCCCGCACCTGCGTATGGTAGCACGGAAGGCTACCACTCAGCCACTGTCCCTCATTTTTTTATTTACTCATGAATAATTTTTGTTTTTTAGAGCTACTTTTACAAAACATTAAGAAGACATCTTTTATCTATTTTTTCCCCATGAAAGTGGAGTATAAAAGTACAGTCACTCAAAAAATCATTGTACAGTCCCAATTTGACTGATGCAATCTTTTACAGGCAGAAAAAAAAATCTCTAAACGAATCCTCAAATACAGACATCGAATTCTTTTTTCTTTTTAATTTGCCTTACACCATATCTGAGAGTTTATTTCCTTACACCACTCCATTGATTCGACTGGTTTTTCACATTTTTTACGTTCCAGAGTTGCTGATAGATTTTTCTATAGAATAGCTTGACCTTGTGCTGGTCAAGCTATTGTAGAAAAAACTATTCGTTAGAAAGATGGTTCTGATGAAGTTCGTTAGAAAAAGATTAAACCGTTCCATTTATTACAATGGAGGTGAGGGACGCCATAATTAATACTTATCAGAAATTAATAAACGTAATACTTTTAAGTTTTGATTGCTGATTTCAAATAAGTCTTATAATAAATTAGAATACAATATTTTTTTTAAATAGGCTAATTTTTGGTCAGAATATGGCAGGAAAGTAAAACAGTTAAGTAGTTAAGCAACATTCATTTTTATATGCTTTTGATTAGAACACTTCAAAAAATAGGCAGCGCCTGGTTACCGCAAAGGCTAACTAGGCCGCGGTTCGGCCCCGAGGGCCCAAGGCCCGAAATTTTAAGGGGCCCGAAATTAATCTAAAAGCTTATTTAACTGTGTATATTATAACCAGTATTTTTATTTTTCGCACCATAGGAAGCCCCAAAATAATGTTGTGCCTTGCGCCCCCGACTGTCTTAATCGGGCGCTGGGCGTACGACTGAAAAATTGCATAGAAGGGAGACATTTCTGAATTGACGCATAAATGACAGATAAATGACATTCATTTTCGTATGCTTTTAGATAGAAGACTTTAAAAACAATTGAGAAAAACTAATAAGAGCATTATTAAAAACTATATTATTATTATTATATGATGTATTACATTTACTGAATTAATAAAAACTCTATTTACAGTGATTTTGACACGAAAGTAAAGAGAACTGAAATGAAATATGTCACACAGAAGTCGGATGTGGTCATGATCACACACTTATCATTAAGATAACAAATTTCAAAAAAGTGTACAAAGGTTCAATGCTTACTTCCTGCCTCCGTTCTGAAAGTATCGAAGGACCAATTTCCGGTTCCCTCTTGTGTAGTAGCACGTACTGCCACGTCAAACCACGTGTAAGGTAACAGATCGTAGATAACATGGCTGTTGTTGTACACCACAGTACTGTTCATCCACATGTCCTCTTTGGTTCTCCACCGAAATTCGTACTCTAAGACCAGATCTACGAACGGCTCGGGCTCCTCCCACTGGATCCAAGCACTGGTATTGCTCGCGGTGATTGGTTGTATTATAGGAGGGGGTGGCACTGCAAACATAAATTTCATCCAATAATGAATAATAAAAGAATTGGAAAAGTTTCACTGTTCTTTTAATTATACAAATACAAAAGAGCTGACCAGAAATGGGCACAGGGCCCAGCTAAGTTAGTGTTAGTCCATTTAACAGTTTCCAATGAACATCAAGTGCTTTCTTAAAAGATGTTATCCCACTGCAAGTAACAGTCGCTTCCGGTTAAATAGTCCAATTGCCTACAACCCTATTGAAGTAGACAATTTTCCTTATTTCAAGATCAGCTTCAGATTTGAAAAGTTTAAAACAATGGCATCTGGTTCTATCTGCAGCCCATCAACCATATCCCATTTTAATCAACTTAAACAACTGATTCATGTCCTCTCTAACTCTCCTTTGCTCTAGAACCTATAAATATTGAGCCTTTTAAGCCTAATCTCATAATCTAAGTCTGAGAGACCACTTACCAACCTAGTAGCCCTTCTTTGAATTCTTTCCGATAAGGTAATATCCTTCTTTAGGTAAGGAGACTAAAACTAAACAGCATACTCCAAATGAGGTCCTAGAAACTTCTACAAGCAACCAATAGAACTGAAAACACCAAACTCTACAAACAATCATAAGCGTGCGCACGAGGGGACTAGGGGTACCATGGTACCCCATTACCCCATAAAAATGAACGCGGATACGAAACTGGCAAGCCTTTTCCATGTCTCAGGCATTAGAAATGCTTTTTTTGCTTCACTCATTCCTCACAGCCAGAGATTTTGTAAGTCCAGTTGATACGAACTTTTGCAACATTGTATGCGTTTGGCTCTTTAAATAGATAGCTATTACCAAAGAATCCCATGACTAAATTAAATTCAAACTTTTCCTGTTTTACAGATTTGTCACGACTGGTTCAAAGCAAAAATAAACTACCAGGACTACTACCAAGTTGTTGTTGATACAAATGCATGATAAATTATAAAAGAGATCCCTTGGAGCATGTATGAAAAAAATGAGTCATTAAGTAAATCCTTCATACTTCAGAGCGACAAGAATTTAGGTTATTACAGATCGTGTGGGAAATGAGACAGGTCAATAAAGTAAAGTTGGCCGATGAGGAAATTGTATTATATCTTTATTGAGATGCTCCAAGCAGAAAGTTAACTTTTGGGGTTGCCCTTCTTATATGGGAGACCAGTCATAGGCCTGCGCATTGCACCAGGGGTACCATGGTACCACTCTTAATACATAAAAACAAACGCTGATACGAAACTGTAAAAACCTTTTGCGTTTTATGTTTACTAATTCCATGCCTCAGATGTATTAAAAATGCTTCTTTTCGCTTCGCTCATAAAAAGTTACCATGGAAGTGCACCGCATCTAAACCTGGGGTGTAATCTGAATTCGCAGCACGTTGGTACTCCCACTATCACAGTGGTACCTCATTGGCCACCAGCTCCGTGCGCAAGCAATCCTACGGCTTCAGCTAACAGGTAGGGGTCTGGTAGAGATAAGTGATACCGCATTGATAATGCTCAGCGCACCCTTATAAGACCAGATAGCTTAACCCTCTAATGGCCAAGTTTTGTTATCGTCGTCCGCCTTAAGGCGGAGTTGGGAATTGGAGCGTCAATCCTAACGCCCTTCCCTTCCATTTACGGTGACAGGAGAGAGATCACGGATTGGCGAAACCTGTGGTTAACCTAATTGGCTCTTAATAACTCAGCAACTCCGCCTTCGGGTTGACGGATTGGCGGTTCCTACTGCGTCAGTAAAAGTACCAATCAGTGTACACGAGGATCGGTTAACCCTGTAATGCCCAATTTTTTTTCTCGTCGTCCTCCTTAAGGCGGAGTTGGGAATTGGAGGACTAAAACTGATGCTCACCACCTGCAACACCAAACTCTAAAAAAAAAGTGGTTACTTACATCCAATGAGAGTCGGTGCGATGAACGAATTCGTTGAGGGTCCGCACAGTTTCTGATGGCAGGCCAAAACCCTCACAGCATAAGTAGCATTGTATTCCAAATCGCGAAACGTGTACTGAGTTTCGGATGTATTTTCGCCGATGTCGTTGAGAGATACCACGTACCGATCGATAGGTCCGTAAGGGGGTGTCCATTCTGCCACCAGAGTGGAGATGGGGGCGATGTGGACAGTTAAGTCTTCTGGAGCTGCAATTCGGAAAAGGTTATTACTTTATCTTTTAAAAGTATTCAGTTGTTGTTCCTGTCTTTCGTCATGTATGTCACAACTTTTTTGTTTTGTTTCGAGTACTGAATATGAAAATAAAGTTATAAATTTTGGCATTGCACATCTTCATACCTATTTTCAAACTAGCGGAAGAATTTCAATGCAAAAAACAAATACTTTGAAAACAGGCCGTGAGAGAAATGGGAAAAAAATGGCACTGTTCTCAAGGCATGTTTTTGCATGATCATTCAAAATATTTATTCCTTGGACTGAAGTTCTTCCTTTGCCTTTAAAATAGTTATGCGGGCCGTGGTAGCCTAGCGGTTAGGATGTCGAGCTTCGGATCGGAGGATCTCGTGTTCGATACCCGAGCCGCTGAAGACCCACCATGTACACTTGGGGACACGGGCATGTAAAATCCGTGGACCCTGAAGTCCCGAGGCAGTTCCGAGGGTACCGGTGGGTGGAGATTTTCCATTCCCTTCACCCATAGGTCTGAAAAGGAAGGTGGCGTATTTGTGGTGGCGACCTGTGGCGTCATCCAAGAGCATTATGAGCAAAGTCGTACTTCCACCATTGGTGCTCAACTTGAAACGGAAGGCACTTCTTTCTGCCTTCATTCCTAGTCGATTACACGAAAGGGAACTCGGACATCCAAGTGGCATAAACAACAACTAATGCAGATGAGCAATCACTTCAAAAAATATTAAACTCTTTTATTATTTAGAACATGAATTGAACAAACGTGTGTGTGTTTTCCATAACCGTCAAGATAGATTTAACCTTGTGTAATTCAGGTTTTACTCAATTCTCTGAATAAGTCTAAGTGATTCCAAATACGCTTTGAACGTTGATCACAATATTTAATTAATAAATTAAGAATTCTTACTCTGAAATGCATTTTCTAACTGTTGAAACAAAAGCAGTTTTGTTTGAAATTCAAAGCAATAAACGTAATACTAACACTATTGTTCTGAATATTCTCTATTTAATTACTACAGCTACTCTCTCAAATCTATAATTATACTTGGAATTAGTTTTTTCCATTAACTAGAACTGAAACATTTGTATTCAAATTCAAAGAAAAAAAATCTTACGCGGCGAATTACTCACAGTGCAGAAGTTCATTTTATTATTTTTTAAAATTATTATTATAAGAAAAAAAACATTTTTCAAAACGATACCTTTACAAATTGGTAAAGGTATCGTGACCTCACGCCTGAGAAGCTGACAAATTTAACCCATGGTAACGAGAAGACTGAAATTTTACCGTCAGGTTTCGTCCAAACGATTGTTTCATCAGCCCAGTCGCCGTCCGTGCAATTCAAGAAGACTGTGACATCGTATTGACTGTTAGGGCACAGGCCAACTGTACTGTTAAATTCTATTTGCCCTTCCGAAAAACGGACCGTCTTCTCAGCGGACAGCAGGCACGTGATTGGAGGAAGTTGCGACGCTGATACATGAACTGTCACATCTGCGTCGAGTCCAGTATCATCCCATGAGACGAGCAGTTCTGCTGTTACGGACCATTCTGCGCTGCAATTCTGAAACAATGTTGAAATCAGTAAAACGTACTATCAAGTTCAATAATACAAAATATTTAAAATAAGGCAAAACCTGGTGAGATGGCGCGGTCGGAGAGATGATTTTTTGGAGGGAAAGGGAAGTGTGAGGGCGATTTCAAGTGGTTGTTCAGCCACAACAGCGTAGTGTCTACTCGAATTCAGAAGTAATTCTCTGAAAGTGTTAATACGAAAAACGTCGCCTTTATTGCTCGCTTTCCATAAGGGCTTGAATGTTCATTACTGTTCTTCCGGGTTCCATTGTGATGCGAGGACAATTATGCACGATACTTCTCAAGCAAGCGCTTTTCCATCTATTTTGGTAATTTACTTGCAGTTATTATTAATATAATCTACTTATTATAGAAATCCATCTCCCATGTGCGCAATCTCACCCGCTTTATACGGAGAGAAGCGGAAAATAGCTGTCTTGGCTTTATTCTTGCGCTCGTTTTAAATAACAGTATAAAAAGAAACTAGTGATGGAAATGTATATAGAGGGAGTGTGGTCTGGAATATTCACCAAAAGTCTGGCAAAAAATTTACGTTTTCATTCTTTTTTATCATATTTTCCAATTGAACGCCACACAGATGTGGTTATGATTGGCGCGTAAGACTCAGACCTTTAAAACTAGACGTAACTACCATGCTATATCTCTACCGGCTTTACTTTACTCTTCGACTGTTACACTCACAAGCGCAACACACTACCATGTGTTCACACTACCCTCATACATTTATTACTTTTAGGGTAATACTGGTAAATTTGAGCTATACAGTTCAAAAGTGAGTATCGAAACATGTACTAACTTTATTCATTGATAACATACTGTCCTTTTTCGTTCGAACTGTTCAATTAATATAATCAGAATTAGCATTTAAAAAAAATTCTGAAGTTACTTTTGCATTATTAAATACCTTCTAATAAGATCTCAATATTTAAAAAGAAACAGAGTTTGAAAATAAAAATAATATGCGAAAAAAATATCAAAATTAAATAGTTCAATGCATTTGAATTAAATTTAAAAGAATGCGTCCAGTGCAAGTATCTTTTAAAATTTTCGTATGTACAAAAAATACGTTTATACTTTTCAAATGAAAAGTATATTTACAATTATATCACGCTCAAATTTCGTGGAAAAATGAGACCACGCTGAAGATAACAAGACTATACAATATAAAAGAGCTCCGAAAAGAGAAACCAAGCTTCCGAAAAGCTATTCCGAAGAGTTTCAGAATAAATATTGAACAATATTTGAAAAGCAATTGTCAGGATTTGAATCAGCTATTAGGGTTGGCTTTGACACTCGTAAAATAGAGATAACGATGCTTCATCTTTATCTTCATTGAAAAGGACAGAATCAGTTCACAAGATAAAAGTCGTCATTTGTTTCAGCGATTTTCTCAGAAGTTGTACTTTCATCCCACACACATGCTGATACGGTAGCTAATTGTTTGACTGCGTCACTGTTATTTGCAGAACATAAATAAGCGATCTTTTTCTTTTTAATGTTCTACATGTATAGATGCGACTACTAAATTAAGAGATATTAGGGACGTTTAATAACGTCACAGTTCAGAATCAGCACAGGTTGTTACTGGAATTACAAACGAAATTATTGGCAGCAAAGCTGACTACATTGCACGGACAACAAAGGAAAATTCATATTCATGAAAGTTCCAACAATTTGGCGAAACAATCCCAGAGCAAAGAAAAGCTCTGTGCCCAACTAGGCTGGTGCTAGTCTATTTATCAATCTCCAATGAAGAATAAGAGCCCTCTGAAACAGTTAATTTCACTGCAAGTAACAATCGCTTCCGATAAACTATTTCAAGAGGAGCTCGAGATTTGAAAAACTAACAACAACAACCTCTGGTTGTACCATCCAAGCAGAAACGCATCCCATCAACACCTTATACTTCAATATCTTTAAATAACTAAATCACGTCAGTGTCAAGAAAGATCCATTCATGTTCAAGGGAGGAAGGACTGGTATGAGGAACGTGCCCTACTCTGATCTCGTTTTAGCTCTTTTAACATACTTAATTTCTTCTGAACTGATGCAACTTCCAGTTTAAAAGTTTGATTTCTTTCAACAAACAGAGAAGCAAATATTCTGATTCGCGTGCTAATAAACGCATCTGCAGAACGAACTTTCCTAAAGCTCGAATGGATTCGTGCTTTTCTGCCATGCGCAGAACCGCCCAAGTGTCAGACCCACGTGGTCGAACTGTAGTAGCCTTATACTTCCTAAAATTCCTCCTAAAAAGGTAATATCTGTCCTTAGATAAGGAAACTAAAACTGAATGAGGTTTTATCAACCTCTATAACATAATAGGAGAACTTCTTTATCTTATTCGAAGCATACCAGGTGCATGCATATCAAATGAGACGATTGGTAACAGAGGTGGCACGCATATATGCAAACATCACGAAACCATGACACGTGATTTTTTTATAGTTTGACCTTTGATACTCACGTTTAGTTTACATTTGGACGAGTTTCAGCCTGCATTGTGTTTTTTTTTACTGTGTTGAAAATGTCGAATTTTATGCCTTCCGACCACGATTTGAAGGACAGCATTAGTTTTTTGTTACCATCTGAAGAAAAATGCTGCCAAATCGCAGCAAATGCTTGTAGAAGCATACGGTGGCAATGCTCTGAGCCGTGCGCACTGCTACAGGTGGTTTGAAAAGTTTCAAAATGGTGATTTCGATCTGAGAAACGAAGAGCGTGGCAGACCAGCAAGAAAATTTGAAGACGCTGAATTGCAAGCATTACTCGATGAAGATGATGGTCAAACGCTATAGCATCTTGCAGAACGATTGAATGTTGACCAGAGCAGTTTCCCGTCGTCTCAAAGCAATGGGCAAGATAATAAAGGTCGGTAGATGGGTGCCACACGAGCTAACGGACCCTCAGCAGGAAAACCGAAAAATCGTGTGCGAAATGTTGCTTGCCCGTTACAAACGCAAATCATATCTCCGTGGTATTGTGAGTGGCGATGAAAAATGGATTTATTTTGAGAATCCCAAATGTAATCGATCATATGTTGACCCCGGACAGCAGTCCAAATCGACCGCAAGGCCGAATCACTTCGGCCGCAAGACAATCCTGTGTATTTTCTGGGAACAGGAGGGGTCAATCTATTATGAGCTTCTCAAACCCGGTGAAACCGTTAATACTGATCGCTACAAGCAACAATTACTTGATTTTAACGATGCTATACTCGAAACACGCGAGCAATACAAGAAACGGAGGCAGAGAGTGATTTTCCTTGATGACAACATACCTAGCAACCGTGTTAAACCGACCAAGGACATCGTTAAGGCGCTCGGCTGAGAACCCTTAGCACATGCGGCTTATTCACCAGACTTGGCTCCTTCCGATTAAAACTTATTTGCATCATTGGGACACGTATTGGCTGACCAGCGCTTCATTTCTTACGAAAACGTCAAATCTTGGCTTGATGACTGGCTGGCCTCAAAAGACCGATCATTTTTTTGGCGTGGTACTCACAAATTGCCCGAAAGATGGGAAGAACGTGTAGCTAGCGATGGATATTATTTCGAATAAAGAAATATTAACAGTTTTCGCAAATTTATTATTATTATTTTTTTTTTTTTAACAATCATCTCAGTTCATTTGCATACACCTGGTACGCAAAGCAAAGTGTCGAATACGTTACTGAGAGGTGCTTCTTACGAATTCAGAGATGAGAGAAATTCAAATTTTCTTCTCTGAAGATGTTTCAAACTCATTTTGTATACATCTCTTTGCACAAATACGGTTTCTTGAGTTCCTGCTCCAAATGACTTTACGATATTGCAGTGAAGTAATAAATAAAATCTGTTATGAAAACTGCTTTCCTGGATTTTGACGCACTTCTTTGCGTACTTGTGCATGACGGGCACATTTGCAACCTTTGGCCAAATATTTATTTTTAAAAAATATTCGATTCCCGCGATATTCGTTCGTTTGGTATTCTCTATCTATATATAGGAGTATAAAAGAGTTAGTTTGTACGTATGCTCGTTCTACAAAGCGAAACTAATTGACGAATTTTAACGAAATTAGACAAAATTCAATCATCACTTCAAAGGCAATGCAGAGTAAAATTCAAAAACTCGAACTAATAGTTTTTTTATTCCGATTTCAAGATTTGTTTCCACAATAGAAAATAGAAAAAATAATTTCATTTTGAAAAATGTTGCACTTTGCTCTATTTGATTTTTTAAAAAAGTGCGTCGGATAGAACATGTTCAAAAACTCGAGAATAAATAGAACGTGAATTATTGTCCAGAATTTTATTTCTTCTAACGAGGACTACGCGCTAAGCCCAAATGTAATTTTGGAGAGAATGAGTTCCATTAAGTCCTTAGTGGTAAAAGTAAACCCATGACATTTAATTTAATCTTAACTGCACCAGGTTTCCAGCTACTTAACATGTATGGGGCTGACGTTTTTATATCATTACCCATAATTTTACAAATTTTAAACATTCAAGAAGTAAAATTTCACGAAATGTAAAACGTTTTAGTACACAATCATGCTTTATTGTGGTTCATACTGAAACTGAACCAATAAAAATGACATTAAAACGTACCAGTACAGAGTCAACAAGTGGAGCTATGTTAAAAAATTCCATTGCGTATCGAGTCACAACAAATCCGTAACAACAGATAAACGAGATACTAACTTTTTTTTGTCACATTTCAATAACAACGCAGTCGAGTTACGTAATTGATAAACTAAGAACATACATAATAATAAGAATAATCAAGAGCAACTGATCTAGTTCCAGCTGATCAGAAAATAGGAAATGCAAAGACTCGCTATTTTTTTTTTTTTTGGGGGGGGGGGGTCAACTTTTAGGTAGATATATGTCGATAATAAAAGGGGAAAAGATAATGCATAATGCACAAAAGGGTAAAACTTTCAAAAAAAAACAAAAGTTAGCACTAAAAATTGGAAAAAAAAGGTTTTAAAAAAAGCAAATTGGCAAAAAGCAGTGCAAAATTAAAACCAGCTTTTCAAGGATCTGGAGCAAATAATGGAGCAGGAGCACGGAGCAGTGCGACAAGGAGATTTTGCTCAAAACTGGAACGGAGCCGGAGCAAATGCAATTTTTTTGCTCCGCGGCAGCGATTTTTTTCTTTTTTTTACTTTTTAATTTCTTATATTCAAAAAAATAAAATAAAAATAATAAAGAGATAAATAATATCTATTAAAATTATTCAGAGCACGTAGTGAAGCTGTAGTTAGAAGTCAGTCTATCATAATGCTGCAGTAAAAAAAAAAGTACAACTAAACAGAAAAAATAAAAAAATAATAATAAAAAGATGCATTTCAAAATAAATGAATAAATGCATTTCGGATGTCCTCTATGACCTAATTTGGAAAAAAAAGAAGAAAAAAAAAGTATAATGGACCACTTGCTTTCTAATTATCACCAGGGGTAAAACTGAAAAGCATATTGTGAACTATTAAAAGTCAACATGTTTATTTATTGATTTTTTTTTATAATTAAGAGATAATTATTTTGACAAAAAGTATGATTACTGCTTGTTTTGAACACGATACGCGAATTGCTAACTAACCCAAGATAAACTTATCATTGGAAGGGTGAGATAAAGGAAACAAATATTTACATCGATTTGGACGCTCTGTTTTAAAGACGTGGGTCAAAAATCTATTGATATAAGACGCATTAATTCTTTCATTGACAGAAAGTTTGTAAAATGACAATTCGCGCCAAACCTATGAGTTTTCCAGTAGAAACCTCACTGAGTTTAATGTAAATTGCAAAATGCCACAATTGAAAATATTTGTAGCGTGTGCATTTTCATTTGAGCAAAATATATAGAATGATTTGGAGAAACATGCCACACCTAATCGGGACTGTATACAGCTGCTTTATTTTGTTTGTTTGTGATCATATTTTTTATAGTCTCGATCACCACTCTACAACCTTTTCTAATTTCAAGACTGATACAGCAGCTAGTTCCCAATAACTATTTGAAAAACATTTTTTATTGATGACACGAAAACTCATCAATAGCTGCTAAATGAAAGAAAAAGTAAGAAAATCGGTTGACAAACAGAGGAGAAAATGGTACTTAACTGATTTGAAAAATCTCTTTTATTGATGACACTGAAACTCATCAATAGCTGATAAATGAAAGAAAAAGTAAGAAAATCGGTTGACAAACAGAGGAGAAAATGGTACTTAACTGATTTGAAAAATCTTTTTTATTGATGACACTAAAACTCATCAATAGCTGCTAAATGAAAGAAAAAGTGAGAAAACGGTACTTAACATGATTTGTCTTCGCCTATTTATATATAGATAAGGAACTAAATCATTTTTGTGCGAAACTAAAATTGAAGGACGACCTAATTCTCTTCTATTGAGAATATTATGGGTGATCTGCCATTTTTGAATAGTCCGGAAAATAGTGCGACTCCTTGAAACCCGCGATATCGTGAGAGCTCCACCCTGAACGCAAATAACACTGATAATGGCTCTTAGAATAAACATACTCTTTCATTTTTGTGGTCAGGTGTTTAAAAATTAAAATAAAGCTATTAGTTATTACGTACCTAAAATAAAAGATAATTTCAAACGACATTTATTGTATTTTGGTAACTGTAACAATCTAAGAGGAACTGGCGTTATACTTTAAGCAAATATGTGGCACATTATCCGAAAAGGAAAAAAATACAACTACTCCACTATAAAAACAATTCAATAAAAGTTAAAATGAATGCCTAACCCAATAAAAACTTTCTACTTTAAAAATAGTTGTGAAAAAACTAACATTAAAACAATGTGCAGTCATAACATTCAAAACATTTGAGCGGTGCTTTAATAGAATTAAGCACTGAAAATGACTTGCCTCTACATAAAATAATACAAACCACAGAACAAAACCATAGGCAATTACATACCTAAAATTTCAAACGATATTAATTGTAGTTTGGAAAATGCACCACACTAAAAGGATCCGAAGAGGAAGAAAATACAACCACTCCATTATAAAAACAATTCAATAAAAGTTAAATTGAATACATATCCCAGTAAAAACCTTCTAAACTAGTTATGAAAACATTGACGTTAAAACTGTGCAGTCATAACCAAAGCCTTATTTACCATTAGGCCCGGCCCTAGGACCCCCGCTTTGAAGGGGCACCCTAATTTTGGTTATTATTATTATTTTTTGTTATTTAAAATTTTTTAGAAAAGTATTTAAAAATAGCATCTTTCGAAAACAAACTTAGTGTTCTGTTGCATCACAGAAAATTTGTATTATTAAATTATGTTAAAACCACGAGGAATTTTCACTTTGGGGGCCCCCAAATTTTGGTCTGACAGTTTGAAATTTGAAAAACAAAATCGATTTTTCACTTTGGGGGCACCCAGATTTTATTCAAACATTTTGTAATATAAAAACAAAATCATTTTGCACGTTGGGGTCTCCCAAATGTTAGTCAGACTCTTTGACATTTGAAAAAGAAATTAGTTTTTGTGCTTCGGAGACCCCCAAATTTTGGTGTGACTGGCAAGTTTTACAAACACACACTGAATGTTATGTTTAAAAAAATTTTGTTGCGTGAGGGGCCCCCATACATAGCCTTTTAGGGTACAGGAGACCTTCGAGAGCGCCTTTTTAAAATGTGAGTGAATTATTCTAAAAATTGTAGCATTTCTCTATATTGTAAACACATTATTTTGAAAATTTCTATTTTTTAAATATTTCGAATGAGAGAGAAATATTTTGAATAGTTCTTAAAATCAATAAATTTTGAAACTCTAAAATGCTGAGAAATTACCAAATTTTAAACTGTTCCATGCGCGATTGGTTTACGCATAGATTCAAACTTTTTCCTTACCCATATGACGCATAAAAACCAATGTTTAATAAAAATAATCTTAATGGCTATCTCCTAAATCTTTTAAAAATTTAATAACATAAAATTTTTGATCCTTCATCCGAAAAAAGAAAAAATGAAAAATGCATCTTATTTTTTATTTGCCTTATGAAAAGTAATGTTCAAGAAAATTTTAGTAACATTCGTTTTTATGCGCCAAAAGAGTGTAAAGAAAAAGTTTGGTGAATCTGTGCGTAAACCAATTGCGAGTGGAACATTTTAAAATTTGGCAATTTTTCGGTATTTAAAAGCAATAAAATTGAATTATCTGAGAAACTATTCAAAATATTTCTTCAAAAATTTGCAAAATAATGTGTTTACAATATGCAGGAATACTACAATTTTTAGAATAATTCACTGATATTTAAAACAGTTGGTTCAGAAAGTCCCCTGTACCCTTTGGAGCCCTTGCAATTAGCAATAGAAAAATGACGCGTGTTTCTTTGGATTTTCCGAGTAAATTCAATATAACATTTTTCTTTCTAACTTAAAATATATTATTTTATGAAACACATGTTCCTTTATTAGAGGAAGATAAAAAGATACCAAATCATAGTTTACGCAAATATAAAGAAAACACAGAAAACTAATAGCTACTACAGCAAATTGGCTAAAATCTATGATTACATTTTAAAACAAAAGCCTAATACTGTAATAATTAATAAACAGTTTACCTATTATTTTAGCAGTTAAATTGAAACTCTGATAATTCATTCTTCTAGACTACATTTTCATTTTGTGAGAGAGAAACACAATTTACGTAAATATAAGATAAACCACAAAAAAAGTAATAACCCAAGAGAATTTTTTGAACGAAAGAGTCAAATTGAAATTGTTAACAGTATACGTGATCTGTTGTCTTAAAATAAACATACTTAAATACATTTTTATGTTGTGTTTTCTACATAACCTCTTCATTCCAAGTGTACCCAATGGTGTACATTTTAAAATACTGTTTATTAACGACTGTTTGTGCCATTTGAAAGCTAAAACACCCCATTGTTTTTGAAATGAATCAACAGATAGTTTACTTCGTTTTAAACATAGAAAACAAGGAAATGGGGCATTAATTATTACTTAATATATTTATTAATTATAATAAAAATTTAAAAAAATTTTAGTTGTTGTGTAATCTTTTTTTAAATCAGAGAACCAAAAAATTTTCGTCAAAACAAACCATAGGCAACAACCACTCCATTATAAAAACAATTCAATAAAAGTTAAATTGAATACATATCCCAGTAAAAACCTTCTAAACTAGTTATGAAAACATTGACGTTAAAACTGTGCAGTCATAACCAAAGCCTTATTTACCATTAGGCCCGGCCCTAGGACCCCCGCTTTGAAGGGGCACCCTAATTTTGGTTATTATTATTATTTTTTGTTATTTAAAATTTTTTAGAAAAGTATTTAAAAATAGCATCTTTCGAAAACAAACTTAGTGTTCTGTTGCATCACAGAAAATTTGTATTATTAAATGTATTATTTGTTAAAAATTTGTATTTTTTGTTAATGCTTAGTTTTGGGGTCTGAAGAGGATAAAAGGGGGAAACACCGAATCAATTTATGCAAATAATAAGGTAAACACAAACAACTAATGACGATTTTAGCAAACGATATGAAGGAGAATTAATTCTTTTCAACGAAATCCTAAAATTGTAGCTGTACTATTATATTTTTTTTTATTTACGTATTGCATTTTCATTGGTACATATTTGTGATGCTTTTTCCTTCACATAAGAAAAAATCCGAGGCATAATTTACGCAAATATGAGGCAGAATGCATAAGATTAATAAAAGGGCACAACCAGAAAACTTTCTCAATTCTTACACATAGTACAACTTGGGTGAAAAATAATGACCCGGTTTTTAAGGGTTATATAAAAAAACTAATATAGTTTGAGACTTAAAACTTTTAATATTTTGATCTGTATTTAATACCATTTGTTTACATTAAGTTTTGAATGCCACTTCAGCAATATAGCGGCCTTCATCACCAATACACTGATGCAGTCCATTTCGGAAGTTTTGGGAAACTTTTCTGCACATTTTAAGGGGTATGGCGGATATTTCCTCGATAATTCGGTAATTGAGCTCTTTTAAAGTATGTGGAACTTTCTAATTCAAATAACCACACACACAAAAAAAGCTTAGGGACCGTAACATTACACGGGATATTGGAATACACACAGAGATGCAGTCTACTCTCTCTGCGTGGAAAAATAGACTGCATCAGTGTATTTCTGCAGAAGGCCGCCCTCTTGCTGAAGTGGTATTCAAAACTTAATGTAAAAAAATTGTATTAAATATATATCAAAATATAAAAAGTTTTAAGTCTAAAATTTCAATCGTTTATTTTTATAACCCTTCAAAACCGGGTCATTACTTTTACCCCACCCTGTATTATCGCCGTTCAAGCAAAAGCCGCTATGTCCGTAGACACATTTTATGGGATACTGCCTTCTGGAATCAAATAGAATTTCCAATTACAGTAAAACCTGCAAAGTTGACCACCTATCTAAAATGACCACTTTTATGAGAAACGGAATTAGCCCTGTGTTATATAGCAGCGGTTCCCAAACTGTGGTAAGCGTACCACTAGTGGTACGCGAAGCCTCTCCAGGTGGTACGCTTGTGAGCAAAAAAAAAAGATAAGAGGTTTAAACTCAAAAATTCAGGATTGAAGATCGAATTTGGAAGATTAGAGTTGGGAGAATGTTGGCTCGAAGTTAAAAATGAACTCCCGTCATTGTCAGGAAAAGCATTGCTGTTTTTAATTCAGTTCACAACCACTCATCTTTGTGAACTGCTTTTTCCAGCAGGATATTTATTTAAAATAAACATAGAAGCAAATTAAATAACGACCCGAATTTGAGGTTAAAACCAACTTCTACGTATATCATCTCGCTTCATGCAACAGCAACCTCCTCATTGATTTTCTTTTTTCATTTTTTACATGATGGGTATTTTGTACTTGAAGATTTATTTTTAATGACATTTTGGAAGTACGTATTTAAAATATATTTTTATATATTTCATATATTTTATTTTATACATACAGCTTTATTTTAATAAACTTTTTTCTCTGCATTAACTATAAGAAATGTTGTGATTGAAATAACATAGTCGTCGTAGTATTTTTCTATAATACGAATTTTTCTATATAATAAAGTTACATTAGTAGTGGTACGCAAATGATTTGCAAGAAAAAGGGTGGTACTCAAAAAAAAAAAAGGATTGGGAACTGCTGTTATATAGTGTAGAGAAACCCTTGTAAATGGACCACCTATTCCTTAAACATGTTGACTACTTACATTTACCAAATTTTTCTGGAAGTATTATAAACACCCTCTGCAAGTTGACCACCATTTTTTTTTAATTTTTAAAATGAAAATAAATAACTAAAATAACTTTTCTTTGGTACAATGTTAGACCAGTATTTGACAGGATGGATGAAACAGCAATGTAAAGCGTATTTAAACCCCTTTTTGAGTTAACCATATGGCAAAACTATTATGAGGGATCTTTTATTTTTTAAATAAGTTTCTTCTTTTGTTGCTCTATGTGAAGTAGCTTTTTTGAATGATTATGTATGTTTAAGAAATCTTAACATGAAATCAATAACTTGCATACTTAGTGAGATACTTATCTACATCAATTAATGAGAGATTAAATGAGTCGTCTAGATTCAAAACCAGATACATCCACTTTTTTTCGATTTCAACTTTTTTACATTTTCCCAATAGTTTAAAGTAATCTTCATATGCTGTTTATTTTTTAAGTTTCTAAAGCAACTACATCATGATAAAAAGTGTGTTTGAAATGTGCCGGTTAGTTACAAAACCTGACCGCCCATGGACCATGCCTGTCAGCTCTTCTTTTTCCCCCTCCATATATCTTCCAAGAAAAATTTCTTTTTGGGTTAAAATTTCAGCAAGTTAAAGGTCTATCCCAATGCTTTTAGCTAGTAGTTTGAATTTCTTAGATAATAGTTTTTTGCACGCTGTGAAAAATTTCATTTTGTGGATGTAGCTGGTTTTGAAAGTAGATGACTCAAATATTTTTAATTACGTTTAAATGTGTGTGATAAGTCAAACTATTCACGTTAAATTTCTCTAATACTTTAGATTAATTGTTTAATAAAACAGTCAGTTATTATTCTACAGTAATGTTGATACATGAAGCTATATTAAGAGTATTTTAATTATTTAAAAAATAATGAATGGATAGTGTAAGAAATGACAAAATAGTAACAATCCCTATGATTTACAAGTTCATCACCTGTCCAAGCTGTCCACCAAAGGGCTGCCCCACAAATAATCAACTTACACAGGCTTCACTGTAGTTGGTACATGAGAAACAGTAAACGAATTATACACTTTAAAAATTACATCAACAAACCTACTGTTGGAATAATGGGTTTGTAAAATATTTTTTACTATTTTTCGTAACGATTTAGAAGTTTAAACTAACAATAGTTTCCCCGTATAGTTCGGGACTGATCACTGCTTTGATAGCTATATACTCTTGATTTAAAATGATTGACATGAGATATTTGTGACAAAAATAGCAAATTTTCAAATAAACAAGAGCTAATAATCTATTCTTCACTAAAACATCGTTCCCAAAGTTTCAAACCTGAACGGAATATTGTTAATTTAAACGCGATTCCCATTATATCATAAGCAAATTTTTCCAATGCGCACTCATTTTTACAATTGTCCTAATTGTGAAAATACGCGCTGCTTCAAAAGTGAACTTTCGAAGTACCATGCACTTCCTTATTTACCATTAGGCACGTGACGCCCGGGCCTAGGGCCCCCACTTTGATGGGGGCACCCTAATTTTGGTTATTATTTTTTGTAATTTAAAATTTTTTTAGAAATGCATTTAAAAAGAGCATCTTTCAAAAACAAACTGTTAGTGTTCTGTTGCTTCACAGAAAATTTGTATTGTTAAATCATTTTAAAACCACAAGGAATTTTCTGTTTGGGGGCCCCCAAATTTTGGCCTGACAATTTGAAATTTGAAAAGTAAAATCGATTTTGCACCCCCACATTTTATTCAAACATTTTGAAATTTAAAAACAAAATCATTTTGCACGTTGGGGGCTCCCAAATGTTAGTCTGACTCTTTGGCATTTGAAAAACAAATTAGTTTTTGCGCTTTGGAGGGCCCCCCAAATTTTGGTGTGACTGGCAAGTTTTAAAAACACACACTGAATGTTATGTTTTAAAAGAAATTTTTGCGTGAGGGGCCCCCCAAACATGAGTTGCGCCTATAGTGATTCAAAATGTAAATCGGGCCCTGGTACCATGATAAAAACTCAAAATTGATCAAATACTATCCAGCGTAAACTTCTCAAAATATACATTTCTTCGCATCATTTTTTTGCGTAATTCAATGAATTTGACACATTTCTTGAACTATGGAAGTTAGAAATAAGTTGCGATTACAATTGGTATATCGCTGTGTTAGTACAGTACTAAGGCATCTTAAAAAAAAAATATCTTAGAGTAATTGGCTCATTTTCTATTAAATTGAAATTACATATCTCGAAACAACACAGAATAGTAGATGACCAAACTTCATTTTCCTTAGTACATTTCCTGAATTACAGCGCGAAAAGTAAATGTTTTAAAGTATTTTATCTCAAAATAGCAGTTTTAAAATTTCTTAGTATTAAACCAGAGCTTGCGGCAGTGATGTATGAAGAATATCAAACAACGGCCAAAGAAGTCACACGACTCAAAAATTTATGAGTTTCCTTCTTACAAAAAAATTTAAGAAACCAAGAAACACCTTTCTGAAAACACTTGACAGATGAAACAGAGCTAACATATTAGGAATAATATTTATTAATCGGATACAATATGCAACGCATATTCAACGCATTTTTATTTGGTTATTTTATTTATTTGATGATTTATGAGTTGTGTCACTTTTGTTGCCCCGGTTATATATATACAATAGAGTATCGCTCATACGACGTTTTAGTGAGGTCCCAATTCTTGGATTTAGCCAGAAGGGTAAATCGCTTATACGACGTTTTCGATAATTCCTTCGGCGTCGTATAACCGATACTCCATTGTATAAGTGTTACAGTGAATGTCCGAAATTCGAGACTGTCGACATTATACAGTCTGGTGTATGGTATAAGTCGACAATCACCAGTGATTGTCGACACTGTATTTGGTTTATGTCGACATTCTCCAGTCCGATGCATGATATTAATTCGACAATCACCGGTGATTGTCGACACTGTATTTGGTTTATGTCGACATTCTCCTGTCTGATGTATGGTATAAGTCGACAATCAACGGTGATTGTCGACACTCTGTATTTGGTTTATGTCGACATTCATCGGACAATGTCGTCATTTTCCAATTTCGGACATTCACCGTAACATAAGCATTTATTAAACATAAATAAATGAAATTTTAATTCTAATTAATTATAATTATTGTTATTAAAATGGCTAGCGCCAGTGGCCGCTAACCACTGGACAAAATGTCTAAGAACAACATACATACAAGCGAATTCTTCCAACGAAAACAATCAGTTCGCTTACCTGGGAGAAGACTTTTTGCAACGTCAAGAGGATGGTGAGGAACACCAGCGCGCGCGTTCGCAGCATTGTCGTCGACTGTCACCTCCCCCTTTTTTTGTTATCCGGTCGAAGGCAGATAAAGGTGAACGAGATAAACACCGAAAAAGAATTCGGCTTCCAGAGCAGCCACTGCTAACCACCGGAAGGAAACATGGCGATAAGAACGCAGAACACAGATGACGTTTCTGCTGCCGCGAACACCAGTAGGTGACGAATTCCGGTCAAACAGTTTCAAGACACTGATGTGGTCAAGCTAAACGTTTCCTGATGATTAAGTGTCGACTTTCACTGGTTCAGCTAATAAACACAAGCAATTAGAGTTATGTAATAGAATAGAAGAATATTAATAGGTTGCCAGAAATAATTAGGTTCTAAGCACAAATATATATCGGAGAACGGAACAGTTTTTCTCGTTAATTTTGAAGTGAACTTATAGAAAGCAAGTACCGAAATGGCTAAATTTCTGTCCAGTAAAAATTGCTCAAAATGCGCATTTTCCTTGTTTCCTTTGATGTAGTAAGTTTGACTATGAAATAAGTTCACTCAAACACTTCTCTAAATTCAGAGGACTTTTAGGAAAAATTCGAACTTTGTCGTTTGTTTACTTCCCTGTAATGATTATAGGTTCTACGCTGTTCTTCACAGAAAAATGTCAGAATGGAACAGCCATTTTCGTTAATTTTGAAATGAAGATAAAAAGCAAGAATCAAAATGGCTAAAATTCTGTCTGGTAAAAATTACTCAAAATGAAAATTTTCTTTGCTTCCTTTGATTTATTAAGTTTGACACATTTCCTGAATCATGTAAGTATGAAGTAAGTTCCCTGAAACACTTCCCTAAATTAAGAGGACTTCTACTGCTATTGAATGAAACCATTGTTAATCAGTAGAAGAATACCGAGAAAAAGTTCGAACTTTGTTTTTTGTTTACTTTCCTGTAATGATTAGGTAGTATGCTGCTCTTCACAGAAATGGCAAGAATGAAACATCCTCCGCGATGCTTCAAAAGTGACCTTTCGAATTACCATGACAAAAAATTCGAAATTTATCAAATTCTAGCCAGCGTTCATTGCTCAAAATATACATTTTTTTCGCTTCATTAGTTTGCGTAATTCAATGAGTTTGACACTTTTTTTTGAACTACGGAAGTTTAGAAATAAGTTTGCACTCAAACATTTCATTGAATTCACTGTTGATTTCTACTGTCACTAAAAAGTTAGATACGTCTAATATTACATATTAGAACATCAAGAAAAATTTAGAACCCTTTTTTTGTCTTCCTAAAATCATCAGATTCTGTGACATTGTTCACTGATAAAAGGCAGGAAATATACTTTCAGGCTAATTCCGAAGAGCAGTTCCAAAGTTGACTACAAACATTCAACGAAAAAGCTAAATATTTATCACACACAGTTTGTTCAGGATAAAAACTTTGGTTTTACGATTCATTTACTTTCATGATTCGAAAAGTTTAACGGACCTCGTGAACCTTGGAAAATTGACACCAGCTATGATCCATCATGTGGTTAAATAGCAAGGCAAAAGTCAAAATGAAGCTAAATACTTTTGATGATTCGTCACGAAATGGAAAAAGACAACTAGTTCAGTCAGAGGTTGTCCAGTTCAAAGCGTTGGCAACAAAAAAGAAATACAAATTGCAACTTAAAAATAACTTTTTTTTCTCATGTAGTTTCAACACAGACAACAAATAAAGTGTCAAACTGAAACTCACTTCCTTTGGTCATTTACAAAATCTACAGTTCACAATGTTGGCAACAAAAAATACAAATTGCAAAATGCCACACGCTTTTCTTTCTCGACTAGTTCTCCAATTGGCAACACTGACAGCAAATAAAATGGCAAATTGAAACTCGCTTTTCTTGTTTAGTTAGAAATTCCACAGTTCTGAATGTGGGCAACAAAACTGCAAAATAAAACACACTTTTCTTTCTCGATCAGTTCTCCAATTTGCAACACTGAACAAATTGAAACTCACTTTTCTTGCTCATTTAGAAATTCCACAGTTCTGAATGTAGCAACAAAAAATAAAAAACTGCAAAACGAAACTTTTATTTCTCAACCAGTTCTCCAATTTGCAACACAGACAACAAATAAAGTGTCAAACTGAAACATGCTTTTCCTTGTTCATTTGCAAAGTCACAATGTTTGCAACAAAAAATAAATTGCAAAATGAAACACACTTTTCTGTCTCAATCAGTTCTCCAATTGGCAACACTGACAACAAATTGAAAATCACTTTTCTTGCTCAATTAGAAGTTCCACAGTTCTCATTCTTAGCAACACAAAATCAAAATGGCAAAAGGAAACATTTCTTCTTCTTCTTCTTGAACTTCATGCTCCATGTTTGATACGGCTTGCGAGCTGAGCGCCTTGCCTTCCTTACTTATGAAAAAAGCTGTTCTGTATTTCCTTTCTATTTTCATTCGATTTCTTCAAAGGAAACTTTTTTTTGCTCCCCAGTTGGAAATTTTACAATCCACAATATTGATATATCAATATGAGAAACTTTTTCTCGAAAAGCACTTTTTGTTAGCTTCTTCGTTGCTTGAATTCAGTGAGAAACCTGTAGCGTTCCTCTTTAAACTGAAATCAGTTTTCACAATTCTTGAAATAGCAAGACAAATGAAATGAAGAAACATATCTTTTCCGATGGTGCATTCGAAAACGCAAGACTTCGACATCAGCCAATCGATGTGCTCTAAATTTATCGCATTAGATATTTAGAGCATAATCGAATATACATTTATACGTACTTCCCTTTCTCCTCTTATTTGAATAAATATGTAGTTGCAATCACGCAACAAAATGATAAACTGGTCAACAGAGTCTGTTTTTCTTCCAAAAATTCAATAAAAGTTCATAATGTAAGACTAGAAGATATTCTACCAGCCTGTAGTAATGTTTTCTTTTTGATGAAAATTATGATGCAGTAAATTAACACGTTGACTGCCAGTTATGAGCTAACTCATAGCAGGGGAACTTCGCTGAGAGACCAAATTATAAATTCACGTAGCTGCTGACTTATTTTCACTTTTCAATGTATCCTCGTAGTTGCTGACTTATTTTCACTTTTCCATATATTCTCGTAGTTGTTGACTTATTTTCACTTTTCAATATCTCCTCGTAGTTGTTGACTTATTTTCACTTTTCAATACATCCTCGTAGTTGCTAACTTATTTTCACTTTTCAATACATTTATAAAAAGTTTGCAATTTTTTCTTATTAAGTTTTTTGAGCAATATGGTGTGATTAAATTAAGAGAACCAGAAACTGGAAACGGCGGCTAGCAGTTCGCGTGTCGGCAGTCAATGTGTTAAGTGAAAAATCCAAAGATTCTTTAGTAAACATTTTATGGGATTGCTAAACAAAAAACACAATAAATTAAATGTTGAGGATTCAAACATGCGTCATACACTACGTTGAATAAAAAACACGACTGCATATTTAGTATAATATTTACAAAAGATAATGACCTCATTTTTATCATACGCCTTAAAAAAGTTAAAAATAACACGAAAACAAAATTTGAAGACACAGTTTTAATCAAAACGTTTTTCAAAATGCAAAATATTGTAATCGATAAGCGAAGTCCTAGAACTATTTTATTTCAAAAACTGAGGACAATTGACTTTTTTTTTCATGTATTATAAATACTGGGAACTATAATACATTCGCGGAATTTTGATCATTTTGGAGCGAGTTTCTTCAAGCAGCTTGAAAAACGTATATCGAGATGATTTATTTCGTAATGTTTCTTTGTAATTTCCACAATTCACTCTATGGACATGAAATGATCGTTGGATTTACACAGATAAATAAATACACAGGGGGATTTGAAATAGTTGTTTTATTAACCTTTTTATTTCTCGCTTCCTGACTATAGTTATTATTAAGAGGGTCCTTCTTTCGAATGATGGCGGATCAACCCTGACGGCAGTTACAGTGTTAAAATTATGAATTCTTTCAGGGGGAAAAAGAAAATACACAATTATACACACTCTCAGAAAATAAATAAATAAAAAAACAAATATTGCCTAATGCATCTTAATAATATTAAATAAAGCACCTCAATATAGTATGTCGATATCGTCTAATGCATTTTGCTTTATATGCTTTTTTTTCTTTTAAATTTTCAGTACAGTATAAATAAAATCCTTATGTTTAAAAATTAATTCATTAATATGAAGTAAATCTATTGATAAACGCACACACACACACATATATATATAAATATAGTGAAATCCCGTTACAACGAACTACAAGTGAGCGGGAACATTTTTCGTTGCAACGGAATGATGGTTAGAACGAAATACATGTATGTTATCCTAAGGGCGTGAAATGGGACTGAACATTTACTTCGTTATAACGGTTATTCGCTGTATCAGAGCTTGCTATAAGGGGAATTTACTGTGGCTATAATGTTTTTTTTTTCCATATATAAATATATATTTACACACATACAGTAGGTCAGCCATCATTTTGTTTGGGGGAACTACCAAGGTCAAGATTAGGGACACACCGGATATTGATTTCACCGGATATAAGATACCCGGGATCCCTTGTTTGGTGAGTCCGCACCGGATATCAGGCTCTCATGTTTGAAACCTGTAAAGTCTATACCTATTCTTAAACATCCATCAGCTTCCAAGTACGAAGTAAGTTTGTAATTTACAAATATTTTCAAAACATGCTCATTTATTGAATTTCAGAAATCACATTTGCCATGTCGGATAACCGGGTCTCTCGTTCAGCGGTCGTATCGGATTCCGGATACTTAAAAAAAGGTCTGGTATGCTTTGTCTTCTGAGAAAAGGGTGGGGGGGGGGGGTCCCGTCCGTGCGCTCCTTAATACTCAAATACATAAAACAGTGCAACCTGTGTAAGTTGACCATTCGCGGTGCAGCACTTTAGTGGTCAACTTATAGAGGGTGGAGATTTCTTTTTCTTTTTACCATTTCTTACACTATGCATTTATTCATTTATAACTCATTAAAATATAGCTTCATGAATGACGTTACTTTAGAATAGTGATTAGCTTCTTTTTTTCACAATTATCTAAAATATCAAAGATATTCAACCCGAATGACTAACAATGTATCCTATACAACTTCAAAAGTAAAGTGCTTAGTTAAAATGAAGATAAATATATTAATTATGTCAGTTACTTATCGATGCTAGAGATTTCCTTAAAATATCTATTTTTCAAAATGGCTATATCAGATCAAAGAAAAAAGAAGTATTTAAGGAATAAAAGAGTGCTCATATTAGTTTTCCCATTTGGTTCACTTACAAAAGATGTTCAAGCAAACGTTCTATCGATGTTTCATCCATCCAGACAAATACTGGTCTAACATTATAGCATACAAATATCCTGGAGAAGCTATTTTAGTTTTTTTTAACCTTCCAAAAATAGATAAACACATAAATATAGTCATAATGAGGCGGTCCACTTACAAAGGGTTTTTTATAATACTTCCACCCAAATGTGGTGTACATAAGTGGTCAACATAGACAGGTGGTCAACTTAGCTGGTCAAGTTACGAAGGTTTCTCTACATTAGATAATATAGGGCTGATACCGTTCCTGACAAAAGTGGTCAACTTAGGCAGGTGGTCAGCTTACAAAGGTGGTCAACTTTACAGGTTTTACTGTATATATATATGTATATATATAGATAGATATGTGTGCGTGTGTGTAGATATATATATATACATTCAGACCTCGATAGAGGACCACCTTTCTTAAGTCCCAGCTCATTGAATATCAAATGTGTGTGATTCGGTTATACGGTCACCAAGCTTATAAGGCCTTTTCCTGTGAAGCTCCGAGGGGTGACCTTATATCGAGGTTTGACTGTATATATATATCACTGTACCAGTGATACTAGTATGATGGGCAAACTTAATTTTCCTCCTTCGTACCTTTCCTGAATTATAGCGCGAAAATATTTTTTTAATGCGTTTATTTCAAAGCAGAGCAGTTTTAACCTGTCTTAGTATTAAACTAGGGCAGCGATACACACACTCAAATATTTAAAGAAAAACCCTCCCCCCAGAAAATTATTCTGTTTACATCTTCATTAAGCTGCTTATTATGCAAATTTCTTAAATTTTACGCAAAATTGAGGCTCTTTAACAGAAGAAATGTGGTAATCCTTTGGTGTTAGAGGGAAATTCCTTCTACCACTTGCCTGGACTATTATACTAAATCACCTTTTTTTAAAAATCCGATTTAAAAGTCTAACATGCCGACAAGCATGGGTCAATGTCCTTTACTAGACAAATTCATGTTTGTCTAGACATCCTGCGTCCACTGCGAAGTTGACTAAGCCGTCGAATTTTCATTTTGGCCAATCACATTTTTAAAAAAATCCTTAAACTTCACTTTTACACGGCAACATTAAGGCTTCGATAATCGCCAAAGTTGTTTCGGCTCTTCGAGAAAGATTGTTAAGTTCAATCAATGCTTTTAGAGATAATGCTTGAAAAGTTCAGAGGAATTATACAAAACAAATTGGCAGTGCCTTTTGAAAAGAATATTACTTTTTTTCTGATCTGATTTATAGGAATTTGTTTTTAAGCCACTTCGTAATGTTTTTTTTTTTTTTTTTTTGCGGAGCCGTTATTTTTTAGGCAGCTTCATTTGGCAATACTTTCTTGAAGATTTTTCACAAAACAATGAGGAGGCTTCACATAGGGTATGAATTAGTCCAAAAATATGGTCAACAAAAGCAGAAAAAAATTACGTGAAAGGAAAAGAGTGGGACAATTTACGGGGCTATCAACAATTATTTGTCATTATCGTACATAACTGTATGTTACTATAACACTTATACAATAAAAAGTTACGAAAATGATCTTTTGGAGCTATTTTCAAATTTTAAAGCTGTACACAATAGAGACCGTTTTTTTTTTTTGGTTATTTTCATTGTTTCATTGTACACAACGCCAAAGCAGTACTGGATCTTGGAGTTTTCCGAGGCGGGGCAAAACTTAAAAATGCCTCCCCCTCCATCCAATTATTGTTGATATTTCATATAACTATTAATAAAGGTGCTGGCCTTTTTTATTTATTTTTGAGGAATTTTCATTTTTAGCTACTGATAAACAAATAGAACTTTCGTTGATGTTCTCACAGCATGGCTCTTTCAGCTCAACATTGGGAGGGGGGGTCGAACCATGTGAAGGGCCCCCCTTAACAAGAGATATGTAATTCTGACAGTTAAAAGGGGTCCGGGGGATTCTCCCTCGTGAAAATTTTGGAAACTATATGCAAACAGGTGTATTTTGAGGGCTTAGGAGACGCATTTGGGACTGACTTCAAAAACTTTATGAAAAAAAAAAAAAAAAATTAATTTAAATGCTTTTACTCACAAAAAGAATCATAAAAATTCAGAAAAAAAAAATTAAATGCTTTTACTCACAAAAATAATCATAAAAATTCCGAAAAAAATTGGCTTTTTTTTTTTTTTCCAGGACTGGACCCCCCTCCCTCTCCTTATTACTAACGCCCATATCGAAGAGCAACGTGTATGCCTTCTCAAACCACACTTTACAAGCTCCCACCTCTTCCCAACAGGATGCTTTGAGAGTTTGTAAAAGGAAACTATTGAGTATTGTTTGATCATAATTTATACGTATTTTCACTTTTATAAGGGGAAGAAACCTTGACTTTAAAGCCTTAAATTTTGACATTTCGAAATTTGCCACCCCTAACCTCAATTTTAGAGTTTCCGACAGTTTATATAAATAAATAAGTCTATTAATCGGTTTTAATCGTTAGTAAAATAGCTAATCAATGATAAAATCGGAGCGCCGAACTAGGATTTTAATTCTCTTCCAAAAGTTAAATTTTCTCTATCAAATATTTTTTCTTTTCTTGCCTTCCTTTTTGTGTGCATCACAGTTGAATTTGCCGCCCCCCAGAAGTGCCGCCTGGGGCATGGGCCCCGGCTTGCCCCACCCTAGATCCGGCACTGCGCCAAAGCACGGCTTTTCTCTTTCAAAAAGTACAAAGAGTTCGTTTTAAGAAAAGAGCGTTTTTAGCGATTATGGAAACAAGAGCTTTTGCCACAAAGCAAACTGAATATTATTTATTGCAATGTGATGCAACAAACTATTGAAATATATGCACAGTATGCTAAGGTCGAGAATTTACCCTCTAAAAAGTGAATTATTTATTTTATTTTTTTGGAGAAAAATATAAAAGTTTATTAATTATGTACAAATGGAAAAGTTGCTCATAAAAATTTAGCATTTTGATTTTATTTTATCATTTTCGAAATAAAAAAAAATTTAGACATACTTTTATTTAATTTTCAAATCACTTAGTTCCGATTGGAGCTTAATTAAGTGTTTTGCAATACAAAAGTAGAAAACAATTGGAAATAGTGCAAAATGGTTGAACAAAAAATGGAACTTGTATTATAATGAAAATATTGAACAATCATCACTGTCCTAAAACAGCGAACTGGCTGCATGCACTATGACCAGCATGGAGTCTAAAGGCCAGGCCCGGACTGGCCAGGTCGGCTGGTCGGCGATCGCCGAGGGCTGCCGTACTAGGGAGCCCCCCAACGAAGAGGGGAACAAAATAGTTTTCTATCCGAACTTCTTTTTACAGATCTTTAATTTCTTCATAACTATTTGCCACTGCTTCAATACGCTTTTTCCCAGGATGCTTCGCTATCGCAATCTGACAAAGTTTAAAGACTTTTACACATAACAATGGTCGAGGGTCCAATTGGACTTGCTTTTGCTTTGTATGCGCTTGTAAAATCAAAACTAGCTAGATGGGGCGCTTCAACATAAAATACTATTGCTTGCTCATTTGTCGGAGCTGCTAATGTGAACGGATTTGAGAACAGCCTATAAGTCAACTTCAAGAAGAGAAACAAAGACCAGTGGGCGGACCTGGTGGCCGCCAACCAAGGGGGCCTCGAATTGAAGAATTGAAAAGGGGCCCCTTCATTATTTCAAATTTCCTCCCCTCCCCCTACTGTAAACCACGTGGAGGTTACATGCCACTTGCGGACAGGTCAGTTGCGGACAGCGGAAGCGAACAATGAACAGTGGGATTAAGGGAGATAAGCAGTCACTTCTATTTCACATGGTTACAACATTTTAATGGGTGACTAGAAGGGAGAGGTAATCGCTTCATTTGCGGTTGAAAAGGGAGTTTACACGTTTTATTGGTCAGCATTTCTATTCACGCACTTGTTATTTTATGGTAATAAGTACTACATGTGTACCATCTCTCCATTTGATGCTTGATTGCGGAGTAGTAATCATATTGCTTTTCATTTTTAAAGCATTATTGCTATGGAGTTTGTCTCAGTTGATTTAATATCAACTTTGAAAAATAAACATTCTTTACTTGCAAACGGATACCAGAATAGAATGCATCGGAAGACCGAAAAATACATTTCATAGGTTTGCTCAAAAGATAAAAAGGACAAATGTAAGCTAAATATGAAGAAGAATTTTGAATATAGTGTTCTACGCATTATATTCAACGCGCTCATTCTTCTGCATCAAATGAAGCGAGAATCCAAGCCAAGAAAACGATGGCAATACGAAAAAAAAAAAACAGTTTGGGAAGAAATATCGTCACCTGTCCCTCGAATTTTTCACGAAAAAATTTCGAAATTAATAATAAAATGGCTTGGTAGCTGAAACGCCGCAGTATGAAAGCGTAAACTCAATTTTATGTAGAGAAAGGAGAAAAGCGCAAGGAGGAATTATGCAGCGGGAAAATGAAGACAAAACGTAAGTGACGCGATAAATTTCTCTTTTTGGTCACCCATATCTGTCTGTCCCCACAAGTGGAATGCAACCCTTGACTCTTGCGAATCTTGTCTCATTGTTGATAACCCACCTTCTCAATTTTCCGCATCTAACCGTCCGCAACTGGCTTGACACCCACATGGATACAGGTAGGGCCTCGCAATAAATGATATTTCATGCAAATTGTACAGAATAGGAATGAGATGAAAAAAATGAGCAATTCAAATACTGGGCACTCACATTAATGTTTCCAAGGATACTTTAAGGGGGGCCCATATTTATTTCACCGCCAGGGGTCCCCAAACTTCTCATTGCGCTCTTGACGAAGATTTTACTTCTACTCATAAACTCATTGCATGACTTCTATTTTGAAGGCCAATTTGGTTTTATAAAGTAGTAAAAAATTCTTTTTTTAGTTTTTGCCTTTTGCCATATACTATATTAATAAGCAAAAGTATAAAAATTACATTTTTCTTTAAAATTGCTTAAAAATAAAAGGTGAATCTTATTTTTTATAGTACTTTGTAAGATACGGTATTTATGTATGAATAGATAGACAATGTCATGGACAGGACAGGTTATAATACATGCCCCTGCCATTATCTTACTTATCGTATTTTTAGATTTTTAGACTACAGATTTTATACTACAAGTTGACTAAGGTACAATGATAAAGCAATTTTCCAAGAATGCCAGGCAGTGCCGGATCTGGAGGGAGGGGCATATTCAACTGTGATGCACAAAAAAAAAAAAAAAAAAAGAAAAAGAAAAAAAGAAAAAAAAAAAAGAAGGAAGAAGAAGAAAGACAATACAATAAAAAAAGAAAAATACATTTATTTTTGAAAATTTAACTTTTGCAAAGAGAGAATTAAAATCCTAGTTCAGCGCTCCGATTTGATCATTGATCGGCTATTTTGCTAATGATTAAAACCCATAATTATAGAGAGTTATTTATTTGAATAAACTGTTGGAAACTCCAAAATTGAGTTATTCTGAATATGTTGCGTCTTTGATGAGTTGATCCGGCTCCTGTAGCAGACATTTGAAGGCAAGTTTAGGGGGCGGCAAATTTCTCAATGCCAAAATTTAAAAATTTATATTTTAAAAAGTCAAGGTTTTTTCCCCTCGTAATAATGAAATATAAATCATTCTATGCTCAAACAATGTAATAATTTTTCTTTTACAAATTTTCAAAGCATCCGTTCGGGAAAAGGCGGAAGGGGGATGCTTGCAAGAGTCGTTTGAGAAGGCAGACACGTGTCTCTTCGATATGAGCGTAAGCAAGAAGGCGGAGAGGGGGCGGATTATTAAAAAAATGCTCAGTTTGTTCTGCATTTTTATGAGTAAAAGAGTTTAAACTTTAAAAATTTTTAATTTGCTTCGTTTTTCCCCTAATATTTTTGCAGTCCCAAATGCGTTTCCTAAGGCCTCAAAATGCACCAGTTTGCATATAGTTTTCAAAATTTTCCCGGGGGAGCATTCCTCTGGACCCTCTTCAACTGTCTGAATTTCATATCTCCAGATAAGGGGAGCCCCTTCATAGGGCGCTATCCCCCTAATGTTCATGTCAAAGAACCTGGTAGTTTCTCTGGGCCTGAAAAGTTTTATGGGTTTATCAGTGCCCCGCCCTCACAAGGTGAAAACTCCCTAAAAAAATGACCAGAGCATAAAAATTTACGAAATGTGAGCAATAATTAGCTGGAGGGGGAGGGGTAGCATTTTTAAGTTTTGCCCCATCACGCAAAACTGCAAGATCCGGTACTGGTGTTTGCACTTGAATAAGTTTAGGACCCTTTGGGATGATTAGTATGATGCTTGTGATTTAAATGAAATAAATGTTTATCATGTTATTATTTTCTTGGTACAAGCTAATAATAGTTTTTAAATTTTAACTTGGGGCAAATCTGTTTAATTTTTAAGATAATGTATATATTTTCAAAAAAGTAATTCTTAACAAACATAATTTTGACTTTTCATTTAGCTAGAAAATCATTCAGGAGGGCAGATTTTTAGTTTTATAATATAATGAAAATTATATTCAAATGATTTCATACAGTACTGAATTATAAGTCAACATAGTTCATTTAATAAGTAGAGGTTTATTATTTAGTAAGTGCTCTTGGCTTACTTAATGACTTTTTCCTTTCTCATTGTATTTTATAGTTTAATACTATAATTTCTCCAGTTTTTACGTAATTGAGACGTAATAAAAATAGCATGAAATTTCGTTGCACTAAACAGTTAGTCAAGCATAACTTTAAAACACTGTTTTGATTTTTTTCTCATTTAATGTAAAAATATCGCTTTAGTTTAAGTACTGTATAAGACCCTAAAAAGGGTGAAAAACGGTTTCCTAACAAATAATTTTCAAAAAATTTCCGGGAAAGAACTCCCCCCCCCCCCTCTAGGGGGCCCCTTTTCAGTACCTGCCCGAGGGTCACAGAGGGAGCCAGTCCGGATCTGCTAAAGGAGTGACCAGTCATCTCCATTTCTATGGATTCAGTGGCGGATCAAGTCATTCCCCAAATGACTTCATCCGCCCTTAGCGGTAGAAAATTTTGGGGCTCTCACACACAAGTCAAAAATTAAAGTAAAAAAAATGATAAACAAATTAAAAAAAAAAACAAATAGTAAAAATATTTACTTTTATTTAAACATTAATATAAAATTTTATTTATAGTTACAAAAATTTTCTTCTAACTTTCATTTTTGCAAAATCATCAATTATTTTGCCAGAATCTACATTACTTAAAATGTCGTGTTCTATGTACAGTATTGCTAAGTTATTTAATTTCTCCTCCCCCCATGGTATTTCCTAAATATTTTTTTACTCTTTTTGACACAGAAAAAGACCTTTCTCCTGACGCATTGGAGATTGGAATCGTCAAAAAAATCGGGCATCCCCTAAAGTCACCACTCATAAATACTTCATGAACTTGGAAGTTGGCAGTTTATGGAAGATTCAGAGCCCAATATATTTACAAATATATTGTATTTACAAATAAAACCATTTTATGAAACCAAAACTAAAAGGTGAGACTTTCGGGAACCCCGCGGCCGCGCAGTCCGCTTACCGTAACATCCGCCACTGTATGGAGCAGTGCAGCATGTTTCTCCAGACACCGTGCAGAGCACTTGTGGGTCTGATAACCCATATTCAGTCTGTTCCGCATTCGGAACCGAGGGGCCAGTGGCGCAACGGATAACGCGCCTGACTACGGATCAGGAGATTCCAGGTTCGAATCCTGGCTGGCTCGATTGTTATATTGCTCACTTTTTTCATTTACTCACTTTTTATTTCACGTGTTCAGTAGATGGAAGAAAAAAAAATAAGATTGTTAACGGAAATTACAGTATTAAATAGTCATTTATATATGATTACCTCTTCACTTCAGATAGATTAATTTTGAATTTTAAAATAATAAAGGTTTAAAAAATATTTAATCAATCTTCAACTTCTCCATTGTCGATCCATAAAAATTAATTCTACAACGGTAAATTAAATAGTAATGCCTTCATTTGGTTGACAATACGAAAGTGGATATTTTTCATGTTACAGACTTTCCAAAACTCCCATAAAGGCTTTTTATTTTGTTTATTTATTTATTTATTTATTATTATTTGTTTTATTTTATTTTTATTTATTTATTTATTTATTTGACATTTTAGAAAAAAAAGAGTTTTCACGACTTAAAATAAATCTAATTTATTTTTAAAATGATTTTCTGATTAATTACTATTTATTTTTTTTGTCTAACATCTGTTTTTTTCTTTTAAGCTACCTTTGTAAAAAATTTAAAAAATAATATTGCAATTATTTCTTCCGCCATGACCCTTATAGTCAAGATCAAAACACATAATCATTTTCTAGAGAAAGACAAATAAGTTTTATATGAAGATGAATTTCAAGAAAACCACTGCTGATTTTATTACATGATAGATTTATAACACATCTACTCCTTTCCTTTGGGATCTTAAATCCGATGAAATCGAAGTAGACCTGACGCATGCGCAGAAGCGGCCATGCTTTTCACAAATGAAACTTTTATTACCATTAATCAAATGAAAGGGTCCTACTTTAACACGTTCTTCATTCGGTAAGGCGAAAAATCCGACTTCTTCCTTGACTTATTTTTCAGAATACATGTTCCTAGAAATCTCTTTATGAAGAATACCGACACAAGGAATTATCTGTTGTAACGAACAAAAAACCCGGTCCCATTTTACGCCACTAGAATAACGCACATTCCGATAAAAACGGACCATTCCGTTTCAACAAGATATTATCCCGCTCCCTTACAGCTCGTTCTAAAAGGATTTCACTAAGCATACTAATCTAATCAAATTAAGTGTAAACGCATAATATGTTGAAATATAATTAAAAATACATTTTAAAATCAAAAAGTATTTTTCTAACATTCGCTTTTCTAAAATTACCGATGAGTTTTTGTGGTAAGAAATCAAATCAGTAATGAATAATGCAAAACCGGCAAATTTGTAATTTCTAAAAATATTGCTCGTGGAACTTCAAATTTTCATAATTACAATCGTAAGATATTTGGAGTTACTGTTGTTATATTTAGAGTTTTTATAGATAGTTGGAATCATTGTATTATATTTCGAGCTTTTGAAAATTTTTGAAGGGGTATACATTGATTGGAAAATTAAGGAATGATTTCTAATTTAAAAGGAAAAGTAAAAAAGTAAATTCAAAACTACTGAAATTCTAAGTTTTCTCCTTTCCCTTTCCCCCTTTTTTTTGGTTAAAATTTGTTTTGCATAAATAAATTTGAGATACCTATTTTTCAAGCAATGAAACAAAACAGAAGGTTTAAAAGTGTTTGTAAAATGTATACACACTGAAGACATATTGAAATTATATTCAGCTGAAATTTTTCAACTAAAAGAATAGAAAAAAATCTGTATTCAACTACTTTTTTGAATAAATGTACACTTTTGCTCATTTCTCACTATTTCTTCTTCATCAATAACCATTATTAAATAGAAATTGTTCTTCTGCTTCGTATTTTGCTTCAGAGATGGCAGCACCAATAATTGTGACTGTAATTGTGATAAAAAGGAAGAAATTAACTGTAGGAACCTCGATCGATCGTTTCTCACGGGACATACGCAACCATTCATTTCGAAAAGGGCCGTCGAGAGTTGGGCAGTGGTGTAGTCGAGAGGGGGGGGGGGGGGCGTCCCCCTACCTTTTTATTTCAACACTAGTACTTGTTTTGAATTTTAACACAAGCGTACCCCCATTTTTTGATATCGTATATGTAAGCGTCCTTCCACCTTTTTTCCCAGGACTAACATCACTGGAGTTGGGGTGTCAGGAAGGGCTGATTCATGGGAACCGGCCTTTGGAGGGGGCCCGGTCATTTGGGCGATAAGGGGGGCTCAGTTGATCTCTATACTTTTAGAAATATATTGAATTTACACACATCTATATGTATTTAGTTGCTTTTTTTAGCTATAATATGCATTGAAAATAAAACCGTTGCCCCCTCTCCCTCCCCTCCGGGGGGGGGAGAATTTGGGGGGTCGAAAAAACTGACGGGGCCGCCTTGTTGCACGGCGGCCCTGATTTTGAACACGATATAAGGGAAAACGACGAATGCGGGTCAGAGTAAAACAAGACGGAAGAGGATATCGATTTAGGGTGCACAATACCTCAAAACTGACCAAAAATTATTGCGTATTTCGATAGATAAAACTGTTCTAAAGCCTCAGGAAAAATTTCAAACTTTTGTGAGCAATACTTTGAAAGATATTTTAGTTTTCAAATCTCCCTCTACCTCGCGTAAAAAACCAAAATTATAACAGGTCTTTGTTCCAGAATTGTTTATTTACCCTTGTACATCTTCGTAGTCCTAAAAAGTTCTTCTTTTAAGCGTTCATTTTGCCTCAGTTATGTTTAGAATTTTTTAGTCGCAACAAAAACTGTAAAATTCCTAACACAAATCAAATTTACACTAGTAAAAATGAGAGCCAATGTCGCCAAATATATCGCAAACATGTTTATTGCTCCCATTTCTACGCATTAATATTAATATCCTTCCTAATGCAATTTAACACTCTAAAATTTGAAACTTTTAATAAAATAATTTTTATAAAAAAACAGAACCGACTTCAAACGATAAATTGCGCTAAAAAGAGAAAAATAAATTCATTCTTTAAAAAACATCGATGCGACCTTTAAACATAGTTTTAGAAGTCGGTGCAAAATCAGGATATATAAGATCTTTTGTAATCATGAATCCCCCCAATTACAATATATATATTTTCGCAGAATTAGCAACAGTTAAAATATGAAGTAGCAAATGGTGTAATGGTAATTAGATTTATAATTTTGCACCGACTTCTAAAACTATGTTTAAAAGTCGCATCGATGTTGTTTTAAGAATGAATTTATTTTTCACTTTTTAGCGCAATTTATAGTTTGAAGTCGGTTCTGTTTTTTTATAAAAATTATTTTATTTTATTCTTTTTAGTGTAAATAAATTTTTTATATAAATACTCTATTTTTAAAAAATCCATGTCAAAGGGCAAGCCTTCTTTGAATGAATGGCACTATAAACTAATCTCTTGCATGATAAATTCGGCTTTGAAGTCGATTTTAGCAAACAAACGGATTGGATTTAATTTTTGTCTCAGAGAAGCCTTCATTCAAACTCTTGCTGTAATTGCTTTTAATATTATAGCACAATGCAACAAACGACTTTTTAACAATGACTTTTATATTTATTAATAGTTTCCCAACAAAGAGAAATCAAGCCAAGCCTTTCTAGTTAAAATAAAAAATGCTTATTTTTCATTCGTAACGTTTTTTCTAAAAAACAAATGTAGTCAAATTGATGTGCGATATTTGAGTTGGACGACCCTCTATCGATTAAAGAAAAAATCATCAAAATCGATTCATTTAGTCAAAAGTTATGGGTAAGAAAACAAAGAAATGACTATCTTTCTGCCCATACCTTTTTTTCTAATTATCGAACAGGGTCAAACGAAGGTACGGGACCTATGGGAAACCACCCCTGATCGATTACAAAAAAATCATGAAAATCGGTTCATCCGGTGAGAAGCTCTGAGTGCACAAACAAACAAAAAAAAAAGACATACATACAATACGAATGTATAACCTCCTTCCTTTGTGAAGTCGGTTAAAAACAATATGAACACTATTTCTACAACAAAAAGAGTTATAAAATACAACGAAGTGTTTATTCTTTAGGAAATACAAGTTTAAACTCGAAAACAAGTAACCGAAAAAAAATATACAAATTGAATTAATAATTATATTTTAAATAACACAAAACTTTCGAAACACTAAGTCTTTCAGTAAACTGTGGGTATCACAGAAACGTTACAGTAAAAAAAAAACTGTAAATAAATCCAAAAGTAAAAAATTAAAGCACGTCGAAAGATGAGACGAAAAATGCAGTTGAGATAGATTACACGGATGTAACAAATTGCGTAGCAGTATAGCTTCAACATGATTGCCTTAATAAGTGGTGTATTATCGTTATTTATGACGAAGGGGGAATTTTTAAAAAGGGATATGCCAAAAAAAAAAGAGTACTTAATGCAAATCATCGTGTAATATATTGGACAACACATATTATGTATTAAGGCAACTTCTTCGCTTTCAAAACGATGTTCTACTCGTTATAATATTCCAATTTTCTGATTGGTTGCAGATGTGTTGGGATTCTTGGAGCAAACACATTCATAGGTGTCTAACTGAGACTGCGAAGATAATATATATATATATATATATATATATATATGGCTTGGTGTTAAAGGGCCAAAGTCAAAATCGTCAGTTGGGAGAAAAAGTATTGAAAGACATTAAACATTTTAAAAAGTTACACTAAAGTTTAAAAGAAAATGGTTTACTGGTTGCTATTTGACACTAAAGACTTGCTTTTAAAACTAAAAGAACCTATAAAATGTGATATTATGTTATTTATATACTAGTAAGCCCGGCGGTCGTACGAAATAATCACTCTTCCAGATATTATAAATATACAATTCTCCCAGTAACCGGAAATGCACATCAAGTCAAAGAGATATTTATCAGGTAGAACAGTAAAGTTTAATGAATAAATAATAAACATATAGTCATTTCGGAAAAAATATTCTTACCGAAAAAAAAAACATCTGACTTATAATAATCTGTAAAATAAAGATGTTATTTACTATATAATGAAATTGTTTGCGAAAAATATTTATTTATATCCAAAATTTTCATCGTCAAACAATAGTTTTAACGAAACTAGAAAACAGAGCGCTGCTACTTTAATATATGTAAAAAGCCCAGACGATAAGTAAATTAAAACAAATAAAGATGGATTAAATTAAATTCGCGTTTGCATTCATTTTTAAAGGAGATTGCAAATCTAGCGATGCCTCACTTAAAATGCTAGAGAAATGTTTTGCTCTTTTTTTTGGCTTGGAATTAGATTCTTTTATTTATTTATTTATTTTTAGCTTGCTTTATAGGACAGTTTTAGTTTTATGTAGAATCTTAAAAGCCGCAGGGTGTTCCATTGACTTCGAATAAAATCGACCAGATAACGGACATAAATTGCCCGAATCGAAGACATTCCTCAGTTTCTTTTTTTTTTTTTACCCCTGTGTTATACAAGCTTCTATATTTTATTGCGTCGAAAATAAATTCCCACGCTTTCACTATCTTCTCTGACACCACTTTCTTAGGTAGCACGATGCAGTTTTCTCGGATTAAGCTATCGGCATCAAACAGACACTTAAGCCGCTTACATATAAGATAATATTTTCCTATTAATAACTCAAAGCACCAAAAAATTGACCTACGCCCTTTTAGAAACAAGCCACAGACATAGAAATAATTTCACGTTATAGAAATATAATTTCACGTTAAATTAAAGCACAAATGAGCATTAAAACGCATACATATGTTTCGGGATTGCTTGGAATCCCTTTTTCAATGCGACAGGGAGCTTCTAGATGCAAAACATCCAATGAAGCCGTCACGTTAAATTAACGTGAAATTATATTTCTATTACTGTTTACTTGCACAAAGTTAGATTATTATTAAGCCACAGACATATTTATTTTGAAAATGTTGACACACTTGAAACAATACGGAACCAATATTTATACTATATAGTAGGGAAATTTTCGATAACCAAAACTAAATCTCCTTAAAAAAGGGCCAAGATTTTGCTAACGCACAATAAGTTGCCCCAGTTGAACATTAATTGTCAAATGTACATTTATTCGGGTGGCATTTATGGTGGATTCACACTCAGTTCCTATAGCGACAAAATGCGTCTGGTCTTTATAAATAATGGTTTTCAAAATAACAGAGAGTATTTTTTAGTTCCAAGTGGCAGCGTAAAGACGTCAACAAATCATGATCCTCGGAGTGAAAGTACTCGGGGTGAAAGACAGCCAATAAGTAGGCTTGAGGGCGTGTTAATTAAATTACGTAAATCCGAAGACGTGCGCTACCATTACTCTATGGCAGCGGTTCCCAAAAAGTAGTACGCGTACTACTAGTGGTACACTAAAACTCAGGATTGAAGATTGAATTTGTCCGATTTGAGTTGGGAGAATGTTTGCTCAAAGTTAAAAAATGAATTCTCGTTATTGTGAAGAAAAGCATTGCTGTTTTTAATGCAGTTCACAACCACTCATCTTTGAAACAGCTTTTTCCAATTTGAAATTTATTAAAAATAAATATAGAAGCAAATTAAATGTCGACCCAATTTTGAGGTTAAAACTAAGTTTTACTGAACCAGATATCACCTCGCTTGTATCTGCCGTGCAGCTGCAACCTTCTCATTAATTTCGTTTTTTCATTTTTTTACATGATAGGTATTTTGTACTTAAAAGATGTATTTCTAATGCTGTTTCGGAAGTACGTATTAAATATATATTTTACATGTTTCGTATATTTTATTTTATACATTTAGCTTTCTTTTAATAAACGCTTTTCTCTGCATAAACTATAAAAAATGGTGTGATTAAAATAACCTAACCGTCGTAGTGTTTTTTAATAATCTATTAGTGTCCTATTCTATATAATAAAGTTACATTAGCAGTGGTACGTAAATGGTTCGCAAGAAAAATGGTGGTACGCGAAAAAAAAAAAGATTGGGAACCACTGCTCTATGGTTATCAATAGTCTCCCGATCTACAATAGATTGTAAAAATAATCGTAAAAGTCATATAGGTCTTAAAATTATAAAAACTGTCCGACTTTATAAAAAGAATTCGATTTCGACATTAAAAAGAAATAATAATAAGAAACCGCAGACAAAACAATAAACTCTGAGAAATTTATCCCAAAACAGTATGTACTATACAGTTCTACCATCAACCAAAGCAATCTGCCTGGCAAAGTGCCAAGAAGGATCCATTCATGTTCAAGAGAGGAACTGCTGGTATATGGAATGTGCCGTTTTTATTCTCTTTCTAGTTCGTTTAGCATACATGATTTCTTTCGGACGGATGCGAAATGCCAGTCTATAAATTAGTTGCTTTCAACAAATAGAGAAGCAAACGTTCTGATTCGCGTACTAAATAAACGCACCTGCAAAACGAACTTCCCTAAAACTCGAATGGATTCGTCCTTTTCTGCCATGCGCGAAAGCGTCCAAGTGCCAAAACTTCGTGGTCGAGCTGTAAATCACATAAGACAGATGGAATTAACCAATTTCATATTTTGTGTGGAAAGCAGAAACAAATTCTGGCTGTAACACACATGAAACTGGCTTTCTTCGCACATGGCTAAATAAACGCGGCAAAACGAACTTCCCTAAAACTCGAATGGATTCGTTCTTTTCTGACATGCGCAGAAGCGACCAAATGTCAAAATTCCGGGGTCGAACTGTAAAGAAATACAATGGAGGCAATTCAAGCAACGTCATTGGTCACGTGGCAGAGATGAAAGCAATGTAAACAATAGAAGCCGTAGCATCGTTTTACTTCGAGCTCGACACATCTAATTAAAAACTGGGCCTAAATGAAGTTCTTCTACATTACATAAAATGAACACAAAATACACTATAACTATTCTAATAATAGATAAATTTCTTGAATAATGATTAAATTAAATGTAAATACTGTGTTATAATCAGAAAAAGCTGCAAATATAGCCAAATTAATTTTAAGAAAACTCATTTTGCCTAGTGAACTCCACGTAGAACTCGATTAAAAATCTTAGTAAACAAAGAGCGGATATCACGTGACAACGAGGATCGCTCATGGGCCCTTTTTAGCGGGGAATTGCCTCCATTATAAAATAGCAATTAATTCATTAAGCTACAACACGTGATTTGATGAAGACTATTTCTTATGAATAAAGTTAGGGTAATACTTCTTAGCTAGTTAATTGCTAATAAACTCTTTCGCGCAAAAATATTTCTTCATTTGAGCCGTATTCTATAAGAAATTAACTTTTTCTGGTGACAAATTGTTTCATGCATTTTAGAATATTAGCTATCTCTAATCCATTTTTTTTAAAATTAACTGATGAGGCACATTGATACTGTTATTTATAGAGGCAGGTTGGGATTGTTTTGACAAGCCCTAAACATAAGAAATGTTTCAGGTAGCTATTTGAAGGGTCCACTGGAAAAATGAAACTAAGTCATATACTACTTGATGAACTTTGCTTTGTTTTATTATAAATTATGTATTATAAATGAATATAAATTATGTATCATGAATATATGTATTATAAACTTGAATGTAGGTGTTACGGGAAAGTAGGCTCTTATAGTTAAAATTAACATTTATGTTATAAAATGAATGAATAAAACATAAAGCAAAGTTCATCACGTAGTATGTGACTTAAATCGCTTTTCCAGTGGACCCTTCATTTTCTTATCTTTATTTATTTTTTTCATTTTGCCTTTTATTTTATGGCAATAAGAGTTTCAGACGATCATTTAACTTATTTCCTTAATTTTCAGTATTTCGATACACCGCTATGCTAATCAAATGAATAAATATATTCTTATGCACAATCAACTTTCCAACCATTGATTAACCTAGGGTTTTTTTTTCTACATAAATATATGCATTTACAAATAATTATTTGTAAGTCCGTGTTAGCATAGTGGTTAGGATATCGGGGGTTCGATACCCGACCCGTTGATATATTTTTTATTTTGTCATTATCACACTATGCGTTTATTCAATTGTAACTAATTAAAATATAACTTCATGCATTAAAGTTACTTTAAAATTAGTAATCAGCTATTTTTTCACAATTACATAAATTTCAGTAGATAAATTTAATCTGAATGACTGATAATGTATCCAATGCAACTTTAAAATTAAAGCACTTAGTTAAAATGAAGAGAAAGTTCTTATTAACTATGTAAGTTAATAATTTGATGGTAAAGATTTCCTAAAAATACTTAATGTTTTTCAAAATGGCTAGGTCAATTAGAAAAAAAAAAAGAAGAAACTTATTTAAAGAACAAAAGAGTGCTCGTAAGTAGTTTTCCCGTATGGTTAACTTACACAGAGGTTTAGGAAAACTTCATATTGATGTTTCATCCATCCAGACGTCCCGCAGTGGACCAGTCGGTAGAAGCTCGGTTCCCGCAGAACACCGAAAGTGAAGCAACAATGACTGACGTCAGTGTTTGGGAGGATGACACCCTCTCGCGGCTGGTTCCTGTGGGGCCGTGTACTGTGAAGGGAGCTGGGGCACGTCGAATAGGTCCTGGCTCCAACGTAATCCAAGTGAAACGATACCTCTGGGGTGCCAATACCAGGTGACGGTCCCTCATCTGGGAGCTGGTTCAAAAATTAAGAGACCTTTCAAAGGGGCTGAAATCAGACTCCTGTCTATAAGGGCCCCGTTAGACTCAGGAGCAGCGTACCCACTCTTCCTCGCCAAGCGCAAGGACACGACGACAACAACAACATCCATCCAGACAAATAGTGGTCTAACAGCATGGCATAAAAAATACCTGCAGAAGATTTTTAATTTTTTTATATCTTTGCAGAAATAAATAAACAAATAAATAGAGTTAAAATTTGGCGGTCAACTTTCAACGGGTTTTTTATATTACTCCCACCCCAAATTTGGCGAACATAAGTGGTCAACATAGACAGGTTGTCAACTTAGGGGGTTAAGTGACAAAGGTTACCCTGCATTGAATAATGTCAGGCTAATTCCGTTCCTGATAAAAGTGATCAAATTAAACAGGTGGTCAACTTAGGTGGTCAAGTTACAAAGATTTCCCTACATTAAATAATATAGGGTTCATTCCGTTCCTGATAAAAGTGGTCAACATAGACAGGTGGTCCACTTAGGTGGTCAAGTTACAAAGGTTTCATTACATTAAATAATATAGGGCTCATTCCGTTAATGATAAAAGTGGTCAACATAGACAGGTGGTCAACTTAGATGGTCAAGTTACAAAGGTTTCCCCACATTAAGTAATATAGGGCTCATTCCGTTCCGGATAAAAGTAGTCAACATAGACAGGTGGTCAACTTAGATGGTCAAGTTACAAAGGTTTCATTACATTAAATAATATAGGGCTCATTCCGTTAATGATAAAAGTGGTCAACACAGACAGGTGGTCAAGTTACAAAGGTTTCTCTACATTAAATAATATAGGGTTCATTCCGTTCCTGATAAAAGTGGTCAACTTAGACAGGTGCTCAACTTAGGTGGTCAAGTTACAAATGTTTCCTGACATTAAGTAATATAGGGCTCATTTCGTTCCTGATAAAAGTAGTCAACATAGACAGGTGGTCAACTTAGATGGTCAAGTTACAAAGGTTTCCCCACATTAAGTAATATAGGGCTCATTCCGTTCCTGATAAAAGTAGTCAACATAGACAGGTGGTCAACTTAGATGATCAAGTTACAAAGGTTTCATTACATTAAATGATATAGGGCTCATTCCGTTAATGATAAAAGTGGTCAACACAGACAGGTGGTCAAGTTACAAAGGTTTCTCTACATTAAATAATATAGGGTTCATTCCGTTCCTGATAAAAGTGGTCAACTTAGACAGGTGCTCAACTTAGGTGGTCAAGTTACAAATGTTTCCTGACATTAAGTAATATAGGGCTCATTTCGTTCCTGATAAAAGTAGTCAACATAGACAGGTGGTCAACTTAGATGTTCAAGTTACAAAGGTTTCCCCACATTAAGTAATATAGGGCTCATTCCGTTCCGGATAAAAGTAGTCAACATAGACAGGTGGTCAACTTAGATGATCAAGTTACAAAGGTTTCATTACATTAAATAATATAGGGCTCATTCCGTTAATGATAAAAGTGGTCAACACAGACAGGTGGTCAAGTTACAAAGGTTTCTCTACATTAAATAATATAGGGTTCATTCCGTTCCTGATAAAAGTGGTCAACTTAGACAGGTGCTCAACTTAGGTGGTCAAGTTACAAATGTTTCCTGACATTAAGTAATATAGGGCTCATTTCGTTCCTGATAAAAGTAGTCAACATAGACAGGTGGTCAACTTAGATGTTCAAGTTACAAAGGTTTCCCCACATTAAGTAATATAGGGCTCATTCCGTTCCGGATAAAAGTAGTCAACATAGACAGGTGGTCAACTTAGATGGTCAAGTTATAAAGGTTTCATTACATTAAATAATATAGGGCTCATTCCGTTAATGATAAAAGTGGTCAACACAGACAGGTGGTCAAGTTACAAAGGTTTCTCTACATTAAATAATATAGGGTTCATTCCGTTCCTGATAAAAGTGGTCAACTTAGACAGGTGCTCAACTTAGGTGGTCAAGTTACAAATGTTTCCTGACATTAAGTAATATAGGGCTCATTTCGTTCCTGATAAAAGTAGTCAACATAGACAGGTGGTCAACTTAGATGTTCAAGTTACAAAGGTTTCCCTACATTAAATAATATAGGGCTCATTCCCCTCCTGATAAAAGTGGTCAACTTAGACAGGTGTCCAACTTGCAAAGGTGGTCAACTTTACAGGTTTTACTGTATTGAGATCATGCTAAATGAGAAAGAAAGAGAGAGAGAGCTTATCAATTTGATATTGGTGTATACGAGAAAGTAGACTCGTATAGTTCTCGACGGAACTTCTTGTTATTTTATGTGGTAAAAAATTTAGAAAGTTACTCGTAAGGATTCGTACATTTCTTTGCTCTGGCTTCACTCCAGTCTTGAGCAAAATCTCGCCGCACACTCCCGCTTCAAGCTCCGCTGCAGATAACTGCTTTTCATAACTTTTATTTCGCAGCAGTTATGAAATTAAAGCCTTTACTCTAACGTATGCCCTTCACCAACACATTAGCCAACTAGTGAACTTAAAAAAGCGACAGGAAGGTGTATAAAACAATCAGTAAGGGATCATTTATAAATGATGTTATGCTTCAAGGGGGGGAGGGGGGTTCGCGAGATTGTGACAAAGTGTGACAAGGGGGGAGGGGTAACAAGAAGTGTGACATCATGCATTACGCAACATAGCGTGACGCGTAACAAAGGGGGGGGGAGGATGGTCCACTGAAGTGTGACATATTGTGACAAAGGGGGAGATGGGGGTCAAACATATGGGAAAAATGCGTGACGTCATTTATGAACGTCCCCTAATATTGCTGACTATCTCATCTCAAAAAAAATTTCATTTTAATTATTCATTAATTTTGTTATTTATTTTACTTTTATTTTATTTATTCACTTATTTATTTATTTATTTATTTATTTTATTAATTATTTCGTTATATATTACGTTTTTTATTTTATTTATTCACTTATTCATTTATTTATTTACCTTATTAATCTTTTCGTTATATGTTCTGTGTTTTATTTTATTTATTCACATATTTATTTATTTATTTATTATTTCGTTATATATTCTGTTCTTTATTTTACTTATGCTATTTTCTATTTTACTTTATTAATTATTTCGTTATATATTCTCTTTTTTATTTTATTTATTATATTTTCTATTTTATTTATTCATTTGTTTAATAGTTAATTTACTTATTTTATTTATTTTTTTTCTAGAACCACGGTAATCCAATAAGTGACACACTGGTCCTTTTTAGCAGATTGCACTAAAAGAATCTTGGAATTTAAAAGAGAATTAAACAGAACTTTTAAGAAAAAACTCAAAGTGCTAAAAGAACCTTTGAGAATAATAAACTCAAAAGTAATTTCGAGGAATTGACGCATTCGAATTCTGTTATCATTGATTGCGGAAGCTCTTAACAGTTCTATCCGATAATGAAGCACGTAGCGCTCTAAACTCAAAAATTTTGCTCATTTCAAGCAAAATAAAAAAGAATGAATGGAGCGATTTTCCCCATTAAACGCCCACCCGTTCACAGAAATCTTCCCATTTCCGGTGGAATGTTATTGTTTCAAACCATCCCGATCTCCCACGCACATTCATCTCCCAACGACACGCTCATCCACTAGATGGCGCATCGGGAAAAAATCAAAATCCGGGAGCGATCCGGACCGAACACTCCACGGCTTCCCAGTACCGCCCCGGATCCTTTAGTGACCAGAGCTCTTCTCTCTCTTTCCTCTCCCTCTCTCTCTTTTTCCTCGAGAAGCTCAAGAGTGTTGAGGAGGTAAAAATGGAGGCGAGGATCTGCCTACGGGACCTCCTCAGGGGCCCCGAAGGAACCACAGGTAAGTAAGCCCTTCCATTGCGTTGTTTCTTGCAGGTGTAACAAGTGTTCTTGGGATGGAGAGAGTCGGTTTCGAACGAAGAGGAGGCTTGTCCTGCCTTCTGTTAGGTGGGCATTCTTGAATTGCGAATTGATAAAGGGATTTGACCACTTTCGTACACTCAAGTCTCTTTGTAACGAACGTCTGTTTTGCGACCGTCTTTATTAAGTACACTGTAAAACTTTTTGGTGTTATAGAACTTTTTGGTGTTATAAGCTTGCAACACTGTACACAGATAATTGTATAATAGTGACATCCTGAAGTCACTGCTTTGAAGCTATTTTTCACTGCAGGTTTGAAGTCGCTGAAACCCTTGAAGTTGTGGAAATTCTTGGAGTTGTTCTATGCTCTATCCATAAATTATAGAAGTGTGATGTTATAGAAGTCATGTGGCCGACTAAACACCATTTTTAGTGTTCAGTCGGTGAAAAGTTGAAAATTACTAATTTTGTGATGATTCTACATTCTTTTAACTGTCTGTCTAAAAAAATACAGACAGCAGAATGTTTTTTTAGCAAATGATGCTCGTTAACCCATCTACGCATCAAAAATTCATTACGATTGCTCATTGATCCGTACTTTCATAGAAATAAGCAATCGCAATGACACTTCAGTACGAAACGGAATTAAAAAATCTCATGTGCTTAGCAACGTTACACTGTCGATATTTTTTTAGACAACCACAAAGAAAAATGAAATACATCGACAAAGATAAAATTTTCAACTTTGCGCCAATTGAACATCAAACATCGTGTTCAGAAACTGCAAAAACGGTGACAACTAAACTCAACTTTTTACAGTGTAGTAAATGTTTCGGTAACACATTGACCAAAACATGAACTTCATCGCTGGAAAGTTCCACATTTATGACTTTTTTAAAGTAATTTACGTTATTTTCGAATAATAGGATAATGCACTACATGCCAAAAAGTCATGTGATCCTTTTCCAACTTAGACATTTTTTTCAAAGTTCTAGACCAGTAATTCCCAATCTTTTTTTTTTTTTTTTTTTTGCATACCGCCATTTTTCTTGCGAACTATTTTGCGTACCACTGCTATATAACTTTATTATATGGAATAGAAAATCACTAGATTATAGATAGGTTTTTACCTCCACGTGTACCACCTAGAGAGGCTTCGCGTACCACAGTTTAGAAACCGCTGTTCTAGACCAATACATGACTAAAGGCCCGGTCATGCTTTACCTCACAAATTGCAGTAAAAATTTCATCATGTGTGTACTTAGGAGCCCAAACACAAATCGAAGAAAAAAAAAATTTCGATCAACGCAACATAGTAAATATGAGTTGTGAATTTCACAAAGGAGTTTACTTTTGCTATGCACTGTAAAAAATATCTCCTGATAATAACGGAAAAAGTACGGCAAGTTTCGATCAAAGCAACATAGTAAATATGAGCTGTAAATTCCACAAAAGAGTTTACTTTTGCTATGCACTGTAAGAAATATCTCCTGAAAATAACGGAAAAAGTACGGCAGCAGAGTTGCCGGAAATACTCCGTTTCTGATAATATTTTCCCGAGATTTGACGAAAGTTTAATTTCTTTTTTCTCCGTTAATCTAAATCAGGTTGTGAAAATACAGCAACCGAAAAGCGGAAAAGTTCCGTACTCGTATTTTCAGGACGTGATATTTCCGTTTTTGGAAGGAAAAACCACGTATTAAAGCACTACGGAAATCTTCCGTTAAAATCAGTCAAAAAACACTCTTCAAATTCAGTTTTTTTTTAACAGTGTGTAAAGTGACTCTACATATTTTTTTATGACCGAAGTTATAGGAAATTTTGTCATGTATATCTAAAAAATTGAAAAATGTCTAAAACAAAAAATATTCGGGGATTTTTGACTACGTAGTGCATCTCTACAGCCAGGTTATACATCAAGTAGTTTCTAAAGCGAATACATTCAGATAAAAATTGAATGAAAGTTTGATATTTTACTTTAAAAAAATATTATTTTATAAATTCTTTCTTTGATATTTCAAGAAATAAAATATCAAATAGCGATATTAAAAAAATTCACAATTCCGTCAAATTCAAGTTGCATTCCATCGAAATTGACACTCTAAAGCGTAGGTTCTCAACGTGGGCGATAACGCCCCCTTTTGGGCGTTTGAGACTGTCAGGGGGCAGTAAAAGACCCAGAGAAAACTAGGGGGCGTTGAGATGACACGGAGGGGCGCGGGAAGGTTAATTAAATATAGTCTAAAATAAACTAAACGCGCTGATTATGTACTAACAAAAGTATTAGGTGGTCGATTGTTCAAAGATTTCTGATAGAATTCCCATCTTCATATTTAGCTGAAAGTGGCTATAGTGCTGTAGCAACATTGGTAACCAAAAAGAGAAATCGGCTCCATATTACTGAACCGGCGACATCGAGCCTGACGTCAGCAAACTCCTTCAAATGCATCGAATTCAACCTTCTCATTAGTTAAGGTACGAATTCGACGTCTGAAAATTTTAATAAAAATACTTTTCAATACAATTAAATATGCATTTTGATTGCTCTCATTAAAATAGTCTTCCTTAAAAAACAGAAATAGGATAGCGTCATATCCTATCTACGAATAAAATGTATAATAATTACATATTTAAAAATATATTCGTGGGAATAGCTATTTCAGATTCGCAAGTGAAAAAACGGAGGGGGGGGGGGAGAGACGCTTTAGAAATAAAATATTCTCAAAGTGGGCAGTGGGCAAGAAAAGGTTGAGAACCTATGCTCTAAAGTATAAATTTGCTATGAACCCAATTAGTGAATTTAGTGTTTTTAGAACCAGCTTTTAAGGATCGTTAAAAATATTAACAAGTAAGGTGATAACTTTGATTTTATGAAAGGATTTATTGAGAACCGGAAAAAAAGAGGAAATAATGTTTTTTTCGCAAAAAAACGTTGTTTTTAAATAATACTAATATGTATTTTTAAGGGAAACTTTTAAAATCCAAGCATTATTTTTCCACAGGATACGTAAGTGTATAAACGTGAGAGAACAAAACATATAGAAATGAACTACAGCCTAAATTTTCGGTTAGAATAGTTTATTAAAAAATAAATAAAGTTCGAACAGTTTCCACAAAGTGATTTGACCTACTTTACCGTTTAATCGTTATCACACACACACAAAAAGAACTATCATCGTCAATAAAAATTTTATAGAGAAATTTTTATTCCATTTTCTTACTAGCTAAATTGTCTGAAACAAAAACAAAAAATATATTTAGAATTTCTGCAATTATCTTGGTTTTTAGGCATTGAAAACTAATTTTTCTCTCATAGCCATAATGTTACAAATTTTTGAACTTTTTGTCTTAAAAAATAAATAAATTGATCTTGTAGGAATATGTTTTAGATTGTAAGTTCTTTCCGATAAAATTTGTTCTAAGTAAATTCGCATATACCTATGAAATCGCTGTATACCCTATATGTATCCTAGCTCAATATTTACGTAGGATCACAATTTTTCTTGTGACTCTAATATTAAATTTATTTAAATGTTTTAAATTCACCAAAAAACTGTTCAGATCAAAAAATGAAACAGGGGACTGGGGGGGGGGGGGGCTCTGCGAAGATCTTTCGAACAAAAACGTTCTGTCAGAATCAGTTTCTGTCAAATCCCTCAAAATTGATTGGGGAGTTAGGACCAACCGACCGATTGGCACATATTTCCACCATCCCCATGAATAAACTTTCAAAATTTCATTTTTAAATAATTTGAGGGCGTACTTTTTTATGACTTATTCTTATTTTTAAAGACGTTTAACGAGATGTAAAGCTTCTGCTCATGCTTTTATTTATTCTTTTTTATTAATTTATTTTTAAATTTTATTTATTACACAATTATATAATTACTAAACTAAACTACAGCTCATTGGGATCCATGCCCTACAACGCCCAGCCCAGTTTTTGAGACCGAGGGCCCTGGGGAGCAGAAGCAGATATACCGGTCAAGTGGTCGGCCTGACGCAGAACCCCCAGTGCTTAGTTCCCGAGCATGCTCGGTCCTCACTTTATTGGCCCCACTGAAAGGATGAAAGGCTGAGTCGACCCTGCCCAGCCCGGGAATCAAACCCCGGACCTGTGTCATGGTAGCACGGAAGACTATACCACTCAGCCTCTATATAATTACTATTGCTACTGTTATTATCAGGAATCTGGGCAACCACTTTTTAGAGTTGCTCTTCTCCGACTTCTAAGTAGCACCTTCGCTCCAACTCCGCTTCAATTTCCTCCATGATCCGAAAAGTTTTAATAAGAATCATATTATTTACCTCTTTTTAAGTTACTTTATTAATAGGTATATATATGATTTCGAAAAATCAAAATATTACTAATAGGTTATTTATTTATGAATAAAGGTTTTGTACAAGCACTGTGTTATGAGAAACATTAGGCATTAAAAAAAAATTTAATTTGGAATAAAAAAACTCTTTAATTTATTTTAAGGTTATGAATGTAATTAAAGAACAAGAAGTTCCGTCTAGAACTATACGAGCCTACTTTCCCGTATACACCAAATTCAAATTTATAATCTAGCTATCTCTTTCTCCTTTCGCTTTAGTTCTTAATTATTTCAAATATACCTTTTTCAACGGATAATACATATTCATTCACTCAATCATTCTTTCCTTTATTCAGCCATTCATTCATTCATTCATTCGTTTACTCATTCATGTCTTTATTCATTTATTTACTCATTGATATATTTATTCCCTCATTTATTCATTCTTTTCCTCATTCATTTATTCATTCTTTCACTCCTTCATTTATTCATTAATTCATGCTTTCACTCATTCATTTATTCATTTTTTTATCGGGATTTTTAAGGATATTTCTCAAATATCCTTAAAAATCCCGATAAAAAAATTTTATAGGAAAATAGGCTCGTTAGTTCTGGGTGAACTTTCTATTTGCACATGTTCTACGTTATAAGAGCTTTCCGATAAAGTTTGTTCCAAGCAAATCGGTCCGTTAGGTCAGGATTTATATAGGATTGAAATTTCCCCGTAAGCGCTATGTTAATTTTTTGAACTGTTCAAAAATGAACAAAAACTGTTCAAATTGATATTTCACGCCAAGAGATTGTTCCAGTAAGCTTGTTCATTGGAACATGGATCTTGTACCCAGAGTTTACATAATTTGCTTCATTTTCGCCCATAGGCGCTAATGTTAAAATTTTTAGAACTGTTCAAAATTGAACAAAAAATTGTTCGAATCAAAAAATAAAATATGGAAATGAGATGTCCTCGCCGAGATCTTTCGAATGCAAAAAGAATTTTGCAAAAGAATCGGACTATTCGTTCAAAAGTTATTGGGGGGGACAGACCGACAGACACACTTTTTCCCCATCTCAAAACCCTACTTTCAAATTTTTTATTTTTCAATCTTTCTTTAATTACTTCACTTTTTTTTTTGACTTTTCTTTATTTTTAACGATATTTTATGATACATTAAGCCTTCTTTCATGCTTTAATATTATTTTTTTTACTTTTACGGGAAAGTAGGCTAAAAACAATCGGAACCCTCCGTGATCAAAAAGTTTAATCGGAATCATATTATTTACCTCTTTAATGACTTAATTTATTAATATATATTTGTGTGATAAAAAATAAAAAAGGTTACTAACAAGTTATTTAATTATGAATAAATGTTTTATACATGCACTTGTGATGTGAAAAAATTAGGCACTCAGGAAAAAACACATTTTATTTATTTTTAACCCTACACTGCGCGGTGTTGTTTTTAAAACCCCTTATCTACTGACGGTACTTAAAAGTACCACTCACTTTAAAATTCCTCCCAGAAACCATTTGTACGAATATTTCGACTTTACTTTGCAGGAAGACTCTTTTCATTCTAACTTTTCAGGAAACAATCCAGCTTAGGTTGTATAAAGAGTATTTTAGCAAAGTACGAGGCCAGCTTCCAAACCGATGCTGCGCCAAACCTTTAAATTTTTGATCCACAAAAGAATAAAATTTAAAAGTCAGGTCTTGATTGTTTTTTATGCGTTAGTTTAAAACTCAGAAAATACTTCCACCAGATATTTTGTGTGAACAGAGTGCGAATTGATTTCACAGTTATATTACTCTGTGCTAGTTATTAGCTGTAAGAAACTAAATTTCCATAAGCTGAGTATTATATTTATGTGAATCACTTAACTCTTAAGGTAGTTATTTAAAAGAAAAAAGAAAATAAATTAAAACAAGAAAAAAAAAAGAGCTGGTCCTAAATAATTCAGTAGATAAAGGGTTAAAAAGCATCGCAATTTTTCGTTCATAAAGTTCTTGTTTTTTATTATCTTTAACATTCTTTAAAACGCATCTTTCGTTTTATTTTGGAAGTAAGATTATTATTAGTTAATATAGTTTCCCCTAGACCTTGTAAACTGAGCTCAAGGTTCATCTTTTTTCAGAAAATCGTAAGACATGTTTATTTTGTAAAAAATAGTAACTTCTTTTATTTTCTTTTTCAAATTTTCAGCAACAATTTTATTTTTAAAAATAGTCTTTAACTGCTTACATAGTGCTAAAATAAAATAAATATAAGTTGTCCGAAAAAATTAGGGGAAAATATATCTTAAGGCGCCTTTTTTACATGTTGTTTTAAAACAATACCGCGTATTCGGGGGTACTTTTTAAGCTCCTGCATTATTTGCAATGCAAACAAAAACAGGTGTCACTGGTTGTTCTATTTCACTTTATTTAGTATCTTTTGGAAGATTATTGTTATGAATATATAACAAATTAGTGTAAAGTGGTCGATTAAATTATTTTTTTGGAATTTTGTTTAAATTCAATTGACGCTCAACCAAAGAAGAAACGTACATTATTGCATCAGATCCCCTACAGATGTTAGGTTTCTTGTTAAACCTTTTAGTGAAACTATTAAGCTTTATTAAAGGTAATTGAAGTAAAAATTTGAACAGGTAACTAATAATTATTAGTTACATGTGCAAATTTTTACTTTAATATTTTTTTTAATTTATAAATAATAATAAATTATATTAATTTAATGTCATTTTATGATTATAATGCATTTCTATTTATTATTGATTTTGTTTCATTTATTAAAATGATTGTATAAAAATATTATTATTGTTACCACTAAATACGCAGTGTTGTTTTTAAACAACATGTCACATTTTCTCGATTTCTAGTTTTCCGTATTAAATTTTAAAAAAATACTATTTTTTTCTACTTATAACTAGCACATACAAACACACACACAAAAAAATGTTTTACAAATAAAAAAAAAATTGCGCAGTGTAGGGTTAAGTTGTGATTAAAGAAAAAGAAATCGGAGCAATGAAGCACAATATTTTTTTTGCTCCAGTAAAATCTTCTTGTTCCTGCTCCAGGTCCCTGATTATTATATTCTATTTATTGATTAAATTTAATGAAAAAGTAGGTTAAAAAAACTACGCAGCTGTTGCTGCAAAACAGCAGTTGTAGCAAAACAAACTACGCTACTATGTTGAGTTCCACATCCAAAAATAAAAGTAATAATTACTATTTTTAAAAACATCTTCAATAGCTGTAATCGAATTTTTAGGCACACTAAGAATTGAAACATATTATTTTTAAAAAATTTGGGGGAAAAAGATACGATTCCAAATTAAAAATTGTGCTGAAAAGTAATGAATAAATTAATTCTTTAAACAACATCAATATGACTTTTATAAATAATTTTAGAAATCTGCGAAAAATTATGGCAGTCTAAGTGCCAATACACCATGCGTTACTTTATATTGGAACTGTTTCTAACTCTGGGACATTCATATCTGTAATGGATTCATGATAACAAAAGATTTTATCTATCATGATTTTGCCCGAGTTCTAAAATTAACTTTAAAAGTCGAATCGATGTTTTTTAAAAAATGAATTTATTTTTTACTTTTTAAAACAATTTATAATTTGAGGTCAATTATTTTTTCCCCTAAACATTTCTTTTTTTTAAATTCCTTCAAGTGGAAATACATTTTTATTATGAATATTCTATCTATCTATCTATCTATCTATATATATATATATATATATATATAACCATATCAAAGGGCCCACTCAATTTGAATGATTGACACTACGCATTTGTATGCCAAATTTTGTTTTGTGGTCGATTTTATAAAGTCTAATTTAATTTTTCTGAGAATTAAATTTTTATTTCACAGAAATCTTCTCTTAAACTCCTATTACAATTGCTTTTAATATTACTGTTTGATAGTAACGAACTCTTTTTAACAATAAGTACTACAATTATTAATAATTTATTCAACAAAGAAACATCAACTCAAGCCTTTCCGCTTGGAAGAAAAATACTTAATTTTCCCCCTAACGTTCTCTCTCAAAACCAAATCGATGTACGATATTTAAGTTAGATGACCCTCTATCGACTTTAAAAAAATCAATGAAATCTGTTCATTAAGTCAAAAGTTACGGAGGAAAAAAAGAAAAAACCACTACGTTTCCGCCCATTACTTTTTTCTAATTATTGAATGTAATCAAACGAAAGTGACGGACCTTTGCGAGACCACCCTTGATCAATCAACAAAATAATCATCAAAATCTTTTCATACAATGAAGAGTTATCGAAGGACAAGCAAACTCAAAAAAAAAAAGGAAAAAAAAGCATACAACATACGGTATGGATTGATAACCGTCTTCTTTTTCATTTAATGCAAATTTGAGATAAAGTTGCGTATTTATTTCAATTGGTATTGGCAACATGTCTAAATTGACAGTTTTTTTCAGGAACGGAATTAGCAATATATTATGTAATGTAGGGAAACTTTTGTAACTTCACCTCCTATCTTGACCACCTGTCTTTGTTGACCACTTATATAGACTAAATGTGGATGGGAATATTATTAAAACCTTTTGTAAGTTGACCAGCTCGTTATTGCCCTGATATTTATTTACATAATTATAAAAATATCTTGCCAGGATATTTTTTATGCTATAAGTTACACCAGTATGGGGTCTGCAATACATGGATGAAACTGTAATTATAAAGCTTGTATAAACCTCTTTCTAACTTAGCCAATGGAAAAACAACTATGAGCATTCTTTTATTCTTCAAAAAAATTTCTTCTTTTTTGTTCTGAGATAGACATTTTGGACAATTATGTATTTTTAGGAAATTTTTACCATCAAATAAATTACTTACATAATTAATAAGATATTTATCCTTATTTTAGCTAAGTACTTTAACTTTAAAGTAGCATAATACATTGTAAGCCATTCAAGTTTAATTCCTCTAATTAAGGGAAATGACACGGTAGTCAACACTGCTCTAGTAGTGGACACTTAGATCTTTAAGCTCCTAAAATAAGCGAATGAAACATTAAACTTGAATGAAATGATCAGAACCTATAACGAACGATTCCTAGTGCTGGTTAATAGAACTCAAGTTGGCGTGGAGCCTCTAAGCAAGTACATGGATCATAATATTTAATAGCTGCCTCCACAACGGTCACATTTGCTGCTTTTTACTAAAGGCGATCAATAAAAAAATTAGGGATTTGGGGAAAATATATGAGGAAAAGGCTAATATATGGGGAAAAGGCTAAGGTACCCATCATTTATGAAGGGTACCTTAGTCATTTTAAAATTATTTCTCCACGTTAACAGCATGAAATAGATGATATTCATTTCTGTCCACTACTCATGCAAATACGTGTCTTATAAATGTCCACTATAGATACAAATGAATCGTTTAGTAAATTTGACGTAAAAATCCTAATTTTTCATCAAATGACATTTTATAGGAAATTAATTTTTAGAGAAATAGTTGGGGGGGGGGGCGATGAAGCTGAATATGCAAATATTGATGTAAGTACCTTGAAATATTTTGCCACCGAAAAGAGTACGAACATTTTCTTAACTGTGTCTACTACCGGGTCATTTACCTTATATTTTTGTGGAATAAAATAGCAAAGTATTTTATTTTATTAAAGTAAGATTAATATAAGGCGGTGAGAAGCAAAGGGATGTAAGTGACTAAGGTATCATTTTGAGTAAAACTCGTTTAAAGTTGAATTCCTATACTAAATTCTAGAGGTTCTTCGTGTAAATATTTTTTTTTATTTTCGAGTCCTATATGTATGTGTTAGTTTAAGTATGAAGTCTGAAGTGTTTCTGATGATTAGATTTGGCGTAGGATTTTTTTAAAAAATAGTTTATTTTCACTTACACCCTTTTGCCACTAAATGAAAAACGTGTCTTGTTCATTTTGCTAATTTATACAATAATAAAGATCGTTTGTTAGTGATATAAACTCCATTAAAAACTGCATAATATAAATTTCGAATAATTATATTTATCAACGAACTAAAAATCATTGCCATTAGACAAATTGCCAATTGCCGAAAACAAAATATGACAAAAATAAAATCTGCAGACGATTTAACCCTTGTTTTTATAATTATTATTCAACAATTCGGAATTCTTTTCCTATTTTTTTTTCTTCTTCTCCTCTTTAAGTTTCGTAAATAGATCGTCTGCATCGTGTATTTAAACTAACTGGAAAATCAAATAATTTTATTTAGAGGCAGACGGATGTAAGTGCACTTGCATCCCTTTGCCACCAAACGGAATGCAGCTTTTATTTAGCAATTTTTTTAAGCCGCACTTTTTTGCAGTATATGTCAAAGCTACCACTAAAATCTCTTTCCCACAAAACAAAAGGGTGTTTAATTTATCATTTGCACTAGCTATCTCAAAATTTTCATTTTGGTCACTTGCACCCCTTTGCTTCAAAGTGCCTGATATATGAAGCTAAACTTAAGTGTATTTCAATTAGTTAAAAAGAAATGAATGCATAGTGTAAGAATGACAAAATAAAATGAAAGAAATCCTCCTCACCCTTTATAAGTTGACCACTGAAGTGATGCACTGCAAGTGGTCAACGTACACAGGTGTCACTGTAGTTGAAATTCTGGAGAGGAAAGTAATTGATAGATATTTGTGTCACCAATGGAGTATTGGTAGAATCTTAATGCGTTGACGATTTTAAACCTCCAGCTTTATTACGTTTGAACATGGAAAACGAGAAAAAAATTTTACGAAAAATAAATGCAAATGCCTCGTTTTTACAAAAGCAGTTGAGAATAGGAAAACTACATGAAAAAATAATTTGCACATAATGTATGCATCATTCAAACTAAACAAACACAGTTGCTACATTATGAAAATGACAAAAATTATTCTATGCCGCATTAATAATAAATTAAGACAAATCGTGTTTCCTTTTTTCTGATCCGATAATTAAGTTAATTCATAAAAATACAATAATGGTTTATTTATGCAACGTTATTGTCATTAATATTTACAGGGAGTGATCTAGCATTTTTAACAGGGGTTTAACAGTGTTTATGAATTTAAACATACAGTGAAAAAAATTGTAATTATCATTTTCCCGCTTATTTAATAAATAATCTTGTGAAAAGTACGAATTGTTAGCTCAGAAATTTTTAAAGGGTCCGTTTTGCTTAATTGGAATTTTGAAAGATCCGAAAACGGACTCGAATTTCCACTGGCGTGACTCGTTTATATTCATAATTTGGCGTAATATAAACATGGTTACCTACATCAGCGATTCTCAACCCCTCCCCCCTCCCAAATCGAGTGTCCATGTCGTATGATCCTGCGGCATGTTTAAGATCCCTTGCGCTTGGACACTCTCGGCAAAACTAAATTCCTAGTGCAGTTTCGCCTCATCAGTAGGGACTTCACTCTTCCGGTACAACGCACGTCTTAACACCCTTGCGTGCATCCTTTGCCTAGTAACCATACGCAGCTTCATTAGAAAGAAGAAGATTTGTTTTACACGCAAAACAATCTTAAAATGTGTTCGCTTTCCTCGTTTGGCTGTGTTGGCGCTATGTGTCATATTACATTTGTTGTTTTTACCATAATTGCTGTTAAGGATACTCTATAAACAGGCATTTTCGATCAGTTTTTTGATTGTTGGAAAGCTAAGGTTACCAAAGCGAAGTTTTTGACATTGTCACACACATTGCTAAATTGGTGAAAGTTCAAATGCCACAGAGAATACAGAGGTTCCTACCAAATGGGGTGATGTGAAGAAAACGGAACCACTGAAATTTTTAGGGGAATTGTTTTCAGGAGATTTTGGCCGATTTTTTAGCTTATCGTTTTTGGGGAAGATCTGTCACTTTTTAGAGGGGTGCGCCCTCACTCATAGGGGAGCGAGTACCTCTGAGGAGCGAAACATCGACAAAAGGCGATGCATGGCAGAAAGCACAAAAACTAACTTGTTCTAACCCAAAATGGCGGATACGTCGCCTTGTCTATATAAGGGCTCTTCTTGCCGAAGACTTTATTGTAAGACGCAACACCAAATGTAGTTTCTCTTCTGTAAAGAGAGAACCGTTCAACATAACATATAATACTAGTTCTGGTAATGGAGGTACAAATATTTTATTCGAAAAAACGTGAATCATATAAAGTTCAGATGCAACCCGGGTAATCACAAATCTGCATAATCGGGTAATATTGTAAATAAGCAAAACAAATTCTTGATAAAGCAGACTTACGGTTTATTACGATAAAAAAAAATAGTAAGACACATAGAAAAATAGAAGTTTCTTTAGAAAGCATTTCCAAAAAAGAAAGAAAAAAAGCATCGTTGTGCATGATTCATTTTAGTTATTTGCAGTTTTAATTGTAGTCCCATTTATTGTGTTACAGCAAATTTTAGAATTTTCGTAACAAAAAGCTCTTGAAATATGATTTATAAATCTTACCATCACTTTCTTTCACCATTAATTAAAAAAAAGAAAAACTACAAATTTGATCGGGATTTTATGGGACCGTCCATAAATGATGTCACGCTTTTCCCCATATATCTGACCCCCCCCCCCCTCCGCCCTCTTTGTCACAAAATGTCACACCTCGACGGACCCCCCAACCACCTTTGTCACATGTCCCGCTATGTTGCATAAGCATGATGTCACACTTCTTATTACCTTTCCCCTCCCCCTGTCACACTTTGTCATACTTTCAAGAACCCCCCTCCCATCGAAGCGTGACGTCATTTATGAATGGTCCCTATGTCGATCCGGATCAACGAAGTAAAATGCATGTACATATGGAAAACTTAAAGGAATCTCCTACTGTGTATTTGGGGAATTTTTTTTTTTTTTTTTTTTTTTGTTTTTTTGCAAACATGATTTAATTAAAGGGTTTACTGAAAAAACGACCTAAGTCACAAACTACTTTTTGAACTTTGCTTTAGGTTTTATTATAAATTATGTATTATAAATGAATATAAATTATGTATTATAAAGTTCAATATGGGTGTTACGGAAAAGTAGGCTCGCATGGTTAAAATTAACATTTATGTTATAAATAATTGAATAAAGCATAAAGATAATTTCAAAAAGTAGTATGCGACTGAGGTCGTGTTTCCAGTCTACCCTTCAATTATAATAGAACATTTGAGAAGCATTAAATTGTACAACATTGTATAATTTTAAATGCTTTCCTTATTTAACCTTATACGCTGACACATAGTGTCACATTAAATTGAATCAAAAATTCTAAACGGTTACAGTCAAGAGAGATTCTTTCTTAATCGGAAGGTCTCCTGCCTTTGTCACCGCTTTCAGACGCTTCCCTCTGCACTCGTGAAGCTTCTTAAGTATTTCGTCGACTTCTAAAAGGCCTCGAATCATTTTTCCTTTTAAAGATTTATTCGGAGAAATCAATTTAGGACAGCTGTTTATCTTGTCTTACCGCATCGGGAGAAAATGCGAATATAGGTGGAAAAGAAAGATGGCAATAAATTCGGAAACAGGTCGCTTATGGAAATAAACAGTGTCATATCTGCAAAAAATCGTTTTTTTTTTTTTTTTTTTTGGTTTTTGTATCAAAATGTGCAGATTATATTATGTGCAGATGCCCTTTATATTGGGAATACTGCTGTGAGAAAATGTTCAAAAATTAAGGCTAGAACTTAATTTTTTTGGGGCAATACTGTAATTAATTACAGTAATTAACAGTAACTTAATTTTTTGGGGGCACTACTGTAATGACTACTTTTTATAGTTATTTTTATTTTTTGACATCATTAACATCCATCATGCGAGAGAACACTAGAACAATCACTATTTTCTGAACAAAATCGATTATAATAATCTTTGAAACAAATAAGGAAAGCAAATAAAACACATTGTAAAACGTTCAAACGCCTCTCTGGAAAAATGTCCAGTTTTGTAGATATGACACTGCTCATTTCTATAAGCTGATCTCAATAATTTTTAAGTAAGATAGCTTTCTAAATTAGCTGTAAAACCAAGCCTCCGCGGAACCGTAGGGTTCCTCGAAACATTTCGAAAGGTTCCGTAAGAAATCAAGAGTTTTGACTGTAGTTAGTTCTCTTTGAAGTACAAAACAGGGATGCCCCCGATTCATCTGCCACTATACCGATCATTTATAATAGGCCAGTTTTAATCCGCGAAAGATATGTATTGTAATCAGGGGGTGCATCGACGAGGGGCAACGGGACCGGCGTCCCAAAGAAGACCCCGGATATCCAGTATCTGACCGATTTCTTTTTAATATCCGGAAACCTATCTGGTCACTGCACGAAAAATCCGGTTGCTCGGCATGTAATATTTGATTTTTATATACAATAAAACCTGTAAAGTTGACCATCTTGGTAAGGTGACCATCTGCCTAAGTTGATCACTTTTGTCATGAACGGAATTTGCCCTTCACTCTCTACCTCATCCTCTATAAGTTGACCACCTGTCTAAGTTGACCACTAAAGTGCTGATCCGCAAGTGGTCAACTTACACAGGTTTCACTGTATAGAATTAACAGATTTCAAACACCAGAGCTTTCAAGGTCATTTTACATGCACGTATCCCCAAGTGTACATGGTGGATCCTCAGCGAGTCGGGTATTGAACACCTAACCTTCCGGTTGGAAGTCCGATATCCTAACCACCAGGGTACGACCGGCCTCTCTCTAAAAATTACTTTCAGGAAGCCAAAAACAAGTAACTATGGGGAATCAGTTTATTAATAAGAAAGATAATTTTCTGCAATGTAAAATGTTATGTGACATGAAAACGTAAATATGAAAGCGTTTGAGAAAAATTGAACTGTTAAAAAAATAAGCACATAGAGAAATCTATTTTTTTTATGAGCATCATTAACATTTTTTCAAATCTTTTATTTTTCTACGCGGCATATAAATGCGCATCCGTTAACTTCGATCTTATTTTTTGCAAAGTGCGCGTTTTGCGCTGGAATATACGTTATTTCTTCCACAAACAATTTAGAAATTATAAAATTACCAATTTTTTTTTTTCGAAAAATTTACAAAATTAATGGCGAAAACTATTCATTCATCAAACTTCATAAGAAAAATTGTTTGTTGAAAAAAATGACTGAAGAAAGTATATTTTCTAATAAAACTGCAGACGAAGCAATATTTATCGATTGAATTGCAGATGAAGCAATATTTATCGATTGAATTGCAGACGAAAAAATAGACCCTGATCGAAAAGCAAAAGAAACAAGACACGAATTCCATCGTGCGATGCAAACTCCCCCAAATGGAATGGAATCTTTCTCCGGTTCCACTTTCCCTCAATCGCACCCCGACTCCGAGCCATCTGTGGGGGAGGGGGGTGGTCAGCCATCGGATTTCCTTCGAATAGAAGGGATGGATGAAGATCAGCATCCCGAACTCTGGAATGGCGCCAAGCGAAGGTGCGGGCAGGGGCCAGTGTTCGATTACCTCTTGTAGGCTTATTGTCTGTGGGCCTGTTGCTTTTTTTTTACATCACGTGATTTGATTGTGGGAAATGCTACCTTAATATTCTGCTGACGGCTCTCCGGAAGAAAGAAAAGAATCGCCAACGTAGAATGTTGGTTTGCTTTTCCTTTTTTCTTTCTGTAGGCAACGTCAGCCACTTAAATAAAAATAAATCTCGCTGCCCCAAACCCCTTAGAACATAATGAAAGCCTTTAAGAATAAAAATATATATATAAATTAAATTACGTTCTTTGAAAAAAGGATTTCTCTACTTCGTGCAGGAGCACATATTTTCACGACAAGCCATTTTAATCATACGATCCTAGAACCATTAATCCTCTAGTCACCGAATTAGAAAAAAATAAGAAAAATAACTTTTTTTTTACTATTTAATGTGTATAAAATGCCACCACAAATCATATACGAAAAAACGAAATATTTTTTTTTAAATATAGTTATCTCTTTTATTTAATTATTTTTTTAAAATCTTTTATTTTATGTGTCTCATGAGGGATTAGGATACTTCAGTGTTATATGACGACGGATTCATGTTCAGCAATGAAATAAAAGACAACTACAGTATTTTCAATTTAAATTTTGTTTCATTCTCGTTTACTCATTACATTTTAAAATATATTAAAATGAAGAATGGGTAAATTCTGTGAACAATAAAGTCCACAATAAATGTACACTTGATTTATTAAGGACATTTGATTGTAAATGAATTAATTATTCTTGTAGTGGTTTCAGGGTGACACATGTTTATACCCTTGCCGCCCCCCTCCCCGGAAAAATGACGGGACTGATGGAAGAGTTAAATGCACTAAACAAACTCGAGTTCAAACTTTCACCAAAATTATGAAAAAAAAAATATGGGGTGTGGCTGTGTCATATACACGGTCGTGTGTTGTACGCGAATACGTTTATGTAACGGGTTATATTTTTTAAATAAAATATTTTTATTTATGTATTTTGAATAAAAACAAAGAAACAAATAATTATTGTGTTACAATATAACTTTATTAATTAAAAACTTTATAGTTTTGGCTTTTCGACGCGTACGGGCCGACATTATATATATATTTTTGATATTGTTTTTTGTTCTAACACCTTATTACATTCACTGTCACTACTTTAAACTCCTGTTTTATATACAATCGATAGATCTTTGTCGACAGCTGATGATTAAAACTTAAACAAACATCGCAGCTTCTCCGAGTCATAAGCTAACTCATTGCCAATCTCGATACGCAGCAAAATAACCTCAAAATGGCGGCGCTTCCCCCTCCACCCCCGCGATGCGTCACTGTTCTCGCTTATCGCAATGTATTGATCCTTTAGCTATCCAGTGGTATAATTTATTTTTGGATGTATAGGAAAGTTTCGACACTACAACGCGAAACAGTATCCCCCGATTTTGTTATCAGATTTTTTGGATGGTAGCAAATTTAAGGACGTAATCACGTCAAAAAGGTGAAATTCAGCTGCAACCAACATTTGGTTCTGAGGTGAACCATTATAATGGTTCCTAGTTTAACATTCATGGTGAAGCTACACCATTATAATGGTTCAACTTAGTACCAAATGTTGGTTGCAGCTAAATTTCAGCACTATTTTGGTGAAAATTTGAACTAGAATTTGTCGATATAGCATCATTGAACGGAAGAACTGAATAACACTACCATCAGGCGCGTAGGAAAGGGGGGCTCTGGGGGTTTAAGCCCTCCTCATTAGAAATAGTAAAATCAACGATACTGCATAAGGATTTGGGTTATTTTGTGAAATCTATGAATTTATTTTGATGATCTATAAAAATATTCATTTATTAGTGATTTTTTGTAATTAATATTAATAATAACGACTGAATACTAATTAATTTTTACTTGTTAATTGGTTTTTCTTGGAAATAATTTTGAGCATTTGGAAATGAGATTGCTTGAGGCCCCTCCCCCATGATTTTTAAATTGCTACGCTCCTGACAATTACATGAGAGACCAGAATTGCACCAATATATAGAAGAAAAAATAGAACACTACCGCTATGTAAATCAAATTCGCTTCCTCAAACATACGAAAACGCATAAAAGTTAAAGTAAGTTACTCCGGAGAAATCCCGCCCTCGTCTCCTGTACTTCGAAACGTTCAACCACATCGAATAAACGAAAAGAAAATCTTTTCTCCTTTATAATTTCAAAGATACCTAAACACATCACTACAATTGTTTCAATACGGCTCTTGTTTGCTCAAGACTGTGCGGTGTTTGGTCAAGGATAGGCTACACTTAAAGAGAGAATTTTCCCTTTTCTCTCTTTGTACTGAAGTGTAGAAGTAGAAGTAACTCGCTTTTAAATAGATTTTTTGGACTTCTTGTATAACGTTGGAACAGTATATGCGTCTTCAAACAAGAAACCGAAATTGTTTTCTCAATGGACGTATGACTATTGATTATGAGTAGTAGATATGGATTTACAGTTACAAATTCCAAATAAATCTTTACCGTAATATCACAACTAAATGAAAACGACAGAATAAATAACTTTTGGGACAGCCCTTAAATGATGTCACACTTTTTCCCCATATATTTGACCCCCTCCCCCCTTTGTCACATGCCATGCTATGTTGCATAAGCATCATGTCACACTTCTTGCTACCCCCTGCCCTCCCCTTGTCACACTTTCACGAACACCCCCCCCCCCCTCCTCCCTCGAAGCGTGACATCATTTATGAATGATCCCTTTCCAAATTTTCGTTTTACTTCCTTGTCCGAAGTACAGGAAGTATTGTAATGGCGGAAAATTGCCCAGTCAAATTTCAGCCTAAATTTGAATTTTGATCACAAATTAATTAGTTTCGACAGGTTTTTTTTTTTTCAATGTCGGTATGTATGCACATACGCACGTGCGTATGGACCGCTGAAATATCGATTTTGACCATCCCCGAGTGCGTTTTGACGAGTTTTGCCGCGCTGTCTGCATGTGCATTTGTGCGTATGTACGTAGCATATGTCGCGCATAGCTCAAAAACAGTTGGTCGAAGAAGGTTGAAATTTCGTATGTAGGATCTATACAGGGTCTAGCTATGCACCTCCGCTTTTGGTTGCAATCGGGGTACTTTATGTGATTTTGTGTCAATTGCATTCAAATTTCCAGATGTTTTCAATACCAAATATTTACGCAAGGGCACTATTTAAACCGACTCCCTAGCTAAGTAGATTGGCGCCTATTTGGCGACAACTTTTGACTATTTCGCCAAATTTGGCGCCAAAAGAGTGAAGTCAAATCCCGTGTCAGTTTGAAGATTTATGCGATATTTGGCGGCTTTCCCGTCGAACTCCCATGTTAAAGCATTTGCAAGAATTAGGATCATGTAAAATTGTCTTTCCTCCATTGGTTATCCACAGACTAGTATGTTTAAAAGTGTTTAAAGTGCTCTGCACTCCTCACCCTAACGAATGCTTACGTCGTCTTTTTTTCCCCTTTACATATTCCGTTTAGTTATTGTTGTGTTTTAATTTAAGATTTCTCAAGTCAATAAAAGTGACAAATCCCTTTCATCCTGAAAATGCTATTCGCTATATTTACTATACTATATAGTTCTTGGGAAATAAATATAAACTAAAAATTTTTCTTTAAATAATGAAACTAATAAATATAACTTTTAACGTGCGTGTAGGATGACATGCAGCCATTTTTTTAGTTCTTAAAATGGTGTATTGTATATGGAGTACTACAAGGAAGTCATGTGGCGCACAAATCAGCTCGTTTAATAATTAATCGTACTTCATATTTATACCACAACTTTGCACATACCGAGGATAAAATTGACATCGGAAATATGTATCGATAACTTTCCGAAATAGGTTAAAATCAGCTAAAAATTACATTACGTTTTTCCAGCGCACAGCACAAAAATATCCTGAAAGTTATTTCGCGTGACAGCTGTTTTGTCCTTACGGTAGTATCCCAACTATCTCGGGATCGATGTCTATTTTTTAAGAATTAATTCTCATCAATAAAGTCGCAACAGCATGAGATGGAAGCCGATCGAATGACATCATCAGTTGTTTTCCTTTCTTTCCTGCCATGCCATCCCTTCTTGCGTGTTTCCGCACGAATGTCATCTAAGCAAATAATATTTCCATATGAAGCGAGAATCGTAATCGCAGAATTGGATGTGTTCGCAGCTGGGTTTGGAGTGGAAATGAGCTGAGAGACTTCTCAAGTCGTGATGAAGGCTTTTATAATTCGGTCATACAATTCTTAATGGTGTTTGAGAACGCGACACTTTTATAAGCGTTTCCTCAGTGTAAAAATTTTGCGTGTAGTTGCCACCAGGTTTGGGGTTCAGGACGTGTAAAGTTGAAAATGATTCATTTTTTGATGTATTTTAAGTTCTTTTAGCCCCTTGCAATACTTTAACGAGTCTGACTCGTGATGAAGATTTTAACACAAACATGAATATCAGGAGTCAGACTCGTAAAACACTGTGCAACAAATTTGTTTTTTTTTTTTTTTTTATTTGTCCTTTGGATGAAACTATGTGATTTTATATAAACAAAAGGTGCTTGATTCAAATATCTAAACCAAAATGCTCCATCACGTACCATTTTTTCTGGGGACCCACTTCTCATATTTATACAATTTGGTTATAGAAGAATGTAAATGAGGCTTAATTATTGAAAACACAAACACTAAAATGATTTTTTTGACCTTTTCATCTAGGGGCACCTATTGGGGTGCACTGATAACAGATTAGCAATATTCAATTCGTATATTTCCATTCCATCGACCGCTGAAACGCTTTTCAAACATAGAGATATCCTGATGAAAACTTTCCCCATGCTCATCATTAATTGCGCCACGGTTTTGAGGAAAGAAGTCTATATGGGAGTCCAAAAAGTCTAGTTTTAATGACATCTGGCACCCTATTATACAAAAGCATTTTATCATGTCACCAACAAGATCTTCGTAGTTTTCAGTTTTCTTATTTCCAAGGAAACATAAGCACACCGATTTAAAGGCCAGCCAGACTGATTTTTCGGCTTCTGACTGTTTGTTTTTATACTCTTCATCATGAAAGGACTTCCTAAAATTGTTGGTCAATAAAATTCCTTTCTTTTTCTTTTGCCTCACTTATTTTTTTGAATTTGCTCCCGAGATGCAAGAAAGCCACTCCTTCTCTGTCCGGAGCTTCTACAAATATGTCAATAAACCAAGTTTAATATGCAATTGTGGAAAAGAGGCACATTGTAGATTTACAAGTGGCTCATTTGATATGTTTTTGCCACTCATAATTCTGAAATTTCCTTTGTGTTTGCAGAATATGCTACAGGAACAAATAGGAAAAAATACTTAGATGGAGGAGCACTGATAAACAAGCGCCACTCTGCTGAATTGTGCTCAAGCACTAATGCTTGAAATAGTATATTCACATCACAGAAGCATACTATTTCTTCTTTCTCCACAAAATGGCTACAAAATTTTTTTGATGGCTTGTAAATGACTCGAAACTTCGAGAAAGTAGATAAAGCTTTTGTTACCAAAAATGGTGCTAAAGTAACCAAGTTCGTTAAGAAGGTCTCTAGAATGGCAACGATCTCAAAGTCAATGAGAAAGATATAAATTATAATAAATTAAGTCGATAAATTACAGAATATGCACATTTATCCCGAAAATACGTAAAAGGCTAAAATGTGGAATTTTTGGAAAATGGTACGTGGTGGGCGAAAAATAATTACAGATTCGTAATTTTCAGCCAAAAATACATAAGAAACAGACATTTTCATCTAAAGGACATTTTCCGTGTTGCACAGTGTAATCGGACCAAACATGAATATCACGAGTCAGACTCGTGAAGTAATAATCGGGGGATAATCGGACGACTACCGATTACGCCCGAGTTTGGTCGAGCTAAATGGCACGGCAAGGGGTTAAGTGTCTGTTTAAAAAAAATACAGATAGCAGAATGTTTTTTACAACATATGATGTTTGTCAACTCATCTACGTATCAAAAGATAATTACGATACACCAAAAATCGTGGCAACTAAACTCATAGTTTTTTACAGTGTAGAAAGGCTGGGTTTTTGACGTGACAAGTGTATAATATCGGTTCAATCTGTCAAAATCTATCGGATGCTTGTTTCCCTCGAATTAAGAATTACTGGTCTCAACTGGATCTTCAGCTATTTAATTTTGATTAAATTTAAGAATGTGAGGAGAACTGCGTCGCACTAAATTTCATTTATGGGTATCATTCAGATGTATTAACAAAAGTATGCGACTGTAAAATATGTGCACTGTTTCTCAAATTCTTTTGAAATTTTCTCTTCTTTTTTTAATTAAATAATTTTATGCAGAAATACTGAGATTCCTGCTTAGTGCATGAGCATTTGAGAAAGATTAATATAAGTTAGATATATAGAAAGATTAATATAAGTAAGATTATTAAAGTTATTTTATGGTTATAGCAGCTTAAGTTTTGAAAAACTTCAAAAAATTGTAAAGAATAACTTCTTTGGATTTACCATTGAATTGAGCATCATCCCTGACTCATAAGTTAATTCATCAAAATGAAGCTTCTACTCTTTCTACATTTTTTTTTCTGACATTTAATCGCAAATTTTATCTAAAATACAGATGATTTTCATGTACGCTTCGCTTGTTTTTACGCTTATTTTTTAATCAGTACTTTGTGTCGACGCTGAAATGAAAAATGACTGTATTCTTAAAAAATTCTGACCAATTGACTGCACAGTATTGTAAACTGCTCAAGCCTAACTAAAGACGAATTTCCAGAAAAAAAAAAAGAATAGTTGATGCTTTTTACACAAAAACAAAATAAAAATCAAACGCGTCGGCAATGAAGTTGTACGAATGCATTCTGATTTTATTAGAAGGGATTTCGATCGGTGGCAACATCATGAATACAATTAATCAAAGGATTAAAATAAGATGAAATCGTAGCCCAGCGGTAACGCACGAACTTCGGAAAATCAAAAGTCGCGCCGCTCTAATCGCTGCTTTGAAAAGCGAAAACGTATAGTGATTTGTGTGACAAGATATTTAATCCTCTTTTTCCCAATTTTTCTGCCGTTCTCCTGTTGATTATACACAGTGTGTCAAAGAATTTTTAAGCCTAGGTTTAAAATAAAATAAAAACTGGTAATTATGTTTTTTAAAGTATTTTTATTCAAAAGAAGCTCCTTTGGCTTCAATCCATTTGATACAACGGTTTAACAATGATTCGAATGCCTGTTCCAGCGCACATTGTGGACTGCCTCTGAAACTCGCGTCGAAACTGTTTGTATAGTGTCATTATCATCAAAGTGAAAAAAAAAATGAAAAAATGAACTGAGGTTTTGGCAGTGGATCAGCGGATAGTTAAGGGGTTTCACGAATGCGCGATAACACAGATAGCGCCACTGTAAGCTTAGTTCCAGTTGTACAAACAGCTTGGCCGCGAGCATCGGAGGCGGTCCCACAATGTGAGGTAGAACAGGCATTTGAATCGTTGTGAAGGAGGGCGGGTATTTTTTCTTCTCTATGGTGTTTAAATTTACAATTTTTGTCTCATGTCATGTTACATCACTTCATAAGAAAGTTATTACAAGAAAACAAACTGGATTTTTAAAATAAAGTTTGAATAATTTAATTTTTTTTAAAGAAAATTAGCAATTTTTAAAATGTATCTTCTTTTTTTAAAAATTGGCGTAAAGTCTCAATTTTTTCATTGATTCATAACTCCTAAAGCAAAACTTTTATGCTTTGAATTTTTTATAAATCAAATACTTTTTGAGAAAAAAAAATTTTAAATTAAAGTAACGCGAAAAAAAAACAACGAAAAATTCAAAAAATCTTCGAAACGAATTTTTAAAAAAAGTACTTAAGTTATCATAAAAGTTGAGCATAAATTTGTTATATATAGTTTCAGGAACATGTGGGGAAAAAAATCAACATTTATAGATGCAAATTTAAAAAAGCATTTGCATTTTGATTCGGATGAAATGCGCAAAAAACAAAGTGAGAGAAAACAGAATTTTAAGTTTTCGGCTTGCAAAAACTTAAATCCTTTCTTTAACAAAATTTCAAGTAAGGAACTTTTTTTTTTCAGTTAATGTCACGATGAAAGTGCTTCTTCTTGCTTATTTTATTTCAAAAAAAATAATATGTGGCTTATATTCAGCACAGTTATAGTTTCGGAACGAAAAACTAGCACCTCACACCGTAATAAAATCACTGATAAATCCATAAATATTACTTCAATTTTTCCGAAACTTTCAGGGAACACTTTTAAAGATTTATTTTACTACTTACGCCAGTGAAAAATTTTTGGTGTTTTTCAACATTTTTAGGTACTGGCTCCCCTTAAACCGCTGTAACAAATGTATTGAAACCGAAAGAACTTATCTATATATATATATATATATATATAATAAATGAATGTATGTCTGTCTGTCCTTTATGCATTACTTCATCATTCATCCGATCGCCATGAAACTTTGGGAAGTTGTTGAGTACACTCCTGCGAAGGTTTCTGCAAAAAAATCCTACAGGTAGTTCTTTTTTTATTCCAATTTTACTCAATTGTTCACATAAATTCCCCCATATGGAGTGAAAAAAACCGTTTTAGTGCGATTTCTTAAGGCTTACCTTTATCCAAAAATAATAATTAGCAGTTTCCCCAACTCTGGGTGAATACTTTTCGCTTCATTTCAATATAGAGAGACATCAGTTTAGTTTTCAACGGAAAAACAATAATAAAGCATACCTTCAAATTTATCGTTTTTCTCAAAATAGCAATAGCTTTTAAATTCAAGATTGAACTTGATAAAAGTATTGTCTCCCCGATTTAACGATTTCCTTGATTTAGCAATAGCATTTAAGTAAATATCGCCAGAAAAGGAATACGTATGGTTTGTACTAGATTTCAAACAACGTGGCGAATATGACACGCTACAATTTGACTTTTTTAATTAGTCATTGGTGATAAATCGGAACACACTAATGAAATTGTGCTTACGTTTTTTAGGCACGGTTAAAATTCAGCACGATCAGCGGCGTGCGGGTACCGCTAGTTTTGAATAAAAATACTTTTTAAAAAATGAAATTACTAGTTTTTATTTAATTTTATAATCCTGGTCTTAAAAATTCTTTGACACACTAAAAATACCAGGCATCCAGAAAGGCAGCTTGCCCAGAAGCTGATCTTCTTCACATAGAAAGAAAAAAAAAAACTGCCAATATATTGTGTCTGGCGCAATAAAATCCGCTGATGTTCTTCAGCCATTAAACACAAAACAAAACAACTTCTGTCCTGCACAACCTTTTTCTTTTTGTTTATTTTAGCTAACTAGATTACGACGTACACGTGTCTTGTTTTCCCAGAAGCTTAAAGGCATGGGATTTCCACCTATTGGGGGGTAGCGGGAAATGGAACAGGGCGTCCACACCACCTGTTTGTTAGCCTCCGCCCGCTCAAGAAAATCTCCCACACCCATCCCCAACGCCCCGATTTTCGCACTTTCCCGCGCCCCGATCGATACAGACGAATCTCTTAACCAAATGATACTTCGGAGATCACTTCCCGGAAAATCGATTCATCGAAATCTTTCCTTCTTTTTCTTTTAATTCTCCACTAACAGGTATTAAGTGAGCGCCCTCTTCCTCCTCAGAGATTCAGTAATAACGGCTAAGTGGCTAAGTACATACAGAACTAAGTCCTTGAAAAGTTTCGTATGGTAACCGTTAGCTGAAAGAAATAGTCAAGTGTTTTCAAGGGCAAAACTTTTGTGAGAAAAGATTCAAATTATGACAGAGGATAATTATCCTTTTTCCTGTTTAGATACAATTAATTAAATTATTCTTAATTCTTAAAATTCTCTCTAATGTATTATTATCATTAACTATTAAGCCCGGCGGTCACACGAAAGAACCGCTGTTCTAGATATCATAAATATACAGTTCTCCCAGTAACCGGAAATGTACATCAAATCAAAGAGATATTTTACAGAACAGTAAAGTTTAATGAATAAATTGAATGGGTGAGTGGAAAAACAGTACTAGTCCGAAATCGGTCATTTTTAGATACCTGGCAAAAATGACACTAATATTTAGAACAACACGTTGCAATGAGAAAGAATACAACTGGCAAGACCTCCCACGTTATAAAACTTAGACATGGCGTTAACAAACAAAAAAAAAAAAAAAAATTGATAACGAAAGTTGTTTTTGCAAATATCTCACAATGTTTTCTGGACTAGTACTGTTTCTCCACTCACCGATTCAATTATAAACATATAATAATTTCGAAAATAAATATTCTTACCGAAAAAAGAACATTTAAGTTATAATAATCTGTAAAATAAAACTATTATTGACTATATAATCAAAGTGTTTGTGAAAAATATTTATTTATCCAACATAATCATCGTCAAAACAATAGTTTTAACGAAACTGGGAAAAAGAGCGCTGCCACTTTAATATATAAAAAGAGCAGACGATAAATAAATGAAAACAAAGAAAGAAGGATTAAATTAAATTCGCTTTTACATTCATTTTTAACGGAGATTGCAAATCTAGCGATGCTTCACTCAAAATGCTAGAGAAATGTTTTGATTATTTGTCGTTTTCATTATAGAAACAATTGTATAGATGGCAGCACGATGCACTTTTCTCGGAGTGAGAAATTCGGAATAAGCTAAAGGCGACAAACAGACACTTAAGCGGCTTATATATAACAAGTTAATAACATACGATCGTTCTACACTGAAAAAAAACTGTACTACCAACAGAAAATGTCTAGGAAACAGGGATTCCATGACTTTTTCTAGTAACTGATCCAGCTTATTCTTAAGTAACGTTATTGCACTAAACTTAGTAAAGGACACTAGGACTGCTCTAAGAAACGTACTAAGAAAGAATGAGTAGCAGTACAGTTGCTTTTTTGTATGTTTACTAGGAAACTGTCAGTAGTATTACAGGTTCATCCCTTTTGCCGCAGTAGTGGCGCATCAGTGAGTGTTGAACTAATATTTCTAGCAGATCCGTATTATACATTCTAAGCAGAACAGCAGAAGACGAACACTTTATGAGACCCTCCCTCCTCAACACTCACCGGGGAAATTTCTGGCTTTGTTAGTGACGTCTGTTATTGTGATTAGAACGCCGAACTTGCAACAATACCAGGATATTACAAAGCACTAACCATCAAGAGAAACAAAATAGCGGAATGGATTAGATTCGTTTGCAGAAAAACTGTGATCGTAACTGAAAAATTTCCGAAAAACGTGACAGCGACACGGGATAATTTGTTTTTAGTTTTTGCAATGTTTTCCTTTGCAGTTAAAACGGTTTCCGGGGAATTGCTTATCTTACTTCTCAGACATCCCCTATAATGACAAAAAATTAAATCAAAAGCGCGGTATAATAACGTAAAATAATTACCTCAAATCAGGATGGCCTAAAAAGCTCGAAGTTGCTGTAATCGCAAGATCGTTATCCCCTGCAAATCTGCACTGCGCGTGTAATATTCAAACTGCTTTCGATTTAATCTGTTTTCCATCTTCAAAGCTCTTTATGCAGCGCAACTTCACAACTCTTTAAGGGTTAAATATCCTCCGTTTCAGACGTGCCTCATTAAATATTTGTGCCTCCATGCTCCCGACGGCGCTAATGTGGCAGCTAATTGGATGCGTCGTAAACAAAAGGAATAACAAATCAGCTCTTCTGAATAATTAATGTCCGAAATGAAGGATCGTTGGAGAGATGGTGCTATGGACTGAGCTGTTATTTTCTGTCTGCGAAACGAGTTGAGATGTTAGAGACGGAATTTTTTTTTTTAACGATCGAAAATGAAAAAGTTCAGTTGTGTAAAGATGCGTTTGTCATGTTCTGTCGGATTTACGGTGTTGAGTTTTCCAAAGGTAATGGCTTGAAAAGGGGGGAAGCAAGGGGGCCTGGTACATCAGAAAAGCGCAGCATACACTGTAAAAATGTTGCGTTTAGTTGGCGCCATTTCTGGCGTTACTGAACGCCAGAAATGGCGCCAGTAACGAGCCCCATTTCTAATGTTCTGTTGGCGTAAAGTTGAAAATCGTTCTTTTATTGGCGCATTTTAAGTTTTTTTTAAGTGTCTGTCTAAAACAATACAGCCAGCAGAATGTTTTTTTAGCATATGATGTTCGTTAACTCATCTACGCATCAACAATTTATTACGATGGCTCATTTATCCTATTTCTGCGATAGAAATGAGCCATCGCAATGACATTTCGATTCGTAATGGAATTAAGAAATTTCTTGTGTTAGAAACGTTACACTGTCGGTATTTTTTTAGACAGACATGTAAAAAAATTTAAAATACATTTGAACTCGCTTAATACGAAATTCCGAAAATTCGCGAAATGGTTCGTATTAATCGTTCTTCGTAACAACCGTGAATAAGTAAAACTGTGTAAAAAAGGAATTAGAGATGCATGCTTATATTTTAAAAATAATTACTAGTATTTATAATAAAAAGTAAAATAAATAATGAAAACGAATGATTTATTTTTACTATAAATATACACTTTTAAATCTTACTTGTACATTGAGAAACTGAGCTTACAATTTAACTGAATTTAACAATTATGGAAAAAATCTTTAAAGGTTAGTTGTTTTTTAGGTACATTAAGTTTTATCATACGCATATCTCGGCGCAAAATGCCTAGTGCCATTTGTTTATTGTCATTTTCTGGAAGCATCTCATAAAAGTTCATTAAAGTACCTAAAGCGTCTTCAGCTTTGCTATAAGCTATTGCTACCCAGAAAGATTCAACGTATGATTCGAAATACGTACAGTTGAACTTTCTTAATACGAACACGGTTAATACGAAATCACGGTTAAAATAAACATTTTGTTCATTAAGTTTGGTTTACTATTTAATGACACTAAATATCTCACGCAATTACGAAGGCTAAAATTTTCTTAGCAAATTTCGGCTAAGACGAACAAAATTTCTGACCATTTATTCAGTTATTCATTTATTCATTCATTCATTTACTCATTCATGTATTTACTTACTCATTTACTTATTTTTCCATTCCTTCCCTCATTTAGTTTATCTATTCACTCCTTTATTTATCTTATTATTTATTCATTCAATCCTTCACTCATTCATTCATTCGAACATATCCTTAAAAATCCTGATCAAAAGGTTTCGTAGGAAAATAGGCTCGGTTAGTTCTGGTTGAACTTTGCATGTGTACATGTTCTAAGTCATAATAGCTTTCCGTTAAAATTTGTTCCGAGCAATTCCGTCCATTGGATAAAGATTTATAAAGGATTCAAATTTCCCCGTAAGCGCTACGTTAATTTTTTGGAACTGTTCAAAAATGAATAAAAATTGTTCAAATCAAAAAATATTTCAATAGTCCGTGGGTATAGTATATAGTTCAGAAAGTCTATATTAGTTAACTGGGAACATTCCGACATTTGTATATATATATTTTAGTGTTTGGCAACTACTTGTCAAAAAGTAGTTAACTACCAACTACTAACTAGTCTAAACAAAACTAGTTGCAACTAGTAGTTAACTACTTTGTTCTGAGACTAGTTGTAACTAGTAGTTAACTGTTCTCCAAAAGTAGTTAAATACTTTTAAGTATAATTCATTTGAATTTTCATTTTTAAGCTTGTTCTTAAACATTTAATATTAATAATTCAACTCAATATTATTTTTAATCATTAAAACAATTTTAACAAAATTCCTGTAAAACATTCAAAGATTGAATATTTCCAAATAACACTGAACAATTAATATATAAATAGAATATGAATAAAGACAAAATCTTTTCCTCTAAAACTAAACTTTTATTTTAATGTATATATTTGTTTAATAAAGTTGATAAAGTCTTTTTGTTTTGTTTTAGAAAAAGAGGCTGGCGAAAATTATATGCTCAGTCTGGATTTGTTTATTTCTTTTTCTTTGAGGTATGAAGAAATAAATTTGTTACGCTCCTATTTTTTTCTTAGTTTAGTTTGTTGTAAAATAAAGGGATTTACCCTTAATATCAATTTAAAATTCTCCCTCTGTCCATTCATTAACAAAATATCTTTGACACGCATGCTTTAGATCTGCGGTTCCCAAACTATGGTGCGCGTACCACTAGTGGTACGCGAAGCCTCTCCAGATGGTACGCGTGCAGGCAAAAAAAAAAAAGTTAAAACAAAAATCTCAGGATTGAAGATCGAATTTGCTCGATTAAAGTTGGGATAATATCGGCTCAAAGTTAACAAGAAGTTCCGTCTAGAACTATACGAGCCTACTTTCCCGTATACACCAAATTCAAATTTATAATCTAGCTATCTCTTCCTCTCTCTTTCTTATTTATCTTTAGTTCTTAATTATTTCAAATTTTCCTCTTTCAACGGATAATACATATTCATTCCCTTACTCATTCATTCTTTCATTTATTCAGCCATTCTTTTATTCATTCATTCGTTACCTCATTCAAGTGTTTATTCATTCATTTACACATTCATGTATTTATTCACTCATTTATTTATATTTTGATTTATTCACTAATTTATTCATTTATTCATTCATTCATTATTTCACTCATTGAGTCATTGAGAAATATCCTTGAAAATCCCGATCAAAAAATTTCATAGCAAAATAGGCTCGTAAGTTCTGGATGAACTTTCTATTTGTACATGTTCTACGTTATAAGAGCTTTCCGATAAAGTTTGTTCCAAGCAAATCGGTCCGTTAGATCAGGATTTATATAGGGTTGAAATTCCTCCTTAAGCTCTGTGTTAATTTTTTGAACTGTTCAAAGATGAACAAAAACTGTTCAAATTAATATTTCACGCCAAGAGCTTCCTCCAGCAGGCTTGTTCATTGGAACTTGGATCTTGTACCTAGAGTTTGCATCATTTGCTTCATTTTCGCCCATAGGCGCTAATGTTAAATTTTTTTGAACTGGTCAAAATTAAACGAAAAATTGTTCAAATCAAAAAGTAAAATATGAAAAGGAGATGTCCTTGCCGAGATCTTTCGAATTCAAAAAGAATTTTTCGAATCGGACACTTCGTTCAAAAGTTATTAGGGGGGAACAGACCGACAGACAGATAGACAGACAGACCGACACACATTTTCCCCCCATCTCAAAACCCTACTTTCAATTTTTTTATTTTTCAATATTTATTTAATTACTTCACTTTTTCTTGACTTTCTTTATTTTTAACGATATTTTCACGATACATTAAGCCTTCTTTCATGCTTTATTCTTATTATTTTTACTTTTACGGGAAAGTAGGCTAAAAATGAATTCCCGTCATTGTCAAGAAAAGCATTATTGTTTTTAATTCAGTTCATAACCACTCATCTTCGTCAAACTGCTTTTTTCAATATGATATTTGAAAAAAAAAAAAATATAGAAGCACATTAAATGTCAACCCAAATTTGAGGGTAGAACTAATTTCTACGGTACAGGATATCACCTCGCTTGCACCTGCCGTGCAGCAACAACCTTCTCATTAATTTTGTTTTTTCGCCATACGTATTTTGTACTTAAAGACGTATTTCTGATGCTGTTTTGGAAGTACGCATTAAAAATATAGTTTACATATTTGATTTGTTTTGTTTTATTCATACAACTTTGTTTTAATAAACGCTTTTCTCTGCGTTAACGATAAAAAATGGTGCAATTGAAATAACCTAGTCGTCGTGGTATTTTTCTATAATCTTTTAAGTGTTCTATTCTGTATAATAAAGTTGCATTAGCAGTTATACGCAAATCGTTTGCAAGAAAAATGGTGGTACGCGAAAAAAAGATTGGGAACCGCTGCTTTAGGTTATATTCTTTCAAATTGTGCTGAAGGCGTGTGTTTTATGGTATCCCAAAAGCATGTATGGTATTAGAGTAGAGGTAAAGCCTCCTCATAATGAAGATTTGGCCTTTAAATGAAACTTCATCGTGCATGCGCTGTTACAGGCGCCATTTATTGACTATATTAGACAGTTTTTCCTAACTTCCATAAATACTGCAATAAATATTATGATTTTTTATGAGTACTTTTACATTATATAACATAATATAAAAATACATTTGTGTGAGTAATATTCATAAGCTAAAAATTTAAATAATTCAATGCTTAAAAAATAGGTTTTTTTTTTTTTTTTTCAAAAAATAGATTAAAAATTTTTTTTTTGAAAGTAGTTGGAATTATGAAAGAAGTTGTAACTAGTAGTTGGGAAAAAAATAGTTTAACTAATAGTTGACTAGTTCAAAACAAAAGGAGTTACAACTAGTAGTTAACTACTAGTTAACTAGTAGTTGCCACTAGTAGTTAACTACATCTAGTTAACTACTGCCGAACGCTAATATATTTATATACGTGTGTGTGCAGGCTCTGACTACCGCACAAGCACCCGGGCCCGTGCCCTGGCAGGAAATTTTTCCACAATATCATTTAAATTTCTTTTTAAAACAAGAAGTTCCGTCTAGAACTATACGAGCCTACTTTCCCCACCAGCTTCAAATTTATATTCTAGCTCTCTCTCTTTTTCTCGTTTAGCTTAAGTTCTTAATTGCTTCAGATATACCTTTTCAACGGTTAATGCATATTCATTCAATCACTCATTTATTCAGTCATTCATGTATTTATTCACTCAGTTATTAATTCATTCTTTTGCTGATTCATTTAATCATTCATTAATTCAAAAATATTCTTGAAATTCTCGATCAAAAAATTTCATAGGAAAATAGGCTCGTTAGTTCTGGATGAACTTTCTATCTGTACATGTTCTACGTCATAAGAGCTTTCCGATAAAGTTTGTTGCAAGCAAATCGGTCCGTTAGATCAGGATTTATATAGGATTGAAATTTCCCAATAGGCAATATGTTTTTTTTTTTTTTGAACTGTTCAAAAATGAACAAAAATTGTTCAAGTCAATATTTCACGCCAAGAACTTCTTCCAGTGAGCGTGTTCATTGGAACTTGGATCTTGTACCCAGAGTTTACGTAATTTGCTTCATTTTCGCCCGTAGGCGCTAATGTTAAAAATTTTTGAACTGTTCAAAATTGAACAAAAAATTGTTCAAATCAAAAAGTAAAATATGGAAATGAGATGTCCTCGCCGAGATCTTTCGAATGCAAAAAGAATTTTTTGAATCGGACAATTCGTTCAAAAGTTATTAGGGGGGGACAGACCGACAGACAGACCGACAGACAGACAGACTTAGAGACACACTTTTTTCCCATCTCAATACCCTACTTTCAAATTTTTTATTTTTCAATCTTTATTTAATTACTTCACTTATTTTTGACTTTTCTTGATTTCTAACTATATTTTCAAGATACCATTAAGCCTTCTTTCATGCTTTATTATTATTTTTTTTACTTTTACGGGAAAGTAGGCTAAAAATGTAATATTGAATAACCAGTTTAATTAGTAATAACAACTGGTAATTTTTCATAATAAAATGGTTATTCGTATCAATAACCAATTTTACGTTGACCGTAGCACACATGCAAACCTATATTATATATATATATACACAGTCCAGTCACATTAATGTGACTACCACGTACTTTTCACGTCAGAGTTAAATAACCAATCACAGAAGGCAGGTGGCAGCACAGTGCAGTTGGGCGTATATAAAGGGTGTGTGAGGGCTTCGGAAAACATTTCAATCGTTGGCGTAATGCAGAAACGAAGCGATTTATCCGATGTCCAAAAGGGCATGATCATTGGCTTTCAGGCCAAGGGTGGAAGCATTTCCGAAACGGCTGAGTTTGTGAACTGTTCGCGTGCCGCCGTGGTAAAAGTGTACCGTGCATGGCAAAATGGGACTGTCCAAAATCAGCGACGTGGCACATGTGGTGCACCACGGGCCATAGATGACAGAGGCGAACGACGGTTGCGGAGATGCGTTCGGGCAGATAGACGGGCTACCGTTGAGCAACTGACCACCAAAATGAACCAAGGGGCTACCAAAAGTGTCTCCCAAACTACTATTCAGCGAACATTGCTGCGTCTGGGCCTCCGAAGCAGACTCCTGGTTCGTGCACCTATGCTGACTGCTGTTCATCGACGACGAAGTCTAGAATTTGCACGCCAGTACCGCAGCTGGACGTCCACTGAGTGGCGACAGGTAGCGTTTTCCGATGAATCGCGTTTTATGCTCCATCGGACAGATGGACGTTGGCGTATAAGGCGTGAAACCTATGAAAGGAAACACCCTGCAACCATTGCCGGAACGGTCCAAGCTGGAGGCGGGAGCACTATGGTCTGGGGAATGTTTTCCTGGCATTCTCTGGGTTCACTGATTATTGTGGAAGGCACGATGAATCAATACAAGTACGCATCTGTCCTTACGGACCATGTCCACCCCTACATGCACATTGTTTTTCCTCAGGATGATGGCATCTACCAGCAGGACAATGCGAAATGCCATACAGCTGGCAGTGTACGTGCGTGGTTCGAAGAGCACCAGGATGAGTTTACCGTCCTCCCCTGGCCAGCAAACTCACCTGACTTAAACCCAATCGAGAATCTGTGGGACCATCTCGATCGGGTTGTTCGCGCCATGGATCCTCAACCGCGTAATCTAGCGCAGCTGGCCACGGCATTAGAGTCGGTATGGCTCAACATCCCAGTGAACACCTTCCGGAAGCTAAGTGACTCTCTTCCTGCACGTCTCGCAGCAGTCCGATCTGCGAAAGGTGGTTATTCTGGCTTTTGACAGATAGTCACATTAATGTGACTGGACTGTGTATATGTACGTACGTATAAAGTAAGTGAAACATTCAAAGGGGCCACCAAACATTTGAAAGTGCCCTGGGCGTGAAAACTTGCTCGTCGGGCCCTGTGTGCGCGTGAAGTATATATATATGTATATATATATATATATATGTGTGTGTGTGTGTGTGTGTACATATATATACGATACTTTTGAATTTGTAGGTGTACGTTATGCATTGAACGCGATAAAAGTAAGAAATATAAAATAACTGAACGAGCTTAACTCCTTTCTGAAGTCCAAAAATCCTAAACTAAAGGGAAAAGCAATGGACTAATTAGAGTAGTAAATGCTAGCTACTCCATTGATTGCTTCCCCCCTCCCCCTTCAAGTTCATGCCTATCACGATGCGATCGTCATCGATGAACTGCACAACAGACACAGTAATTGCTCGGCGGCGAGTTTACTTCAAGACGCCACAAGTGTTTTGCTTCCAATTTCAGGAATGACAAAAGACGGCCGGGGGCGACCTTGGGCGGAGAAAGATCGATGGCCCCCGGTGACCGATCGATGGCCGGCCACCCCCTCACACGCCCCCGGAAAGAACGATTTCTGCGGAACATTCGTTCTATCGCGCAAAGGAAACCACCGGACCAGATAGTAGGGATCAAAAAGTAGCCGCATTAGCGAAGAGAACGGTGCCGTTTGAATTTGAGACTGTTGGCTCAGAGCTGCGCTCTAGCGTGAAGAACAAAGGTTGGCATGTAATGGAAGCAGGGATCCAGCTGAAGTATAGAAGTTGAGCAAAAAGATTTTAATCGAAACTGGAAAAAGGTTTTGTGCCGCACTGCTCCGATTTTTTTCTTACTTTACTAAATTTCTTACCATTTTATTAAAACTAGAGCTCTCCCAACGGCCGAAATTCCACTGTAATAATTGAATTTACTATTGAAAACATTGTGCTATTTAAGTATTAGTTATCAAATTTGCGATATAGCGTCCAGTTTATTTTGATTTAAAGCAAATGTATTGTAACTCATGGCGCCGTAGGGCCCATTGCGCTCATCAATGTAGCCGCTTGTACTTCTTCCGATTTCGTACTAAGTTGAGTGGCAGTTGAATAAAACTTGAATGTTTGCTTCCATACACTATTCCCATTTTTCATTCCATTGTTTCAAAGAAGCCCTCACTCAAACTCTTATTATAAAAATTTTTAATATAACCACTTCATGGCAATGAACTCTTTTTAACAATGAGTTTTATATTCATGATCCAATAATGTACTCAACCAAGACCTGTTGCCATCTGCGATCTATAACAATGTAATATACCAAATAGCAAATAAGGCTTCCTTGACAAAAGAAAAGGTGGAATAATTAACTAGTAATAAACTGTTTCCAAAACTTTTTAACGGGTATGACTAAAACTCGTCCATAGCTCCTAAGCAAAGCAAAAATAAGAAAATCGGTTGAAAAACACAGGAAAAAATGGTTTTAACTGTTTTGTCTTTGCCTATTTATATGTAGCTAATTTGACTAAAAAAATAAATAAATAATATAATCTATTAACATTATTCAGAACACTGAGTGGAGTAAGAGCGGACTTGGAGCGGCTTAACTCGAAAAAGTGGCTGATCCAGAACTCTGAACAGAAACGAGTTTACTACACTTAAATATTTTTTTTTCTTTCTAATGGGGCTGCAGAATTGGTCATCAACCATTGCGTCCCCAGAGTTTGGTACCAACTATTTCAGTGGCACCACAATGAGTGTGGTACCGTTGCCGCAATTGTTTGACGCACGCTCAGTTTCCCCTAGATGGGGCACCTGAGCTCTCGTTGATGCAATCTGCACTAGGAATTTAATTTAGCCGAGAGTATCCAAGCCAAACGGATACTCAAGGGATCTTTAACATGCCGCATAATCGTACGACATAGACGCAGACGACTTTCTGCATCTTGAAAATCCACCGACTTGGGCCAGGTTTGAACCTGCGATCTTGGGCATACGAAACCTGCGTCTTACCACTACGCCACCCTGTCGACACAATTAAATAATTAAAACAAATAAAAATTGACTTCATATCCTTTAGCTATAATTCTATTTATCTATATATGTGTGTATTACATGCCTCTTGTAATACACACATGTATTGTCCTGGTTGGGCCAAAAGCCCAACCAGGTTTTTTGGGGGGAAGGGCATGCACCCCCCAGAAGATTTGGTTTTTTCTCATGAAAGAACCAACCCCCCACCCAGGAGTAAATTCTGGTTACTTCACTGGCCCTTCTCTCCCCCCTTCCTAGACAGAAGTTGATATAGTAAACATGGGAGTTATTGAGCAGACATTTTCTTGTTTTTTTTTTTTTTTTTTTTTTTTTTTTTTTGTGTGTGTGTTGCTCCGTTCTGATTTTGAAATAGTTTTCCCAGCTTCACTCTGCGCTCCGAATAATTTCAAAGAACACATTAATCTTTTATTTAGTTATTTTTTTAAGTGATAAAATATTAAAACGTAAAAAATAGGAGCAGTGCAGCACAGCCACTTTCTTTGCTCCGGCTATGCTTCAGGTTCGAGCAATTGCTCCCACTTCCGCTCTCCACACTCAGCTCTAGATCCCTGTGGCAAACTTTTACTCCTTCCTTAAAATGAATGGGGAGTGTAGAGAACAAGCTTTTAAAAACATTTATTCACAAACGGCCTTTTGAGGTCAAATACTACTAAAACCCTTATTGTCTCAGTTTCTTTTTTTTTTGAATTTTTCTCTCCCCAGTATTGTTAAAAGCATAAATCGCTGAATACCAAACCATGTATTTACTACAAATCCTGCTTATAGCAGCGCGAAACGCATGGAGCACAATGTTTGCAAACAGGATATGGATAGTACTAAAAATGGCTTTCGAAGATAAAAATGGATTGTGTCAGCCATTTGTCATAGCGTAAGTTGAAACATTTTCTTGGAGAAAAATATGTCGGGTGGAAAAAACTGTCAATTCCGGTTGAAATTTGCAATATTTATACGTGCTCTACTGAAAACTAGAAAATATTCATCTAAGCCATAAAAAGACCATGGACTGATTTATTTATTTATGCTTATTTATCTATTTATTTTTATATTTTTTTCTTATTTATTGACGTTTCGATATATTTATTTTCAATATATTTATTTAACTACCTATTTTTATTTATTTATTTATTCTTTATTCATTGATCTATTTATTTATATTTTGCCACATAGACTTGCAAATAAACTGTCAGACTATAGTAAGATTGATAAAAAGAAATAAAATCTGCAGAGTTGGACGATTTTAGGAGGAAACTTTTGGTAACGTATCATACATGAGCTCTTTCTTTTGCATCGAAAAAAGGCTCCTGGAAACACCGAAACGCGTGTCTTCAATTAGTATTGTTATGTATGCAAATTTTTTCCCTTCTTTTTATCGTACAAAATGTAAGGAATTTTTTAAAAACTGAACCAAGGTTTTGAAAATTCGACTTTCAGATTTAATCTGGTTTTCCTTGGAAGAAATAAGAGCTGCAAAACTCTTAACCGAGCAGCTGCAAAAATTAAGGTGACTTAGCTATTGAGTTTTGACACCTACAAAATATCAAGGAGTAATAAATCAATAAATTAACTTAGTGATAAGTAAATTGTAATAAAAAAATTTTTGACTTTAAGAAAGCACAACTAAGCAATAAAATGCAGACATATGTTTCGGGATTGCTTGGAATCCCTTTTTTCAATGCGACAGGGAGCTTCTAGGCGAAAAAAAATCCAAATGAAGCAGACAAAACAACAAAAACACGGCTTATATAGCCTAAGATTTCCCTTCAAACCAATCAGAATAAAGGCAGCTTAAAGTGGAAGTAAAAGGAAAGGCACCAATAAGAAAGCACCAAACGAACCCAGTTGAAAGTACACAAAGTGAAAAAGGAATATCAATTTAACAGCAAAAAAGACCACAGCCTGCATAAAAATGCGAAAATACATGAAAATTGCAAAAACAATGAAATAAAATACAAAGAATCAAAATGCAGTTTAATGCTTATTCGTGCTTTCTTAACGTGAAGTTTTCTTTATTACAGTATAAAGGAGTATTTAATGAAAACATACACAAATATAGGACTTTTAAAAAGAGACAGCAAAAATTGTATTTTTCAACGGAGAGCATTAAAATTTCTAACTCTTCTCTATAGAACTTGTAAAATTGCTGTATTTGCAAAGAGTAGCTTTAAAAAAGAGCCATTAGGAAACTTTTTAATCATAAGTGAGCAAAAATTAAGTTAGTTTTTGAATAGACAGGTGGAAAAATTATGAATTTTTAAGCAAAGAAGAGGAAAAGTTAAATACTTTTTACGAAGGATCTACGCAATCTAGTAGTGTGTAAAAGAAACCGTGGAAAATTGACTATTATTTATTTATTTGACTATATTTTTACTGGAAAAAAAGTATCAGGTTTCATTAAGAGAACTTATAAACATTTAAGGAAATTTTTAGCAGGATCTAAAAGGTTGGGAAGTTTTTAAGACGACGCTAAAACTAAGGAACTTAATTAATAATCGATAGCCAGCAGGGTGGCGTAGTGGTAAGGCACTCGCCTCGTGCGCCCAATATCACAGGATCAAACTTGGCCCTAGTCGGTGCATTTTCAAGATGCAGGAAATCGTCAGTTTGGCTTGGATACTCTCCGCTAAATTAAATTTCCTAGTGCAGTTTCGCATCACTTAGAGCTCAGGTGCCGCCATCTAGGGGGAAACGGAGCTTCAAAATTCTCAAGTGGTTCTCAAGCACCCGCCAATAGTAGAGCTACTTGAAATAATGGATGTCGGTTTCCGGGGAACGAACTAGTTCTGCCAAGGTCAGTGACCCCCGTAAAGAATAAAAATTAAGGTTTCTCGTTGTGATGAAACTAATTCTGTTTATGATGGAAACAAAGGCTTTAAATTTTCATTCAGATAATACAAAAACAACTTTTAAAGAGCAGCTACATAAACAAAGAACTAATCAAGTTTTGTTGAAACAAATTCCAAGTCTTTAAAGAATAAAAGAACACAAAAACGTACGCAGCTATCTAATCGTATTAATACCAGTTTTCTTTTTTAAAATATTAACGGAAATGATAATTAAAATTTCCCAGATAAAATAACATTCCCCCCGCTGTTCATTACCTCAAAGTGTCGTAAACTTTTTGTCTAAAAATTCTAATTAAACGAGCACGAATTTTCAAAAAGCTTAAAAATGCTTTTAATACGATATCGATTTTCAAATCCTTTATTTTCAAATGACGAATATCCCCCCTTCCCCCTTTCCTCCGCATTTTATTTGTTCCAATGTAAATATCAGCGACACGGAATGGAAAACAAAAGAAAAGAAAAAAAGGTTGACAGTTTTTTTTTTCTCCTTGGAGACAAATAGTTTCCATGGCGACAGATTCTTTCAACTTTCCTTAGCAGAAGGAAATGAATATTTCGCAAAAATAACCCGGATTTTCTTTTCACTTATCTAAACTACTTTTCACTTGATATGCGAGACAAAAGGATTTGGGTTTGCTGTTAACTTTTTATTTTGATTTTTTTTTTTTTTTTTTTTTTTTTTTCGCTGCTGTGGTAAAAACTGTCTTCTCTTATCGAAAACAAGTACGGAGTTCTGGAGAAACATTGCTCGGAAGGAAATAAACGCTTCATCATTTCGCATCAAAAAGTTTTAAAACCCAGTTATCTTGCTGGTTTACTCATATTTTGCGTTTCTCAGGCATTTAGTGTCATAACAATCTTTTTTATTTCGCATGGCGCACATCATAACTTTTGCGTTATGTTTTCAACGTCAATTATAATTTGGGATGTAACGAATAGTGATTTGGCCGAATAGCCGAATACCGAATATTCGGCCATTTCATCTAGGCCGATTAGGCCGAAGCCGAACATTAAAATTGCTAGAAAATCGCTGCAATAGAAAGTATTTGACAAATTTAAAATTATTGACAAAGTCAAACACCAATTTCACACACTCTATGATGTATGATTTAATTACGTTTGTTAAGAGTTTAAAGCTATTTTAAATTAATCTATTTTCTCTATTGTTTTGAATATAATAAAACTAAGAATTTCAAATACAGGTGGAATAGAAATGACAGGTTTTATTAGCATTATTTTACTAATTATTTAATTCAAATGAAAGAACTACTATTGCTTAGTGAACTTTTACCTCGCTCAAAACTGTTTTATGAAGATATTTTAGAAGTTATAAAAGTTAACATTTTTATTTTATGGGGTTTTCTATCCTATGTTTTATGCTATCTATCTTTAAAAGATCTATTAAAATTTAATACACTTAACTGGAATATATTTTTATTTTCAAAAACCCCAATAACTTATGCTATCTAAATACTCATGATATATTCTAGGCTTTTCACATTTCTCTCTTACCCAATATTCACAATAAATCAGTCTACCCAAACAAAGTCTGACTTCCACTTTGTTAATAATAACAAAATTAATTTTTCATGTATCATAGTTAACTCTTGCCAGCTTTGGGAGCAAACTCTAAATATAAAATACAATATTACAACTTTAAAATCTGTTTTTGCTAAGTCAAGCCTGAAACTAGGTTTAAAAAAGTAGTTTTTTCCTAATTTTTTTTAATTTTTATTTCTTAAAACTATAAATTAATGTATTATTTTTCAATAATTATAATACAATTTTAAATGTTTAAAATCTACTAATTTCTTCATTTTTTTAACATTTCTACTGCAGCAGTACTATTCGGCCGAATAGTCCATCAATATTCGGCCAGGCCGAATATTCGGATTGGTGATGAATTAATTATTCGGCCAGCCAAATATTCGGCCAAAGGGCCAAATAGGCCGAATACCGAATAGGGGCCGAATATTCGTTACATCCCTAATTATAATTTCCAAACATCATGAGCCATTTATAAAATTACGAAAATATTTTATTCCAAGCACTGCTGTGTTCCAGAAGTCTGTCACATTGGAGAACCAGGCAAGGAAAATTGCCTCCGCCCCGTCCTATTTTGTATAAAAGTTTTAAAACTATTTCTTAAAAGCAACGGGATTTTTCTTCAAACTGGAGAGGAGCAGTGGAGCATTGGTATTTTGCTCGAATCTGCAGCGGAATTTTGCTCGAAACTGGAGAGGAGCGTGGAGCAGTAGAGCAATGGGATTTTGCTCGAAATTGAAGCGTAGCGTGGAGCAGTGGAGCAACGGGATTTTGTTCGAAACTGGAGCGAACGTAGAGCAGTGAACGGAATTTTTACTCGAAACGGGAGAGGAGCGTGAGCCTTGGAGGAAAGCGATTTTCCATGACGCGACCGGAGCAAAGAAACTTGTTGTGCAGCACTAACTCTGATTATTTTTTAAATTTTTTATAATATACAGATTAACTAAAAAAAGGATAAATAATACAATCCATTAAAATTATTCGGAACGCGGAGCGAGGCCGGATCAAGTATTTAGAAGTCGGAGTGGAGCAACTCAAAAAAATTGCTGCTCCGGATCCCTGGTGGTGATAACCTTGCTTCGTCCATCCACTATTTTAGGCATCACTTTCCACGGATATGTTTTCCGACTCCTCGGTGGATACAATTATTTACCGACCATTATGAGAACACACTTGACGATACACTGTGTGACATTTATTAATTAATGTGGACATTTTATCTACGAACCGACCGGTAGTTCTTCATTTGTCTTCGTAAAAGCGACGTCAAGGACATAATCGACTTGCTTGATTGACTTAGACCTTTCTGATATGGATATATATTTAATCGACTGACATTTTGTACGAATCAAGATTTATTGTCATACCTTCCACACTGTACCTGGTTACTTAGTAACTATTGACATATTTTATTCGTCAGATTCTTAAACGTTATTAAAAAAAATTTAAAAAAAAAGAATTTTACTTCCTTTTTTCCAAGCTTACGCTCGATCGCAGACGGGGATCTGGAGCGGACCGTGGAGCATTAGCGCGGATCAGTGGAGCAACGACATCTAGCTCGAAGCTGGGAAAAATAATATTTTTTATGTTTTACTATTTTTTTTTGGAACACTATTTATATAAAGTATTGCATATTTATTGATAAATAAATAATTTATAAGAAACTTTTTAAATTTTTTAGCACATGTACAATTAATTTACTTAAAAAAATGTTATTTTTCACATCTTTATTTTATTATTTCTAATTCCTATTTAAAGTATTCACAAGAAGACGGAGCAGGAACGGAACAACTCAAAAAAGTGGCTGCTCCAGATCCTGGACCGTGGAGCAGGAGCTCGGAGCAGTGGAGCACCGAGATTTAGCTTGAAACTGGAGAAAAGACTTTTTTTATGTTGTACTACTCCCTTTTTTTAATGGAACACACTTTATATAAAATATTGCATATTTATTGATAAATATATAATCTACAAGTATATTTTTAAATCTTTTTAAAAAAAATAATTTACTGGAAAAAAAAATGATATGAGTAACATAATTCATCTTCACCAGAAATCGGATCAGGAGCGGAACAACTAAAAAAAGTGACTGCTCCAGATCCGGAGCGTAGAGCAGTGGAGCAACGAAATTTAGCTCAAAACTGGAGAAAAGAAATTTTTTATGTTCAACTACTCCTTTTTTAAAAAAAAAACACTTGATATAAAAAATTGCATATTTATTGATAAATAAACAATCGATAAGTAACTTTTTAAAAATTTCAAGTAACAAATTAACTTTAAAGACTTTTAAGATTTGCATTTTATAATTCCAATTGAATCTATTCAGAAGAAATCGGAGCAGCTGCGGAGCAACTCAAAAAAGTGGCTGCTCCAGATCCTGGACCGTGGAGCAGGAGCGCGGAGCAGTGGAGCAACGAGATTTAGATTAAAAGTTGAAGAAAAGATATTTTTATGTTTAACTACTCCTTTTTTTGTTTTTATTTTTGAAAACACTTTATATAAAATATTAGATATTTATTACTAAATAAACAATCGATAACTAACTTTTTTTAAATTTTTTATCACGTAAAAAATTAACTTATTAAAAAAATAGATTTGCATTATATGATTCCAAGTAAATCTATTCAGAAGTCGGAGCAGGAGCGGAACAACTCAAAAAAGTAGCTGTTCCAGATTCCAGGTAGCACATTGTTGTGTTATTTAGCATGTTCGTGCTAAATAATATTGTTCATACAGTACAGCTTCCGCAACTTAGAGCATAAAAATTTTTTTTTGTTTTTTGAGGGGGAGTTAAATGAAAGGGGGCGTAATGTTGTCGCAGAGCTGATTTGAACTACATTCATAACATACTACTTCGATAGCAACGCAACTCAGCACTAAGCCCAATACTTTCACCTTTCACTGAACTCCATGAAAAGAATTGAACTTTCTCAAAGTCATGCTTCAAGTTACCGGAGCCAAGCAATACCTTTTTTCACATTACAAATTAACGTTTCGCTTTTTCTTACTTGAGTAAAAATTTATAATAATAATAAAATTATTCCCATATCAATGTAATAAAAGAGTTATATCGTCCTTCAGTAGCGTAGCTAGACCCGAATTTCTGGGGGGGGGGGGGTTCTTCGGGAGAAGTGAGCTAATTTTACTAGAAAAAATTATTAAATTCTAGACAATTTTCAAATTTCAGGGGAGGGGTTTGTCCCCAAAACACCCTCCTTACCTACGCCAGTGGCGTCCTTGAATGTTTTAACGTTTCTTTAATTTCATCTCTTACCCTTTTTGGGGGGAAGGGGAGATCTCTTTTACCCCGAGATACGACAATGTACGATCTAATGAAATTTTACTGTATTTTTGATAACTATTCTTATTATTGGCCGTATAAACAGAGTCACAAATCGATAGCAAATTTTGTGTACCTGTGTTGTTCAATGATTTATCATCGCTGTCATCAGTCATAATCGAGTCTTTTAACAGACGTCGCTCGCAACCTATTATTGGATAATCGAATATCTGGCATGTTTTACATAAACACCCACGCGTAACTAATTTCCTTAGCGCAAATACCTACTTCGAAGGCGCTGTCTGAAACAGCTTTCAAAATATTTCTTCGAAGCGCTAATGTACACACTATGCAATCGAATTGAAAAAGAGTATTAAGTATTTTATCGATTTCTCTATCTGAACTCAAGAAGAAAGCTTCCTCCTCGATTTTTTTGATGTTCCTCTGTAAACACCAAAGAGCAGAAATTATTTTAGAGATGTGTTAGTTTTTTGCATGGGGAAAAAGAGTTTCCATGGTGACGGTTTTTTTTTTTTTTTTTTTTTGCTTCCGTTTCGCAATTAAAAGAATGAGTACGTGAAAAAAAAAACGTATTTTTAGAACTTTCTAGTAAAGTTTTTAAGTAAAGTTTCTCTCGAAATTAATTTTACTTTTTTCAGTTGAAGAACTCGAAAGGAGAAAAGTCAGCAAAATTTCCCTTCCAACTTTTTTTTTTCTAAATGTAATATTGAGTAACCGAATATTTTTTGTTTCTTTTGCTAGTTTTCGTTGCAAGAAATATTTTTAGACCGGCATTATTCCCTTTGCTTTATACTTTTCATGCATCAGGAGAAAACATAACAGATTTATTTACATGAGTTTGATGAAAATTTTCCAAATTTGGGATCATTCATAAATGATGTAACGCTTCGAGGGGGCAAGGGGGTTCATGAAATTGTGACAGATTGTAACAAGGGGAGGGGAGGGGGTAACAAGAAGTGTGACATCCCTGCTTATGCAACATAGCGTGACACGTGGCAAAAGGGGGAGGGGGTCCGTTGAAGTGTGATATTTTGTGACACAGGGGGGGAATGGGTCAAATATGTGGGTAAAAAGCGTGACATCATTTGTGAACGGTTCCTTTGCTCTGAATTTCCCGAAAAACTAAGAGTGAATTTTTAATTCATCCGGAGCTAGTGTTTGATTTAGTAACGGTCAGATGCTAAATCAATCACTAAATTAGCATCTGACTTCTAAGATTCTAATTACAACAACCTAATCGAGGATTCGTTGAATCCATTTCATTTCACGACAATAATCACCCAAAATTAAAAATCAATTTCAGTTTGAATATGAGTAATATAAATACATAAAGACCGTAAAAAAGATGTTAAAAAGATACTGAAAAATCAAGCGTTGTAAACTAATGAATTTACAGTTGAATTTTACCATTTCGTATGTAGTTTTTTTATTAAATAAAAAGACGCAAAAAGTTATTGTCCAATTAGGCGGGTTTGTTTTATCTGTTTTCTTATTGGTTCCTTTGTTATGCTTCCTTTATTCTCATTGGTCACAGGTTAGCCCCCTGCTTTTGCTATTTAAACTTGTTGGTCTCTTTGATTCAGTTGGAGGTTTTTCATCTAGTCTTGCGCACTGAAAAACTCGAAACAAGTGTCTGCAATGTCTGCAAACTTTATACTTAATTTGACGTTGATTTTTATAGGGGAAAGGACAGGGACTTTATAAAACAAAGTCTCTCCTATCACATATTACCAACTAGTACAGTATAGGTGAAAACTGGGAAATTTAATTAGTAGCCAGAATCCGATAGATTCAGTTTTCCTTGTGGCCACTTTTTAACATTAGTATCCACTTTTTAAAATTGCTAATAAGAATTGAAAAATAACTCCAAAATCGGTTAGAATATAAATAAATTATATAACAAAAAAAATGCAGATTTGATTTAGCAAATGATAAAATATTTTTGGATTTTTAAATGATTTTAAATATATACAGGAGGATGAAAGATTGAAACTTTGAATTACGGCACGACATCTTCGGCGAAGCACGTGTTCAATGTTGGCATGTTTCCAAGGGAAAAACAAAAAAAGGCGATTTGCTCACACACACACAAAAAAAAAGCGGGGATTACAGTAGCATGTGCCAAAAAGTGACCCTGATGGAGTGGCGATCGTTAACACATTTTTTAATCTCCGCTTTTACTACTTTAATCGCCATGTGGCGAGTGGCGACCGCTAATTTTCACTTCTATAGTACAGCTTACTGAACATAGATGAAAAGTTAAATGGCGACTTCGACAATCGATTTACGGTCCATTATTAAAAAAGTATGAGATTAACAAAGCAATTTAATTTCGTGTCGTTTTTCCTAATCATCGCTTGAATATCGGTCAACACGCACTAATTATTCAGGGAAAAAACAAAACAATTATTGATCGACTTATTTTGGTGATAGCTCTAAAACTAATGAAAGATTGTTTACGCGGTTTAATGATAATCTCAGTTTCAAGTATCTGATGTTAAATAGCTCTTCATTTTTCGGGTACTCGGGATACATTCTCTGAGAACCAGAATTTGTTTTAGATTGTATTGTTTGGCATCAAAGCAATGAAACTTAAATAAATAAGTCTGCCATAAAATAGCAATTCGGACTGATTGAATTGAAAAGAGGGGTACTTTTCCGTTTTGTGGAGGGAGGGGTTAAATTTTTTTTCGCCAAATCAAACTACAATAACATTTTGGGTTGCCGTTGTCGATGCTTGAATATTTTTCGCAAAAACAAACTTTCCACTCACAAAATAAATTGACTTGACGTAATTGAGTTATCGAAAAAAAATTTAATCATCTCCAGCTCCCCTCGCCCTTCTCGAGTACCTGAAAATATTTGCCATGCAGTAAAATTACATTTTTTTTAAATTGCTGCTCTAACTAAGAAACCGGCCAAAAGTCCCTGCACAGCTTTTAGTATAGCTCCAAAATGACTAGAAAATGTTGCTGTTTTAATGTACCAAAAAGTAAACAACTATTAATAATTGAACTATTAGCGGGATATATGCTTCGAAGTCGTAAAGCCGAGCTATTTTTTTCCTGTTTCGTTCATAAAATGTTTTATTTAAAAAATATTAATTTGTGCATGTTGCTGATGTGATATTAATGTCACAACCGCAACATGTACAAATAATTCTTTTTTTTTTTGTATAAAATGTTTGTCGTAAAAACTGCCTACTGTGTATTAAGATGCGTAATGGTTCATTTAAAAATTTAAAGTTAAAGGTTAAAATTAGTTAATTGTAGTGCAAATATATGCGTACAAATCAGTATCAATAGATTGAGCAAGTAATAATAATAATAAAACAGTGTTGAAAAGTATGAATTTTGAAGTTTCTTTTAGATAATTCCTGAGATCTGTAAAACATCTTTTATTGTATATAGTGTATGATTGCAAAAAGCAAACATTCAGGGGCACTTGTGCTCCAAGCTTACCAAATTTAAAAAATTGAAAAAAGTTTAAAATCATTATTTATGAAAACTTTTTAAAAACGCTTTCATTTTCCTTAAATACAAAGTTTAGAATTTAATTATATGCAATACAAAAAATATCCTTTTTTTTATGAACATTCATCGAAAAAAAATCTGGGATCTAGAGCAGCCCTTTTCTTTTTAAGTTGCTCGGCTCCGACTTCTAAATATTTGCTAGGGCTCCCCTCCATACTCCAAATAATTTTCATCGATAATGTTATTTTTCTTTTTTTTAGTAAATCATTTTTTCTATATGATAAAAATTGAAAGTTAAAAAAAAATCGGAGCAGTGAAACACAACATTTTTTTTCTTTTTTTTGCTCCACTTTCGAGCAAGTACGAAAGCTTCACTACATCGCGCTTATGCTGTACGCACAGCTTCAGGTTCCTACAAAGCATTAAAGTGTTAATTTTTGAACTCTTGTATTGATCCACACGATATAGTCTTTCCGTTTTAAATGTCGCAGTCAACGGGTTAAGAATTATTTCCCTCTCCTTCAGTCTCAGGTTCTAAAAGGGAGGTGGCGTAGTTGTGGTGGCGCCATCTGGTGTTATCCGAGCGTGTTAGGGCTAATGCTTGGCACCTATCAGGTGATCCTTCACAAATAACCAGCAATACCCATAGCTTTGAAAAAGGGTGAATCCCGACAAGGCAAGCCTCCACGTTGAATAAATATATACAAGTGAGGGTGTTGCTACACTGAAGTACAGTCACAGGCGAGTTTAATTAAACCTTAGTTTATTTCTTCCATTGAAGCCACTACATTGTCGGGACTAAAATTACACACTACAAGACGACGACAACAGAAAACAAACAACGACAATGAAAAAACTACCCCCAAAAGCTATCTAAACATTCCTTACACCAACCAAAACCAACGAATCCATGTCAAAATTATCTTCTTCTGCCTTATATAATATTTTGAGTTCTCCGTCACGTGATACCGCACATCTGCATTTTATTGGCTGGCCGTAGATCGCCAGGTCCGCAAGGTTATATACGTTTCTGTTCGTGCCATGAAAAAAAGGAAAGGGGAAATATATCAAGTGCCTGCGATAGTCTGTAGATCACTTTCGTCTTTGTCTTTTAAAATCGAAACGAAATTTAACAAGAAGTTCCGTCTAGAACTATACGAGCCTACTTTCCCGTATACACCGAATTCAAATTTATAATCTAGCTATCTCTCGCTGTCTTTCTGGTTTAGCTTTAGTTCTTAATTGCATCAAATATACCTTTTTTAACGGTTAATACATATTCATTCAATCATTATTTATTAAGTCATTCATGTATTTATTCACTCATTTATTCATTCATTATTTTGCTTATTCATTTAATCATTCATTAATTCAAAAATATTCTTGAAAATCCCGAACAAAAAATTTCATAGGAAAATAGGCTCCTTAGTTCTGGATGAACTTTCTATTTGTTCATGTTCTTCGTCATAAGAGCTTTCCGATAAAGTTTGTTCTAAGCAAATCGGTCCGTTAGATCAGGAATTATATAGGATTTAAATTTCCCCGTAGGCGGTATGTTAACTTTTTTTGAACTGTTCAAAAATGAACAAAAATTGTTCAAATCAATATTTCACGCCAAGAACTTCTTCCAGTGAGCTTGTTCATGGGAACTTGGGTCTTGTACCTAGAGTTTACATAATTTGCTTCATTTTCACCCATAGGCGATAATGTTAAAAATTTTTGAACTGTTCAAAATTGAACAAAAAATTGTTCAAATCAAAAAATAAAATATGGAAATAAGATGTCCTCGCCGAGATCTTTCGAATGCAAAAAGAATTTTTCGAATCGGACAATTCGTTCAAAAGTTATTAGGGGGGGACAGACCGACAGACAGACAGACCGACAGACAGACAGACAGACAGACCGACAGACCGACAGACACACTTTTTCCCCATCTCAATACCCTACTTTCAAATTTTTTATTTTTCAATCTTTATTTAATTACTTAACTTATTTTTGACTTTTCTTGATTTCTAACGATATTTTCACGATACATTAAGCCTTCTTTCATGCTTTATTATTATTTTTTTTACTTTTACGGGAAGAAAGTAGGCTAAAAAGGGGTTGATAAAGTTTATTTGGTTTTAACGTGATATACAGTGAAACCTGCGTAAGTTGACCACTTGCGGTGCAGCACTTTAGTGGTCAACTTAGACAGGTGGTCAACTTAAAAAGGGTGGAGAAATTATTTATATATATATTTTTTTTTTTTTGTCATTTCTTACACTATGCATTTATTCATTGTAACTAATTAAAATATAGCTTCATGTGATGACGTTATTTAAAAATGGTAATTAGCTATTTTTTCACAATTATCTTAAATATCATTAGAGAAATTTAACGCGAATGGCATACAACGTATCCTATAAAACTTTAAAAGTAATGTAAAGGCAAATATCTAATTAATTATATAAATTACTTATATGATAGAAAATATTTCCTAAAAATTCATAATTTTTCAAAATGGCTTTAACAGATAAAATAAAAAAAGAAGAAACTTATTTACGGAATATAAAAGAATTTTCATAGTACTTTTCCCGTATGGTTAACTTACAAAGAAGTTTAGGCAACTTTTATATTGATGTTTCATCCATCCAGACAAATACTGGTCGAACATTATGGCATAAAAAATATCCTGGAGAAGTTATATCGGTTTTTAGCCTACTTTCCCGTAAAAGTAAATAAAAATAATAATAAAGCATGAAAGAAGGCTTAATGTATCGTACAAATATCGTTAGAAATAAAGAAAAGTCAAAAGAAAAGTGAAGTAATTAAATAAAGATTGAAAAATAATAAATTTGAAAGTAGGATTTTGAGATGGGGAAAATGTGTGTCTGTCGGTCTGTCAGTCTGTCAGGTCTGTATGTCGGTCTGTCCCCCCCTAATGACTTTTGAACGAATTCTCCGATTCGAAAAATTCTTTTTGCATTCGAAAGATCTCGGCGAAGACATCTCATTTTCATATTTTACTTTTTGATTCAAAAAATGTTTCGTTCAATTTTGAACAGTTCAAAAAAAAAATAACATTAGCGCTTATGGGCGATAATGAAGCAAATGATGTAAACTCTGGGTACAAGATCCAAGTTAAAATGAACAAGCTTGCTGGAGGAAGCTCTTGGCGAGAAATATTAATTTGAACAGTTTTTGTTCATTTTTGAACAGTTCAAAAAATTAACATAGCGCTTACGGGGAAATTTCAATCCTATATAAATCCTGATCTAATGGACGGATTTGCTTGAAACAAACTTTATCGGAAAGCTCTTATAACGTAGAACATGTACAAATAGAAAGTTCATCCAGAACTAACGAGCCTATTTTAATATGAAATTTTTTTTTCGGGATTTCTAAGGATATTTGTTAATGAGTGAAATAATGAATGAATGAATAAATGAAAGAGTGAAAGAATGAATCAATGAATAAATGAATGAGGAAAAGAGTAAATGAGTGAATAAACTAAGAAATAAATAAATGAGAGAATAAATTAAGAAATAAATAAATGAGTGAATAAATTAAGAAATAAATAAATGAGTGAATAAACTAAGAAATAAATAAATGAGTGAATAAATTAAGAAATAAATAAATGAGTGAATAAATTAAGAAATAAATAAATGAGTGAATAAATAGATGAATGAGTAAACGAATGAATGAATAAATGAATGGCTGAATAAATGAAAGAATGAATGAGTGAGTGAATGAATATGTATTATCCGTTGAAAACGGTATATTTGAAATATTTTAGAACTAAAGCTAAATGAGAAAGAGAGAGAAAGAGATGGCTAGAATATAAATTTGTATTTGGTGTATACGGGAAAGTAGGCTCGTATAGTTCTAGACGGAACTTCTTGTTTATCATTGCAAAAAGAGATAAACAAATAAATATAGTAATGATTAGGCGGTCAACTTTCAAAGGGTTTCTTATAATACTCCCACCCGAATTTGACGTACATAAGTGGCCAATATAGACAGGTGGTCAAATTAAGTGGTCAAGTTACAAAGGTTTCATTATATTATATAATATAAGGTTCATTCCGTTCCTTAGACAGGTGGTCAGCTTACAAAGGGGGTCAACTTTACCGGTTTTACTACATATATATATATTCTTCGCCACAGGCTTCCTGGAGTGAGTGATGGGGAGCAGCAGCCAGCAACAACACTACAGGGACCCCGTCTCCACCGTCGGATCTGAGAATGACACGGAACTGCAGCTGCGAGAACAGGACGCCACCGTCACGGAAACCAGTAAGTTCCATATACTATAAATACTGTGCGGTAACAAAATTGAAAGTGGCTAAACACTTATCAAAATCGCAATTAAAAAATACCACTCCTTGAAGTGTTGTTTTGAACCCTCTAGTCGCCGAATTATGGGAAGTCAGGAATAATGAAATTTTATCCTATTTAATGTGTATAAAATGCCACAGCAAATCACGAGCAAAATAAATTATTTCCTCAAAAGTTAGCCTTCCTGATTTTTTTTTTACGATCCTCATGTCACGGTTATGATACTTTAGCGCAGTGGTTCCCAACCATTTTTATGCCGCGACCCCATTTTCAACAAATAAGCAATTTGCGATCTCATATATGTACACTTTCAAGCTAGCATTTTGACACAAAAACAATCCATAAGATTCTAAGCTTCTTCTGAATCCGACACCACTGTGACTGTGTTCCTTTTGCCATCTCCAAGGACTATAAATTTAAAAAAAATTACAGTGGAATCGAACTGAAAGATTACATTCCATTAGCACCTCTTTGTGTTCATTCTAACTAGAAACTACTTGGAAGGGAACTAATTTTGGTCACGCTTGGACCCAGATGGGAAGTTGTGCTGATTAGTTTTTGGTGGCATCCCCGTCAATAAGCATGGCGCAATTGAACGGTTTTCTTGTAACGAGTAACTGCTCTCAAGGAATAAATATAGCAAAAACTGGTTGTCGCCGTATAATAAAAGAGACACTGCTTTTTTTTAGAATTTGCATTTATTCACCTTTATAATTGGGAGAGTTGGCAACTCTGTATCGTCAAACAAATTTTAAGATTAATTTATAGAAAAATTTTCGTAAAACTGAATTAATTTTCAATTTTCGGATCAGGTTCTCTAAAATTTTCGGAAAATTTCGGATCGAGAAACACCCCTTTAAAAGTTTTAAAAAAGAAAATAAAAAGGTTCTATGGTTACGGATGATGTTTTTTTTTTTTTTTTAAATAATTCTTTAAGAATGTCGATGTTTCTTTCTGTTCCAGGCGCCCCCTGGCTGCCAGAGCGCAACTCGCCGGGCGCCCCCGCCCTGCACGACCAGCTGGGCTGGTTATGGGAAGTGCACGGGCACGGGCTCGCCTCCATGTTCGCAGTGCTCGCCTTGCTCAGCCTCTTCACAGCACTGCGCCTGCGCGCGCAGCTCTCCGCCAGGCCCCACCTCTCCAGCCTCTGCGTCTTCCTGGGTCTGATGGCCGGCTGCAGGATGGTCGTCCTCTTCGTAGACCCCTACGGAGCCAAACAAGTGAGTCGCCACTTTGACACTGTTGGTCGCCACTTAGAAACATGATTCAAACTAAGCTCCCTATCACAAAATTGCCAAAAGTCGTACTAATCAAGGAGTTTCGCAGCGGAAATTTGCAATTTTCGTACTCGTACACGTGAAGGTCCATTGAGATTGCGATCACGATTAGTATAAAAGGTTCGTTTTTGCGTTTGCGGCTTTAGTTGAGGGCCATTATTAATCGCCAAGTGATAATAAAAACTGCAAGTAGCTTATTTTGGAGACCGACATGACATTTTGTGGTCGCCCAATAAAAATTTTTAGTCACCAACGGCGAGTGGCGACCGATAGTCTCGACCTTTACAAACAAGGGAGCAAATGTCTATCCAGCGAGAACTGATAGCGAAAATTAACGATGCTGCTCTATCGCCAACATTTATCGCATTTATATATGGTCCGTGGCAGCCTAGTGGTGAGGATGTCGGACTTTCAACCGGAAGGTTGGGTGTTCGATACCCGACCCGCTGAAGACCTACGATGTACACTTGGGGATACGTGCTTGTAAAATCCGAGGGGTACCGGAGGGTGGAGAAGTTCCCTTCCCTTCGCTCTTAGGCCAAAAAGGGAAGGTGGCGTACTTGTGGTGGCGCCATCTGGTGTCATCGAAATACATAATGAGCCAAACCGTACTTCCACCGTTGTGGTGCTCATCTATAAACGGAAGGCCTTTCTTACTGCATTCATTCCTGGTCGCTCTACGAAGGGAAGCTTGGACACCCAAGTGAGATTAGAAACAAACATCGCATTTATGGTTTAATCGCCAAGTTAGCGTTGGGACTAGGGATGTAACGAATATTCGGCCACTATTCGATATTCGGCCCTTTGGCCGAATATTCGGCTGGCCGAATAGTCAATTCATGATCTGGCCGAATATTCGGAAAGGCCGAATACTCGGTAGGATGAAATTCGGCCTGGTCGAATATTGATGGACTATTCGGCCGAATAGTTCTGCTACAGTAGAAATGTAAAAAAATTAAGAAATTATTAGATTTAAATATTTAAAATTGTATAGTTATTGCAAAAGAACACATTGGGGGTACATATTTTTAATAAATATAATGTTGAACTTAGAAAAAGCCCCTTTTTTTAAACATTGTTTTTAGTTTACACTGAATAAAAACAGATTTTAAAGTAAAAATATTGTATTTTGTACTAGGTGTTTGCTCCCAAAGGCTGGCAATAATAGATTATGATTGAGACTTTTATTTTATTATTATTAACAAAGTGGGATCCAGGCTTTGTTTGTGTAGATTGATTTATTGTGAATATTAGGTAAGAGAGGAATGTGAAAAGCCTAAAATGTTTATTATGAATATTAAGATAACATAAGTTATTGGGGTTTTTGAAAATAAAAATATATTCCAGTTAATTGCATTAAATTTTAATAGATCTTTTAAAAATAGGTATGAACATAAAATAAAAATATTAACATTTATAACTTTTAAAATACCTTTATAAACTATTTTGAGCAAGGTAAAAGTTCACGAAGCAATAGCATTTCTTCAGTTTGAATTAAATAATTAGTGAAATAATACTAATGCTTACATTAAAATCTGTCATTTCTATTCCACTTGTAGCTGAATTTCTCAGTTTTATTGCATTCCAAATAACACAGAAAATACGTTAATTTTAGACAGTTTTAGATTCTAAACAAACAGAATTAAATCATATATTATAGATTTATGTATGGAATTGGAGTTTGTGAATACTTTTAAATTTGACAAATAATTTCTATTTCAATGATTTTCTAGAAATTTCAATATTCGGCGGCCGAATATTCGGTATTTGACCTAGAAGAAATGGCCGAATATTCGGCTTCGGCCTGGAAGAAAGAGCCGAATATTCGGTATTCGGCTATTCGGCCAAATCACTATTCGTTACATCCCTAGTCGGGACCAATCATTAGTTGGGCACAGTTGTCCAATTTTTTTATAACAGACAAGGCAGCCAATGCTGTCGCCAAGTGTCACGCTGCTTTGTTTAATTTCGATAACAGTTCTCGTTAAACGGACCCTAGATATGCTTTTTCCTTTTTGCTCATCCCATGCTCTGAGTTCATTCAATTCTTCAAAGGGTGACCTCCTCCTCCCCCTTCCTTTTCAGTCCCAATTTAGAAACATACTGTATTTTTAAATGCTTATAAAAATCAGTTTTAAAGTATTTTTAGAACAAATAGCGCTATAGTTTATGTTATGAACACTTAGTTTATGTAAGAAACTATGCAAATTGTCACGCAAAAAAAGTACAGTAGACCCTCGTTATATCGCGTTTGTCGGGGCACAGCAAAAAAGCGCGATATTTAATTTTCGATATAACCGATGCCGCTAGAAATAACCCAAAAGGTACAAGTAAATTGAGTGCCAGCATAAAAAATTTAATTTAGTCTTACATCATGACAGCATTCTTAATAAAAATAGCAAATAAAACTAAACTTACCAATTGCTATTTTCATGCACAGTTCTTACAATTTAAATTCAGCATGTATTTCTATTGCTTTTTGATGAAATAAGAGTCCTAAGTTATTCGCCGTCGTTTAACTCTTGTTCTCCACTTAATATTAACGATCGAACATGAACTAACTGCATTGTCGTTACGAGGTTAGACTATTCGTTCGTAGTTAGTGTAAACTTTTTCCTAATGCAATATTCTTACTTTCGAGACCTCAAACTTTGAAAATTTTGGGAGACATAGGAAAAGCGCAATATATCCGAACGTAAAGGAGCTGCAAAGTTTTGTTAAAACAACAGCATCTGAAGCAATTTTTTATAAAAAACGACATCATCCACAACTTGGCCACTTCAAAAATGAAACAGAAATACTGGGAAGAAAATGAAATCAACCCTTGACCAAATAATGATGCTAAAGTAATATCAGTGATGCCAGTGATAACAAAATAAAAACTGTTTGATAGGCAGTTAAGATATATATTTTTCAAAAAGGCCTCACATGAGTACGCTTAGGACACGGGTTAAAAGAACCTACCCAATCTCATTCTGCTTTACAACAGATATATCTGCCTTCTGTACGAAATTAATTTAAAAAAACAGAAGTTTCGGGAAGAAATGAAGATACGGCGGGGAAAAGTACAATATCTGGATTTGCCAAAGTAGGGGGCCGCCGCGATCATCTGTCTCTTTGACTGGGCCTGGAACAAAGGAACAAGCTACAATCACCAAGCGATGGTTCGGAGCAAGGCTGCTAAAATTATCTCTTTCTTTGACTGATTTTCGCTTCTCCCTTGTTCCAGGCCAAGACAGAGAGAGATAATCGTGAGGGCCCCGCCAAAGTACACAAAGAGAGATACCTTCAATCAGTGAAGCATTCTTGAAAAATTAGCTGTGACGCAATATTGAAACTTTTGAAAGTTGACTTTATTTGACAGATTTTTTTTTTTTTTTTTTTTTTGTTCTTTTTTCTAGAACGGGGCTGCGTATGATTACTAACCATCGCAGACCTAGTGCATTCCCCGGAAATCGACATCCATTCTTTCAAGTAGCACCCTGGTTGGCAGGGGCCATTACGACTCTGAGAAATTTGATGCTCAGTTTCCCCTAGATGGCGACACTTGAGCTCTCATTGATGCAAATTGCGCTAAAAATTTAATTTAGCCGAGAGTATCCAATCCAAATGTCTACTCAAGGATCTTTTACATGCCATATAATCATAAGACATGGGCACAGACGATCTTCTGCATCTTGAAAATTCACCGACACTGACACTCTCGATCCTATGACGTAAGGGTCCCGCGCCTTACCACGACGCCACGATGCCGGCCTATATTTGATAGAAGTTGCATAAATAAATGATTAGGGATTCCTTCTCTCTTCCAGAGCCTGCCTCGCGTCCTGTTGCGTGTGCTGTGGGACCTGGGCTACCCGTGCCTGGTGTCCGGCTTCGCGCTGTTGCAGCTGGCCCTGGTCCGGGCGACCCGACTCAAGATGACCCGGATGGACGACGAGAGCCTGGTCTCCATAGTCATCACGCTGCATTTCTGCTTGGTCATCACGGCCGGGGTGCTCGCTGCCATCCAACAATCCCTAAGGGTAAGTGCATGGGTTGACAGGATTGTTTAAAAGTATAGAATTTCCTTATCTTGATTTTCTGGACTATAGAAAAGGAGTTCAACCAGGTACACCTTGTGGCCTCGACATCATAGATCTTGTAAAATCGCAGACACCGCTTTCGGGCGTTCCAGTGGCACAAGGGCGGGAATAGGTCTGCACCCATGTCGAAGAGGGGGCCAATCTCTGTTTGGAAGGCTGTTAAGCGAGCGTTTCGACTTCCACGCGGATTGGGGTCCTCTCATTCGGTGCAATAGAACGCGCAGCAGAATCCTAATCTTGAAAATTTCGCGCCGTGGAGAGAAATAAAGGCAAAAGTCGACAAGGCGAAGCGAGATAAGGCAGGAGACGTTAATGGGTCGAAACTGGATCGTCTACGTCATTTGACCTGTTCGCCTCTCGGTCACTCGCAAAGCGAGACAAAAGCAAGCGTTACTCCGTCTATGCTAATATGTCTATGCTCGAGACCCTAGCAAACCGCTAAATTACATTGCATTCGAAAATGTGCGAAGGGTTTTTGGTGATAAGAATTTGAAAGCCTAAAGCTAGCTAGTCACACATGTTCAAGTTGTGAACAAACATGCTTATGCAAGCAAATTTGAGAGTGTGTAATGTGATTTTACACAGAGACAATCATTGGGCAAGCAGCTTGAAAAAAATTGTACAAGCATTCTTGCGGAGGAACACATATTATGTGCCAATTAGAATTCCTCTAATTCAAAAAATAAAATATTTGTGTTGCCAATTCAAAGCTTTTTTTTTTTTTCAAATCCAGAGAAAATATTACATAATAAACCGAAACGATTTTTAACTACGAAAGTTTTTACTTAAATTAATATTTTTTCTGGTTTGCAGTTGTTAAGTTACACTGTAAAAAAATTCTAGTTCAACCATTTTCTAAAAAATGGTGAAATTTAACTGCAACCAACATTTGATACTAAGTTGAACCATTATAATGGTGTGACTTCCCCCAGTTTCACCATAAATGTGAAAATAGGAGCCTATATAATCAGCGGTTCCCAATCTTTTTCTCTCACGTACCACCATTTTTCTTGCAAACCGTTTGCGTACCACTGCTGTGCTAATGTAACTTTATTATATAGAATAGAATACTAATAGATTATAGAAAAATACTAGAACGTCTAAGTTATTTCAATCAAACCATTTTATATACATAATTCAGAGAAAAGCGTTTATTAAAATAAAGCTAAATGTATAAAATAAAATATATGAAATATGTAAAATATATTTTTAATACGTAATTTCAAAACAGCATTAGAAATACGTCTTTAAGTACAAAATACCTATCATGTAAAAAAATGAAAAAACAAATTTAATGAGAAGGTTGCTGCTGCAAGTCAGATACAATCGGGATGATATCTGGTTCGGAAGCACTTAGTTTTAACCTCAAATTTAGGTCGACATTTAATTTGCTTCTTTATTTATTTTTAATCAAGATCATATTGAAAAAAGCAGTTTCACAAAGAGAAGTGGTTGTGGACTGCATTAAAAACAGCGATGGTTTTCTTGACAATAACGGGAATTCATTTTTAACTGTAATCGGGCGCAAATTCAATCTTCAGTCCTGAATTTTTATGTTTTAATCTTTTTTAATATCGTCTTTCTTTCTTTATTTGCCTGCCTGCGTACCACCTGGAGTGCCACAAGTGGTACGTGTACCACAGTCTGAGAACCGCTGTATATAATGGTTCAACTTTCGTACGAAATGTTGGCTGCAGCTAAATTTCACCATTTTTTTGGTGAAAGGTTAAGTGGAGCGGGTACCATGAGACCATTTTTACAATGAGAACACTACGATCATAGAATACCAAAGGGGGCTCCGACCCATCTAACAAAAATTTCCAATCTTGGGACCGACCTCTGAGTTGTGTTAGAGAAAAGATGGCATAAATATTGGTGACGCTCAGATCCCCTAGTGGTGAGGTATAGAACTACTGAATGCTGTCTTATTTCTTCTAATTGAAATTAAAAAAATTTTAGTGTTACCAATATGAATGAAAGACTGTTGAAATAAGGACCACAACTTAAGTAATTTTTTTTTATTACTTAAACTCCTACACCTGCAAGGTTTTTTAACAGAGTTATTTCAATGGGAAGGACGTATTTGTTTCTTATTTCTCTTCTTTAAGTTTTAGCATCAACTTCAACTTTAGTTACTTTCATTCGCCGACTTCCTATTTCTTTAATTCAGGTGTACAGTGGCGAGGGCCTACTCAATATTCGCTCGTGACCCATTGTTTGGGAAATACTGGACTAGCGTATATATATGAGTTATTCTCATGATATTTCGTTGTTGCGCAGATCATCTGGCTGATCGTGCAGGTGTGCTTCCTGGTGTGGGGCGGGTTCCTGTGCCTGTCCTCCTTCCTGGATTGCCTCCGTGTCCTCCGATCCATCGTCAATGTGCCCCGAAGAGTCCTCACTCAGGTAAAAAGAAAGGTAACCCCCCTTCCTACATGTGAGTCTTCCTTGTCTCCTCACCCTTTCCTTACTCCGGCAAGTCAACCGTAAATGTTTATGATGTGTGCTGATTAACCGACTTCCCCAAGAAAGACTATTATCAATTCATACCGTATACATATTCTTCTTTGTTTATTTGCCATCGATAACTTCTCACTGGCTGAACCCATTTTGATTATTCTTTTCTTAATCGATCGAGGTTGATCTCCTACAGTACCTTCGTTTGATCATATTCGATAATTAGAAAATAAGTTATGGGAGATAATATTGTCATTTTTTGGTTTTTCATCCATAACTTTTGACTAAATGAACCGATTTTAACTATTTCTTTTTTAATTGTTAGAGGGTCGTCTAATTTAAATATCATACATTGATTTGAGTATAATTGTTCTTTAGAAAGAACGCTACGGGGGAAATAAGCAGTTTTCTTTTAGTTGGAGAGACCTGCCTTGATATTTAATCCTGCTTTAGATCGCTCGCGAAAACTTTGTTTACTTTTCGCAATAACGATCAAACCTAAAATTTCAATATTTCTCAAACAATCAACCGTTGTACAGGACGCTTATTTTTCTTGCTATTATTCAAATATGAAGCTTTTTCTGTTGAGTCATCAGTGCAATAAAATGGCTGACCGCATGAAGTTAAACGTCTCTCATTCCAGGTGGACCCTGGCTACGAGATCAACAGCATTATGCCACAAAGCATGTTCTCAGAAACGACACCACCACAAGAACAACCACATCCACATCAACCACGAATCCACATCACCGACGAGAATGACCACACCTACAGCTACGCCAGCGAAGGGTCATTGGGACCTAACAATGACCAGCAACGTAAGAGACTTTTTTTAACCCCTGGTACAGCACGTATTGTTACGAATTTGTTTTTTTTTGTGTGTACAAATCTTCTGGATGTTGTTATAGCTTGACCATACGTTTCTATTGGTTTGGTAGGAAATTGAGAAACATCACTCATTTCACCCGATTTTAATTAGCTTATTCTTGTGTTACGAATCGCTTAAGCAACCACTTTTATTTCCACCTTCAAAAATATTTTTCGCCCAGAAAACTGATTTCTTGGTTGCTCTATAACATTATTTAGAGCAGTTTTTCTCAAAATGGTCCATATGGACCCCAATGATTTATTCTGATCTACAAATGGTCCATCTCAACGAAAGAAAAAATTTGGGGTACATTAGGGGGTCGACGAGACTGTATCTCACTTAAATTAGTTATTTATTCACCAAATTTTTGCCATAATGCACCAAAAACAAATTTTGCCAATATACTTACATGAGTTGTTTATACAATCCGCATATAAATTAGGTAATTATATGTTAATTAAATATGCTGTTTAAATATGCACCTTTTCTCTGCGTTCTTGTAACTATTAAAAACTTGCACCTTTCATATTAAATTATTAGCAACCAGGAGAGACTTTTCCAAAATATGCTGACATATAAAAGTGAAATTTTGCATAATGTAAGGACATTAAAACATTTTTTTTTTAATTTTCTTTTTCAAAAATTTGAAGTTAAATTTCATTTTTTTTCTCTCAGTTTTAGTACAGTCATTCAGGGTAACTTTGAACAACGTCATATTTTCTAGTAAAATTGACTTAATTCAAAAAGTAAAAGTATAAAACTGATTTCTATAACTTATTTAGCTAAATGCAGTACTGAACCTTCAAGTATCTCTTTTTTTTTTTTTTCAGTCAAATATACTAAAAGATATGACGTAATTGAAAGTAACCCCCCATGATTCAAAGAATAACTGTACTGCTCTGGTGAAATTTTATACTCAGTTTTACGGTGTTTCGTAACTTTCGAATAAAATTATTGGGGGAATCAACGTATTTTACATTGAACCCCTAAGAAGTCTATGGAACACAGAAAAAATTGACAAGGGGTCGATGGGATTAAAAAAAAAAAGAAAGTTTGGGAGCCTATGGTTTAGAGCCAATAGCCTTTTGCTGTTAGTTTAATTTTTATAGTAACAGCCTGCTAAGACAGTTGTGTTTTGTCGCTGGAGGTGGGGAAGTATTTTTCGTTTCTTACGTTACAGGTCCCGAAGCATTCCCTCTGCGATGCTTGCCCACACCTGCGTCACCAACTCGATGGAAACTTCCAGACTCCAGATCGAAGCCCACTTCGCCCAGTGAGGATCCCGCACTCATCCGACCCCTCATGGTAAGTGGAATCCTCGGAAAAACCATCCGTTGTCGTTACATTAATTTACTACATTTTCACTCATGTGTGTACACTGTAAAAATTTTGCGTTTAGTTGACACTATTTTTGGTGTTACTGAACACAATGTTTGGTGTTACTGAGCACCATTTTTGGTGTTACTGAGCACCATTTTTGGTGCTACTGAGCACCATTTTTAGTGTTACTGAGCACCATTTTTGGTGTTACTGAGCACCATTTTTAGTGTTACTGAGCACCATTTTTGGTGTTACTGAGCACCATTTGTAGTGTTACTGAGCACCATTTGTATTGTTACTGAGCACCATTTTTAGTGTTACTGAGCACCATTTTTGGTGTTACTGAACTCCATTTTTGGTGTTACTGAACACAATGTTTGTTGTTACTGAACACCATTTTTCGTGTTACTGAGCACCAGTTTTGGTGTTACTGAGCACCTTTTGTAGTGTTACTGGACACCATTTGTAGTGTTACTGGACACCATTTTTGGTGTTACTGAACACCATTTTTGGTGTTACTGAGTACCATTTTTAGTGCTACTGAGCACCATTTTTGGTGCTACTAAACTCCATTTTTGGTGTTCAGTTGGTGTAAAGTTGAAAATCATTCATTTTTCGAGATATTTTAAATTCTTTCAAGTGTCTCTCTAGGCAGAAGAATGTTTTTTTAGCATATGGTGTTCGTTTACTCATCTACGTATCCAAAGTTCATTACGATGGCTCATTTGTCCAATTTTCTTGTTATGAGTAATCTTAATGAAATTTCGATACGTTACGGAGCTAACACATTTCATGTGCTGAGAGACATTACGCTGTCCTTATTTTTTTTAAACAGAAACATTAAAAAATTTAAAATATATCCAAATTGAACAATTTTCACTTTTACACCAACTGAACATCAAAAATCGTGTTCAGTAACACCCAAAAGTGGTAACAACATAGCGCAAAAATTTTTACAGTGCAGATAGTATTAAAATACTGCCGTGTTTTAAAGGGCAGTTTCAGGTGCTTTTGAGTGTGCAAACAAAAAGTGATAAATGACCAATGAATGAACACAACTGTAACGGCGAAGCGCGCGAGGACACGGAGGTGCTGTTGGTGGTGCAAGACATCTGCCGGAGACGGGGATAGAACCAAGGACCTCCATAGTGGAAAGCCAGTGCTTCCGTGCTTGGCCAAAAGGTACCTAATGGCGGGACAGACGTTAGCTCTTGAAAGTGTCGACTCGCACCGATACAACAACATTTTCCAAATGTCAGATTGCTTGGAAGTGCATGAAAGAAAACGACTCAGTAAAAAATGTTTTGAAACCTATTTTTTTGAAGGGAAAAGAATGCCAACTATTCATTTACTTGATTTACTGGTCAGCTTAACCTTTATTACGAAAGAGTTTTGAATTGAAAACAAAAATATTCACACACATTCACATTTATATAGGGTCCAACAAGCACTACAGAAGATCAAACAGCACACCAGACACTGGACCCCAGCACTGTTTCAGTACTGCAACCAACAATTTCCTCGCCAAGGTCCTCTATCAGGTAAGAGATTTTTATACGTCACACGTTTTAGCTTTGATGCAAGGGTTCACAATACATTTATATACGAGTCAACGTATCACATCCTATATCGTCGTATATTCGTCGCATATCGAGATTTTTCATTGTCGAAAGCAAGGGTTACCAGAAGGAAGTTTCTGGTATTGCGTCACCTTACCAAGTCTCGCCAAATTGGGGGAAGTTTAAATACCAGAGAGAATGAAATATCGCCAAAAGGCGATGCATGTCAAAAAGGAGAACCACGCAGAGCACACACTATGGTCCAAAATGGCGGATGCGTCGGCCCATCATTATAGATACAGTCCGGAAGTGATGAACAGCAGAGTACAAGATAAATCTCAAAGTTTAGCACATACGTAAATTTCTTTTTTCCCAAATACTTTATAATATTTTGTTTTCTCACTTTCTTAGATATAACAGTCAGACACTCCATAAACATGCACCTTCATAAAAATTATTGCCCTTTCGTTTTAAATTATTTTCTTTCATAAGCTTCACTAATATAATATGGCAATCTTTCAAATTCTGCCTTCAAATGAAATTTTGATGCACATTTTTTTAGTTATGATCAGTAATCATAGTAGTTTATTAGAAAAGAACGGGTCTTATGAGTTTATTATTATTATTATGTCTAATGGCCTGCGCATATACTAGTTCTTAACCATGGCAGACCTAGCGCGTTCCCAGAGATTGGTACCAACCCTTTCAGTGGCACCAAAATGAGTGTGGTACGATTCCCACATAAGAATTTTGATGTCCAGTTTCTTCAGCTGAAAGAGTTAGCACTCGAACTCTGTAGATGCGAAATTGCAATAGGAATTCAATTTATCCGAGAGTATCCGAGCCAAATGTCTATTCATGCGATTTTTTAGACAACCGCATCAACATACGACATAAGCGCAGACGATTTTCAGCAACTTGAAAATCCACCGACATTGCCAGGATCGATCCTTGGAGCTGGGGCTTACGAGTCCCGTGCCTTACCACGACGCCACCGTGCTTGAGCAACGAGACTTATCATAAGAAAAGTCGGAATATTTGTTATTTTTATAGTATTTAGAGCACAAACACAAATCGCGCTTTCAGAATGTTTTATCGAGTTACTGAAATTATAATGACATTGAAATATTGTTTACAGCGAAATTCCAAGATTAACTATACTAAATTTTAATAATGATATTGAAATTTAACATACGTTCAAGAAGACAATTAGAAATTAACTAGCATTGCTTGCCACGTGATTTTACTAACTATATTTTAAAAAGCTAATTAGAGGAGTCACATTTTTTTAATGTATTTGCTTTAATTAAAACTTGCCAAGTTAGAAATCCGATTTTTCTTTAAAAAAGGTAACAAATTGATTTGAAATGAATTAGAGAACATTATTAGGACCTCTTATAGAACTTGGCACCTGTTAGACATCAATTCTTTTATCAGTGACACCGACTACTCCGAAGATCGTTTGCTCTATCGAACTCGGGCGCCCTTTTTTTCCCATTCATGTTTTCGTTTTGATTAGGATTACAATTATTGTTTTATTAAGTAGCCTGAAGTAACACTTTAAGGTACCGTAAACTAGACAAAACGACATTATTGTTATAAACGACACAATTCACACTGTGGATAATATAAATTTCTTTCACTTTTGATTTTTTTTTTTTTTTTTTTACAAATTCTCTTCAATGTCATGTGAGAAAATTTCCCTTAGCCCCAGTGCCAGTGCCAGGGAAGAGGAATTTCGACGGGATTTGCGGAGACTGAAGCGCCCAAGCCACAGTCGTTTGGAACGCCAAGTTCGTCGACTCTTCGTAACGTCGATTCTGGGGATGGCGCTCTGCCTGCTAGAAGCCTATCACCTGTTCGGACCGATACCCCCACCCTCCTCTTCAGTGGTTCCATGGTTCTGCCTCCAAAGCCTCGGAAGGTCAGTAACCAACCAGCTTACTATTTCAGAAACAAAGTACTATTTAAAAAATGCTTAAAAGTAATTATGGTTGTTCTATTACTACAATTTATTACAGTTAATAATGTCATATAGAAGATTTTTTTTCTTTCTAATGGGGCTGAAGTATTGGTCCTCAGCCATTTCAGACCTAGTGCGTTCCCAGAGATTGGTACCAACTCTTTCAGCGGCACCACAATGAGTGTGGTACCATTGCCGATATTTTTTGACGCTCAGTGTCCCCTAGATGGCGGCACCTGAGCTCTCGTTGATGCAAAAGACGCTAGGAATTTAATTTAACCGAAAGTATCCATGCCAAACGAATAGTCAAGGGATCTTTAACATACCGCATAATCATAAGACATGGGCGCAGACGATTTTCTGCATCTTGAAAATCCACCGATTTGGGCCAGGTTTGAATCTGCGATCTTGGGCGTACGAGGCCTGCGCCTTATCACTACGCCACCCTGTCGACTGTTTTATAGAACGTAAAATTTTACAGTTATTATGCAAGAGTATTTCTCTTAATAATATAGTTTTAAAATGTACTAAAATATTAGAACGATTTATTACATCTTAAATATTATTTCTCCAGTCTGTTTTTCTGTCGGTCCGCGAGATCGTCCTTATTCCTTCATCAAATTCCATGATTTATCCCACATTTTAAAACTTATCGTGGCGGCTAATGACGAAAAATGGACCCACGTTCTAAAAATGTACCGCTTCTCTTAAATTTGAGATTTAAAATCGTCTAGAAAGAGGTCCTTGTTAAAATATTGTAATCTCAGCATTATATTGCATCATCCTAATCTGAATTATATGTATGTTTCGCAAGAGATCTCTGAAACTTGGCCTTGAAGGAGATGAGCCGGCATCAATTTTGTTCCGACTCAGAGGGTTAATCCACAAAAGTTATAAATACTTGTTATGTTCTTTGTGTAGTCAGTTGTACTGTATATGTTAATCCTGCCTCGTGGTGTTTCTTAGTCTATTTATCAGTCCTTTAATGGATGCGCGGATTTTTCGTTAGATATCGAATCGGATTCGACAAATATTGAATCGGATATCCACTTGAAACATCAACGTTTATATATTTCTATTTTAAACTGCACTTCCGTCACAATAAACAGAAATTATGATAAAGAAATCTTAGAGGATCCTTCAACTTAAACAAAAAAAATCCACTAATTTATATGCATCCCCCGGATTTTACATGCTCGTATCCCCAAGTATACATAGAGGGTCTTCAGCGGTTATCGAACACGCGACTTTCCAGGTAAGAGTCCGTTTTCCTAACCACTAGGCTACCACGGCCTAGTACAGTTTTCACTGACCGAAAACGAGGTTCAACCATAGAACTTTATGATCTAAACACCACAAGTGGAGGAGACGATGACACGCAAAAGATGCCCATAAGAAAGACTTAAAGAACAATTCGCTGTTCAAAATTTTAAAGGAAGGAGCAGCTAGAGATCCTGCAACTTTTTCTCCAATAGCCGAATGGCCCGGAAGTGTAAGGTCCTTTGACGTGACCTGACGCTTCTCGGTCATTTGCGATTAAAAGACTCAGCCGTTGCAGGTCCCTCTATATCTTAAAGGTCTATGGTTTCAATGCAGGTGCTTTTTAATTCGTCAGATTGTTTGTTCTGAACTGCAACCGATTGATTGTTCGCCTGATTGTTTGGGCTGAATTTATTTGAATTCTGCCCAATTTACTCATGAACTGTATATATTCTGCAGAGAAAACCCATAATTTTCTGTAAAAATTTGATCAAAAGGGAAAATTACTTCCAACACCAAATCTAGATTGCTGAATTTATAAAACTGTATTTATAAAATTAATCTTACTTTTTTTCCTCCACAGGATAGTTGAATTCGCAATGGCCTATTCCATGTTGTGCATGAGCCAACAGTCCCTTACCAGCCGGTACTATTACTATCCGAACTAGAGCATTTGTGCGCACCCATCCACCTAGACGGTAATGGAAAGAAAAAGAAATTCAAGTACAAGGAGTTTATTACAAGGAGCTAATAAGATAGGACGAACCTATCAAAACAACTTTTTTTATTGGAAGCATGTTCAAAAATGCAACTTGGTCCAAAGTTACGGGACCGCTTTTGCCACGACAAGCCAAAGAATTTTTAGTGGCAACTTTTAGGGTTAGTCACGAAAGGAAATGGTTTAGCTGTTCGATCCAATCCCCGAAGCGTTCTAAAACTCATCCCGAAAGGGATAAAAAACAAAACGAGCTTGTCTGGATGCCATAAAATATGACAAAAGGAAAAGTATATTTTTTAATACGGAACTTTTTTTATGATGCAAAATTTGAAAAGGTAGTAAAAGTTCCAGAAAAGAGCTTTCATTTACAGCTCTTAAAGAGGCTTAGCACAAAATGGCACATGTATGTATATTAGCACTGCACAAAACGAAAATTTTTACAATATACTGCTAGATTAGCTTTATTTACGGTCAAACTCAGTTTTCTTCATAAGCATTTTCTGCGAAAGAAATACTAGAGTTTGGGTTGATGTTATAAATGGATAATAACGTGTTCAACGAGTTTTGATAAAATAATTTTAAAAATTGATACTTAATTTTTTTTAACTCTATCCCTTTACCAACCTTCTTTAAAGTAATCAACATCTTTTGAGTTAGAAAATATATTCAAAAGTAAGTTGAATCAATTAAATTAATCGAACATCTTTACATATAATAAAGGTAATTGCCCTAGTTAAATTATATTTACATGCTTAGCTGTTTTAATAATGAACGTTCATCCACTTGATACGTTAAAGATATTTTTCGCTCAAAAATCAAAAGAGTATTTTACCAAAAAAAAACCTAGCCTTTTTTTATAATACGTCAATGCTTACTACCCAGTCAGATTTATTAATAGGTCTTAATCTTTTGTTGACGGAACAATACTGATAAATAATAAGGTCAATTGCTATTGATGTGGGTTTTTTTCCTCTTAAAAATAATAAATAAATAAATTTAAAAATAAATAAAAAGCTAAAGATTGTTTTTATAAAGCTTGTTATTTCTTATCGAGAAAATGCTAAGGTAAATATTAAAGTTATTTTTAAATATCTTAAATTTCCTATTGCTGATTTTAATTATTTTTAACATGATCAATGATGCAATCATTAATTTTAATGCTTTAAATATTCATAGATACATGTATCACTATATACATGAGCAATATTAAATGTGCACAGAGCTATTATATTATTAAACAAAACTTCTACTTTAACAGAACAGCATCTTTGCTAACTAACCGTTTATCTATCTGGGTAGACCAAAAAAAGATATCACCATCAACAGTGCATTTAAAACAGCGCTTTTTTCGCCCTATTTTCGCTCGAAAAACATATTTTTGCGTAGAAAGTCTGAAGCTAACGAAGTCTTAACAGAAAAGAACATTCAACCAACAGCTGAACAGATCGATCAACAGATCAATACCAGAAGAAAAAAAATGTACAACCAGAAAATGCATTAAAACATATTTCTCTCATCTCCGAAAATCGTTCTCCAGCTGCGGTAGAAGTTCAACGTTTTTAACTAATGTAAGCACAAAACATAACCAGACGTGTTATTGGCTAACTCATTGGGTAAACAAATGAGTCTTTTGCGACCAAGAAAAGTGAGTTGCACGCAATGTAAACAAGATAAATGTCGCCTTAATTGAATATTATAGACATTTATTGATTCACTCACGTGCATTACTTAGCAACATTACGCAACTTCCGGGCGAAGAAGATCCTGCGTCACGCAACGTATAAGTGAACGGTATTTGGTTGCAAAGATCGTCAATAACGTCGTTAGGTTGCATTTGAATTTCCTGATGCCTCATCTTCCTCCTTCTCATTTTAATCTCTGTGGTTGAATTTCTTGTTGTGTGTTTGTGTTCTTCCCCACAGGATTAACCTGCAGAACCTTTTGTTTATGTTGGCTTCATCAAGAATACTGTTTGTTCTCGAAAGTCGCGACTTCCAGTCGGGAACGATTTCATTTGTGGAAGGGGTGGTACGCCCCCCTTTCGTGACCACAATTTTGGACATTTTATTTTAGACAAGTATTTTTTTATCTACCTTCACTTACTTTTTTCTTGTTCACTTTTACATTCACTTAAATTTCCTGTATCTGGGGCTTTAGAAAAATAACTTGCTTCATTAGTTGAATTATTTCATTTCTCCTTTTAATATTTAGCATAAAAAGAAAAGGAGAAAAAACCTAGCTAGTCAGTTATTCTTCTCAAAAAGTAAACACATTCTCGTCTTTATTTCTCATATTTCCCCTATTTCGATGAAATTGAAGCAGTCCTGACGCATGCGTAAAACGAAGCAAGGTTTCGGCGTAGAAAAACAGACAGTATGTAAGTGGTTGTTTCCTTTAAACTATATTATTGCACCTCGTATTTTTGAAAATTTGGCAAAGTATGCAACGTTTAACAAAGTAATTGCAAAGCCTATATGGCATGGATTTTTTATGCCATGCTACATGGGCGTTGCATGGTGTTTTATTCCAGGTGGCATCCACTTTTTCTTTTTGTGGCACCCACATGTATTTTTATGCCATATGACATTGTTTTAAATTTCATCTCTAAAATGAATCCCTCATTGGGATGGTTTCATCAAAGATATGCTGTGATTATTTCCATTAAGGGTTGGGTCACATTGTTGCACCACAGTGATTTGGAAAAATAATTTGTTTTATTTTTTATACAAAATATATTCTTTTTTCCTGACTTAACAAATCAGTCATTTGCAAGCTTTGCAAAGCCCATTTAATACAGACATTTAAGGCAACCTCCAGTTTGTTGCAAATTTCATCTTTGCACTGTATCTTTCATTTGAGATCGTTCCAACAGGTACGACTCATTTTTTGTCAAGCTTCACTCCATATTGTTTCACTTCAGCGATTTGGCAAAATAGTTTGCGTCATCTTTCATACAAAATATATTCCTTTTTTCTTGACAACAAAGCCGGCATTTGCGATGTTTGCAAAGCCCATTTAATATAGACATTTAGGTCAGTCTCCAATTGGTTGCAAATTTCATCTTTGGACTGTATCTGTCATTTGAGATGGCCTAGACTGCACTAATTTCTTCAAACTCCACTCCACCTTATTTCACTTCAGTTGTTTGGCAAAATAGTTTCTTTCATTTTTCATACAAAATTACTTTTTCTTGACTTAACAAATCGGTACGTGGCAAGTTGTGCAAAGCCCATTTAATATAGACATTTAAGTCAGTCTCCAATTGGTTGCAAGTTTCATCTTTGGATTGCATATTTCATTTGACATGGCCTAGACTACTCTAATTTCGTCAAACTTCACTCCATATTGTTGCACTTCATACGTTTGGCAATTTTGGGCATAATAGCTAGTTTTGTTGGTTATACAAAATATGTTTCTGTTGTCTGACTGAAACAGAATTCACAAAAGAATTTGCAAATGGCATTAATAGATATTTTCGCAAGAGTCATCAACAGTAAACTGCAAATAGTCCCTTTATGCTGATCTTTGTGATGATTTCATCCGTTGTAAGTTACATTTTTTTCCCTTTAAAGACTTCTACATTCACTAACATTTCATACATATGGTGCTTACGCAAAATACTTTGCTTTATTGGTCTCACTAATTTAGAAGAATTTGCTTATCTAAATATTCATCGTACAAATCAAAAGAAAAATACTTTTTCAAATATCTGAATTAAAGTGCTTCAACGCTTCAAAGTTATGTTTTATATAATAAACCTTTGGCCTTAGCAACATAAAAAATACAGCTTTTTGTATAAATTTCATGCTTACAGCTTAGTATATAGGCATCAAAATATGTTGCATTTTACGCTTCCTGCCAATATAAAAATTTCTCCTGCCAAATTACGGATATATTATACACTTCATAAATGTGGTATTACTCAATAGTACCTTTCATCCATTAATATTAACAGAAGTTTGCTAACTTCAATAAAAGTAAGAGCTTTACATAACATTTTTAAAAGTATTTAGAAACAAAGAGTTTATATCGAAAGGATGAAGAAAAAAGATGCAGAAAAATTGTATGTTGAACGATCGTTAGAGAATTAACTTGATTTTAATGCTAGTTTTCAGATCATAAATATAACAAAAAAAATTTTCTTCAAAATCTGGCTTTTAGTCAAAATATGCATATTTAGGAAGCAGCTTGAAACAAAAAATTTTTTAGATTATTATTGCAAAAAATATTTTCGATTTATTCTTAAAGCAGAATGTTTTAAATATTTTCTTAAATTTCAAAAATATGTTTAAATTCAAGTCTTTTAATGGCAATGAGCACAAAACAGCTATATTTTCTACTACAGCCAAAGCTGCTCTTTTTACTACGATTAAGAAAAATCAAGCATTCTTTTTACCTACCGCTGTTCTTCAAATTTGTAGAATGTATCATAAAAAGCAAAAACGTGTTTCAAAAATGTTTCCCAAAATCAAAGTACGGTGTCAAACCTATTCCTTTTCCATGTCTATAATTTAAGCAATTTAATTTGTAAAATTATACTAAATGTATGCTTTGCACAAGGCTGCAACTCCTGTTTGTTACTCTGAAGAAAATTCTTATAAGTATGACCATACAGAGACTAAATGTGTCCTAGTCTCTCCCCTCCCCCCTTGCCCCCAAAGAAAAAGTTACATCCCTATTTCGATGAGCTCGGAGCAGACCTGGCGCATGCGCAAAATGAACGATGGTTTCGTCTAAGAATACCAGACAGTACGCTAACTCCTAAATGAAAGGCACGATTACCAACCTTAAAACCATTTCGTCAAAAAGCTATTCGCCGTTTTTGTTTTATTGCTAAACCATTTCCGATTCATGACAAACAAGGTTGTATAAGCGAACATAAAAACTGAATTAGATTCGTTAAAAGAATGATTCTGCGAGGAATCGAACATTTCCACCATTCTTTTGCAAATGACTCCGTCTCACCGAACAAAGATTCATCGTACAAACTGTTCATCATCGCCTTTGGCGTCCAAAGGAGCGTCCATACATGTCCGTGTTTCACGCGACAGAAGTGTATTACAATGAAACACCGAAAGTCCGAACCCCGAAAATCCGAAATCCTGGAAAATCCGAACGAGTTTTCTTAACAAATTTAAGGTTGAAAAACACCCGCAAAAAAGAGGAACTTATTTATTTTGTCATAAAACAATTAATACAACCTTATTTTATATAATAAGTTGAAAAATTAACAAAGAAGTACAGTTAGCATACCTAACAAACTGCAAATGTGTCTGCTACTTATGTCATGCAGGATTGAAAAGCGATAAAAGTTGGTTATTGAAATTTTTTAGGTTTATAACTTGTGTAAAATAAAAACATAACAATAGAAACTCACAAAATATCACTTAAACTTTCACTTGAAATCATTTATCTTCAATTGTCGAAGTGACGAGGGTTCGTTTTCGGCTAATCCGAACAGAAAAATCGGAAATCCGCACAGGCTGCAGCCCCAATTAGTTCGGATTTGAGGGGTTTCACTGTATGATCATGTCCTTAACTTTGTGTCCGGTTCTACTGCTATGCTTAAGTATTATACATGTTCAGAATTTTATGTCATATTGCCCAATATTTATTCTCAAGTATTCATAAACCAATCGATAATGGAACACTTTTTTTATGAATATTCTAATTAACTATTACGGATCGCTTAAAGGGCATTGCTTAACTAAAGGTACTTAACTATCAATGTTCGTCTTATTGAAATCAGATATCCACTGTAAAGTCAATATTGTGGAACAGTTAAAGCCAATATGGCATAAAGACATCCAAAACTGTATTTAACATCTCATTCGAAAATGCACAGAACCTTTATTTAGCAGGGTTGAAAGATGTGGCTAAAATGAGCCATTATAGCTAGTTCAAGATGCTGCTGGCTAAAAGTATTTTCAATTACTAGCCACAAACAATTCCAGCTAATATTAGCTAATTTTAAATTTAGTTTTCCGCATTAAAGTTTATTATTTATGTTTCTTTATTTCAATTAGGATTAAAAATATGCATAGAATTTATATGTTTCAAACATCAGAGCAGGATATCCAGTACAAATTCGTCAGGCAAGAGACACCGGATATCCGATATCCTACAAAATGAATATCCGAGTTGGAGGTTGGGTGGTAACAGTAATTGAGAGGAATAACAACAGACTGCTGCAACAACAACAACCGAATTAATTTAAATGGCTAATTTTGGCTAAATTGTTTCTCGTAATTGGCTAAAAGTCGTCTGGAAAATTTGGCAACCCTGTTATTTAGTAGAAAAAAAACCATCGGCGATCTAATGCATGTCTACTATGTGCCAAGACGTCCATTAGATGTCTCTGTAAAGAACTATTAATTTACATTGGGAACAACTCATTAATATCGATATGCATGAGTATACATGAAAAATGTATTATACATCTCATTGGAACATCTAAATTACCCAGTGACTGGACACCACTATAATTTGTACTCCCAGATGAACCCATTAGTTGTACATTATAAATGTCTTTTAATATCCTCGTATACACTTAACTTTAATATGCATTCTGTTAACTAATTAGATTGTGTGACTTCAATTTCTAATCAAAGTGCCAAATATTATCTCGAATTTGTGCATAATGATGCATATTTCCAAACTATAATATAGTGCGTAACTGAAATTTAAAAATTAGACAAAAAGTATATTTAAAAAACATCTTTTCATACCCAGGATTGCCCAATTCAACACTCAAAATAACATCAACGCCAAAACCTAAACACGTCTACAATTAACATTACATATATATATATATATATGTAATGGATGTCAAAGGAATCAATGATGGTGTCAAAGGAATCAATGAAATCGTAACAGCTAATAACAGTAACCAATCTGAAACGAGATTGCAACGGCGATGCTCATGTTTAAATAGTTAATCGTCACGTTTAATAACCAATAGCGCATCTTGACAACGAAAATGATTGCTATGCTTTTCGTTTATTTGATTTCTTTAAACTACTCTTAACAGTCAAGTTAATATCTAGAGTGGCAACATTTTTGGGAATATTTCAATAATTGCGACTTTCGCACTCACTCCTTCTATCATGGTTTCTTATATTAAAAATTGTTTTCGACAAGGAAAACAACATTTCTTTAAGCTTTAAGCGATTTCTTTGTCACCAAATATGAAAACGTCTTAAAATATGCAACAGATCTTAAAATATGCAGTAAAGGGTTGAGTACTTAAATTCCTCCTGCCGTCACCATGAATCATAAAAAATATAAATATAATTCTAATGTTCCTTTTTATACGTGTATTGCTGTTAGAATTCAGAATTTTGTCTTAGGGATACGATTCATTTCACTTTAAATTTCCTAGTGGGCATATTACTTCGTAGCTTTATCCTCCTGAGACCCAAGCAAAATAAAATACACATTCTCTCAACTATTAGTTTTTCTGAACAATTGGGCATTAAAAGTGATGTTTTTAAAAAATTAATAAACTTGAATTTTTAAATTTTTCTGGGGAGCACATCCATTAGAATGTATGTTCAGGTCATAACTACAGTAGAACTATGCGATACTTACACAAAAATAGATAAACAAAAAATCTTATTCATTACTTATAACATATGAAAAGAGATCAAACTTGTATAAAAATCCTAGAGCAATATTAAAGAAGAAAAACTAATGTGAAAATCAAAACAACCGCGAGAGCACCGAATTCCAACTTGTCTCGTGTTCTTAGCCATATTGTAAACAAATAAACTAACGTTTCTGAATTCTCAAAGTTAAAAAAGGATTTCCTATTCCTCCTTTATAATTCCAGTCCAGGTCTTGCTTGCTAAAAATCTGTCACAACAGGGATTAAAAGCAAAACGTCCGTTCTATTGGATGCCAGGTCTCAGGAGGATATATACAATATAATATATATAGGGGGTAGGGGTGTCCTAGACACTCATAACGGGTCTAGGCATTGTAACCTTAGTATTCCTGTGAAATAATACTTCGTTTCGCAAAAGGTAAAGAGTTTATTGCGGAAGGTACACCTTTAACAATAATAGTACTAAAAGAATATAGCACCATCTGGTGAGCGAGCGCAACAAGCCCGGTTCGCGAAGCGATCCGAATGGAAATGCTTGGCGAGCAGGGGGCGGTCCCCTAGTACAAACTAAATGTAATAGTTAACGTTTTCTAACAAAAATATGAGGAATTATTACATTATTTTATTGATTATCTTTATTATTATTAATTTTTAATATATTCTTGATTATAAGTTATAATAGTATAACTTGTAAGCCCATTATTCCGAATAACTAAAATCACCGTGATTTTACTGTATATTGTTTATTCTTAAATACAGTAAACTAAAAGACAGTAATTTATCATTGTTAAGATCAAAAATAAAGCAATTTTTTGCATCGTTTTTTGCTTATCTTTACACATAATAATAAACAAAAAAGTAGTAATTTATTACTGTTAGGAGGTAAAATAAAATTTACCGCATATCTAAACCATTTTTATGACACTTGTTAAGTATTTGTGAGAGAATGATACTCAAAAGAAATTTTTAAACGAGTAGAATATTTTTCTTACCAAGATCCATTAATTTTTGAACAACAAAATCTTAGCATTTTTTACAATTAAAAGTTATTTACTGAAATACTTACGAAATCTAAAAATTTTCAAAAAATATTAAACAGTATTTAAAACATTTTACAAAGTTAAGGTTTATGAATACTTGAAGCTTGCTTGGCTATTATATGAAGACAACAGCGATACTCAACACCATATGCTCATCTTCCTTGACAAATGTTGGGCACTACCAGCTGTTCAACGATGTGCCACTTAAAGAAAGAATTTCGGAGAGCTTTTAGTCGCTTTTAACCTTCGAGTATCGCTGTTGTCTCGATAAATATTTTTTACAACTGGGCTATTCAGTTTGTTGCTTGTGGACTATTCTCTTACTAAATAGCTGATTCAGTTTGATTTATGCATAATATAGTAGAATTAAAAAATTAAATGTTTTACTTTTAGTGCATAATAATTACTAAAAAGGTATTTTCTTCAAGTCCCTTTTTCATTGTTATTATTTTTATTAAATTTATTTATTTATTGTCATTTTATTTACTTATTTTCCGTTGAAGTAATATAAAATAAAAAGCAAAAACCCTCAGCTTTTTCTTTTTTTTATAATTATGTGGCCTTTAACATAACTCAATTTTGCGGAATGTGATTAAGGTTATTAAAATCTTGAAATTGACTTAATTCTATTTCTTTAATATTTTGTTGAATTTTTTATTTTTTTTAAATACAGTATTTTATTCCATGTTGTGTGTTTTTTTTATTATTATTATTATTATATTTATTCAAAATCAGGAGCGTAACTCGCCTATGGCGGGCTCGCCTATTGCGGCCATAGATGTCTCTTCGTTCACAAGACGGCTGTGGCTATAAAAAGGAAATACAACTGAAATTTTCCGTGCACTATGTATTAAATGGGAGGCTCCATGCGCTCCAGACGCATAAATATTTACCTTAGTTTGTTTAAAATTTAATTTAATCTCTGAAACTGAATATAATTATCAGTAATTAATAAAAATTATTTTTTATTTAATCTGAAATTAAATATAAACGTAATATGAATAAACTTTAGCCTAAATTCTGAATTCAGTCGAATCCTTTATCGACTTGCCTTTGTTGGCGATTTTATATGTAATAGGGGACCAAAAATATATTTTATAAGGCATCACTCCCAATACAATATCTATGTGTGAATAAGACATAAAATGCTGATATTTTATAAGCCAAATTACACATTATAGAATAAAAGTAGCCATGCGAATAAAAAATGGCTTATTTATTTATTACTCTGTCGTCTTACTCAACAAGTCAATGGCACTGCTTGCACGTGGTGAAACTTGGCAGCAAAGTGCCATGCATGAAACAATATCTATAGCTTGAAATATCCGTTAGAAATTTATGATAGTAGTTATTTCAGCGAATGTTCCATTTTTTGGAAAAAGGACTTTAAAAAACTAACTGAATAGCCCTATTTTGTGATGTAGCATTTTCAGATGATTTTATGAACTGTATAAAATATGGCTGTATTGTACGCTTTCATTGTACTGTGCATCTCCCATGTTTTAAAAGATCCGCCAACGAGCCAATCCTAAAAGCAAACTGTGCATGCCAAGTGGCTCGACATTGGCTGATTCTTGTAATAAAAAGTGCTTCTTTTAATTCTAAGATCGAGTACAAAAAAAAAAGGTTTAAATCGGGAGAGTGTTTTGTTTTATCAATAAAGTTTAATGTTTTACACACAAAAGCCTCTCTTCTTTCAGAAACCTATAGTTTTCAAAAAAGTTTTTTCTTCCACGTCTGGCAACGCTGGACCACCTATTTTTAGCCTACTTTCCCGTACAAGTAAAAAAAAAAGGATTAAAAAAGGCTCAATGTGTCGTAAAAATATCGTTAAAAATACATAAAAGTCAAACATAAGTTAAATAATTAAATAACGAATGAAAAATAAAAATTTTGAAAGTAGGGTTTTGAGATGGGGGAAAATGTGTGTCTGTCTCTCTGCCTCCCCCCCCCCCCCCCGCCCCCAAATAACTTTTGAGAAAATTGCCCGATTCGAAAGATTGATTTTTTTTTTCTTTTTGCATTCGAAACATCTCGGAGAGAACATCTCATTTTCACATTTTATTTTCTGGTTTGAACCTTTTTACGTTCAATTTTGAACAGTTAAAGAACTTTCTTTAGTGCCTATATAGGCAAACATGAAGACAAGCTTATTAAAGGAGCTCTCGGTTTGAAATATTTTTTGCATTGAACCACTTTTATTGAATTTTGAACAGTTCAAAAAAATTTGACATTAGAGCCTACGAGGAAATTTCTATCCTATATAAATCCTGATCTAACAGACGGATTTGATTCGAACAAACTTATTATGGAGAGGAGTTATTTGTTTTACTTAGTTGATTACTCAAACGTTATAGAAGTAGAACATGTACAGAGACTAAATTCATCCAGAACTAAACGAACTATTTTTCGATGAAAGTTATTGATCTGGATTATTAACGATATTTCTGAATGAATGATTAAATGAGTGAATGAATAAATAAATAAATAAACGGATGAATGAGGGAATGAATGAGAGAAAGTTATAAAAAGTTTTAAAAATTGAAATATATATATATATATTAATAAACGGTTGATCCCAATGAGGTTCTACTTTTAAATTTCATATCTAATCATAATTGGAATTAAATACACGCATTATTTTTTATCTGACTGTTAAACGAAAAACAATTCAGAAGGAGGTACTATGCCTCCTTAAGTCAGTAGAATTCAGTTGATAGACGGTTGTAAAGGCCGGTATATATAACCTTAAATTGATTTCCCACTAAATTTTAAACACCACAATTTCAATCTTGACGATAGGGGCAGTCTTCACTCCCATGGCTACTGCCACCAAAGCGTTCCATCTTGCGAACTAACGATACTGCAGCAGAAAATATTCTAAGAAACCCAGTGGGACTAGAAAACGCCCAGGAGGCGCCTGGTTCAACATTTTCCCGCCGCTTTAGAGCAATTTGTGAAGATTAAAAAGCTATGGACCCTCCGATGGTTTTATTTATCTATTTCAGACTTAATGCGTATTGATTTCTGGTATCGATTCCAGGGGCGTCATTGGTTGAGGGATTTATTCCCTCCCGATATCGCAGAACGGAAACTGGAAATGTGCGCAAGAAATGGGAAATCTTCGCTCGTTTAATGAACGGCTTGCTATCAAATGAGAGAACGTCGATTAATACATTTTTATGAGTCATCACTGGTAAAAGGCTTGAAACACTGAAGCATTTTTTATGACGGACTAGATGGATATAAAAGCGAATCGTTGAGTGAATTTTAATCTCAAATGAGTGTAACAAACGACTACTTTATATTATAGTTATGTCGATCGAAAAGTCCCCCCTCCCCCTTCAAAACACGGAGTTTATCTTTTAACCAATCAGAATGAAGCCGTTTAATGACCCAGAATTAAATTCGATGTTGTTGAGACAACGATAGCGGCATCAAAGCAACCAGAAATAGTCTAGAGCAGCGGTTTCCAATCTTTTCTTTTTTGCGTACCACCTTTTTTCTAGCAAACCATTTGCGTGCCACTGCTAATGAAACTTTATTATATAGAATAGAACACTAATAGAGTATAGAAAAATACTACGACGGCTAGGTTATTTCAATCACACCATTTTTTATAGTTAACTAGCGGTACCCGCACGGCGCTGCTCGTGCTGAATTTTAACCGTACCTAAAAAACGTAAGCACAATTTCATAAGTGTGTTCCGATTTATCGCCAATGACTCATTAAAAACGTCAAATTGTAGCGTGTTATATTCGCCACGTTATTTTAAATCTAGTAAAAACCATACGTATTCCTTTTCTGGCGATATTTAGTTAAATGCTATTGCTGAACCAAGGAAATCGTTAAATCGGGGAGACAATACTTTTATCAAGTTCAATCTCGAATTGAAAACCTATTGCTAATTTAAGAAAAACGTTAAATCAAAGGTATGCTTTATTATTGTTTTTCCGTTGATAACTAAACTGATGTCTCTCTATTTTTAAAAATAAGTTTTATATTGAAATGAAGCTAACACTATTCACCCGGAGTAGAGGAAACTGCTACAAGGTAAACTGCTTAAGAAATCGCACTAAAAAGCTTATAACTGGCGTTCTTATTGACTTAGAAACTTAGAACAAATATCATCTTGTGCAGAAAAATTAGCGCTTTCGATCGATATGTTACATTAATATGTGCAAGGTATTTTTCACTCTTATATTGGCAAATTTATGTGGACAGTTGCGTAAAATTGGAATAAAAAAAGAACTACCTGTAGCATTTTTTTTTTTTTTCAGAAACCTTCGCAGTAGTGTACTCAACAACTTCCCAAAGTTTCATGGTGATCGGATGAATGGGGTAGTAATGCATAAAGGACAGACAGACAGACATACATTCATTTTTATATATATAGATGCAGAGAAAAGCGTTTAATAAAATATATGAAATTTATAAAATATATTTTTAATACGTACTTTCAAAACAACATTAGAAATACGTTTTTAAGTACAAAATACCTATCATGTAAAAAATTGATAAAACAAAATTAATGAGAAGGTTGCTGCTGCATGGCAGATTCGAGCGAGGTGATATGTCATTCCGCAGAAGTTAGTTTTAACCTCAAATTTGGGTCGGAATTTAATTTGCTTCTATATTTATTTTTAATAAATATCATTTTGGAAAAAACAGTTTCCTAAAGATGAGTGGTTGTGAGCTGAATTAAAAACAGCAATGCATTTCTTGACAATGACGGGAATTCATTTTTGACTTTGAGCTAACATTCTCTCAAATGTAATCGGGCAAATGCGATGTTCTATCGTGAGTTTTTGTGTTTTAATCTCTTTTTTTTTTTTTTGCCTGAACGTGTACCACTGGAGAGGCTTCGAGTACCACTAGTGGTACGTGTACCACAGTTTGGGAACCGCTGGTCTAGAGCTTACAACAAAAAGCGAATGGAATAGTGGGTAAAAATGACACGCCAAAGAGGGATAAAATTATTTTTTGGCTCGCACTTTAGTCTTATCACTATATGTGGGAACCCCAATGGCAAGCAGGATTTTTTTTTATTATTATTTGAGTGGAAAATTGACATAAAAAAGGCGTCCATGTGAATGGTGTATTAGAGTACAATCAAAAGCCAAGGAAAAACCACTAGAAGCAATTTTTCCCCATTTGGAAGAAATACCTTTATTCTGAAGCTGGTTAGTGTCTTTGCTATATTCACAGAGGCTCATGCAACTAAGAATAGAATTCGCAGAACAGAATTATCTTTAATGATAAGTCTCGCTTCAAGCAGAGCCAAGATGATTCGCCAAGATGTAAAAATCAACGATGTGAGATACTCCTCTAGCTATTCCCCGCTACACAGCCCGACAATAGAAATTATGATAGAATATATAACAGTGTACCATTTCTTTCAATCGCCAGGTCCCTTCAATGATCACCTATCATTCTTACACTACTGCGATAACCACATTTTACACCTTTTGACTTTCTTCCTGCCCAATTCGTATTTATTTTCAATTAGATAATAGCAGTCGGCCGAAATTTTTAATGTTGTCCTTGCATTTTCTTTTTTCAGTGCCAATACAGCACATGTTTAGTATAAGTAAGCGCCTTCGAGCGTTAAGCGTGTTTCACTATCAATAACTTTTGCAAAAACTCTCCCCTCAAATAAACTTTTAATTTCTCTAAAACTCTGCAGTCATTTTTTTTTTAATTTCAGGCCAATGGACAGCTAAATATAATCTTCTGTGACCCCGCGTATTACCTGGTCTTAAAAACTTGGCAACCCTAGTACTGTATTCAAACCCACTGCGACCTCCTATACTAAATGCCCTCCGATAGCGCGTTAAATCCATACACATTTTGGCCGCAGTTTTTTAGATAGAGGGCGCTAGTTCTTTGCTCATAATACTGCTTTTATAAGTAGATACATATGGCGAAGATTAAAACCAGTTAAGCGGCCCTGATTTTAGGAAAAGTTGTGGCCATTTTCTACTAGTGTTGATGGCTTGTTTCACTGCAATACACTTGAAAATTTTGCCTTCCCCTCCCGAACAGAATAGCGGCCTCTCTGCATTATAATATGCTAGAATGACTTCTAATGCTTTCACTTACTGAATGGAATCTGGGAATTGCTTCTGTTAGTTACGGATGGGTGCTAAGGGGTTTTTCTATTCACCTAATCCTACAGGAGTGAAGTCCATTTAGAAGCAGCTATTGTGTGCACGAATGTTTGTAGTCTTGTCATTCTTTTAGCATAGTACTCACACGAGGTCATTTCAACATGCAGTGCAATAGTGTGCTTTTCAAGTTTTGTGAAAGACAGGCGCATTTGAGTTTCCTACGTATTCTACCAATGCATGCACTTTGAATGAATATTTATTTTCGGGCGAATGCGAATTTCAGGATAAAAAAAGGAAATTTAACATCAAAATGACAAGAAATGTACTGATAAATTAAGAACAAAGTCAAAATCTTAAACATAAATATCAGTTGTAAGAAGTTTAAAATTTCATGAACATGCAACTTTATTTACGAGTATTTATAATTTCATATGATTTTCCCTATATCGCTCCCGGTCTGGATGCCACTTTTTACTGAGAATTACGAAATTTCCCTGCAATTTTACAGCTCCTCTAAAAATTTTTCTAAAATGGTAAAAATTGAAAAGGTTTTACGGATTATTTATTACGGATTCCCTTTTCAAAATACATAGATTCTCAGAGTGCGGAAAGCGTGTGTGTGGTGGTGGTTACCAGAGGGCATCGACTTTTCGGTATCCGACGTGTGTGGTGGTGGGGGGTGGGGGGACCAGAAAGCATCGACTTTTCGGTATCCGATTGTTTTTTAAATATTCGGAAACCGATCCGGCAGGCAGTGCCGGATAGGGCAAGCCGGCTCCATGACGGGGCAGCACTTCTTGGGGAGGGGGGGCGGCAAATTCAACTGTGATGCACAAAACTAAACTCAGCCGTGGCCCGTTGGGGGCCATGGCCTACTGTGCCCATCCCAGTTTTTGAGACCAGGAAAAAAAATAATAATTAAGAACATTTAACTTTTGGAAAGAGAATTAAAATCCTAGTTCGGCGCTCCAATTTAATCATTGATAGGCTATTTTGCTTACGATTAAAACCAACTAATAGAATTATTTATTTGTATAAACTGTAGGCAACTCTAAAATTGTTGCATACTAAATATGTTGCGTCGTTGAACAGTCGGCCAGCTCCTGTGGCAGGCACAAGGGCTCCTCGGACGGCAGTTTTAGGTTGCGGCAAATTTTGCAATATCAAAATTTAAAATTTTAAATTAAAAAGAGTCAAGTTTTTCTCCTTTGTTATAGTGAAATATAAATCATGCTCTGCTCAGACAATACAATAGTTTTTCTTTTACACATTTTCAAAGCATCCTTTTAGGCAGAGGCAGTTGGGGGGCGAGCTTGTAAGTGTCGTTTGAGAAGGCAAACACATGGCTCTTTCATATGAGCGTTCGTAAGAAGGAGTACTGCCCCACGGTTTGCTGAAAAATTCTAATTATGTTCTGCATTTTTATGAGTAAAAGCGTGTAAATTTTAAAAAGTTATTGTTTGCTTTTTTTTTGTTTCCTAATATTTTTGCAGTTGCAAATGCATCTCCTAAGGCCTGAAAATTTGCATATAGTTGAAATTTATGAAGGGTCCCTCCTAATGTTGACCTGAAAGGGCCATGCCGTGGCACACATTAACGAAGGTTTTATGGGTTCAGCAGCCCCCCCCCCCCCCAAGTGAAAAATCCTCAATAAAAGAAAAAAGGCCAACGCAAAAATGCTAATGAAATGTCAACAATAATTGGAGGGAGGGGGGCGGCATTTTGAAGTTTTGTCCCGTCCCGGAAACCTCCAAGATCCGCTACGGTCGGCCGGCTGCTGCACGAAGGGTCCTCACATTCGGCATTCCAAACTTAATTTTTAAAATTTAACTATAATCAGGACCGTAGCAATTTAAAAATCATGGAAGGGGCTCAAACAATTTTGTTTCCAACTGCTCAAAATTATTTCCAAGAAAAACCACTTAACAATTAAAAAGTATTTAGTATTAACTAATTATTATTATTATTAATTACAAATAATCATTAATAAATGAATATTTTTATAGATCATTAAAATAAATTCATAGTTTCCACAAAATAACGGAAATCCTTTTGCAGTATGACTTCTAATGGGAGGGGCTTAAGCCCCCTGAGCACCCCCCCCCCTTTCCTACGCGCCTGACTATAATCATCATGTTTTGAAAATATATATGCAAATTACAAACTTACTACGTGTTTGGAAAAAGTGTGATGTTTAGAAATTCGTAGAATTTCTAAACATTGTTTCTAACAATATAGCCGGACATCCGGTACGGATCTGTCAAGAAAGGGATACCGAATATCCAATATCCGGCAAAATAAATGTCCGGAGTATTCCAAATAGTGTTTTTATCCCTATCCCCCCCACAAGCAAGTTCCTGGGTGCGCTACTGCATATGTATATCCAGAATCGTCCCCAGGCGGATGCTGTCCTTTTTTGGTGACATGCTTTCAGGTGTGACACATAAAACGGATCAAAAATTTGTACCAATAATTCAAAAATAAGAAGTAAACGTAAATCAATTATTTTGCATTATATTTACATTTATACTCATTCTGTTAGTACGTTCATCGTGCTTTTGCTTCAAGATAACAGTGTTGCTTTAATTTTTGTTATTTTATTAACCATTCAAAATAAGACGCTTACTTTTTGATGAATATCAAAATGCCTGAAGAGGGGTTTCACTGTTGCATGATTTGCTTTTCTTATTTTCTAGAGCCTTTTGTGGCGAACCGTACTTTCGGGTGAAAACTTGAGGTGGGAAAAAGGATACAAAATTTTCAACACCGGGGGACATGTTACTGATGGGTGTATGTGTGTATGTATAATATATATATATATATATATATACACACACACCCATATATATATATATATATATATACACACAAATTTAATAAGAGTTGTTACGGTTAAAACGCAAACCGGAATCTATAAAAGGCCAATGTCAAAGGTAGCTTTGGACTCTGAATTTTGAATACATGTATAATATGTTTTTTTGTTTATTTTCTTAATTTGTTCATATTTTTCTAAATTGTAATGTAATTCACATAATGTTGAAATAATATTTCAAGGCCTGGTGTATGTTTGGGCTCTGAAACGCTCGAATGTGAGCATGCGCAATGCGCGCGAATGTCAGTCAGTCTTCGTTTGGAGAAAGCATCGGTTATCCAGTATCCAACTTTTTTGAAAATCCGTAATCGGATTCGGCCAGTTTATAAAAGATTCATGTCAGATTTTATTTTTAAATTCAATTATCTTTTTTTTTTTTTAAATTATGAAAATGCTGGGTGTGTTTCGAAGCTCTGAGATATTTAAAAATATGTATAAAATTTACAGATTTCAAACATATTCACATGTTTCGTAACGGTACGTCAAACAAACACAAAGGATTCCGATATCCTGCAAAATATTTGTTGGATCTCGAACAATGGACAATAGTACATTTTTATACGATGAAATATTGCTCTAATTCCTACTATTTTTTATTGATATGCATAATTGTTGATTCGTTAACTCATTAACATGTTATCATTGACCATATATATAGAGCTCATGGCAACTGGGAGATTTGCTCAAAACCACACACATAAAAATAAAGGGTGCTTTATTTATTGATTTATGAATGAAGAATGGCCACCTCATCCTGCAAAATGCATACACAATCTATATATATAAAATGAACTTTTGAGGTTGAGGCTGCGCGCTCTACAGCAAAATCTACACGACGTACGGTTGCAAAAATTGGCACAAAATTCTATTATAGCCTGATGCTATGCAAGACGAAGCCGTTTTTTTTTAATTCGGCCTAAAATTTTTTAAATCTAACAATTAAAATATTAATCCCCCAGTATTTTCTTCACTTCGTTCGAATAATTTTAGAATTGAAGTGAAGATAGCTGGGATTTCCGCGCTCCGCGGTTGAATGTAATGTAAACGTAAACATGATTTGAGCCATGCATGAGGCGAGTGTGTTTCGCCGGCTGAAGATAGTTTTATCGTTATTAGCAAGGTTATATTGTTTCTGCTGCAATCTATTAAAAGTTGCAATTACCAAAAGTTTACATCAGTAGCAAATAAGTGGCTGATTATGATTCGACATTTCCGAAACTTTTCGAGCACCTATTCCGAAAGTTAAAAAAACAAAAACGGTTTTCCGAAAAAATTTTAATGTATTAATTTCAGCTTTCTTTTAAAATTAGTATCTGCTTTTCTTTCTACCTTCAGACAAGCAAAATATTTTGTACTACTTTCCAGAAAAGTAACGAATTTGTAGGGGCGGGGGGGGGGGGGGGTTGATATCTCCCATGATACACACATTCAAAATAAAATAAGTAAGTTGTTTTTAAATAAAGAATTTTAAAAATAGTTGAGGCATTTATGCATTTTACTTATGTAAATTTGTAATGTTTGCTTAATGTTTTGTGATTTCTTAAATATCCATTATTATTTCTAAATATACTCACACTTGAATAAACGTGCAGTGTTCACATAATTTTCAAGAATTCGCCATTCATCATTTGTATTAAAAAAGAATAGCATTTACAACAATTTCAAGAATTCATCATTTATCAATATTTTGTCATATTATAAGTAAAAAGTTTTCATATCGACAGTGAAACCCTGATTTAACCTCCCGCCAATCTAAGTTTTCCAGTACGTTTTTTTCATCAGGTCCCTGTTTTTCTGTATCCTAATTGATGTTAAAATATCCCAGATTCTAAGTTTGTTACTTAATTAACTTTCACTCGATCGATAGAGAATTTAATTTTGCTTTTGAACATGTTGACGGGAGCACTGCTTCAGTGACGAATTTGTAGGGGCGGGGGGTTTCAATCTCCAGAGGCGTAGCGAGGGTTTTCAGCGCCTGGGGACAACTGAAGATTTTGCGCCTCCCTGTGCCCCTGGGGGCCTAGGGGCTCCCTAATGGGAATTTAAAAAAACTTTTATGCTTCCTAAATGATAAAACTCTAAAAAGCAGCCCTTTTAACTTTCATTTTTAGTAGCGGCCATTCACTTCTAAGGGGAAAATGGGACACTTTGGCTTCGCAAATTTATTTGTCCGATTTCCTACGCACTCCTGCGCTACATTGGTCATTCCCGATATGATTTGTGGTGCTCCCACTTTTTTGTCGAACATATTCACACCTATTCAGTTCAAATAATTTTCTTCTTGCATTTAAAAATAAAATTAAATAAATTAACACTAATTTGGCGCCCCGTGACGCTGTGCCCGGGGAAAGCCAATCTAAGTTTCCCGCATTTTACGTTTTTTCCATCAGGTCCCAGTTTTTCCGTATCCTAATTGATGTTAAAATATCCCAGATTCTAAGTTTATTACTTATTGAATTCTCCATATTTTATGTTTTCCCTCGAAAGTGAAAAAAGAAAATTTTTCTAAAATTAGAAATATTTTTCCTTTTGTGCTTTCTTTAAAACTTTAAGCACATTGTTAAAAGTTAATTATTACTCTCTCACAAAATAAATCACAATCAAGGATTGTTTTTGTTTTCAAGAAATTTAAAAAAGGGGCTGTTCGAGTTTATCAAGGTGTGAGAAAGTTTGTTCTTTTCCAGTATGGAACTGGAGAAGTTCGTTCTTTTTGCCATTTTATAAACCAACAAAGCTCCAACACTTCGAGTCTAAAGACGATTTCGTTAGCATGTCACTATTACATGCTATGTACTGTACTCTTATTGGACGGAACAGCTTACATATAGTGGACATTTTACAAATATCGGAAAATATTTTCTTTCCCATAAGGACTAGGGAAAGACCTTGCAAAGCATTTCAATACTGGAAGATTCAGCATTCACTTTCAACTCCATGACTAAAAAACAACTCACTATTACAGATTATTTTCAACCTAAATTCCAGAATTCGTAATTAAATGAGTTAAAATGGTATGTATTCGAAAATATAGATATTATACTTTTTGAAAGAGTTGAAATCTGCCATTCATCATTTGTAGCATAAAAGGATAACGTTCCCAACCATTTCAAGAATTCATCATTCCTAACAAAATTCAAATCGTTAGTCTATCAGTTTCATTGAAAATGCCTCGCCTACCTATAAAAAAGTGTTGTTTACAGAGTTGAAATCAGAGCCAGAGAGAACTTTCACCACTGAATTAGCCAAGAAACAATACTAGATAAAAAAATACGACTTGAGCGTATTAAAAATATGTATGTTCGTGTCAGAACATCACACCGATTGCCATTTTTGTGGCATTGAATGCTGTAAAAAAAAAGCAATATTCCATGCTCTGCGCATAACTAAGCAAGTGTCCATTGCACTAACATTAGGAACTGTAGGTAGGATTCCATGATAAGAATAAAATTTTCCTTTCACTTTTAGTGCACTAATTTAGTAACAGATTCTTTTTCAGCTTTGACCCATAAAATTTCCCTTTTCTGCATTCACATTCACTTTCGAATTTACATTTGTCAAGATATGTCTCTTAAGCGATGCGTATCAGAAATTGACGTGATACTCCAAAAGCAAATTTATAGGCAGGATATTCCATTATCCGCTACTAAAGAAATGTCTTTGTATATTGGCGTAGCTAAGTGGGGGCGGACCGCCCCAGGTGTCACCCATTCAGGGGTGACAACCAGCCCCGATAGAGAAAAAAAAATGAACCTTTAAACGCTCCCTAGAATAAAACAAATACTTAAAATGGGAGAAAAAAATATCCAATTTAATTTTCTATTTTTGAGCAAAGTGTTTCCTTTAAAAAATATTCACAATGTTTTTAACCGCTAATCATAACCAGTGCCCTCAACAAATACTTTAAATATTATAAGGCTTATGATGCAAATGGTGTTCTTCTTTTCCAAAACTGCAATTTTTAAAACAAAAAATTATTATATTTCATTAAAACACATACTTCACGGTTTACATGATTTTTTTTTTTTTTTTTGGATGGGGAAGGCGTAATCTTTTCCACTGGGTCACACCCATGCTAGCTACGCCACTGCATTCCATACAATTTTCACTATCAACATACTTCCCATATAGCTGCCACTGATTTTTTTTATTTCATCAAATTGCTTACATATACATAGTCCAGTCTGATCAATTTATCAATCCCCATTCAGACTAATTTGTGGCAATTAAAATTTCATATTTACAATTATATAAATTCATTGCTCTGATTTGAGTTCAAAATGTATGTTTATGTATAAAGCTACTAATACACTTATTTTTTAATTTTTGCATCACAATTTACTCTTTTTATTGGTTTAAATAAACATTTATGAAATAACAGTTTTATTTTTGAACTCAGAATCAGAAAGAATGTACTGCTATCTATCAGAGTCAGAGTAAAAAAAAAAGCTATGTAAAAGTTTTGATGATGTAATAAAGATAAATATGCCACCACATGATACAAATATAGATCAATAAATATAGGTTATTAGTGATAGAGTGGGAAAAAAATTACACCTAAGTCAAGGTAGATATACATTTGTAGAAAAATACAGGCTGAAATAAGTTTTTATCGCCTCAGAAGTGGCTTAAGAGGTCGCCTTCGGTGACTTGCTTGGGACAAAAAACAAGTTGCGCCGTAGGCGCCGCTATTTTAACATTGCACGGGCAACGCCGTTGCGGGTACCGCTAGTATTTAATAAAAGCATCGCGTGCGTCCCGAGCGCTGCGATTTAAGAATTTTCATCATCACTCATAAGCAATTATTGATAAACATCAATGCAAACTAAAACATTCTTACTACATTACTAAAGAATCTTTAGCATTTCACCATGCGTTTACCGGACAAATTGTGAACGCAGTAAAGTAAATGACTTAATTTACAATAAGACAATGCGTTGGAGCAGCACTGTAAATTAAACAAACAAATTATTCGTCATTTATGCAATTTATAAGTAAGGAAAAAAGGCGGAGGAGAGCCTCTATATGCATCAATGCCTCAATATTTTATTGATCTAAATGTATGAAACCTAAGATTGGTAAAGCGACAAAATTCGCGAATGGAATTTCGCCACTTTCGATCATCCCCTCTCGGATCTGAACATACCTGCAGCTAATATGAAATAAAAAAACTGTATACAATAAATTGTTATGTTCAATTATGACCTTTTAATGAGTTACAAATTTATACTTTTCAATATCATTTCTTTTATTTAAATATTTAGTTTGTCGTTTTCAATGGTTATACGAAGAATTATTTGTATTTACAAAGTTACAAATATAAAGAACTTTAGCCAATGCATAGGCATTCGAAAAGAAAGGGGTTCTTTGAAAAGCATGGTTCACCGATTCCAGACCGGGGAGAAAATGAGCGGGAATCTTAACAATACAGCAGCGCGTATCTTTAACGCCCACTGTCAATCAAGAACTCAATCCTGCATACCCCAGAAGGGGAAAAAATTCTCTTGTGCTGCGTGCTCGGCAGAGAAGCTAACATCTCGGACGTAATATTACGTTACGGCCGGAAACCACATATTATTTTTTGGACGTAATATTACGTTACAGCCGGTTAAGTGGTTAATGAACTGAGTGCTTAAATTACATAAACTATTTAATTTTAAACATATCAGCAAACAAAATCTTTCAGAAAGAAAATTTTGACTAAAATTAAAACCTAAGTAGTTATTAAAAGAAATTTAATGTTGATAGAGCGGGTCCTTTGCGCCCCCCAGCGGAGAACTTATCCCGACCGTTTTTTTTTTTTTTTCTCATATCGGAGGGCATTTAGTATAGGGGCTCTGCTGCGACAACCATGAAATCTTTCCTGCTATGCTCTCATTGGTTTTGCATCTTTAATTAACACGCCTTTCTGCTAAATCATTCGCTGCCATCAATCCATCATTAAAAATGCCTTTCACCCGAAGGACCACGATATGTTGATTGCGCTGTGACACAAAATGCAACAAGAAAGGTGTCACTGTGTGCGTTAAGACATGTCAAGCAACAAGGATGAGAACAAAGATTTTTATGATTGTCCCGGACACGGTGAAATCAGTATACCGGAAAAAACTTGTTTGACTAAAATGTTGGATAAATTCGTTCGTATGCAACAACCTTAAGAAGTGAATATAAAACTATAGAGTGAACTTCATATTGCAGAGCAAAAGTGACTTAGAGAAAACTTACCAAAAACAAAAGACAAACAAAGCAACTTTAATGTAAGATAAACGTTCTTGCATCAACTTAATTACGACAAAGCGACATTTTGTCTCAACCCTTCGTAAAAAGTTATATTTCAATTCGCTGTGCCCGGTAACACAAAAACAATTTCGCTAATGTGCACTACAGGTAACAGGAGTCATTAGGGGAAGATGCCGTCTATTACAATTTAACTAATTGTCATTAATGTGGTAGGGATGAATAATTGATGCAAATAGACTCGGGTGAAAATTAGTTACAAGGGAATCTTCAAGAAAGGAGTATATTTTCGTCATGTTCCGCATTTAAATTAATTGCTACTATAAACATCATGTTCCGCATTTAAATTAATTGCTTCTATTTTCATCATGTTCCGTATTTGAATTAATTGCTGCAATTTTCAACGAGTAATGGTGAAACTGTAACTGTCTTGTATCGTTCAAAGTTTTGACACCCACAATTCTTATGAGGATTGCTAATTTCACTGTGATTTTACAAAGGCAGAAATAATAAAAACTTTAATGCCTAATTTATGACTAATTATAAGTCTAAAATATATTATTTGATTCTTCAGACAAACTTCCTTGAATATTATTCAGAAGAAGTATAGTGAAAATGTGTAAGTTGACCACTTGCGGTGCAGCACTTTAGTGGTCAACTTATAGAGGGTGGAGATTTTTAGTCATTTCTGACACTATGCGTTTATTCATTTGTAACTAATTAAAATATAACGTCATCTGTTAGCATTACTTTAAAATTAGTAATTAACTGTTCTTTTCACAATTATCTAAAATATCATTAGATAAATTTAACCTGAATGATTTACAATTTATCCTATACAACTCTCAAACTAAAGCACTTAGCTAAAATAAAGATAAATAAAGATCTTATTAATTATGCAAGTTGCTTATTGGGTGGTCCAGCAAAAATTCCTAAAAATACATATTTTGCAAAAGGCCTATATCAATTAGAAGAAAAATGAATAAACGTATTTAAAAAATAAAAGTGTTCACAGAAGATTTCCCATGTGGTCAACTTACAAAGGGGCCGTTCATAAATGACGTCACTTTTTTTTCCCATATATTTGACCCCCCTCCCCCCCTTTGTCACAATATGTCACACTTCAGCGGACCCCCTCCCTTTGTCACGCGTCACGCTATGTTGCATAATGCATGATGTCACACTTCTTGTTACCTCCTCCCCTCCCCTTGTCACACGTTGTCACAATTTCACGAACCCCCCTCCCCCCTCGAAGCGTGACATCATTTATGAATGATCCCAAAGAGGTTTAGGCTAACTTTATATTGATGTTTCATCCATCCAGACAAATACTGATTTAACATTATAGCTTAAAAAATATTCTGAAGAAGCTATGTTATTATTTTTTTTATCTCCCTCCAAAAATAGATAAACAAATAAATACAGTAATAACTAGGCGGTTCACTTACAAAGGGTTTTTTATAATAATCCCACCCAAATTTGGCGGACATAAGTGGTCACATTTTATTTTCTGGTTTGAACATTTTTTCGTTCAATTTTGAACAGTTAAAAAACTTTCTTTAGTGCCTATATAGGCAAACATGAAGAAAAGCTTATTAAAGGAGCTCTCGGTTTGAAATATTTTTTGCATTTAACCACTTTTGTTGAATTTTGAACAGTTCGAAAAAATTTGACATTAGAGCCTCCGAGGACATTTCTATCCTATATAAATCCTGATCTAACAGACGGATTTGATTCGAACAAACTTATTATGGAGAGGAGTTATTTGTTTTACTTAGTTGATTACTCAAACGTTATAGAAGTAGAACATGTACAGAGACGAAATTTATCCACAGCTAAACGAACTATTTTTCGGTGAAAGTTATTGATCTGGATCAGTATTTCACAAACTATAGGTCGTGACCCACTGGTGGGTCGCGAGCGAATATTGAGTGACATAAGTGGTCAACATAGACAGCTGGTGAAATTACAAAGGTTTCCCTACATTATATACTACAGGGCTCATTCGGTTCCTGGCAAAAGTGGTCAACTTAGAAAGGTGGTAGACTTTACAGGTTTTACTGTATAAGGAAATGCTTGTAGAAAATAGTGATTCCTCACTCGTGCGTCACCTGCTCTACATCAGGCTTCAGCAGCTTGTTATGACCCAAGGCCGAGTAACCAGCACATTTCCTGACCCATTTTAGCTCGGAAAATAAAGTGTAATGCATAAATTATGAAATAAATACACTGTAAAAACTCAACCCACTCAACCTTTCACCAAAAAAAAAATGGTGAAATTTCGCTGTAACCAACATTTGGCACTAAGTTGAACCGTTACAATGGTGTAGTGTCAGCATGAATGTGAAATTAGGAACCATTAAAATAATGGTTCAACGTTAGTACCAAATGTTGGTTGTAGGTAAATTTCCCCTTCTTTTTGAATGAAAGGTTGAACTAGAATTCGTTATTGTATAAACAGGAAAACAGGCATGGATACAAGATTTCTCTAAAGAAAGAGGCAATTATTTTGTGATTTTACCTATTTCAAGAAAATGTGTGCCAAAGGGGGAAAATGATGGTTTTAGTTTGCTATTCAAGTATTCTCTTTACATTACTCAAAATTAAATTAATTAAATAAAGAATTGTAACAAGTTCAACGAGAAAGCGGTATGTATATGAAAATACCACTGACCCGAAAAGTTTTCATAATGCACACAGTTAGGTTGCTTTTGATCCGTATTGAGGCCATTCCTAAATAATGTCACGCTTTTTTCACATATATTTGACCCCCTCCTCCCTTCGTCACAATATGTCACACTTCAGCGGACCCCCTCCCCCCTTTATCACATGTCACGCGATGTTGTATAATGCATGATGTCACACTTCTTGTTTCCCCTCCCCTCCCCTTGCCACACTTTGTCACAATGTCACGAACCCCCCTCCTCCCTCGAAGCGTGACATCATTTATGAATGATCCCATTCCAAAAACGGGTTGCCGATGAGTGATTTGTAGCATCGTACTCAAAAGCGCACAAAAGGAAAACGTAAAATAGGCAAAAAACTCTAACCACATTTTATTCAAGAGAACAAAGAAAAGGAAGATAATTTTGATTAGGAGCAGCCACTTTTTCGAGTTGCTCCATCCCGTCTTCTAAGTATTTGCTCCGGAATAAAATTTTAAAAAATCTAAACCTTTGTGCTACAAAGTAAGAATTAAAAATCAACGTAAAATTAAGCACGAAGTTTTCAGACACGTGTTTCGAGGTTACAGGGAACTCTTTTTCGATGCAAAAGAATGAGCTTCTAGATGAGTGAGCTTCTGGAGGATGCTTTTCCTCTAAAAGCTCACTGTTTTGCATTGAAAAAGGGGTTCCTACCAACCTCGAAACGCGCGTCTGCAACTTTTGTGCTTAATTTTATGCTGAATTTTAATTCTTAATTTGTTCCGTCTTCGTTCCAGCTCCACCCCATACCATGAACAGTTATAACAGGAATCCTATTAGAGTAGAGTATCATTTATACGACGATCATTTATACGATGTTTACTTTTATACGACGTTTTGGTGTGGTCCCAATTCTTGGATTTAGTCAGGAGGATAAATACGACGTTCATACGGCGTTTGGGGTCATTCATAAATGTCATGCTTCGAAGGAGAAATTTTGACAGTTTGTGACAAGGGAAGGGGAGGAGTAACAAAAAGTGTGGCATCGCCCGTTTTGGTTTCTATAAAAACATTTAAAAAGCAAATAAAATTTATTTTTAAAGTTGTTCGATTTTCATAATTTGATTTTAAAGTTTCATTCATCATTTTGTATCGTAAACACCGATACTGATTTAACTTCACTTCTAGTGAGAGTTTGAAAGGAAATTTTCTTAGGTATTTACACTTTTAAGACAAATTCTGCCATGTTTTCAGAATTCAAACAATTAATATATTTTGCTGTTCTATACTAATTATCTTTTGCGTTGTAAACGTTAACCTCATTTTATACAAATGAAGCACACACGTAATCATCATCATTATTATGCTCACACATGTCATTAAAAGTTCAAAAGTAAAATTAGAAGCGTGATCTACAACGCAGTGCTTTCTTTCTAAACTGCAAGTGGTATGCATATTCTTATATATAAGCGGCTTATTCTGTCTGTGTCTGTCCGCGATAGGATCCCAGGCCGTTTTACCGATCGGGACCACATTCGGCACGGTTAATGTTTATGACCCGAGAAACGCATCGCCGCAAGAATGAAAGTTGTGACTCAATTAGTTTTTTTTTTTTTAATTAATTTTTTTTAATTTTTCAATGATTTTTTTGACCCGTTTTATTTTACTTTTGCATTGTTGCCCTCATTTCCAAACATATAATTACAGTTGCCGTGTGAACAAACAAATCAATGCAGTTGCCATTGTTATTGTCATAAATGTAACAAATATACTAATAACAATCGAAACGTTTATCTCCGTTAACGTCATATTGAGTGAGGCTTCGCTGTATTTCAATCTCCGTTAAAAACTAGTGTATATGCAAATTTAATTTAATCCTTTCTTTCTTTTTAATTTATTTATTTATTGTCTGCCCTTTTCATATTTTGCTTATTAGAGTGGCGGCGCTCTTTTTGCCCAGTTTCGTTAAAACTGTTGTTTTGAAAAGCATAATAAAATATTCAATAAGTTATTTCGATGATAAATATATATTTTCACAAACAATTTGATTATATAGTAAATAAATGAGTAGTGTGGGGCTGTAAGCGAAGGGGCGTCCTCGCCACCTGATCTGGGTAATTCAGTTTGAATGAGCAGACACCTTTGTACAAATCATTTTTAACTGCAATGTATAATATCTAGAACAGCGGTCATTTCGTATGACTGCCGGGCGTACTAGTGGTAATATAGCGGGACATATGGCAGAGGGGGTTGAGGTATGCTGAAGTGTGGCATTTTGTGACAAAGGGGGTCATCGTTTATGAACGATCCCTTATTGTTTATACGACGTTGTTCGATACTCCACTGTATTTATCTCTATTTTTTCACTCAATTTATCAGTAAGAGTCAGAAATCTGGAGCGAAGTGACGAACAGGAGCGTGGACCAGTGGAAAAACAGGATTTTGCTCGAAACCGGAGCGGAGCTGGCGCAAAGAATTTTATCGTGCTTCCCTGTCCCTATTTTTTAAAAACATTTAAATTTTTTCTCACATAAAAATAATTTATAAACTAAAAAGAGATAACTAATATAATATATTAAAACCATTCGGAGCACGGTGCGGAGCCGGATCAAGTATTGAGAGCTTGGAGTAGAGCAGCTCAAAAAAGTGGCCGCTTAAGATTCCTGATAAGCATATTTGTCATAAAAAATATAAAAAAACTACTTATAGATTATTTATTTATCAGATAAATTTATAATATTTTATATGCGCTGTGTTGCAAAAAAAAAAATTTGAAAAAAAAAAAAAAAACAAACTTATCCATTTATTTTTATATTTATGAATGCAACTCCAAAAAAATAAAAAAAAAAAATGGAGTATAGGAGCATTACAAGGTTTTTTAGCTCCAGTTCTGCTCAACGAACCGCTACATAATCCCAGCTCTTTGATTTATAAACAAGAAGCTTCGTTCTAGAACTATACGAGCCTATGTTCCCGTATACTCCAACTTCAAATTCATAATCTAGCTATCTCTCTCTTTCTTTCTCATTCAGCTTTAGTTCTTAATTACTTCAAATATACCCTTTTTAACGGTTAATACATATTCATCGACTCATTCATTGATTCATTTATTTATTCATTCATGTATTTATGTACTCATTTCCTTATTTTTTCACTATTCACTCATTTTTTCATTTATTCACTCATTTACTCATTTTTTCATTTATTCACTCATTTATTCAATCAGTCTATCATTCACTCATTCTTTTACCCATTTATTCATTCATTCCATCATTCACTCATTCATTCATTCTTTCACTCATTCATTCATTTATTTACTCATTCGTGTATTTATACACTCATTCACTTTTTTTTTACTTTTCTTTATTTTCAACGATATTTTTAACGATACATCAAGATTTCTTTCAAACTTCATTCATTTTTTTTTTTTACTTTTTACGAGAAAGTAGGCTAAAAATGAAACAAACACAAAAACACCATTTTCAAATCAATCGAAGCGAAAATTTTCAGCAAACAAATTTTATTTGCAGAATGATTTTTTTAAAAAATGCTTTTATGTTCACAGAAAGGCATTGCGTGTATTTCAACTATTCATTCCTTTTAATGTATTCCGCAAAACCGGTTTTCAATTGAATAACGTTTTCCAGCAAAATTTATTAGGAGCATTTCAAAGACTCCAAAGTGTTTACGTGTTGTTGTAAAAATAAATAACTGAATGCGGGTTCATTCTTCGTTGCATCTCACACGCGCCGTCAAAGTTCAATAATTTATGTACCGCGCCTCCCTATGCATTCAAGATTTGGGTGCGGTGTGAATGCGAAATTCGTGAATTCGAGACATCCACAGATGAGAACGTGGTGTATTCCTTCGTCAGGCATGGCACTCATGATACTACACTAGTGGTTGCAAAAGTGGTCCATTAGACCCCCCAAGGGTCTATGGGACCATCTATAAATAATGTGAAGCTTTTTTCCCAGATATTTGATCCCCTACCTCTTTGTCACAAAATGTCACACTTTAACGCACCCATTAGGAACATTTATAAATGATGTCACGCTTCGAGGGGGGAGGGTGGTTCGTGAAATTGTGACAAGGGGAGGGGAGGGGGTAACAAGAAGTGTGACATCATGCTTATGCAACATTGCGTGACATGTGACAAAGGGGTGTAGGGGGGTCCGTTGAAGTGTGACATTTTGTGACAAAGGGGGGAGAGAGCTCAAATGTACGGGAAGAAAGCGTGACATTTATGAACAGTCCCCTTCCCCTTCGTCACAAGCCGCGCTGTGTTGCATAAGCACAGTCACTTTTTGTTAGACCCTCCCCTCCCTTGTCATAATTTCACGAACCCCCCTCGAAACGTGACATTTATGGAAGATCCCCACCCCGATCTACGAGGTCTGTGTCAACGAAGGAAAAAGGGGGGGGTGCACGTGAAGTAAGTAGGCACTGGATCTCATTTAAGGGGTCGTTCATAAATGACGTACAAATGAACGAACCCCGCCCCCCCCCCCCCCAGAAGATTACAGATTTGGTACTGTAGGTGCATTTCATTGCGACAGTACGCACCGGCAATATCTCACAGTGGAAATAACGTTTACAGTTAATCTTTGCAGTCAACAAATATCAATAATCCCGAGACAACTGAATTTAAAAAAATACTCTAATGCTGGGTTTACATAAATTGAGATAACGACGAACGCTTTGTCGGATATTTTCCCCCGCGTCATTGGTTCTACATAGCTTAATTAACACGCCTTATGTTCGCCAATCCCTTACTAATTATGAATGTGAAACTAATTAACTTTCCATTTTTTCCATTATCAAAAATCACTTACACCAGCTACCATATTTTTTTGATTGCGATATGACATGAAATGGATTCAGCATTTGTACCTGGTGTAAAGCCATAGCAACAAGGTCGACGACGACATATTTTGTTGCTGTCACGGTTGGTGTAAAAACAACGGATCTGGAGAGTGAGAATGGAGCAGTAAAGCAACGATATTTTTGCTCGAAAATGGAGTGGATCCGGAGAAAAAAGAAAATGTTGTGCTCTTACTACTCTTTTTTTTTTCTTCGAACAGCATTCAAACTTTAAATAAATTCACCCCCCCCCCCAACACAGCGCATATATTATATATTTATTGACAAAAAAAAAATTTATAAGTAATTTTTCTAAAACCCTCCGTTAGGCGAGCGAATCTGTCAGAGGCATAAATAAAATAGTTTCGGAGCAGCTACACCCACACAGTTAGCGGGAAAGTGCTCCCCCTCATTCTATCTGCTTTTCATCACTCCCGCTAGAGTTCAGTGTCAATGACCTGACCGCATCACATCTCAGACAGCAGGGTCTATTTAAGGTAAAATATCCCCAATAAAGTGATTAAATCATCTTAATACGTAAGTATGAGTGCATCTGACAGATTCGCGCGCCTAACGGAGGATTAATAAATTAATTACAAATAAGCAATAAATAAAATGATTTTTAATAAAACTATTTGGAGCACAGGAGGGAGGACGGAGCAAGTACTTTAAAATATATAAGCAACGTATAAAACGTTTTTAAAACGTTCTAACCTTTGAACTACGCATAATACCAAATATCTTTTAGTATATTTGATCTTAAAAAAAGAAACTGGAAGGTCCAGTGCTGCATTCAGCCCAATAGGCTTATAGGCCAATATTTTAACCCCTTAACGGTCGGGTCATTTTCAAGAAAACGGTACTAAAAGTGCCTATTTTTTAATCCCTGAAAATTATATAAAAATATGTGTATGATCAATATATATATTAATTTTTGATTTGTTTTTATTTTGAAATTTTAAACACTCGAGCCCGTCATTTTCGCGAGAGCGAGAAATAGAAGGCGAAACCTCATCCCGTCATTTTCAAGGGAGCGGGAGGTAAGGGGTTAAATTAAGTCAAATTTCTATACTAAAAAATATGACGTGGTTTAAAGTTAACCGGCATGGCTCAAAGTTACCCTGATTGACTGTACTAAAATCTCAGAACGATTTCGCTACTGAAATGCTCAACTTTCTTTCTTTTTATTGCATAGAATACAATAAATCCAAAACACAAAACTTCTACAACTGTTATAATGCTCAAAGTTTATTCAACAACATTTATACATACAAAAAAAAAAAAAAAAAAGATAACAAATAAACACGTCATAAAGGAGACTTTTAATCACATAATTTTTCAAACAATCGCATAACAAAAGAGCGATCTTTTAGCACGTGAAATAAATTTACAGAAAGACGCATTATAACCAAGAAAAAAAATGCAGCATATGATCAACAATATCGACAAGACATATAATTCATAGTATATCTAAAAAATAATGCATTGAACAATGCAAATAACAATAAATTAAGCATAGATTGTTCCACTATTTTAAGTACTAATTATAGCAGTCGAAACTGCACAGATTTGCAAAAAAAAAGTACTTAAAATAATAGTGCAATATATATTGTATTGGGGGCCCACAAAATAGTCTTTCATTTACATACTTTATTTTTGTATTCTTTTATAAAGTGATATTTTTATTCTCATTCTTTTTCTCATCTCTCTTACAATAAAGACATTATTTACCCGTGATGCGATTTTTGTTTAAAATAAAATTTTCAGATGCATATATAGGGGAAAGTGGGGCTGAAAGGGACATCATATATTTCTTAAAACCTGATATAAATAAAAGTTTCCATTTATTGCCAAAATAGAGAGCCAGATGCTTATAGTTGGTAGACCAAGCCAATTTGTCACCATAACAATTATTTTTATCTGCAAATACTGAAGCTAATTTTCATCATCAAAAAGTAAGTTATACTTTCATTTATATTTTGTTTCAGAACTAAAGTGTATTTAGTTATAGAAATAATCTTTGTGTGTTAATTAAAAGTACATTAAATACTTAAAAATCTGTGATAAGCAATTTTCACATGACAGAAAGTTAGGCTTAGCAGGCATGTGGCGTATGTAATATATGAATCTGGGGCTGAAAGGGACACTATCATTGGGGCTGAAAGGGACATGTCCCTTTCAACCCCAGAAAAATTATGCTTATGTTTAAAATTTTAAGCAATTGTTACAACATTTAAAATGTATATTTTTTTATAAAAATATGTTAGAGGAATATGATTATAATGTGAAAATTACATTGTTAAAACTCATATTTCCATATTAATATATATAAAATAATATGAATTTTTCATTTATTTATTTTTAAATTTAGGCTTCCCTACATTGCCTATTGTCCTATGTTATTATTACTGAAAATAATTGCTGCAGTATGTAATATATTTTATGAAATAATAGCATAGAGCAGTAATATGTTGCAGGTTAGCTGAAATTTTAAAATATATAAATTAAGAAGATATTAAATTTTTAACTTAAAAATTATTAATCTCAAAATGCATATTTTATCTTAAATTAGGGTTATTCATTTTCGTTTTTTTTTTTTAATAATTTCAATAATTAATTAATTGCATTAAAATTTTAATAACAAATTATGAAAAAATTCTTTGTTAATGTATAATTTAAATAACTTTAAACTGTAGGTATATTTAATAAAATCAAATTAAGAAATTCAAATTTTACAACTTTTTTTTCAGTTGCAAATATGGTATAACGAAACTACAAAAGGAAGACAGAAAGACTGGATCTGAGATAAAAGCAGCTGTAAATGAAGTTCTAGTTCAAGGACAATCAATTAGATCAGTTTCTAAACAATATGGGATTGCTAAATCATATTTAGCACGAAAAATCAAAATGTATAAAGAGATTGGAGAAGTTAAAGAATTTACTAACAAGCCAAACATTGGCAATAGAATAGTGTTTACTTCTGAACAAGAAACTGAATTAGCTTTTTATTTAGTTAAAGCTGCAAAAATTAACTTGCTTATGAATATGCTTTGCTTATAGAATCGCCACAGATTTCAGATGTTTGGAAAAGAACAAAGCAAGCAGGCTATGACTGGCTGAAGGGATTTATGAAACGAAGTGGGGATCTCTCTCTCCGTACTCCTGAGCCAACTAGTCTGTCACGAGCAACAAGTTTCAATACTTCAAATGTCAGAATATTCTATGAAAAATTTGAAGAAGTAGATATGAATGATGTTGTTTCAAAGTTGCCGCCGCCTTTGAAATTGGGTGGCACAGCAAGGATGAATGCACAATTTCAATTTCCAATCGATATTAGTTCATTTAGTGTTAAATAATTTTCATATTTGTTCATTAGAAATTTGTTAATTAAATAATTTTCATATTTGTTCTTTTATATGACACTGAATATGCTGTTGTTTTGGAAAGTATTTTCACACAAATAAAATTGTGCTGCAACATTAAGTAGTGTTATTTGTTGTGTCCCTTTCAACCCCGATGATGGGGCAGAAAGGGACAGCGGATTACCCTACCGTAATTCATTGTACTGAACAAATTATTGGCATTACGTCTTTGTTACTGTATTCTTATAATAGACAATGAAATGCTTTATAAACTGTTTTAGAAACAATAATTTCAATTGTGAAAGTTTTATAGAAAATAAAAGAAAACCTGAATTTGTCCCCTCCAGATCCAGCCTCCCCTATATATATGCTATGAACACACGTTTAAATGTGCTGTGTTCCAATCACACTTCTCCCTATGCGCAACATTTAAAAACTGAAAATAAAATTTCAGCAATGCGATAACTACCGCGCCATCTACTGTGCTGAGTTTTTCTGACACTATTTACTTCAGCCGGAGTCGAGCAACTTATTAGGGTCAAGTTAAGAAATAGTAATGGGGTGACCAGACTTACTCTGCTTTTCTCCCCCGCTTATACACGCTTTCTGAGAACTTACCTTTTACTAGAGATTATTCAAAACTTTACTAACTTTCTATAAATAGCACAAGGCATTTCGATTATTCTGATTTATTCTACAAGTGATTAAGGTGCTTTAGAACATAGGCGACATTTAGGGGGGTCAATAGCCTGGCTTGGGAAATTTTCTGTATTTATATATATGTACATGTATTTTGTTGTTTTTTTTTATGCAATATACATTGTGTATACAACCTTAGCCCCTCTCCCCCACCCCCCTGTAAAATTTTGAGATCACCGATACGGGATTTAGAGCTTTCAAGAGTTCAAAGTTTCGACATAGGTTCAAAGAAAGACAACAAGTATTCCAACCAGGGATAATTTCTAATAAAAAATAAACAAACTGTACAAGAGTTGTATATTCTACAGAACTTATGTTCATGAGCAAATAATCTTAAATTCCGTCTATTGTAAAAATGAACATAAAACGAACCGATTCCAATTAAGACGGCTTCGCTATGAGTAGATAGATATCCCTTATAGAAATAAACAGTGTCATATCTGCAAAATGGGCATTTTTCAGGAGAGAAGCTTGAACGTTTTTCAATTTGTTTTATTTAACTAATGTATTTGTTTCAATGACTATTATAATCGATTTTGTTCAGAAAATAGTGATTGTTCTAGTGTTCTCTTACATGAGGGATGGTAATGATGTGAAAAAAAAATTAGAAATAACTATTAAAAGCAGTTATGACAGTATTGCATCAAAAAATATATATATACAGTTGGCCTCGAGCCTTCATTTTTGAACATTTACTTACAGCAGTATTCCCAATATAAAGAACGCAAAAATTTGAAAATTTTGATCTAAAAAACAAACAAACGATTTTTTGAAGATATGAAACTGTTCATTTCCTATAAGCGATATATATTCACCCTTTGTATGTGCGCCTTATCAGTTGTGTTAAAAAATCTTCTTTATAGTAAGTTTCAGATATGCTGCAGAAACCAAGTGCAGTTTTGCCACACAGGTAGCATATACCAGTTTATGTATAAATTTCGTTGAAATTCGAATGAAGAACACAATAAATAAAAGCTACGAACACTTTTGATCAATAGAACAGCACGAGTCAACAGGTGCATGCAGAGCAAATGTTCCTTATAACCCCGAAATACGTATTTGCAATTCTTATTCCGCTTTTTGTACTAAACGTGGTTTTCGAATTTTGCTAAATTTTTTAAAAAATCATCTAAACCATTGCGTATACATTCCATTACTTCAGAACGTACTATCTACCGTATTTTAAGGAATAGAAGATTTTTCCCCCCGTTCTAGAAATTGCCTCAAACTTTCAGGTGTGCCTTAGGCTCAAAACTAATATTAAAATATCCAATGCTTGATTAAAAGTTCCCGCCGGCATCAAAAAAAAAGTCAAGGAGAAGAACAAAGTTAAGACGACAACTTCCTGGGATTTTGAAGGTCAGTTCAGTTTTATAAACTAATGAAAATTATCGATTTATTTATTTTCCTTTTAGCCTACGTTCCCGTAAAAGTAAAAAAACAAAACAAATAAAGTATGAAAGAAGGCTTAATATAGCGTAAAAATTTCGTTAAAAATAAAGAACAGTAAAAATAAATGAAGTAATTAAGTAAAGATTGAATAATAAAAAGGTTTGAAAGAAGGATTTTGAGAGGGGGGGGAAATGTGTGTGTCAGTCTGTCGCCCCCCAACCCCCCCAAATAACTTTTGAAGGAATTAATTGACGGGCTCAACAGATTTTTTTCGCATTCGAAAGATCTCGGCGAGGACATCTCATTTCCATATTTTAGTTTTTGAATTAACCAATTTATCAATTTGATTTTAACAATTTATTACAACGTATTTCAATTCTCTTTTATAAACAATATTCGCACACAAATTGATCCGTGCAACCAAAAATGTATCGATAGTTGATCTCAATTAAAATGTATAAAAAAAGTAACAACTCGCATTTCAAAACTAAATTCAATAATTAGATATGGAATACACATTCCAACAAGCAAAACTATTTTCAATCATTACCATTTTGAAGTATAATTTAACTAAATATTCAAATGAAATTCGATTGAATTGCATGGAATATCACCTTACAGTACACATCGAACTCAATGGGGTAAAAATATATGTTCTAATCCGTTGTCCCACTGTTGTATTGTAAAGAACAATAACATGACCCAACATCCAAACACAAAACAAAATAATGCCCTATTTTATTAAGTACATTTTCCCCTTCCATGAGCCATTTCTTTAAAAAATGCAAAATGGAGATTTTTTACAAGATACTTGGAACAACGTAAAGATGACAGTTGAATCAAGTGCTGACGTCGCTCATGCAAAGTTAGTTTTTTAATAAAAAAAAATACTAACTTTGCATGTGAGTAGTTTTTTTTTTTTTTTATCGCGCAAGATTTTGATTTTACATAATTTAATTAGCATGCTCTCATACTTATTATTGGACGCTATTCATTCTATTATTAAAAATTGCTCTCGCCCAGAGGACCTTTACTTGTCAATAGCCCTATGACGTAAAATGGAACAAGGAAGCTTTCTCCATTATAGTTTAATAAATTCCTCATATTTAGATTAACAATTTAAAACCCCCGTTTATCCAATAAATATAAGCCCCATCTTGTAAATAGATTCATAACCAATTTTAACCTTCAAATCTTACGCATATCAGGTCTAAATAATATATTAAATGGACTTACCTAAATTTCTTGGAAGAAATGATGAGCTCCTGTTATTAGAGATGAACATTTCTTCAGGTAATGCATGTTCTAATTTAGCTGATAAAGCTCGAACAATCTACTTGTAGTAATAGAAATAAAATTTCACGTTAATTTAAAGCACAAATGAGCATTAAAACGCAGACATATGTTTCGGGGTTGCTTGGAATCCCTTTTTCAATGCGACAGGGAGCTTCTAGATGCAAAACATCCAAATGAAGCTCCCTGTCGCATTGAAAAAGGGATTCCAAGCAATCCCGAAACATATGTCTGCGTTTTAATGCTCATTTGTGCTTTAAATTAACGTGAAATTTTATTTCTATTACTGTTTACTTGCACAAAGTTAAATTATTATAATCTACTTGTATTTATCAAGAACACAACATAAACTCACAATTCACTTTTCATCAGCAATTGCACAGTAACGTCAGTAAAAAAAGTGCATCAATACTCAAATAGAATTCTTCAAAAATTATATTTTGGGCCAGAAAATTTTTATCCGTTGGAATAAAAAAATCACGAAATCTAAAGACGGGAGAAAAAATAAAATCATTCTAAAAAGCGATTTAAAAAACTCGTCAGCGAAAACAGACAATTTATGCTCGTCTGCAAATAAAATAGTACATGAAAATTTTAATTAATTAATAAAAATCGCTACAAAAAGTATTTCTTAATTTCCCATTCGACAAATAAAAAAATTATAGAATAAGTATTTTTTAACTCATAAATGAAAAGAAAGACATCTAAAAAAACTGAAAGTGTCCTTTTTGCTACCTCATCAGTTGAAACCCGTGTTTTCTTTCCCTCCAATGACTCACTCATGTCTAATAACTATAAGCAGCCGATTATTGCACGATGAGGTCATGATTTCTTGACACACAACTTTTCGTTGGCATCGGAAAGAAGCTACACCGATGATTAACTCGCTCCCAGCATGAGTGGATTTACTTCATCTGCGAATTAACGTTTCATCAGCATGAAGTCATCATAGAGATTTTTGTCATCACAGGAAAAATGATGAAAGGAAAAATCCTTATTTATTTATTCTTTTAATTTACTTCATTCCAAATAAACTGAAATCATATTAAGAAGAACGAACGTTGGCGAGGAAAACAAAGGTACCCGTTTAAATAAGTTACTAAAGAAACCAACGTATGTAGAACAAATTACAAAAATGAATTATAACCTCCATTTTACGATTGTATCGTCAAATCAAGGACATCGTTGAATAGGTGAAATATAACAGTTATCAAATCCAATTCAGAACTTTTAAGATCAATCGCTAATTTGAAGAAATGGTGAAATCGAAGTCATTTCATCCACCGCACACGTGTTTCAGGGTTAGAAGGAGCCCCTTTGTCAATGCATAAGGGTGCGAGCTTCGGGAAGTATGATACTCGGATAAGTTATAATACGAAAGCGCACAACTTAGACCATTGATCTTTGCAATCCCGACACACGGATATGCGATATGCTTTGCCATTTGTGCCACGAATATCTTGGTTTGATAATAAATTTAAATCATATTGCTGAATTTTTTTAAATAAATGCATTTAAGCATTCAAATATATATTTTTTAAAAAATTAATTATACAGTAGCCGCTTGTTATATCGCTCGACAGCAAGAAAGCGCGATAAATCCGAATGCGCGATCTAACCAATGCCATTAGAAATAACTCAAAAAGTACAAGTAAATGGAGGGTCAACGTAAAGAGTTCAATTTAATCTTACGTAATGACAACTTTTCTAATAAACATATCTTAATAAAAATAAATCTTTTCATAAAAATCCTTATGCAATAGACATGTCTCTTTCATTCATTAATATGGGCGTCAAGATCAATACAAAAAGGAATGTCACGTAAAACGTCAACTGGTTTGAATAGAATCATTCTGCAGGCATGTAAGTTGCGGAGTGGGAGGAGAATGGTTGCAGCTTTCTAACTGCAGCAAATTTCAAAAGAAAGGAAAACATTCCTGTTTCAATGGCTTTGATTAATGGAGGAAACGGGGCTTTACTGAGAAATGCAATATTATTACTTTCAAGAACTCAGACTTGTAATTTTGGGAGACATAGAAAAAGCGCGATATATCCGAATGAGCGTTATAATGAGACGCAATATAACGAGGGGTTACTGTATTAGATTTAAATTTCATGAACTATATTATTTCGATCACATTTATCTCTTCTAATACTGTCATATTTACATTGCTTCAAGTATTCCCAGAAATTTATTATTATTGTTATTCTATAGTCTTTCTTACACATTTGAGATCCATTTTATTAACTGCACATAGAATGTTACACTTGTTCCATATTTAAGAGATAGCATAAACAACTTTTGCCGCAGTAATTCATACACGCCGAGAAATGAAAACAAATAGAACAATAACAGCCCCATTTTATAATGACATTTTCCAACATAATTCCATGCAAGACGGATATGACAAAACACGCCCTTTTCACTTCGTTTCAGGTACAAAATATTAAAATGAATTAATAAATTTTGATTTGCTTACAGATCTTCATGCCCAGTTTTAAAATGTCAGAAGAATTTTATAGTCTAAGAAATAAAATTTTGAAACATTATGTAGAAACATGCTATGATAGACATGTCCATTTAATGTCTTGTCTGTCGCATGACTCAAAATATTTATTTCTTACATTAAAATTCTTCTACTGTTTGTTTGTTATTTAATAGACATGAAGATATGTAAGCATACCAAAATTTTTTAAGTTATTTTAATACTTAACACTTGAAATTTGAAGGACAAAAAAAGATGCGACATAGGGATCTTTCATAAATGATGTCACGCTTCGAGTGGGGAAGGAGGATTCGTGAAATTGTGACAAGGGGAGGGGGTAACAAGAAGTGTGACATCATGCATATGCAACATAGTGCGGCATGTGACAAAGGGGAGAAGGGGTGCGAAACGCTAACCACAGCCGTACCGTCTATAGCATCTGGGCCTTCACGGGTTACCCCCCAGTATGAGGGGGCACGACTGTGGCGCTGTCCTCCTTGTCTTCCCACAAACTCTCTGACAAACTGACAACCAGCCCCAGCCATAGGGGCTGGGCTGGCAGAGCTTTGCCGACCTGCTTTACCGACCCGGGGCCATAGTCATGCTACAAAGCAAGCCTTACTTCACCCGGATCGGATGTTGCTATTTTAGTCGCCTCTTACGACATGCATAGCTACATCGGCGCTATTCTATGCCCGCCACCGCAGGGCGAGGGGAGAGGGGGTATGTTGAAGTGTGACATTTTGTGACAACGGGGAGGGGGTATGTTAAAGTGGGGGAGGGGGTCAATTATATGGGGGGGAAGTATGACATCATTTATGAAAAAGAGCTCTCACTGGCAGAGTGCCAAGAAGAATCCATTCATGTTCAAGGGAGAATCGCTGGTATAAGGAATGTGCCATTTCTGTTCTCGTTTTGATTCATTTCGCATACTTGATTTCTTCCGAACGGATGCTGCATGCCAGTTTATAAATTTAGTTGCTTTCGACAAACAGAGAAGCAAACGTTCTGATTCGCGTACTAAACAAACGCACCTGCAAAACGAACATCCCTAAAACTCGAATGGATTAGTCCTTTTCTGCCCATGCGCAGAAGCGTTCAAGTGCCAAAACTTCGTGGTCGAGCTGTATAAATACGTAAGACAGATGGAATTAACCAATTTCATGTTTTGTGTAGAAAGCAGAAACAAATTCTGACCGTAACACACATGAAACTGGCTTTCTTTGCACATGGCACACATAATAAGCTTATTCAGCAAATAGCACAAGACCAAAGCAGAATATAAAAACAATATTGACTAGACAGTGAAATTTGACATGAAAAGTATAAAAATTAAATAAGCCATCACTTTAAAAACTGGTAGCAAACAGGTTATAGTAAAATTTGGCGCTCATGTTTTGCAACTCAAAAAGCACCGGCAGATTGGTTCAAGTTTTGAAATTGATTTTCTAGTTTTTAGACGGGTTCATAGCTTGTTACTACGCAGGGCCAGTATGGTAAGGCTCTTATAAATAAAATCTGACCTATGCGCCAATTTTATAATTTTACACAAGCCGTATTCGAAGAGTCCGACAAAAACGCGAAAATCTTAGGAGCCAGAGAAAATTTTTAGGAGCCAGCTATAATATTTTCATTTGCGAACATAGTCGCCACCTGAAAAACTAGTCGCCAAGGCATTTTTTAGTCGCCCGGGCGACCTGGCGCCCGAGATTTGTCGGACCCTGCCGTATTCGTATTGATTGTGACATGATTCTTCACCTTCAGCCAATGTTTCTCTTGGAGATTTTGTTGGCAAAAATATAAATGCATATGAAATATCTATACAGTGAAACCTGTGTAAGTTGACGACTTGCAGTGCAGCACTTTAGTGGTCAACTTAGACAGGGGATCCACCTCAGGTGGTTGAGCGTGAAGGGCTAGCTCCGTTCCTGACAAAAGTGGTCAGCTTAACTTTAGACAGGTGGTCAACTTTATAGGTTTGGCTGTACTTGCAAATATAGAGTATAGTAGCCTGCTTGCATTTTTTGGCCCAAAAATGGCGACCATAAGTCCACCTGTGTCTTATAGATCTGGCTTCCAACAATATATATAAGTTTAAATATTTCCAAGTTAAAATTCAAAAAAGCTTCCAGTGGAATTGTCGATAGAGCCAACTGCTAATGCGCCGTGGACCCCGGTAAGAATCCCAGCAAGGCCATGGATGTTATCGATCGGTTTAATCATACCCTGGAGGTTCGGAGCCCACTTTATGCTGCAGTTTCTCTAAGCTATCCATATGGGCATTTCGTGCTCTGCTTGTACAGGCAAATACAAATGCTCAAGATTGTCGATAGTGTGGATTACAACCTAAGTACAATTCAATCTTTTCAGTTGTAATGAAATGTTTTGCTACTCTTCATTAATACTCAAAATTAGTAATTTTATCTAACGGCTTAGGGATAATTCATAAATGATGTCACGCTTCGAGGGGGAGGGAGGTTCGTGAAATTGTGACAAAGGGAGGGGGTAACAAGAAATGTGACATCAGAGTTATACAACATAGCGTGACATGTGACAAAGGGGGGAGGGGGTCCGTTGAAGTGGGACATTTTCTCACAGAGGAGCAGGGGCGTCCAATATATTGGAAAAAAGCGTGACATCATTTATGAACGACCCCTTAGGTTAGATTAAGTTAAGCATTATTAGCTGAGGATGCTTCGCAGGCAGCATTAGTTTAATTTATCATTCTTCTTCACGTTTTCTTTGACGTTGTTTTACAGGATTGTAACGCAGGTCTGATAAGATTGTAGCAGCTTGAATTTAAAATGTTGGGCTGTATGTAGAACATGTAATGCAGTCGAACCTCTGTTAACCGGCTTAATGGAGGTAATTCACCGCTAGAGGGACTCATGAGCGATCATCGTTGTCACGTGATATCCGCTCTTTGTTTACTAAGAGTTTTAATTGAGTTCTACGTGGAGTTCACTAATGCAAAATTAGTTATCTTAAAGTTAGACTATTTTCACAGCTTTTCCCGGTTATAACCCAGTATTTACATTTAGTTTAATCATTATAAAAGAAATTTATTAATTATTACAATAGTTATAGTTTTTTATTTAGTGTCAATTTTATGTAATGTAGAACTTTATTTAGGCCTAGTTTTTAATTAGATTTGTCGAACTCGAAGCAAAGCGATGCTACGGCTTCCTATGTTTACATTTTGCTTTCATCGGTGCCACGTGACCAATGACGTTGCTTGAATTGTCTCCATTGAGACCGATGGTAAGCCGGTTAAAAATACGGTTAAAGCGGGGGATAGCAGAAATTGGGAGATATATTGTGTAATTTAAAAGAGAGTGGAGGTGTGATGATTTATTGCGTTTCAGTACGGTTACTTTGAGATTTACACACCAGTTATCAAGCGCCAGTAAAGAAGTCCATGACCCATTTTTGCTGCAGACGAGAAGCACGACACATCCGCGCATAGTTCGGGGAGATAGGGATTCCACGAAAAAATTCACTCGAGTATCGCAGCACCTGTTTCTTCCATATTAGTGCTCTAAAAGCTATTTTTGTTTTCTGCATTTTGAAAATGTGTGCCGGATAAAGGGAATGCCGGATAATCCGGAGCCGGTTAAAGGAGATTTTACTGTAATAATAAATGCTAGCTTTTACATAAATGTTTTCTTGGCCACCATGATCTACTTCCAGATAATACACAAATTAATATCGTGAAAGTGACTAGGTCTCTATACCCTAGTGCAAAACAACAACAACAATAACAATGAGTTTAACTAATACAAATAAGGCGTCTATTCTACAAAACTGCAATATAATTGCACCACTTCAATTGCCTCATAAAAATGTCTTAATCTAAGAACACTGTTTCCCAAAAAAAAAAAAAAACATGCAATTCCGAAAAGGTACCACGAATTTTTCATTTCCTTTGATAAACAATTATTAGCATGAAACTTTCTTAATGCTTTCGTTGGGAAGGAGTGGGGGTAGGAATTTCTACCTGAATTTTCAACAGCTTGAGGGATTAAATGGCCTTCAAGCAAAGAGATTTTTAATACACTAAATACCAATGAAAAATTTTTAAAAAGAATTAAGGGAAACGGGTACCATGAGACCATTTTTTTTCTCTATGGTGTTTTTATTTACAATTTTTGTCTCATTCCATGGAATATCACTTCAAAATAAATTTAATATTAAAAACAACTGGATTTCTTAAATATAATTTGTAAATTTTAATTTTTAAAACGAAATTTAGCAATTTTTAAAAATGCATCTTCTTTCTCAAAAATTTTTTTTATTGATTTATTACTCATAAAGCAACACTTTTATGCTTTTATTTTTTTATAAGTCAAATACTTTTTGAAAAGAAAAATAAAAACTGGCCACGCAGAAAAAACAACGAAAAATTCATAAAAACCTACAAAAAGAATTTTTTTTTTTTTTAAAGTACTTAAGTTATCATAAAAGTAGAGCATAAATTTTTTATGTATAGTTTCAGGAACATGTGAGGAAAAAATCTACATTATAGATCCAAATTTAAAAAAGCCTTTGCATTTTAATCGAGATGAAATGCGCACAAAACAAAGCGAGAGAAAACAGCATTTTAAGTTTTCGGCTTAATCCTTTCTTTATCAAAATGTCAAGTAAGGAACTTTTTTTCTTTTAGTTACAGTCACGATGAAAGTGCTTCTTCTCGCTTATTTCATTTTTAAAAATAAATATGTGGCTTATATTCAGCACAGTTACGGTTTCGAAATGAAAAGAGGGCACCTCACACCGTCATAAAATCAATAATAAATCAATCAATACTGCTTCAATTTTTATGAAACTTTCAGGGAACATTTTTAAAGATTTATTTTACTACTTAAGCCAATAAAAATATTTTTGGTGTTTTTCGACAATTTTGGGTGCTGGCTTCCCTTAAACAAGTAACAATTGAGATACCGATACTTCAAGCAACATTTCTCTTCTTTTTTTTTCCGTTTTTCTTTCCCTTTATGAGAAAAAAGTTGCTAAAGCAAGGTGATCGTGGCGGATGGCCATTATTTTGAAACAAAAAATGAGGAAGGAAAATAAAAGCGACTTAATTACTTGAAGGGACGCGTGAGAAAATAATCTAAGTCCATTTTTGCCAAATTGAGTTTTCAGTGCATACGGGTAGCTTAATACAGATAAAATGCATATGCGATCTCATTTAGGCAAGAAATATGCAGACGATTCACCCATTGATGACGCTTCTGACGAGCAAAAACGATCAAAATCCAGCAGTTGAAAATTTAAAAAGTAACTCTGAGAATTTACACATGACTATGATTGTTTTCCCCAGTGGCCATTCACCTATACTGCTATGCAATATTTGATAATAAATCAATTTTCTGCTAGCGACATTTCAATTTTAGGCATTATCCACACTCAATGGCAGAGTACTGCGGGCACACTTGCTGGCGTTCTTTTCATCGTGTAACGAAGACACAAAACATACATTACACAAAACATGATTTTCACGGCGGGCGAAGCAAATCAATACAAAGGGTTTCAATGCCATTTTCATTTTCACTCTACATTCATTTAAACAACAAGATAAAAAATAAACCCAACAAAAGGAGTTCAACAACATCAGGATACATAAATGCTTCTTTGGCAGATCTAGGGGAGGGGGATACGGATCACACTTTCTGGTTATTCTCTGCGATAGCCTTGGGGGGAACGGCCTTCCACCTGTGGTTGAGGTAGATCCTCAGAAACACAGTCGTAAACACAATGAGTACACCAATAATCCTGCTGGCCGTCAGAGTGTGCTGGTACACGATGCACGACAGGAGAATCGCCAACACCTGTCTGACGGTCATCATGATGACGAATGCCACAGGCCCGAATTCCGCGATGGTGTAGAAGATGAACAGTTGCCCAATGGCCGAGCAGACGGACAACAGCACGCAGTCCGACAGGAAGCTGGAGAACTTCATGAGGAAGAGGAAGGACTTCATGAATCCCCCCTGCTGCAGCAGTGATATGGAAGTGAAGATGCAGGAGAAGAAGTTGACGCCGCACATCATCTGCACAGACGACATCTGGTATTGCTTAAACAGCGCACTTTGCCAGTTCGAAGTGAAGCTGTCGCTGACGATGTAGGCCACCAGGATGGCGATGCCGGATGCGGTCGTCACCGTGGCGATGTCGGACGGCTTCCGGCCGGACAGCAGGAAAGTAGACGTCCCTATGGAGATGGCTATGGCCGTCGCGTACTCGTGGTATTTGTACGATTTTTTCGATATGATCTTCCCCATGATCATGACGGGGATGATTTTGGACGCCTTCGCCAGCACCTGCGTCGGGAAGCTGACGTACTTGAGCGCCTCGTACTGGAACCAGCTGCTCATGATGTTCGAAAACGAACAGTACGAGTACTTGTACAGCGGTGCCACGTGCTTTGGCTGCGAGGATATGCAGACGTAAGTGCTGGCGAAGAGGAACGCCAGGACGCGATTGACGAACACCAAGAACTGAGAATCCGTGAACTTCTCGACTTCTCCCCCGTCGTTGGAGTAGAAGCGAGTCATGATCTTCTCTTGCAATATCCCCCACGTGAGATATGACACTTGCAAACCGACAAAACAGAAGATAATGGTAACAGTCTTTTGTAAAGTAGAACGAGTGTATTTCGTAGAGTGTGTATTGGATACCTGATCGGATGACCTCGAATCTTCTTGACCCCTGACGAAAAGCTTCAGAAACCTCCAGAAACAACTATCTGTAAAGAAAATAATAAAGCATCAGTGAAATTCATACAGAGTATTAGTGAGGGTGGGATGGCAAAATGACCGCCCAAATTCATCACGTCTTCAAAAAACTTGCTCTACAACGCGAATGTCCATGACAAAAAATTACAATCTTATTTTACCAGAGGGAAAAAAAATCACAAATACTGCCGAGCTAAGCACAAAAGTACTCTCTTCACTTTTCATCAAAATTGAGTTATCACAAGAGATAAAATTCACAGTGGAATGACGGAATTCCCGCCCAAATTTCTCACGTTATTTTTTTGAAAACAGACCGAGCGAGACTCTTCCACCCGCCGAGATTCGAAAAAATTTGGTGGAAACGTTAAAATCTACATTCCTCACGTATATATATAGTTACTGATATCATTGTTTTTTTTTTCCTCTCTTCCAAAAAAATTGGGTTTAGTACCGATTCAGTCGTTCCCGTTTGAGTCGGTACTACGAAATTGTCCCATTTCAGTCGGTAAGTGTTGTAATGGGCTTTTGGGTGTTCCCATTTGAGTCGGTCCCGTTTTAAGGTTACCACAATTAGCTGTACAGCTCACATACTTGTCGTGAAAATTCTTCTTTTGAAAACAAAATTTAAATGCATTTAGTTATGATGAATGTTTCTGTCATGATTTTATGAACAAACCGATTTAATAAAAAAACGTTGAAAAATATATAAGACTTTTTTTTTTTTTTTTCATTCCTAACATATTTAGAAAGTTTCTCAGGATTTAATCAAATCTAATCTTATCAAAAAAAGTTAACGAGGAAAAGATTGCAAAGTATTTATAACTAGCGGTACCCGCACGGCTATGCCCGTGTTAAAAAATGAAAATATCAGTCGGTTTGCCATTGTCTATATAGTGAACTTTTTTAGGCGTAAATTAGGTTACTTTATTAAAATGTATTGCATTCCACATAATTAAAATTAGCTGCCCACGGCAATCAACCAGAGACCCTACACATTTAATCCTTTTTTTTTACAAAACACACACAATAAAAAAGGGAATAGGAAAGGAAGAAACGAAACAAATCAAAAACGAAAATATTTGAAAGAAAACGCATTTTGTTTGTTTAGTTCAAGTACCCACCCAAAAAGGACGATTATAACAAATTAGAATAGTTTTAATAAATAAATTTTTAGTATAATTATTTTTTATCTATTATTTATTGACATTAAAGCCGGGTCCAGACGCTACGTTTTGTATAACCTTTTGTCTGCGCAGTCTTAAGACTGAATGAAAACGTTGCAGTTTTTTATGCGTCTACATGGTGCAGAGATATCTGTATATTTCACTCAGTTTTGCGCGATATCGTCATGAAGGAGGTACTACTCTGGTCAATTTTGGCAGGGTGTCATGTTAAAAAAAAAGACTGGAACGTCTCAGAAGTACCCGGCGTTCAAAGTGGTCAAATGATTACATAAAATAAATAGTTTTTTGTTGCCTGTTCTGGTGGTTCGAAAACTTCAGTCTCTTTTTATTTTCATCCATGGTATTCCTAGACTGCCTTGGTGTCTCCTGATCATTTAGCAAATGTAACAAATCAAAATATCAGAGAGATGGCTTGTAGATTTCGTCTCCAGCCCCAGATCGAATCGATTTATTAACTTTTGCAATTCTTTACGTTAAACACTTCTCAAAGAATTAATTATTTACAACTGTTTCTCTGTTTGCATCAATTTCTTTGAATTTTTCCACTAAACTCTCATAAGCCTCCCCCTTTTATCCCTGTCACTATACTCCTTGGATTTGACACGCCAAATGCATGGGAAACGTTCGCATAATGCAATAAATTCTGTGAGAAACTCCCGAGAACATCGCGCCGAAAGTCGGCCATTGTCGCCTGACGAATTGAAACTGAGAAACAAAATGAATCTGAAAAGGGTGCTACCGTCTACATGTGCCGATTTGTCTGCACAGTTCAAAGACATCTTATGCTTTCTAGCTCAGTTATCGCTGCAACTGTACAGTCTTCGCACCGGACTCAAAGCTGCGCACTTTTCCAATCTACACGCAACGTTTTATCTGTGATATGTTGAACTGCGCAGACAAAAGGTTGTGCAGAACGTAGCGTCTGGACCCGGCTTAAAACAGAAAGACGAAATTTTGTAGCTTGCAGAAACAAACAGCAGCAAGCAAAGCTTTGAAAGCGGAATAAACCTTTCATCCGAGCTCAAATAGGAAAATAACATATGTGCTAATTCACTGGCGAAAAAATAAAAATAAATGAAAGTATAAATAGTAATATTAAGCTGGAATAACAAAAAACGCTATAAAGGATAACATTTCTTTTAAAATCCCCTGTGCAGTATGGAAAATGGTCCCGTAAAATACATGTCAAAATAAGGAAATCAAAATAAAGCTATCAATCGCCTGTGAGCCACAGGAAATAAATTTTAATTCGTTTTAAAAAAATAATAATCAAAATCCAAAAAAGAAATAAATTAAAAATCGGCTGCTCCTCAAAATGCTAAAAACCGCAAGCAATAAATTTTAGTTCGTTAAAAGAACAAGAAGTTCCGTCTAGAACTATACGAGCCTACTTTCCCGTATACACCAGCTTAAATTTATAATCTAGCTATCTCTCTCTCTTTCTCGTTTAGCTTTAGTTCTTAATTGCTTCAAATATGTCTTTTTCAACGGTTAATACAGATTCGTTCAATCATTCATTTATTCAGTCATTCATGTATTTATTCACTCATTTATTCATTCATTATTTTGCTTATTCATTTAATCTTTCATTAATTCAAAAATATTCTTGAAAATCCCGATCAAAAAATTTCATAAGAAAATAGGCTCGTTAGTTCTGGATGAACTTTTTATCTGTACATATTCTACGTCATAAGAGCTTTCCGATAAAGTTTGTTCCAAGCAAATCGGCCCGTTAGATCAGGATTTATATAGGATTGAAATTTCCCCGTAGGCACTACGTTAATTTTTTTTTTGAACTGTTCAAAAATGAACAAAAATTGTTCAAATCAATATTTCACGCCAAGAACTTCTTCCAGTGAGCTTGTTCATTGGAACTTGGAGAGAGTTTACATAATTTGCTTCATTTTCGCCCATAGGCGCTAATGTTAAAATTTTTTGAACTGTTCAAAATTGAACAAAAAATTGTTCAAATCAAAAAATAAAACATGGAAATTAGATGTCCTCACCGAGATCTTTCGAATGCAAAAAGAATTTTTCGAATCGAACAATTCGTTGAAAAGTTATTAGGGGGGGACAGACCGACGGACAGCCCTGACAGACACTTTTTCCCCATCTCAAAACCCTACTTTCAAATTTTTTATTTTTCAATCTTTATTTAGTTACGTCGGCATGGTAACAATTAAAATTAAAGTTAATTACCGTGAAAAAATAATTTCGAACTGCAGAGAAAAATGCTTATAATTTCCCTTTTCTAGGTAATTTAGAGGCTTCGAATTTTCGCACGCAGAGCGAAACTCCTTCCGGGGTAGTTTTTTACGCGCTTTTCAACGGTATCAAGCTGGAGGCGATGCGATAATTCGTTACCATAGAAAATGACTATTTTATGAAACTTTCGGCTATAAATTGGAATAAAAGAAGAACAAATTCGAATTTGAGAAAAAACTCTCCGAGGTGCACACCCCCATATTCCAAACTAATTTCGTGCCAAATTTCATGAAAATCCGCCGAACGGTCTGGGCCCTACGCCGGACACAGACAGACAGACAGACACACACACACACACACACACAAACATACTTGCTGCTTTATTATTAGTAGAGACTAATTTCGTGCCAAATTTCATGAAAATCCGCCGAACGGTCTGGGCCCTACGCCGGACACAGACAGACAGACACACACACACACAAACATACTTGCTGCTTTATTATTAGTAGAGATATAAAAATACAAATAACATGAGAACCTGAAATCATAAAATATATTGAAAATATTATTGAAAGAATTCCCACCGCCATGAGATACTTGAAATTTGATATGTTTGTTGAGATATCTGATAAGGAACTCTACTCAATTTGTGACAATGTTTTCTACCTATAATAAAGTTGCTAATAATAAAAATTATACATTTAAACTTCAAAAATTTAAGTCTAGAGTAGCGTTTCCCAACCAGTGGTTCGCGAACCCCCAGGGGTTCTCGCGGTGAGAAGGGAGTTCGCGAAAAAATTATTGCAATGGCGGAAGTTTGGATCGCTAACGTAAAAGAAAGAATAAATTAATAAATTTACACAAGTCTTAGGAAGAAGTTATTTTTTTTTTTTTTTTTAATAATTTTTTTTCCAGGTAATGCAGAAAAGTAGTGAACTGTCATAGGAAGCATACATACAAAATTTGAAATGCACTTATTTCTACTTATACCTGATTTCATATTTGGATCACAATCAAATTTATTATTTCGGTACCAATTTGGATCACAAATTGGTACCGAAAGATATTTATTGATTTATAATGTTTTCAATTTTAAAACATATTTTTCTCCTACCATTTCCCACTTTTTCCTCGCAAATGCAAAGAACGAGTCGGAAATTCGAAAATTTATTACATAAAATGTAAAGTTTTGCATTATTTGAGGCTAACTTTTCATTATACAGACCCAAAAGATATTTATTCATTTATTTGAAATTTGCACTTACATTTGTTACACTTTATTCCAACTTTTCTGCATTATCGTACTTAGAAATTAGAAATTATGCAAATTTTAATTTTTCTTTAAGTTTCGAAAACTTTTACGAATTTTGTGTATTTAAACCGGAAAGTGGAACCTATCGGGAAATTATTCTTTATAATGTTTTGGGCATGCATATGTTTACTGCTGCAATAATAATTCAAAAGAACAAATAAGAAAAATGTAATAATTAAAAAAAAAAAAACGTTTGTAGCTGTATTTTAGTTTTTATTTAAACTTGGATGCTTTTTGTTTTTTCATTTCTTGTTATGAAGTATTGTACAACACGGAAAAAAAAAAACTGTACTTATAAGTTTTATACTTTTGTCACCCGTTACGAACGACTACAGAAAATGGTTCGCTATTTCCTTTCGAATCTTTGAAGGGGTTCGCAAGGGGAAAAGGTTGGGAAACACTGGTCTAGAGCAAGCACCGACAGACATATAGTTTATACATACAAATTGTTAAAATCAAAGTAATAAAGTAGGTCAAAAACAGGTTTTTTTCTGCTATCACATTCTAATTGTGCGGAAAATATATGAATGATATAAAATTGGGGATTTCTAAATAAAGAAAGGAGATATGAGCATAATTTAGTTCTAATGGTGCGCAAGCGTAATCTAATTAGGGTTTTTAAAAAAATAATTTGGATCAAAAGATATATTCTGCCTCCTCAGAGTAGCTAAACTTCAGAAAAAATCAGAATTAACTGCAATTTAAAACATGACTTTTAACTTTTGTTTCAATAAAACACAATTAAAACTATTCTTAAATTCAATTTTATTCTTATAAGAGTAATTGATATGCTTTCTTTTTTACATTATAATTAAGAAAGTTATTTTAACACGAAAAAAAGGTTTTGACATGTGCACATATGATTTACATTTATGTCAGATGGAGTTGTATTTAATGAGTTCGGTTTGTAGCGCTTGTGTCTTGACATCATGGAGATCTTACCAACCATTACCCTTTTTGTTAAATCTCTATGGTTGACACTCAACAAGTGCGGTTGAACGCAACGAAAAATAACTATTTCTGCAATGGCGATTCTATCGCCATCACTGTTCTGACGCCAGCTATATAAACTGCACCAACTCAGAACCACCAGCTCAAACGGGAATACAAAGCTATCACTAACTCCCCCACCGACTAAATCGGGACAAAATTCCCCTGCCGACTCAATCGAGGGAAAGACTGAAAAGGGACATCCCAAAAACTTGAAATACCATCCGTACAATAAAGCTCGGAGAAGTTTCCCCTCTACTTAAAAATTTGAATTTTAGCACCTAGTTATTTTCACCAGGTGGTTTTTAGTCACTTGTTTTATCTACCTAAATGTAATGTTTCATGGCCATATAAGAATGGGAAACATCGAAGAAAGAAAAATCTCAAAGATGACCCAGAACTAAGTATACAGAAGTATAAATCATTAATTCATCTTTTTGAGCGCAGATGCAGATACCGCTTTGTGCTTACACGGCAGAACAAAGATAGTGTCATAAATAAACTTAGTAATCTAAATATAAAATACTTAAGTAATCTGAAATAATCATCTAAATAAACTTGAATCAAAAATAACGATACAGAGGATAATAAGACTGATACTTATGATGGATAACCCCTTAACTGGTTTGTCCGAACAGCGCACTGGCATTGATATTTCCGCCTTTCTTGTTTTGATCTGCCCTTATTATTAATAGATTGGAAGAGAGTCGTTCAGGGGCATGTGTGTTTCAAAGTTATAAAATAGAAAAATGCATAAATTCAATAATTATGAAATTTTAAAAAAAAATCTTTCATTTTCCTTGTATACCAAGTTCGGACTTAATTATATGCAATAAAAAATTGCTTTTTTAATAACACTTGTGGTAAAAAAAATGACCAGTTAAAGGGTTAAAAATAATGATGTCACACTTATGCATGGCTTCATGAACCTCTCTTAATTTTACATCGGTTTTCAAAAATCCTGACCAGAAGAATATAAAAGGTCCTTCCTACTCATTTTCATGAGCCTCATGGGACAGTTATGATACTCGAGTGTTGTGTGAAGACAGATACAAGGTCATTTCATCAACGAAAGAGAAGACATTAACAATACTTGTTACTTATATAAATTTTGTTTTATTCTTCTATATTAATTATATTTTTGAAATAATTATTGAAAGTATGTTGGTAAATTCTGTGAATGACAAAATTCAAAATACATTGATTAATTTCGGGTCCGTCTTCCCACCCTTCTCAAAATCCCAATTAATGAAAACCGACCTTTCACAAAACTCCAATCAATCAAAATGGACCCTTTACAAAATTTCAAGCTACCAAATCGTACCTTTTTACAGAATTATTTATTCAAAATAAGCGGCAACTAATAATATTTTTTATTACTGTAAGTTAAAATTTTGAATTTTCACAAAATTACTTGATTTTTCAAAAACATTCTTAAAATTCACAAAATGAGGAAACTGTTTAAAATGCTGGATCAACCCCTGTAAATGAACTACCATTATAGTTGAATCATAAGTGTAGCCTCATACAAATAGAACAAGAATATACCATAGCCAATATACCAAGATAGAAGAATATACCGTCATACCATAACAAGAATAATTCCTTTATAATCGTAATTCTAGGACTGGCCTAGCTGGGCCCTGAGCCTGTTGCTGGTCGTCACTTTTGTATTTGTATTCTCACCTAAATAATTTTTAATTGTATTGATATATAAATAGGTATCACTGAGCAAAATAAAGATAAATGTTGCAACTTTTTAAACAAAAATACCCCTATTTGAAGTAGGAGCCTGCTATGTGGGTCAGGTGATGAAAGGGGTAAAAACAAAATGTATTTAGATATAGTAACGTGAAAACAAAAAAAGAAACAAAAACTTGCTGATCTAGCATTTTTAACAGGTTCCTATTTTTGCGAATTTTAAAAAGATTTTTGTGAAAAATAAAAATCTTAACATAGCGATAAATTGCTTTATCATTGTTTGACGCTTATTTACTAAATAGTGCTGTAAAAAGTACGATTTTGTAGGTCGAAATTTTGTGAAGGGCCCATTTTGATTGATTTGAATTTTGTGAAGGATCTGCATTCATTGTTTGGAATTTTGTGAAGGGCCGTTGTGATTATTTCGAATTTTTTTAATCAACATTTCTATGCAGATGCAAAAGGCACAGAAAAACAATACATTGAAAATCTTTAATCACTGCATTCAGATTTGTGGTTAACAAAACAGCTAGATAATTATCCTTTCAGGAAATAGGTCACAAATAAGGGAAGGGAGCAAGAAATAGCATGAGCAACCACTAATAGGGCACTGAATACTTAAAACGTTGTTTATCAAGTTTTCAGGGTTTCAACTTCTTAAAATGCTTTACACCCATACATACATTACATAAACATAAATCATGCCCCCCTCACTAACCTCAGCATATAGAAAAGCTTTTATGTGAAAACAAAGCATATCATTGTATCAATAATTATTTCAAACATATGGCTGTTAGTTTATTTTATAACATTATTATTACATGGTAATTCTGAATTTTTTAATACTTGATTATAATTACTTTATTGAATAAAAGGATGCTTTACATACACTGGTCTTACTTTTATTAGTCAGAATGTGACCTCCTTCCTTACAGCTAACCGTAGAGCCGTACACAGAAGGTGGGTTTAGGGGTTTCCCCCACCCACCCACCCCCCGCCTTGAGCTCAAATCAAAATTTTCTAGCTGTCTAAATTAGGGAAATACTAGTGCTTTATTACATACTCGAATTTCTTTTAGTAGTTTCAAAAAATTATGAACCCCCCCCCCTTGAAAAAATTATGCGTATGCCACTGCCTAACCGTAGCCCCCAGGTCTAAAATACTTTTCATCGAGAAAGGTTGAGAATTTTTAAGAGATTGTGCTAATTGATCTCTACTTCGTGTGCAGAGTACAATGCTTAACTTTTTGAAAGGCATGAAAGTTACTTTAACTTTATTCTACACCAATTGCAAATGGCTTCGTCTAACCTATTTCAATTTCAACTGTAAATGTGGTGCACAATCAACATCATTAACAACCATTAAAATAAGGCATTACAAAATTTGAGGTCTCATTGTAGATGGTACATCCCCTAAATTGCTGTGGGGCCTCTCCCCCAAATCGATGACCCCCTTCTAAAAACAGCACAACTCCTTACAACCCCCCCCTAAACATTTTAATGGTGCAGTCCGTGCCATGGCATCCCCTGCCCCCTGGCGGGCACCCCATTTGTATTCAGGGACATGACTGGGGGGAAGACGGGTGGGGGTTAAAACCTGGCCTTGCCTTTGTTGGAAAATGACCTAGTTATGTTCCTGGCTGTATCACAAAAATGAAACCCTCATTTTTTAGAAAAATGATTTTACATTTTTGCTGTATTGGATTAGACGATACAGAACGGTCGAGATACTGAAAGCATAAAGTTTATGGGGATAAAGTTGGGACTTTTCCCACTGGTCGTTATAATGGAATGGTCTTTATAATGTGTGGTCGTTATAACGAGCACCGACTGTATACTATTAATTTTTTGTGTGTATATCAAGGAGGGGTGCTAAAGCCTGGCCTTGCCTTTGTTGGAAAATGACCTAGTTATGTTCCTGGCTGTGTCACTAAACTGAAATCCTACTTCACTGAAAGTCATTTTTTATAAAAATGATTTTACATTTATGTGCCATCAAAGTGTTTAAACGTTATTCAAAATGAAACATTATGAGTATGTATCATAGAATAGTAAAATATCCCACAACCAAGATTATAATAAGATAAATGTTTTCCATAGAAAATATACATATATATATTTCAATTTACCTCTTTCGTCTAAAATTTTTGATTTCTTTAAATAGTAGACTAGAAATGCCCCGGGGATGGCGATCGTCGCATACCCGAGCAAATTCTGGAACAGTCGAAACACCCATGAATCTATCCATTCCAACATGGCACACAAAAATCTACAGGAAATACAAATATAATTATTTACAGGCAGAAATGTAACTTATGACATGCATGTTCAGTTCATTACAGTTTCCAGTTTCGCAATTGTAATAAGACTTTGATTCAGCGATGCTCTATTTGCTCAAATTGGAGTTTGATTTTAAAAGTCGTGGTTTAAATAATGATGAATGTTATGTTTCTTTAATTTAACAACATCCTTGGGTAAACAATAGCATTTTATAGTCAACATAGAATTGTTAAATCAGGCTTACATTGTCTTGCTAAAACAAATAAAGCAGATAGGATAGGAAGGATGCACCAATGGAAGAGGGAGTGGGCATTGTCCAGATACTGGATATCTGATATCGGATGCAACCGATTTTTAGATATCTGGAATCAAATATTCTGATGAAAAATTTCCGCTGCATGAAAAACGCCTAGAATGTAATTTGGGTGGGTAAAAAATTCATAGAATTTACAGGTTTGAAATATCGGAGCCAGATATGAGGTAAAAACCCATCACACATTGGTCACCGTATACTTGATATCCTGGCCAAAATACCGGACTTTTGCAGTCCTGCATTGAAGTTTCTTGGGACACGGAATAATTTCATAAAATATGGGACATTTGGCAACCCGGCACACGACATGCCCACACAAATATTAATGATCCCATTTTTTCCTATCTGCGTACATGTGCACTTACAATTTTTTATTTAGTGCTTTTTTGAGCCTGAAATCACTTCCATAAGAAAAATAAGTCAATTTTTTCTGAATTTTACAAGTGAACAAAATGATTGTTGTGACTATGAAATATCATGTCATTGAACCCCAAAATTTTATTGAAAGTAAGAAGAAATGCAAATTTGTGCAAGAACCTTTTATATTATTTTAACAACAAATTTTAAAATTTTGGAGTACTAAACGTTCCAACTCCAGTTGATTTAGCCAACTGGACAAAGTCCCTGTGTGTGAGGGGGGGGGGGGGAGTAGAAACCCCAGTCACATACAGTCCTAGATAAGTCCAGTTTAATAAAAGTAGGATAAGTAATCCTAGATAAGCACTTTTCCACATCAAAAATAACCAGGAAAATGTATTAACCTACTAGTTTAACTGAAATTTAATTTTAAAACATTGGGAACCACACATTTACCAGCACTGAACATAAGATAGTCATGCTTAAATTTAAAATACTTTTAGGTGCACATTATGAAAACTTTTAGGTGCATAATATGAAACACTTTCACAACAGATAATTTATACAGGAGCTCTAAATGAAGTTCACTTTAAGAAAATGGATAGTCAACTCTTGCTATCTTGAAATCAAAGGGAAAAGATAATTTGAGGCATTGAAAAATTTGAGTTATTGAAAATCCAATGAGAATTATTTCAATAAAAGTAATACATAATGTATATGAGTGTACATAAAACTAAGCTCTAAAAATACTTATCATACTTTAAGAAATAATAAAGAGCAGTAAGAAAGAAGGGAAATAAATTGAGCAAAGAAAATATTTTGAGCTATCAGGAATAAGTAAGAAAAACTTCACAAGTTAAAGTGATAAAATTGCATTAACCCTCCAGAACTTGCACCAAAATGAGTGACCAGAGAACTTGTGGTGAGAATTTTTCTCACAGCATCTATTTCCTTCAAAAAAAAATTTGTTAGTTAAATAAAATATTTTTTAACTGAAAGAGATTTTTATTTATTCTAAACACCAAATGTTAACAAAATAGTAATATTATCCAAAATGTATCGCACAGGTACTGTAAAATATTACGTCAGCTATACTTTTTTCTGAGTATTTTGCTCATGGTGAAAATTCTGGAGATACAAAGTAATAACAGGGAAAGGAAATCAGAGGTGGATTTTAGGGAGGTCACATAGGGCATGTGTGTGTGCCCTTCCCAAAAGAGTAAAGAAACATGGGTTACACGCCCTACCTATTTTTGCTTGACAAACATCTTCAAATGAAATGTAAACAAAGCATTTTTATTAGATTAAAATAGCACGCTCTGATTTTATTTCAAAACTTTTATTCACAATCACTTGTTTTACATGTATGTCAATAGATTTTCCTTTTACTTTGATTTGAGACAGCATTTAGATTCATATTTAATGAAGTTTATGTAGAAGAGTTAAATGGGATTGGATATTTTTTTAAAAATTTCAAGTACCTACTAATAAATCAATTATGGTCATCGGAAATCAAACTGTCTAAAGAGATTTTGTCAAAATATTATATTTTATCTTATACCTCTTGCATTTTTATTAAATTAATATTATAATATTTACATTTTTATAATACTCATAACTGTTCAATTCAGTGGTCTAGTCCTGAAAAAAAAGTCAAGGGGGGGAGGGGCGACACCTATACATATGAAGATAAACTGGGGGAACGCTTATGTTAAAATATATAAAATTTGGGAGGAGGCTTGTATTAAAATAAAAAGGTAGGGAGGACGCCGTCTCCCTGTGTCCCCTCTCGAATACACCACTGGTTCAATTCATGTTGGCAACATTTCTAAAACTGTCACCAAGGCGCAATTTTAGAAGATAATTTAGTTTAGGCACGGTATAACTAACGACTACCGAAATGTGAAATTGGCCCATTAAATAATTTTTTCTCATTTTTCCATACCTTTAAAGTTGATAAATTGATTAATAAAGAAATAATGAAAAACTTTTATGAGAATTCGATCATAAAAAGTTTTGCGAGCGAAAACCACTTGACACTCCTTGATCCCCCTTTTAAAAATTCTTCCAGTGTAAATAACTTTGATTTTATTTTTTTTGAGCTATCCAAAAATTTGTGCTTTATCAACATTTGTAACTACTGCGTGGTATACTTTACAAATAGGGATTTTGCATCAAAGAGGTTGACCTTCAGACTTTTAAATTTTCCTTTGTAATCCAGCAGCTATTTTTCCCCAGATACATATTTTGAATTGTTTACTATGACATATAAACCTTCCTTTGAGTTCTTATTAGTTTAACTTGTGAGCATAGGCATGCACCGGGATCACCTGGGGTACCACCATCAGCTAATAAAAAGGAAAATTATTACGAAACTGGCAAACTTCTTGCATGTTGGATTTACGAATTACGTACTTAAGGTCCATTATGTAGTTGATAGGGAAACAGCACGCCCCTTACTTCTTTAATTTAACAAAAGCATCCCCCTCTTTTATACTTCTTAACACAAGTATGCCCCCTTTTTGATTTCAAGAACCTCTGCTCTTATCTAAATGTATGTCTCTGGTTTGTTTTCCAAGACTACCATTGCCTCAAATTTTTTTCAAAGGGGAGCACCTGATACTTAGTAGTAATCATAACTTCTCTATCTCCACCGCCATTCAGTAATACCCCAATGCTAATGCTCTACGCAAGCTTCAGTCTGTGAGGGTCTTCAGTACCTTTCCATTTCAGGGAACTGGTGATGGTTAAGTTTTTTCTCAACAAATCAAACTACAATACCATTTTCGGTTGCCGTTGGCGAGGATTAAATAGCATTAGTAAGCATCATGGCTTTATCATTGACGTCATCCATTTGGCGAACAAAAATCTATACCCCCCCCCCCCTTCCAAAGGTGGTACCGAAAAGTACCACCTTTTCTCCTAGCAAGTCCTGCTGTTTAATGTATATGCCTTATGCACTACTCTAACATGCAAAGTTTAACTAAAAAAGTTTGACCTTTGTTTAGAAAGGCAAGGTGAAAGTAAGCTCATACTTAGGGGGATAAACTTTACTTTACAATTTCAAGAAAAAAAATTAAGTAACAAACGTAGAAACATGAAAATAAAAACATGGAAAATGAAATTCATGTACTTTGTTAAGTTTTGATCAGTACGTCTATCAGGGCAGAGGTGACACTTCTCGATTAAAAAATCAAAATTGCCCCCTTATGCACGTGCGAATATAAACTTCTCAGAAAACGAAAACGTAGTCTGGTACAAACTTCTCAGAAAAAAATTAAACTCTAAGCACATTAATTAAAGCTTACGGCTCAGAAAATATTTAATCCCGATTACCATTACACATAAAATATCTTAGCAAAATAAAATTATAATAAGAACCTTTCATAACTTACCAAAAGCACAGAACTCACTAATAAAGGCGACAGAGAAACATTATAGTTCGTCCCAAAAAGTTGTTAAAATTTTATAAGATCATGGTAACACCTCTTCAATGAATATAAAGCAAAAGACAAAAGGCAAATCAGGAAAAATTTTTACAATTAATAAAGTAAATTGTTCATTAATACCGCAAACTTAAGCACTATACATGTATCATACATTCATCTGTCAAAGCAATACCACACGCAAAAAATTTACAGCGGCAGACAAGTTTTATGCGCGTTGCCATTTCAGAAAATCAAATACTAGGATCGAGAACATGTTTTTCGAGCAAAGTATACGATCGCATTGAAGACCGTTGCAGTTGAAACTTTGCGCGCGGATTTTTCGATATTTCTCATTTTGTTTTTAACTAATTAATTGTCCTCTTTTTGTTTTAAATTAAAAGTGAAAAAAGTAATACCTTTAGAGTAAAAAATATATATATTTTGAAATAGATAGTTTTTTTTTCTTCACAAAACCTCGATTATCTGAAACCCGCTTTTAGCGTCCATTTGGGTGGGTAGGGGGGATAAGGCAATAATTTCCGGGATATCCAGGGCAGTCGAGAGCACTGAGCTAAATATAGGCTATATTTAGCTCAGTGGTCGAGAGAGATATGTCAGATATGGCTGATTCTGAGGTTCCGGTTTTGCGTCGGAGTAGTGCAGAAGATAAAAAATGACTAGCGCAATAACAGGGTCGGTACCGGGCTTTTCGACCGTGGCTAATAAACGATTGGAATGCGTCAACGGTTGGTTTCAGACACTATGCTTGCTGCAATACGTTGCCGGCTCAGGCGTCAACCAACCTCATATAACCCTCACCTTTCCCACTCCTTAAGGGGAGAGGTGACAAAACTCACATATATGGGGCCTGCCTTGGCCCCAAATATATTGGTGACAAATCCGTACTGGATATCCGGCTTTGTGTTTGAAAACTTATAAAGTTCTATACACATTTTAAATATGTTTTGCAGTGGTTCAATCGGGATTCGGATATTTAAAAAAATCGGTCAGTTACCAGATATCTGATGGCTTCTAAGGGTTCCGTTAGTACCCACCCCCTCTCTCGTCAGTGCGTCCCTTTAAAAATATGTATATATATTCATATTATGTATGTGTACAAGTATTTTATAAGTTCCGTTTAATTGCAACTATTACCCCTATTTTGAGTTTTGAACTTTGAAAAGGAGGCTTGTCCCTATTTTAAAATAAAAGAGCTGTCTTATCTACACGGAAAAAAAATTCTATGATGCAAGAAGCATTTAAAATTTTGAATTTAGTTAAATATAGGCTACTATATAGTGTACTAATTTAGTTTTGTTTAGCTATGCTATAGCGTTATTTTTTATAGTTTTTTTTTTAACTTTAGTGAACAGTGCCCGAGTTTTGCTTTAGATTGCTGTTGTTGTTTCTAATGAGACTTGGAAAACCAAGCTTCTTTTCGCAGACCAGCTAGGAATTAAGGCAGCAAGGAGCGCCTTCCGTTTATAGATGAGCACCGCAACGGTGGAGTACAACTTGGCTCATTACGTTCTTGGATGACACCAGATGGCGCCTCCACAAATACGCCACCATCCTTTTTTGACCTAAGAGTGAAGGGGTATACTGGCTAAAACATGACACAATGAAGTTGATCACATACTTTTCTCTACCAGACCCCTATCTGTTAGCCGAGGCCTTTGAATTGCCTGCGCACTGGGCGAGGTAGTGGGGTCCATGGATTTTACATGCACCTATTCTCAAGTGTACATGGTGGGTCTTCAGCGGCTCGGGTATTGAACCCGAGATCCTCCGATCCGGAGCTCGACATCCTAACCACTATAGAGGCTACCATGGCCCACCTAATTTAGGTTATAGAGGTTATTACATATTTCCATTAAGTTTAGTCAATGCATTTAACAAACAAAAAAAATTTTGCTTTAACTTTAAAAAGTGTTTGAAAAACGTAGCATCTGAATAAAACATACAAATTCGGTTATAACTCCAGTTTATAAATCTTAGTTAGGGATGCCCACAGGAAAGGATCTATGTTGCATATTGAGCCATTGAAATTTTTAGGGAGTTCGAAAAGCTGAGAGCCCCCCCCCCCCCTTTCCAGAACATTGCAATCAAAGAGCCCCATTGCACATAAGTTCTCCAGCTTTTACAACAGAGCCCATTTTATTTGCAGCATGCCATGCTTAATTTCTGCTCTCTAGGTCAGTAGTACAGGCCTTATAAGCCAGTAGAAAACTTAAATTAGGAATGCACGCTTTAAATGCAAGTGTCTACTAACATGTCATACGAGAGCTCGAGTTTTTCAAAAAGTGCTGCAAAACATCAATATTTATGGAATCTGAAGCCCGGAATTTGATGACATATGGATTTTTCTTTTTAGGACATTTCACTTTTTTTAATTCATAATTAAATATAATTAACTACTTTCTTTACTTCGTATTACAATTCTCTATGAAATTCTCTCTCACTCATAAAACAAAGAAAAAAAAAACTGGTAGATTTAATAGTCACTAAATTAAGCAAGGTTTTGGAGGTTCGTTACATTTGAGCATCGACATTCACAGAACCCAATTCTAAAATTTTCTTTCAGACAAGAGACGCTCTCTCATTTGAAAATATCAAGAAGCATTTAATAATTCAATGTAAATCTGTTAGTTTTCTAATTGCATGAAATTAGAAGTCTTGAATTGCATCAAAATTTATGAAGAAAATATTTACTTCTCTGGTATCAAAGTATTTTTCTGGAAATCTTCTTCCTCTTCTTTTTATATATATATATATTTTAGCACTTAACAATTAATTTAAAGTTAACCCTTTGAAGGGCCAATTATTTTGTAGTATTTTGTAGTATTGGTATGTTAAAATATTTTTCAGATTTTGTTTTGTTTGAAAAAAGAAATTCATATAGGACAGTAAATAAGCCTAGCATGATTTTTTCCACCCCACCCCCTTTGAGGGGGGATAGTTATAATATTTGAATATTGATGCATGTGGTGGTAAATATATTTCCCAGAGTCTTTGGGGGGGGGGGGGGGCAAGGTTCTGCCTATCAGAAAGGGTAAAATAGCTTACTATAAACATCTATAGTTTGATGAATTTGGTGGGAAGCATACTTCCTACTGCCTTAGAAAGGGTTATAAACAATTTATCTCAATACAATGCTAATTTTGGGAAAGAACTATTGTTTTAGATTGGTATTCTTGTTTAAACATTAGGGCAATGTTGTCTCTATTATTTTCTCTCTCTTGTTCTGCATTAACAGAAAACTGGATTAGCTTATGGCTACAAAATTATCAAAACTGATTTTTCAAAAAATATAAAACCTTTCTAGCCATATTTTCTATATATAAAAAAAAAGAGCAACAAACAATTACTTTCTTGCACAAAGGAAAGAATGGACTGTATTCACAGAAAAATAACGACGTAAATTTATAAATTTTAATACTTTCTGATTAAACTTCTACAAGTTTTTTTCCTGCCATCTGTACATATGTATGCATGCATGCCAAATATTTAAAAAAAACATGACACCAACATTTTGAACAACAATTTATTTGAATGCTTTACACAATTGAACATTTTTTCTCTCTCAATATATACAATATATAAGCATTATAATTCTCTATAAAATCAATTATATTAAAATATACAATTTATCTACCTTAAGCTGGGGAAAACATTGGTTGACTGGAAATTGGCAGATTTTACAACCATAGAATTTTTGTACAATTAGAATTACATGAACAAGTGAGACAAAAATCATTTTGTTCTTGCATTCAATCACCGTTTCCATTCTGAAACAGGAACAGTGTATTTTTGGACTTTGGATAGCCGGGGCTGGCCATGGTACCCAATGCAAGATGAGATACATTTCACATTATTTAGGTTGTGGCAAAGAACAATATTAAATTTCCAGTTAAAGAACATGACAACTTGTATTTCACTTCACTCCTACATTTCAATGTTCTGTAACCTTTCCTGTTCATGAACTTTTACATTTAACGTGTGTCAAAACATGCATGTGCACTTTGTAAGTAAATATTCGCTTTTGTCCTAACCTAATCTGAATTGCTTTTGTTTACTAAAACCATTGAATAATTTTTTCCATTTTTCAATGGTGATTTATTTGTGAAAAAATGTAAGAATTAGTTTCTTGAACTGATTTTTTTTTTCATTGCAAGTGAAATGAATAGAAATGTAAGCTTAATAATATAAATTTGTCTAAGAATATATTATGTGAAACTTATTTTACATTATAGTAATTATACTTTCCTTTTAGTATATGTTCTACAATGTTTGTTTACTTTTCTCTCTCTCTTTTTATGATTTAACAGTATGTTCGTATCTTTTTATACTGTCAATAGTCTTTAAATAAATCGGAAAGTAAAATTAAAACCTTTTTTTTTTAAATTTTTTATTTCTAATATAGTTTTTTATTTAGGAAAAATTTCCAACATGTCTTCAAAAAAATTTGCGCAACACTGGATTGGTGAAATAGCAATGGTGATTAACAAAGACAATATATCTATAGAAGCACACACACCCACACAGATGTAAATCACTTCTGACATCAACAAACTACGGCAATATTGAATCCTTAGAATGGATATTTCAAAAAACGCCTAGACACACATAAAAAATGAGTGCTATTTATTTTCCCAAAGAAAACTTTAAAACTTCCACAGGGAAAGATTTCCAGAGGAGTCTTCACTAATGAACACAACACATGCATGTATGTATTGTGTTTATGTGAGTGCTTGTTAATACACAGAATATTTTAACAGAATTATTTTTATTATCCATAGTTTCATAGCCTTACTATTTAAAAGTATCGTCTGAAATTTTTGCCTTGATTGTTTCTAGCATCTAAAACATATTTCTCCCGACATCATCGAGCACACCAATGTTTAGAATGTTTAGATGGTAATTAGATCACACTATATTCCAAGAACATTGTTAAAATCTTTCAAAAACAAAGCAACAACCCAATAAAGTGAAATCTACCTCTCAGAATTTGAAACGACAACGTATTCGGAAAAATCTATTCTTAATTCATAACAATGATAATTTAACTAGCAACAATCTATAATATATTTTTTAAAATTTCACTAAAAAACATACACATCTCTCCACTGCTTAAAAATAAATTTTTACACACTTCGCTTGAACATCTATACACATAGTAAGCGACGACTCAATAACAACGGATGCAGACTTCCAAACACATCGTAATTTTGACTCTGAGCTGCCATCGTGAGTCAAAACTAATCTTGAAATTTAAGGCTGAGTAAAAATGGCTATTTACAGAGATGAGTATTCGAGGGCCATTCCCCGAGATGTCGGGGAAACTACCCAGACAAAAATAGTTCCGCTATGATGATTTGAGAATAAACACACAATAATTTCTTTTAATACATCGTAGATAAGAGAATAACGACACCGGCTTTACATTTCATACCCCATCCTCATTGCCAAGAGACCTCCGTTACAATAAAGACCTGTGCAGCTTGTTGAAAATATCTCCCCCTCCGTATGGTTTATTCACTTTATAATTTTAAAACATATCGCAAAGTAATTAATTTAGTAAAATTGAGCAAATGCATAGTGACTCCTAGTAACTACACAGGGTTTCCCACGGGCCATAAAAAGGACCCGTGTTTAAGATTGGTTTATAGCGGCCCCTTTAAAGGCCATATTTAATCGATAAAAACCCTAAAAAGTAATCAAAGGCCCTAGTTTTTAGCATTTGCTTGAATCATTTGAATAAAAATACACCATATTGTACTATGTTTGAATCTTGCATGTAAATCACAGCAATTGCTAAAATTGATGAAAAAAATTGACCAGTTTGTTTCCCAATTTACCCAATAATTCTATTATTTTCTAAATTTTCTCAGTTATACTCATTTTTTACAAGGGCTGTTACCCATGGATTATTTTTAAGTTTTACGTTTATTAATTAATTGTATATTTAGTAAAAAATGATCACAAAAGCTCTGTTTTTATTTCGTGATAAGCTTTTCCATAATAAGTGAAATTTAAAGAAAACATTTAAAATAAGAGTATTTTTCTAATGCTTATAATTATTAATAATAGAGCAAATTGAATCTAAATAATCTAGTTAAAAGTGCGCCCGGCAACCTGGCAAAAAGTAAACCACTGATATTTTCTCTTTCCCGTGTCATTTACATTCGAAGCAAAAATAAAAGTATTGGGAAATTTTGATATTTTTAATGAAATCATTTGTAATCTTTTCTGCGGCCATTAAATATGAGTGAAAGGGAGAGTATGAATTACACGTGTGTCACTTTTATCTAAGTATATATCTAATCTTATTTTTTTTAAATGCATTACTATGTATTAGTAAATAAAGTGGCCCTATGTATAGTTATAAATTAGCCTGAAAAAAGGCCCTATTTTTTAATCTGGGAGAGTGGGAACCCTGCTACAGCCCGTAATTTACGAATATTCAAGGGGGAAGGGGTAATTCTCCTTATATATTAAATTTTAAAAAGTTAAGTAAAAAATATACATGCACATTCATGAAAATATATTACATTTTCAAAGTTAGGGGGGGAAGCAAACGGCTTGAGGCAGGATAGCCAATATTGTGAAAAGGACAGGTCTTTATTAGCGGAGGTCTCGATCTCGACATAATCTAGAAACACTGCAATCAAGTCTGATTTTACAAAGCCCAATACCAGTTCCCACCAAACATGTATTTTTCTACATAACAACGGGCTCATTGTTGCCTTGGATTAACAGATTATAGTCCACCTGAAAATTTTTTGTATTGGACTTTGCAAATAAATCACTCATAAGATGTTCATAATTCACTATAGTTTCAGAATAAATGAAAAGGAGATGGAAGAAAAGGATACAGTTAAAATACAAAGATGTATAATTTGGAGGCAACATTTTTGCATGTTAAAGCTAATTAAATACAGAAGATACTAAAATATTGAATATTATAATCAAGGCAATCAAAATCGAATCGAATTCGATTTGTAAAAAAAGTATGCAAAATTTAATCTGTCAATCATAAGTTGATAAATTAGAAGCGATCCATTAACGAATATCTCTCAAAGTTGAAATCAAATCAATCATATGAAGCAAAAGAATAGGCATCTATAACTTTTGCAAAAACTTTTAACTCCTGTAGATGATCCTGTATCTGTCTGTATTTTTGACTATTGGTATTAGAAGCAAAAAAAAAAAAACGACATTTTATATTAGAACATGGTTTAGAAAAAAATTGAGTAGATAAATGCTTCAAATTCAATAAATGGAGAGCACAAGGCCGTTTCTTGAACCAAATTCTACAATTGCGAACCTTGGCTTTCTGCCCACACCAATAGATATATGATAATAACATTGATCATAATGTAAATGCAGGCCCATGGCCATATTCAGTTTTTTTACATATTTTCTCATTGTGGACATGACAAAAAAACGAAACAAAAAGGCCAAAAAAAATCCACGATTTTTGCAAGACGTTTAAGACAAATTCTAGAAGTCATAACATTAATTTTTTTTGAGAGGGGGGGGGGGGGCATGTGATTAATTTTTTTGGGTATTAATATTGTATAAGCCAAGATTATTTTTTACTACATTAACTACTTATAATAAGCATTATTAAATGACTGACCAGGATGTATTTTGTATCATCATCAGTTGGTCAACGAACAAAAAAGAAGTCAACTAAGCAAAAAATTCAAAAAGCTCAAATTAGAAACTTAATAAACACAGTGATCTTAAGATAAGATCTTAAGAATAAATGCACAAAAAGTGTATATAATATCATATTATACTCCATATCTTTCAATATTCTCAATTTCAAACAGCACTATCAGCTTACTGTGTCATTTTGTAATTAAATCCACCAATAAAGGCCTTTGTTTTTGCTTTGTATTTTGTATCATCATCCGTTGTTAGAAACTGTACAAACATCACTGGCAGTACCAGAAAAGCAGATATTTTTCATTTTTATCGCATTATTTATAATATTAAAATATTATAGATGGAATCACAGGTTGTTATTTGGAAAAGTGGCTAAAGCTTTGTTCCATCTCTATGAACCTTTACCTTATCTAACGGTTACTTTAAATTTAATCTTGAAATATACAGATTTAAAAAATTCATGTTTATGCACACTTGCATTATCTTTAAAACAGTAGAAAAATAAGAAAGGAAAAAAAAAAAAGCTCTTCAGAAAAATTAGAAGAAAACTATAAAATGAAAAGAAAATTATGAACATCTATTAAGTTCATCTTGCAAAATTCCTAACCCTTCATACAGGTGTCTTGACAGAGGTATGGAGGCAGGCGTGAAAAAAATGTCCCAGACCGCGGACACAAATAAAAAGGTTTCGAAAAGGATGAATCTTCTTGGCGATCGCTGAATGAACACGGAAAAACACTTTGATTCGAAATGCATGCACTGGGGGTGTTCCGCAGCTCAGATGGTAGAGATGGGGCTCTCCACCCCTGCTCCGGCAAGTTGCAGGTGCAGGCGATTCATGTCCCTTTTTGCCAGCGACAGGTCCGTGGTGAGTTTGACTTCCTTCTCTTTCAGCTTTCTCACTTCTCCCTGGCAAGCCTAGAAGGGGTGAGGGGGGTCAATGCCATCATCCTTTAAATTTACACTTATAAATACACATATAATAAAGAAACTTTTGAATTGATGTTGGGGGGGGGGGGGAACCATTTAGCTAAAAAAAAAAAAAACAGCATTTGAAGACAATTGTTCTGGGGAAGATATTCCCATGGCATGTGTTCCAAAAACCAGCGTTTTGTGGTTTTTAAAAATTTTTTAAGCATACTTTAAACAGGGGTCATACTCAAACAGCCAAAAAAATGTCCAAGACTTTTCCAGGCAGATCCAAAACAGAATTCCAGGTTAGCATTCCAAGTAAAAATATTTATTCGCAACTGCACTATTTGTACTTAAATACGTCCACCATAACATTTTGTACATACAGTGGCGGATCATGAATTTGTGGGGCCCCAGGCGTAATCCGATTTGGAGGCCCTCCGTTGACCCCACTGAAAATAGGATGGTTCACTAACAACAACCATGTAGAACAATAATAACGTTTATTTATTTTGTTCATAATTATCATTAGTCAACAAACATGTAAATACATAAAAGGATTATACAGAACAAAAGATATATATATACAGTGAAACCTCTCATAAAGACCTTTTCTTTTAAGGTCTAAAACTTCCAGCTATAGGCTCAATATTAACTTTCTCCTTATTAAAAGACAACTTATTTTCTGTCCAACAGAACTGGGAGGAAGTATTAACAACTTCCTCTCAATAAGACCACTTTTTCAGAAGAATTTCAAGGATTATTTACCTGGGGAGTTTTGAGTTATCTCTGAGAAAAATAGGATCCAGCTAGTAGATGGAGGAATTTATTGTTCCTGTTTCTGGAATTGGGTGGGTGATAAGCTCCTAGGGTAGGGGAATTGGATGAGCTTAATTTTATTTTCTCATTTGTCCTTAAAGATCTCTGTGAAGTGGAAAGTACCAATACCGTCAGAAGTACAGAGTCAGTTATGGGAATGATTGGTCCGCATTCCATCTGTTACCTTTTTTGGAGAGCTAAGGACGTTTGTAGAGTTCACAGGGCATTTCCCTCTTACAATACTCGTAAACTAAATGATACTACAGTCAATATTTTAAGAATGTTTTAGGAGCTCATTCTGATTTAGATGACGAGCTTCCTAAAGTGAAACAGCCATCTATTTCCTTTCAAGAAACACTAAATGAAATCAATAGATTAACAGATAATTCAATTCCTGCTAGAGATGACTCTAAAATAAATAAATTGCTTCAGGAAATAAAAGCTTAGAAATAAAGATTGTTAATGAGAAATTACTAAAATCAAAGCAAACTTTGATTAATTCTTTTTTGAAAGCTGTTCAGTCATAAAAACAAGTTTTAGACTAGTGTTTTGTTGTATTATTGCATTGTTTGTTTTAGCCATTACCTCTATTCAGAGACTACCTCTATTTAGAAACTACCTCTATTTAGAGACCGCCTCTCTCTAAGACCGATTTTCTACGGTCTTGTGGGTGGTCTCTTTAGAGAGTTTTCACTGTATATATTTATATTATAGATAATATATATTTTGTTCTCAGTTAATTTTAAAAACAATGGAAAAGTAAATCTTGCATCCTGATGAAAAGAAAAAAATAAATAATTCCATACACAAAAAAAAAAGATAATCACTAAAATTCTGCAATTTATTGTTGGCAATTTTATGAAAGGCGGTTCGGGTACTCTCCCCAGGGAATGTTTTAAAATAAAAAAATAAGGACGCAGGGAGTATCGTTCCTGCAGACGTCTTTGGTAAATAAAAGAAGGTTTCGGGCGCTCGCCCTCGTAAAATTTTTGGAAACAAAAGTTTTAAAAACTCAATTTTAGGCTATATTTGGTGAAGTTAAGGAAAGTCCTAAGAACGCGAATTCAGGGTCTTTTCGTGATGACATTGAAAGGGGGATTTTGAAGATTCTCCGGTGGATATTTTTCGAAAACTGAAATCTGAAAAGTGCCTTTAGTTTGGATGAATTTAAATAATACACATAATTAATACTACTATAAACAGAAACAAATACCAATGGCTTCTGTCTTAAACTCGCCCGTAAACTCAACCGGTAACAGACTTGCAGGCAAAATCACTGGATCCGTCATTTTGGAGTTCATCACTTGCCTAATATATACTCTTGGAAGGAGATGCTAGATGGCTTTCGAGGGGTGTTACCATTGGCCTTTGGAGCATTGAGCACCCCTGTTGTGTATATCTATGTACTACACAACGTATGACACGTGGGAAAAAATCTATAACAATATTATTAGAAATTTTTATCTTAAAGTTCAATTGCATTTCTCTTTGGCATTTTTTAATGCTTCAGCTCGACAGAAACACAAATGCACTTCCTAATATAACGCCACTTTAGTATTTACTATTCTACACACTTGATGAAAGGAGATATTAATAAATGACAACGTCAAAGTCAACTCTTTGCTAATCAAGGGCTTCACGATTGAGTGAACTTCAGCTAGATTTATGTCTCAATGTCCAAAATTCTAGCAATGCTTTTTTTTTTTGGTTGTTTTTAACAATCAGTGCTGTGATCTGCCACTGTGTATGTACAATTATATGAACATAATATGAGGCGTGAGAAGCAGAGGGATGTAAGTGACTAAAGTATCATTTTGAGTAAACCTCGTTTGAAGTTTAATTCCTATACTAAATTCTAGAGGCTCTTCGTGTAAATATTTTTTAATATTTTCGAGCCCTATATGTATGTGTTAGTTTACGTATGAAGTTTGAAGTGTTTCTGATGATTAGATTTGGCATAGGATGTTTTTAAAAAATAGCTTACTTTTACTTACACCCCTTTGCTTCCAACTAGTTAACTTACACCCCTTTACAACTAAATGAAAAACGCGTCTTGTTCATTTTGCTAATTTACACAGTAATAAAGATGGTTTGTTAGTGATATAAATTTCATTAAAAACTGCATAATATAAATTTCGAATAATTATATATATCAACATACTAAAAACCATTGCCATTAGACAAATTGCCAATTGCCGAAAACAAAACATGACAAAAAATAAAATCTGCAGACGATTTAACCCTTGTTTTTATAGATATTATTCAACAATTCGGAATTCTTTTCCTATTTTTTCTCTTCTTCTCCGCTTCAAGTTTCGTAAATAGATCGTCTGCATCGCATATTTAAACTAACTGAAAAATCAAATAATTTTATTTAGAGGCAAACGGATGTAAGTGCACTTGCATCCCTTTGCCACCAAACGGAATGCAGCTTTTATTTAGCAATTTTTTTTAAACCGCACTTTTTTGCAGTATCTGTCAAAGCTACCACTAAAATCTCTTTCCCACAAAACAGAAGGGTGTTTAATTTATCATTTGCACTAGCTATCTCAAAATTTTCAATTTGGTCACTTGCACCCCTTTGCTTCTAAGTGCCTGATATTAAAAAGTGTCACAGATGCTCATTAAGATAACAAACTTATACTATAGAATTTCTAGTCTAAAGAATTTCAAAAGAAAAATTTTCTGACACAATACTGCCAAAAGATATTAGCTTTTATTTTGCCATCCATTTTTTTAATCTTTTTTTTTTTTTTTTTAATTTAAATTTTAGAAAGCTAATTTAAAACTAGAAAACATAAAATGTAAAGAATAAAAAAAATAAGAATTAGGATGATCCCAGAGGGGACAAATGAGCTTTTTAACTCTATAATAAACCATAAAAACAAATATTTAAAGAAATGCTGATGTAGGCACTTTTATGCCCCATGACAATATAATAAACACCATTATATAAAGAAAAAACCTATATAGGAAAAGAAAGGCGAGTTCATTGAGGATCTGTGTTCCTGGTAGGGGAAAAAATCCCCGATTTTTCCAGGTTTTGTCAAACATTTACATTTTTCCCCGACTACTCCATGGCTTTTGCAAAGGATATCAACTTCCATGACTTTTCCAGGTTTTCCATGATTTCCAGGTGGAGTATGAACCCTGTTTAAATGTGTTTGATATTTATTATGCTGCATTTATACGTTTAATAGGACATGCTAAACAAAATATTTTAATACAAATGCTTTATTTAAAGCAAGTTTAACATAACCACGAATACCTTTAGGCCCACTCTAAGTATAGGAAAAAAATGAAAAAATTAAAAAAAATTTTTTCTTAACTTTTAAAAGATGAAAAATCAAAGAATTTTGTGTCATGTTATATGAGCACTTAAATCTTTCGCCGGGTACACTTGAATATTTTTTCTATTTTATAACTAAAATAACGTATAATATTTTAAAACTTATTCGGTAACATCAAATGTTCACTTGATCATTAAAAGCTGAAACTGTATCTTTTAATGAAATATCTTCATTGAAAATTTTGATGAAGAAATACTTTTCAAAAAAAAAAAAACTTAAATAGTTATAGAGTGGATGAAACATTTCTTTAAGGATATGCGTCAATTCTAAACATATTCCTTTCAACACCAATCTTCTAGATTGAGTACAGCATTCCATTCTAGATTACATATTATGTGTTTAATTTATTAAATAAATCTAAAATACTATTATTAAAATAAAAGACATAAAGTGGATCATGATCATTACGATCACTCATCATGATCATTGCAATATAAAAGGTTGAATGAATTATGATTTGCTGTTAGATTGTGAAGTTATAATTACTTCAAAAGTACTGAAATATGTTATACACTCAGACAGACAGACAGATGGACCTATGAAGCTCTTGTAATGAAGACGGAGGTTGAAATACAATATATTTTCTCGAGAACAACACTTAACAGAAATGCAACATAAATTGAAAAAAAAAAAAAGATTTAAATCAATGACTTTAAAAAAAATTATGATTTAAATTGACAAATCCAGCCCCAAAATGCATTACTAATCAACCCACTGGCTAGAGAGATACTATGCAGGAAAGTTTATTTCACTCCAGTGCTCTATGCACTTGAAAAGTGTACAAAAAAAATAATAATAATAAAAAAAAAAAACTTATTTCTCAAATTGGACATCAGCTTTACTTTCCCAAAAAATTAAACTTCGTAGGACGGAAAATAATTTTTCTTCCGCAGTTTAAAGTACAAACATTTCCTATTACCCCTAATGTGCGTGTGTGTGTGTCTATAAATAACATTACATTGAACGTTTTGACACAGTCAGTATAGTTTCAAAAGCAAAAATGTTAATGAAATTTTTTTATCACTGTATGTTTAAATTTTGAACTTTCACAAAAATATTTCATTTTTCACAAAAATGGTTTTTAATATTCATAAAAAATGGAACGGGTTAAAAATGCTGAATCGACCCCTGAATATAAATAAATATATTAAAAAATCACAACAAATATATTCCTTCCTCCTAATACCCCCCCCCCTTCCTTATCTATTTCAAATAGCACCAATTTGACAAATACAAAATGGTTTATTAAAGAAGCAAATAGAAAAAAACATTCTGCCCTTCTACAAGGTTTTCACTTCTTCAATGAAAATGGATTACTGTATACTGGTAGAACTTGGTTTAAAAGAGCCAATTTATAAAAAAAAAGAAAATGCTTTAGTAGAAAAAAACATCTGTTGGGATCTGTATAATTATTATTCAGGTAGGTATTAATAGAATGCTTAAAGTTAAAATAAAGATATATTATTTTTAACTATCACACTAAACTAACAACAAAATTTCAAAATCAGCAGCATTCATTAAAAGTAAAGAATGAAAAAATTACCAAATTGTGCTTTATTAATTCCAACTTGTCGCTTTTCAGCTTATTCACTTCTTGCTTCAATGCATCCAGTTGCTTCGCAAGAGCTGAAAAACAAAGAAAAAACATGAATAATAAAATTTGCATAAAAACGAGAAATGCATTTGTAATTATATCAAAACAAACTTTCACTAGAAATGACAGCATGCACTGTTTGAACTGATAATTGGAATCCAATTTAATATTAATCTTCATTTCAATCTTTCTAGCTTATTGTACAAACAATTCAAAAAATATCACTAACTCTGGAACATGCGAGCGCTTTGAATGGATGAAGAGTAGAAATGAAGCAGACATACAACTTAATTAACAAGAAGTTCCGTCTAGAACTATACGAAGCCTACTTTCCCGTATACACCAAATTCAAATTTATAATCTAGCTATCTCTTTCTTATTTATCTTTAGTTCTAATTATTGAAAATATACCTTTTTCAACGGATAATACGTATTCATTCACTCACTCATTCATTCTTTCATTTATTCAGCCATGCATTTATTCATTCATTCGTTACCTCATTCAAGTGTTTATTCATTCATTTACGCATTCATGCATTTATTCACTCATTTATTTATATTTTCATTTATTCAATACTTTATTCATTCATTCTTTTCCTCATTCTTTATTTGATTTATTCTTTCACTCTTTCATTTATTCATTCATTCATTATTTCACTCATTGAGTCACTGAGAAATATCCTTGAAAATCCCGATCAAAAAATTTCATAGCAAAATAGGCTCGTAAGTTCTGGATAAACTTTCTATTTCTACATGTTCTACGTTATAAGAGCTTTCCGATAAAGTTTGTTCCAAGCAAATCGGTCCGTTAGATCAGGATTTATATAAGGTTGAAATTTCCCCGTAAGCTCTGTGTTAATTTTTTGAACTGTTCAAAAATGAACAAAAACTGTTCAAATCAATATTTCACGCCGATAACTCCTTTCAATAAGCTTGCAATAGGAACTTGGCTCTTGTGCCCAGAGTTTACAGAATTTGCTTCAATTTTGTCCATAGGCGCTAATGTTAAAATTTTTTGAACTGTTCAAAATTGAACAAAAAATTATTCAAATCTAAAAGTAAAATATAGAAATGAGATGTACCTCGCCGAGATCTTTCGAATGCAAAAAGAATTTTTCCAATCGGACAATTCGTTCAAAAGTTATTAGGGGGGGACAGACCCGACAGACCGACAGACAGACCGACAGACAGACCGACAAGACAGACCGACAGACAGACCGACAGACAGACAGACAAGACACACTTTTTCCCCATCTCAATACCCTACTTTCAAATTTTTTATTTTTCAATCTTTATTTAATTACTTCACTTATTTTTGACTTTTCTTGATTTTTAACGATATTTTCACGATACATTAAGCCTTCTTTCATGCTTTATTATTATTTTTTTTTACTTTTACGGGAAAGTAGGCTAAAAAAGAAAATGAATTTGTACTTTGATGAATTGGAGGCATTGGAAAAAGATTTTAGCATTTGTTTTAAGTTCAATAATTAAGCCAGTGGTGGTGAAACTTATAGAATGGGGAGCACATGAAAACTTCAAAAAAGGTGATTCATTTTTTAAAAAAGCTGACTAAAAAGTGAGTTTTTATACATAAAATAGGGAGGTGATAAAAAGGTACCTTTTTCTATAGTTATTAAATACACACTAATGTGGTTTGACTAAAATTTCAGTACTAATGCAAGTAAAAACTGAAAGTAAACAATAATCTTAATATTCCATTTTTTTCAGTTTCCTACTGTTAAAAATATTATAGAGATCCCAATTAGTCAGACAGTTTTGGAGCAAAGGAAAATCAACTTTTAGAGCAGTAAAAAACACTTTTGTAGCACTAGAAATAGCGTTTTGTAGCAGGGAAAATCTTTCACAGCAGATATTGGCTAGCTTTAACAGCATAAAATTTTCGTCTTGTAGCACATTAAAACGAATAATATGGAAACAAACCTTTACGGAGAAAAGTTTCCAGGAGAAAGAATTTGTAAAAAAAGTTATATTTATTTTTTAAAAAATAATTTAATTAACTCTACAAAACAAGTTTAACAAGATGCCAGACCAGATATTGATTTCTAAGCTGCGTATCCTGAAACTGGTTAACTATAAGTGTAAAACCCAGTAATAAGAGATACTAGAGTTCGCACAGCGGTCGAAATTCGACCACAATTCATTACATTTTCAAGCTCAGCCTCGAACGTTTAAACAATTTTTACACATTTTAGTTTTTCCGTTTGACAACTGTTCACTTTGTCTTACTATTTCAATTAGCGATAATCAGTCCTCTTGATATTGCCTCTATTTGGGAGGGTTTCCTGGGGTTTAAGGGGCCCACTAAAATCTGACACTGGAGGTTGGTCCCATTTTTTTGTACAATAAAGATTTTACTGTACTTACCTTACTCTAAGTTGTTTTTATTGTTTTCTTTAACTAAAAAAAATTTTTATTACAAAGTAAATACAGTCACAAGTGCTGCATTTATTTTATAATAGGAATTTTATAAACAAAAATCAAGTTTTCTGATTAAGCAAAACTTTCTGCATACTGTCATTTAGAGAAATTTGGAATAATTTCTCATAAAATGCAAAAAGATAAATCATACATTTTGGAATAAAGCTAAAATTTTTTAAATATTTTTTTTTAAATTTTATTTTTAATAAGCGGAAAACTTTAAACATTTTTGAATTTTACTTAGTTTACTTAGATTATTAATCATTCTTATCCCAAGTCTTTAAATGTTTCTGTCAGCAGGTGTCTGGCATAAGTTCCTTTAATTTGTTGTTCTTTCTTGGTTTTCTTGTTAGTTTTCCATTTTTTTTTTTTTTCCCTCTCTCCCCCCCCCCCCCTCCCCCTCTTTTGCATGTGTACTTTGTTTTGCTTTTTGTTTTGGTATTTTCTGTACTTATTTTATTTCCATTTTATTCTTTGTATTTTATTTTATTTTTTTGCAATTTTCATGTATTTTCACATTTTTATGCACGCTGTTGTCTTTTTCTTTGTTTTTATTGATATTCCTTTTTACTTTCTGTACTTCCAACTACATTCGTTTGTTGCTCTCTTATTGGTGCCTTTAATACTACTTCTACTTCCACTTCACACTGCCTTTATTCTCATTGGTTTACAGTTAATTCTTAGGCTATATAAGCTTTGTTTTTGTTGTTCTGTCTGCTTCATTTGGATGTTTTGCATCTAGAAGCTCTCTGTCGCATTGAAAAAAGGGATTCCTAGCGATCCCGAAACATATGTCTGCGTTTTAATGCTCATTTGTGCTTTAATTTAACGTGAAATTTTATTTCTATTACTTTGCACAAAGTTTAATCATTACTACCAAATTGTGCTTTATCAATTCTAATTTGTCACTTTCTTTCTTTTCATAAACTAACCCTAAAATAGACAAGTTTGTCATGGGCGAGCAAAGCGATCTGAAGGAGCTGCGTCGGCAGTTCTGGGAGCGGGAGAACCCTAGTTCAAACATAAAATTATTTACAGATTAAAAAAACATAACAGTAATAGGAAATTCTCAACTACAATTAAAATCACCTTCCGCCTGTGCACAGTTTGAGCAGGAAGCAGCCGGACTCTGTTCTTTGGAATCGGACGTGGACACCTGTTCCATCTCGAGGCTGTTGAGGCTGAAGGAATCGGACTCCAGCGGCCTCAGTGGTGGGGGGGTGTCTGGACTGGAAATGGGGGTGCTGCTGGTGCTGCCATGAGCTCTCACCCAAGGGGGCGTGTTCCCACTGGAGTTCAGAGAGTCCAGACTCCGATTATGGAATTCTCTACTGAAATGGGGGAAATACATAATAGTTTAAATCGGGATGCGAAAATTGTTAGGACTTCAAAAGACATAATGATAAGGGAGAAAAAATAAACCAATAACTAACCAAAATATGAATGAAAGGAATAATAATCATAAGTAGACAGGGGTTGTGCCACAGAGGAAATTCCAACCAATCAAAACAGAACTTTCACTACATTTCGAGCGACCAAATCATACTTTTCACAGAATCAATTATTAAACAAGTGGCAAATCACAATAAAAATGTAACTTGTATCAAATGTTTACAAAAAAACAAGATTTAAATTTGTATACCTCTGAAAAGCCTGCAGATTTAAAATATATGTATTATTCATAAATAAAGAATTCCCAAGTTAAAATTTAAACTACTCTTTCTTTGGTCATTATTTATTTCGTTTCCTTCTTTTAATTTATTTAACTGATTTATTTAAAAAAAATTACCTCCTAATACAAGTTGGAGAAGATATTTTGAGCAATGTTTCTTTAGGAACTTTGGTAACCTGAAGAGGAAGAACAAGGTACAATAAATAACAAACACATAACGAAAACATTCTATTTACATTCTTAAAATGTCATCCTTCATTTTTGCACTGAGATAAAGAAAAACACATAAAACATTTTAAGCTAAAAAACAATTTCCAAGAATTCACTGCAGTTTATTCTATATATAATTTCAGCTTCTCCGGATTTCCATTTATTTGAGCTACCTTGACAGCTTTTAAAACTATTAATGCTTCTGTTTGGGTTTAGTATTAAGACAACAGCATTTTTTAAAAACTTATTATGCAATTGTAATAAAAGTCTTTTAAGGGTTATTGTCGCTTAAAATCTGTATCAATAATCACTTTATGAGAATGGGCTTTCATGAGTAGCTAAACAAAGTGTATCATTTATTCACATTTGTGTTAAGGTCAAGTATTTGACCCCATTTAGGGAATATTGGCACATAAGGTAGAAGAAGGATTGAATGTACTTATTTTTTTTATACTAAACAAAGTTAAAAAATATAAAAAAAATATTTTAAAAAAATTGATTTACATTGTTAGCAGATTTATAAATATGAAAATAGTACATTACGATTAAATAACATATCTAGGATTCATACTGAAATATTTTTTCCTCAAATTGGTTAGCAAGTTGGGGGGGGGGGGGGGATCGAGTCAGTAGCAAATGATATTTTTGCAATGGGAAGATCCACCTACAAAAAAAAAAAAAAAACTTCAATGCGATGGAAAATTTTGTGTTCTTCCTTTGAAATACAAATGTTTGGTCAGATTCATTTACATAATAAAAAGCCAGGACTTATGATTTCCAATGAACTTGCTATTCCATCCCTAAATAGGGGGAAAAGGACATAAAAAGGGAGGGTGTACCTGGGAAATTTGGGGTTCTTTTGAAATCCAGTTTCTTAAAGAGAAATCTGCCTGCTTTTAGGTGGTGTTTTCAATGACTTTATACACAGCCCTACTGTAAAACAATTTAACTACTGTACTATTTCAATTACCTTTTTTCCTCAACTAATATGTTGTTAAACCTTATGTATCCTTTATATAGCAACACTATCAACAGTCATACAGTAGAGCCGTCGTTATCCGAGCCTCGACTAACCGAGGTACATTAGTCGTTGAAATAACGACTTTGGATTAGGCCTTTTTTTTGGCAGGCCAATGGCACCGATGTCAGTTGATTCATCATTTATTTTTGTTTGTACTGTACTGTGTTGGATATGTGCGAAACGTAAACAAATTGTTGTGTCTCTGGAGACCAAATTACAAGTCATCAACAGACTGGATAATTCACCAGTTTCCCCCAGGATTCGGACAGAGTCAATGTTATAAGAGTTCTCAATAATCCCTCTACATCACCTCGGATAATCGAGGCCCTAATGTACTGCTCTAGAGGTATTTGACAAGTAGTTGAGTTTGCTGTAAGAGATAGAGATTTGTTGCAGTGAATAACAATAAATCAACCGCTTCTATTAATAATTAATTTATATGCCATTTTTTGAGTTTTATTTTTAGAGATGCTTTCTGTTTTTAGAGCATTTGAGAAATCTAAATCACGGTTGTAACATAAGTAGGCATGTTTTTTGAAAATCAACTTGCCACGAGCTTGCGAGAGATTACTCCCACCCACTATACATTATAAGTGAAGACTGGGAAATTTGGTTAATAGCCAGTGGCCGATAGACTTGGCTTTGCTAGTGACCACTTCTTAAAATTGCTGATAGGAATAAAAAACTAACTCTAAAATCGTTTGGATAATAAACAAGTTATTGAAATAAAGTAAGAAATATGCAGATTTGAGTGAGCACATGCTAAAATGTTTTAGAACTTTTAAAATGATCTAGATATATACAGGATGCTGAAGGATTGAAACTTGAACTATGTCACGGCATTTTCGGAGAAGCACATGATCAATATTGGCATGTTTCCAAGGGGAAGAAGAGATGATTTGCTCATAACAAAAAAAGCCACTGATGACACATTTTTTAACCTCCACTGTTTCAATTTTAATCGCCACATGGCAAGTGGCGACTGCTAATTTTCATCTATACCAGACATCTTATCTTTTTGAGAAGCTTATAACACTAAAATTTTGTGTTCAATTGCCACTCTTTTTGGCATTACTGAACACTATTTTTAATGCTCAGTCGGTGTAAAGTTTAAAAAAAAATCATTTTTTGATGTATTTTAGCCTCTTCATTCCAAGCGTACCCAATTGGGTACATTTTAAAATACTGTTTATTAACGACTGTTTGTGCCATTTGAAAGCTAAAACACCCCATTGTTTTTGAAATGAATCAACAGATAGTTTACTTTGTTGAAAACATGGAAATGGGGCATTCATTATTATTTAAACTAATTATTAATTAAAATTAAAAAAACATTTTTTTGTTATTTTATTTATAATTATTTTTTAAATCACAGAACCAAAAAATTGCTTCAAAATTGTTTGTGCTTAGTTCTGGGGTCTGAATAGGTTAAATCCTTTTAATGAAGTGTCTGTCTAAAAAATACAGAAAGCAGAATGTTTTTTTAGCATATGATGTCTGCTCATCAAGATTGCTCATTTATACCATTTTCGTCAATGTGAGGCATCGTCGGAAAATTTCGATACGAAACAGAATTGACGGATTTCGAGTGCCGAGAAACATTACACCGTCTACATTTTTTTAGACAGATACATAAAAAAATTTTTAAAAGATCAAAAACGAATCATTTCCAACTTTACACCAATTGAACACCAAAAATCGAGTTCAGTAACACCAAAAAAGCAAAATTTTTACAGCGTCGATGAAAGAGCTCCGTCTCATTCGGGCGCACCGACATCAAATCAAAACGGCACAATGGGGGCTTACGTAGAAGGAAGCGTTGATGCTCACCACGTCCGGCTCCGGGGCCGCGACGGCACCGTTCACGGTGCCGGAGGAGGACCGCTTGTTGGCGGCACAGGCGGCGAGGTTCGCCTCCACGGAGAGGCTCCTGGCACGGCCCGTGATGGCCTTCCGCACCGAGTCCAGGAACCTGCCCCCGTTCCCGTTCATCTCGCCCACCTTCACGGCGGCGCCGTCGCAGGAGACTCCGCTGAAGTTCTGGGTCTTGAGGCGGGCCTCGTCGTACAGAGACTGGAGCAGGGACATCCGGGTCCGTTTCTGGAAATGGAGAAGATATACACAAATGAATGGCACAGCAAAAAATCCAGACATAGAGGGGTGGTTTGGGGATTTCTGTTAAGGGACCGTCCATAAATGATGTCACGCTTTTCCCCCATGTAATCGGCTCCCCTCCCTCTCTTTGTCACACTTCAATATATCCTTTTGCCCCATGTCACACTATATTACATAAGCATGATGTCACACTTCTTGTTACCCCCTCCCATTTTCAATTTGTCACAATGACATGAATCCCGACCCCCCCCCCTCGAAGCATGACATCATTTATGAATGATCCCTAAGGAAACATTCATAAATGATGTCACTTTTTCTTTTCAATATATTTGACCCCCTACCTTTGTCACATGTCATAGCAGGTTAATTCAGAACGCCATTTGAGTGGAGGTCATAAGCATGCTTACCAACTTTTGAAAATGAACATGAGTAAAATTCTTATGTGAATGCAATTATGGCATTGAACCAATATTAACATTCGTAATTTCAAAAATCTCCCTCTATACTACAACAACTAAGATATTTTTATTAGTCCACAACTGTCTCCAATATGATTAGTTCAGAAACTATTCGCTTTTGGTGTAAATAACAAATGAAGTAAATTGAAATTTTTTTTCAGAGGAGCAACTTTCTTTGGAGTACAAAAACTTCATTAAGAAGGGTATTTTCATTCCCCCCCCACAATTATATATAAATAACCATTTAGTAGACAATAATTACTGATTTGTTATGTACAGTTTATAGTCTCATTTTTTAAAGAATATAATTTTTTTTGTATCATATTCTCGGTTGCAACCAGATTGAATGTTTTGAGTGGGCATGGCAAAATGACGAGCTTAGAAATCCCCTCTTGCAAAAGATGAAATATAAGATGGGATAAAAATAAAGGTTAACACCAAATTATTGATGTCCAAGCGGCCGAATCGTACAGAAAATTAGACTGACAGTATTTTACAATAGCAGATGAAAGCAGATTTAGAAATCCGTAAGAATTCGGCACTCGTCAGTAAAAGCTTAAAACGCCTCTAAAATCAGTAAATTATACGCACAAGCCGTAAAAGTTGGCAAGTATGCATAAGGCTCCATAAATCATATCCCTAAAAATGCATAAAAGCATTTTATTTTTAAATGTAGTTTTCAGTGACAAAAAAGTGCAATTAACTGCTATTTATTACTTTTAAACATTTTGGAACATTAAAATTCCAATTTTGGAGCAAAAATTGCGAGTTTAATCTTTTTTGTATGAGATGTACTAGAAGTTGAAAATTGGTGCAGATTTTCCACCTCTGTAGAATGACACAGCAAAAAATTCACACGTAAGGGGGTTTCCATATAAAAATGCACCACAAAAAAAAAAAATTAAGTTAAAATTAAGGTAATAAACTCCATTTTAATCATCTGGAGCGGGGCGTGGAACAATGAAATTTTGCTTGAAAGTGGAGAAAAAAATTAGTTGTTTTCCACTGCTTCAGTTTCTTTATTAGCTTATAAAAAAATTAACTAAAAAAGAGATAAATAAAGTAATCCGTAAAATTATTCGAACCACGGAGTGGAGATTTGTGCAGCCGGAGCAAATATTTAGACGTTGGAGCGGAGCAACTCAAAAAATCACTGGTCCACATTTAATTTAATTTCCAGATGCCCCAGTGAATAACAGCCCAGTGTAAAGAACAGCTTTCATCAGGTGTCTTTGCGTCCACAAGCCCACATCTTTTTGCATTGAAAAAGATTCCTTGTGATTTCAAAACAAGCGTCAGCAAATTTTTATTATGCATTTAAAATGTTGCTTATTATCTTATTATCACAAATGGAAACCTTTTCATTAATTTGTTTAGAATTTAGATTGAGACCTACTCTTTATCAAAGTGCCAGAATCTGAGCAACATTTATATAATTTGTGCCATGTACTAACAAAATTTTGCATCATACCTAGCAATTTGGAGAGGTGCAGTTAAAATTAATTACCATAATAAAGCTTAATTTTTTATTTCTCACTATGATTGAAACTTAATTTACAAACTTCTCAAAAAAAAAAGGATCATTCAGACAGCTGTACAAAATTGCCTAGTCAAAATAAAACAAAACAAAAAAAAGAAAGAAATGAAAATCAAGAAGGAGAGGGGGGGGGGGGGGAGGGTTAGCCAGTTTATGTGGCATTTCTCAGAAAATGTCCAATGCTCTATACAGAAGAGCTCCTTGAAAGAAAATTTTTAAGAAGTGAAATATTCTCCTCTACACAAAAAAAAAAAAAAAAAAAAAATCAAATAAATCACGCAAAACAATTTACCAACTGGGATTAATCAGTATTCTATCTGCAGTTGCCCTTCCACAATTCAAAAAGACAATGAAACTATTTCACACTAAGATCATGCCTCCCTTAATTGATAATCTACGCATAACATCGAGCTTACAGGAAACAGAGTTATAAATTATATTAAGGGGCATTAAAAACACTATAAAATGCCAGAGAAATGCCAAATAAATATAGTTCATGATAAGAAAAATTTTTAATTAATACAGTATAAAAAAAATAGTAAAATAGAAGAAATGCCAATAACATCTGTGATTAATTTAAATAAATAAATAATAAGAACTCTGTTTTCCCTGTTCTTCTCTCTCTCTCTCTCAAGCATTATTTTCTAATAAAAGAAATAAAATATTTTTAAAAATATATTACTTTGAAGGGGGAGGGGGGGGGGTGGGGAATTAAGCATATCAATAAAATTTTCCAAAAAAAAAAAAAAACAACATATTTTTGGAGTCTGAAAAATTCTACAAAGTATAAATAATCAATTGAAAGTAATTGCTAAATAATAATAGTGATAAATCTTTCTTTTTAATTTCAACGCATAATATATATATGTTTCAATAAAAAAGTTAAAAAAGGTATTGAACATAACTTTTTCTGTTTTTGCCCAGGAAACCACATACATATGGGATCATTCATAAATAATGTCATGCTTCGAAGGGGGGAAGGGGGTCCGTGAATTGTGACATAGTGTGACAAGGGAGGGGAGAGGGTAACAAGTGTGACATTATGCATTATGCAACATAGAGTGACATGTGACAAAGGGGGGAGGGGGGTCTGCTGAAATGTGACAAAGGAGGGAGGGGGGTCAAATGCATGGGGGGAAAAGCGCGACATCATTTATGAACGGTCCCTATGGGTCATTTAAGCAATTTTTTCCCATTACCTTTCTTTAATAATTATTTTTTTAATGAAATATATCTGTCTCATATGGGACAGGAATGTTTCTTTAATAACACTTCGTTCAAGACAAAATAATAAAATAAGAAATTAACTTTGTGCTAAGGAAACTGTAATAAAAATAAATACAGTACTGTAACCAAGGGATTGCAAGCAATCCCAAAACATATGTCTGCAGTTCAATGCTTATTTGTGCTTTCCTAAAAAAAAAAATACAAAACAATGCTTAGTATTTAAATAATAAAAATTAGTAGAATTTTCTCCATTAAGATATGTACTCCTTACTCAAAGCTCAGCATCATCATTTAATGATTAATACATCTCAAGGAAGAAAAAACACTTTTTTTCCAAATTCAATCACTCATCACACTTTAAAAGTTTCCAATAAATAAATAACAGAATGTTAATGAGGAGCTCACCTCGAGCTTCGAAAACTTCTCTGCCCTGTAGCAGGCGATTTCGGCATTGACGAGCTTCGTGAGCAGAAATTCCCGAAACACGTCGCCTTTGGGGAAAACGGCCGGGTTGGGCAGACTGGGTCCGAAAGCTGGGACACCTTCTCTTGCGGTCACAGAAATCTTATACCTGCAAAAATTAATTTATAAATAAATAGTAATAACAGTAAATAAATACATTCATTGAACTTTCGATACATAGACGAGTCAATGAACATCATATGCTAAAAAAACATTCCGCTCTCTGTATTTCCTTAGACAGACACTTGAAAGAATTTAAAATACAGTATAGCCTGTGGAGTTGACCGCCTTTCAAGCTGACCACCTGTCTAAGTTGACCGTTTTTGTCAGGAACGGAATGAGCCCTACGTTAGAAACCTTTGTCGCTTGACCACCTGTCTATGTTGACCACTTATGTGCGCCAAATTTGGATGGGAGTATTATAAAAAACCGTTTGTAAGTGGACCCCATGATTATTAGTATATTTATTTCTTTATCTATTTTTGGAAAGATAAATAAAAACTAAAATAGCTTCTCCAGGATATTTTTTATGCTGTCATGTTAGACCAGTATTTGTCTGGATGGATCAAACATCAGTATAAAATTTGCCTGAACCTCTTTGTAAGTGAACCAGATGGGAAAACAACTATGAGCACTCTTTTTTATTCTTTGAATAAGTTTCTTCCTTTTTCTTTGATCTGATATAGCCATTTTGAAAAGAATTTATTTTTAAGAAATTTTCAGCACCATATAAGTAACCTGACGTAATTAATATGGTACTTATCTTAATTACTTTACTTATGAAGTTGTATAGGATACATTGTGAATCATTCGGGTTAGATTTCTTTAATGCTATTTCAGATAATTGTGGAAAAAAGCTAATCACTATTTTAAAGTGTCTTTACATGAAGCTATATTTTAATTATTTATAAATAAATAAATGCGTACTGTAAGAAATAACAAAAAAAAAAATCTCCACCCTCTATAAGTTGACCACTAAAGTGCTGCACCACAAGTGGTCAACGTACACAGGCTTCACTGTATATCAAAAAATGAATCATTTCCAACTTTACACCGACTGAGCTCTGAAAATGGCGCTCAGTCACACCAAGAATGGTCGCAATGAGAAGCAAAAATTTTTTCAGTGTAGTATAATGCCCAAACTTCATTTTCTTGATATATTTCCTGTATTACAATGAAAAATAACTGTTTAAGAGCATTTATCTCATAACAGCAACTTTAATTTATTTTAGTATTGAACTATAGTCTGTGTAATTACAATCGGCGCGTCAAGGTCACACAACTCTAACCTTTTCCCCTTCTGGTCGCCATGGTTTCCGTGCTAGAAACTTTTTCTCCACTTGGTTTGGGAACATAAGTCAGGTTGTTGTTTTAGTTATAATAATAATAGACGGGTTCAAATCAGATTTATTTCTCGATGGCAAAAATAGATTGCGGCAGGCAAAGTTTTCAAATATTTTCAACCAATCTAAATATTATTCTGACATTTTGATGTCTTTCAGAAAGCTATTGTATAGCTCATTTATCGTCTTTTATAGTTTGCAAATGTGAAAATCTTACCTAAACATTCCAGATGAAATTCAATTGCATTTACTTAATATCAAAAATAAATAAATGGAAAATAAATTCTTTCTTATTACTTTTTCTCAACTATTCTAATATTTTGAATCGGAGGTGTAGTCATGCAATTGCCTTGACTGCAGTGCAAAAAAAAAAAAGTCTGGTTCTGCAATCATTCTCGCAGTTGCCATGGAGACAAAGCGGCAAACGCGACCTTGATGCGCCTATTCTAACTACACAGACTATAGGATAGCGATAGTTACAATATAACCCAGTTAATTCCGTATTTTTTTGCATAGATAGTTGCATGCTATTCGTACTGGTATAAAACTTAGTAACTCAACACATACTAACAGAAATAAGTAGGTCAACTACAGCGTCTCACCAGTGCTCTCACTAGGACACGGGACTGCAGGATTCCCGCAATATTTTTGAAATCGCACTAAAAAAAAATTTGGTTGCGCACTGTTCCCGCAACTAATGGATGTTAGCCTTAACGCTAAAAACATTTTCTCTACATCTACAATTAATTTACTAAAGAAAAGTTTAATCTTTAGTACTCTTTTGAAAACTTACTTTGAGAGTAAAAGCGGGTGTTTTGAGACATCGTCGACCAGAAACGTTAAGTGTGTAGGAAATCACGTATCAACATGGCTGTGCATGTTGGGTCAAACTACGTAACTAGTCAGCCGTGATTGGCCGAGGAGGTAGGCGGATATGCCACATGCCAACCTCTCGTTGGTTGCTTTAGAACTCTGTCGACATTACGTTATGCTAATGAAGGTGTGTATTTAAGAGGAAGCTCTGGTCGACGGAAGCACTTCTTCTGTTTTTCTCAACCACGTTGTAACTTCATCGATTGAGCATTTAGTTATCGGCTCGTTGCTCGAAAGAGCCTTTGCTAATGTAGCGTTTGCTATAAAAGCCCGATTTTCGCGATGCTAGTCATATTTTAAAGTTACCAGTGATTTTTGGCTTCAGGTTATTTTAACAATGTTGTAGTTTTTTTTGAAGTTTAAATAAATGTTATAGTTTTTACAAAGTCTTTATGAATCATTTATCTTCAAGATCGGGCAAGGCATACTTGACTCTTCCGCTAACTCTGCAATTATATTAGATTCATAGGATGCTACAAGTTGCAACTTTGTTATCCAATTTGAATGAACATGATATACTGTTATCAATGGACACACGTTAAAAAGATCGCGAAACTACTATTCTATTCTGCTATTCAATACAAACTAAAAGGAGTATGTTAATTTTCAACAGCCATCTTATCCTCATTAATGAAAAGAAAGATCTAGGAATGGAATCGTTTCAAAATTTACGATCGCAAAAAATGAATCTTTCCAGAAAGTCAGGATTGAAAGGAAAAAAAATGAAAGTATCAAAGCTCGTTAACCTATCTCCTGTGTCTACATTCTTTTATTGTGTCACTTCATAATGGATTAATGCTTCAGCCTGTGTTTAACCAATCATCAAAATATCTATTAAAATGCCTCTATGATTAGGAAAGAGTATAAGGCAGAATTGCATTTGCACTAATTTTTCAGATTATTGAACACGTAAAAATTCGAGCTCATTTAAAAATATTGAATGTAATAAGGTTTCCAGAAATCAAACGGTAAAATTTGAATTTTTTTCACATAGAATAAAAGTGATAATTTAAAAAAAAAAAAAAACGCAAAATCAAATCTTTCCAAACAAAAAAATCACGTTAATAAAATCGACTCTTTCGCAAAATTCGCGATCGTAAATATGAGCCATTCTCGCATCGAAGTACGAAATTTCACTAATTTTCACAATATTTCTTTTGCATTTTCGGACTATATTTGAAACGAAGCACTTCCAAACTCCGGGAATCATTTAAGTCGTTATAAGAGATAGATACTGGAGAACCTTAACTTTTACAAGTTACAAGTTTCTATACTGTTTTCATAGAAAAACATCAATAGATAAAATGACATATGAACAGAAAAAATAGAGGAAATATTAAACTAATTTTTAGTTTTTTTTTTTTTTTTTGTAAAAATCACCCGTCAAGGAATTTTGATTATTTAAGAGGATTTTTTCATGCTTATAATTTGAAAAAGCACCCACATTTGCGATAGCGAATTTTGTAAAGGATCCATATTTGTGTGAACCTTGTACATGTTTATTCTTTCCTTGCTGAGCATAGATTAGATATTCATTTTTTATTACATAGTTAGCATTGGACAATTTAGCAATACTTTTAAAAACAAAACCGAAAAGAAAAGTTCCCACTTAAATTTTTAAAAGCACACTTAACATTTTGGTCAAGCTGGATAATCCCACTTTCTATTTTTCCTTAGTGTTACCCTGCTCACAAAGTCAATTGGGTGACTTTTTGGAGGATCAGTACAGTAGTTCAGTGACTGGCATACTTTCAGAAACATGTCTTTAATAACCCAATGGTCGTTCAGACCCGAAATATGTTAAATGGACAAGTAGTGGAGGAGTATGACATTTACTTTTGTGCGGAAACAATCAGCAAACAAACAATATTGCACAAGTTTAAAAAGACAAAAAAAAAAAAATTACGTGCAAACATTAAGTTTTACATGGAACCCCTTTTTAACCCGACTTCACAAAGGAAAGAGGTTATACATTCATATTGTATGTATGTCGTTTTTTTTTTTTTTGTTTGTCCACTCATAACTTCTCATCAGATGAATCGCTTTTCATGATTTTTTAAAAAATCGATCGAGGGTGGTTTCCCATAGGTCCCGTAGCTTCGTTTGACCATATTCCATTATTAGAACAAAAGTTATGGGCAGAAATAGGGTCATTTTTTCATCCATAACTTTTGACTAAATGAACCGATTTTGATGACTTTTTCTTTAATAGATTGTGTGCCATTTAACTCAAATATTGCACATCCATTTGACTACATTTATTTTTAGGAAAAACGTTACGGGTGAAAAGTAAGTATTTTCTATTTTAATTGGAAAGGTTTGACTTTATTGGGAAAACTATTAATAAATATAAAACTTATTGTTGAAAAAGTTTTTGTTGCCATTGTGCTATAATAATAAATGCAATTACAGTAAGATTTTGACTGAAGGCTTCTCTGAGGCAAAAATTAAATCCAATCAGTTTGTTTGCTACAATCGACTTCAAAACGGAATTTTTCATACAAATGATTAGTTTTTAGTGTCATTCATTCAAAGAAGGTTTTCCCTTTGATATGGATTTTTTAAAAATAGAGTATTTATATAAAAAATGTATTTACACTAAAAATAATAAAATAAAATATTTTTTATAAAAAAACAGAACCGACTTCAAATTATAAATTGCGCTGAAAAGTGAAAAATAAATTCATTCTTTAAACAACATCGATGTGACTTTTAAACATAGTTTTAGAAGTCGGTGCAAAATGATGAGCCTAATGACCATTACACTATGTGCTACTTCATATTGGAACTGTTGCCAATTCTGGCTCATTTATATTTCCAATTGATTCATGATTACAAAAGATTTTATCTATCCTCATTTTGCACCGACTTCGTAAACTATGTTTAAAAGTCACATCGATGTTGTTTAAAGAATGAATTTATTTTTCACTTTTCAGCGCAGTTTATAATCTGAAGTCGGTTCTATTTTTTTCCAAAAATTATTTTATTATGCATAAGCTGCGAACTTCTTCACTTGAATTACATACAACCTGAAGCTTCGGACTTTGTGCCCGGAAAAAGAACTTCGTGCATTCTCAAAACATGTCGGTGATCGATGCAGCATTTTTAACAGGGAAAGTTTTTAGTGAATTTTAAAAAAGATTTTTGAGAAAAAGCAAATAATTGTGTGAAAATTCAAAATTTAAATATACAGTGATAAAACATTTTATTATTTTTTGCCGCTCATTTAGTAAATAATTCTGTAAAAATACTATCTGGTAGCTCGGAATTAAGTGAAGCGTCCGAAAAGGGGACCTGAATTTCCTGACGATCCTGTATGTGCAACAATATTTTTTTTACAATTTGTCCCAAAAGTAATTTTAGTCGACACATTACTCCTGAAAAACTTTTAAATTGTGAATTTTAGTCAAATTAACTTAAAATTAAATTTTCATGAAATGACAGCACAATAAAGTAGTCACAGCACCTAACAGAGTTTCACACGCTGCCGACTTTCATTTCTTTTTTCCGCATCACACGAATAACGACCGAAGAAAACCCAATCTTAATACCACAGAAGTGTACCTTGTCCTCGATGTCAGTGGATCGATCGGTTGAACGACGATGTAGGCATGAAGAAAGTGGGAAGCAATCATAGAGGGCAGAAAGGGGGTGCAGTCGCTCTCCTGGAACACGATGGACACAATGTCGTTCCCTATGTGACGTTTCCTTTGAAGCTAATAAAGTGAGAAACAAAATATTACCTTTACTGAATAGCGTAATCTTATTTTTTTTTTTTTTTTTAAAAGAAATAAAACCTTATAATAAACCCGATAAATTTTTGCAACACAAAAGACATTGGGACCGTTATAATGAACCCTTTTTTTTTTGTCACAAAATGTCACACTTTAACATCCCCCCGGTCACATGGCACTTCAGAAACTAAGCACTATATTACGAATCGCATCTTTAATCTTAACTTTTAATGACATTTGTGAGCATAACAACAATAATTGTACTCAATTAGTAGGGAATGAAATACAAATTTGCAACAAAAAGGATAATTAGTATGCAATAATAAAAAAATATTAATAGTTCAACTTCTGACAAAATGACCCATGCTATTTTATCTTAAAGGTGTAAATGAATTAAGGAAATTTCCTTTTAAATTTTTAGCTAGAAGTAAATTTAAACCTTCATGAGCATTGGTGTTTTTGATGGAAAGAGAAAACAAATTTTTAAAAACAAATTATCAAAATGAAAAAACCTTAAAAAGAAATTTAATTTGCTGATTTTAAATGCTTTTTTAGAAATCAAACCATGTTAACTCCTCTCCTTGTCACAATTTCTCGAACATATTTTATGAATGGCCCCATTTCAAAAATTCATAAAATCCAATTCAGAGCATATTTGCATTGTATGTAAGTTTAAATACAGTCAGTATTAAAACACAGATGATGCAAAATATTAAATATCAACACGAAATTAAGCACAGAATTTTTAAAAATTGTGGTCACATGTTTTGAGGTTACAAGGAACCCCTTTTTCAGTGAAAAAGAATGACTTCTAGATTTAAGACATCCATCTGAAGCAAAGAGGCCAACAGATACACAGCTCTCTTCACCCCTTTAAGATAAAGAGAATTTAAGAAAAATCTATTTAAGGGGACTTGGCACCTTTTGACAATTTTTTTTTAATTTAAGAACTTTTACCTATTTCATTTGTATGTTATGATGTGCTATTGTTCAACAAAATGATTTTCACATGAGAAAAATCAAAATTCAACTAACAGAAAATTTTAAAATTTTATTTTTTAAAAATTATTTAACAATCTTAATTTTCCTTCTTCTTTTTCATTTCTTGACTTTTTTTTACCAAATTTTTTTAAAGTACTTATTATAGTATGGTTTACAATTTTAGGGATGGGTTTTGCTATTCATTAATTAGTTTTTGAGAAAAAGTTTTAAAGTTACATCGATGGTAGAACACAGAAAAAAAAGCAACTTTTGCCACATTTTCATTTTTTAAATTTTTTTTTGAAAATATATCGCAAATTAAATCCCTAATTTTATCGAGCACATCCTATCGAACACACACAAAAAATGTCAAGTTGCTACATGAATATATGTAGAAGTTTTAGCATTTTAAGTACTACAATATTGTGAAAACACACAAACCGAGAAAACGCAGTTTAAAGAATACAAAATCCTACTAAAACATCAGAAATATTTGAGTTCTCTTACTTCTTAACTACATTTATATTGGTCGTATCACTTCAAAACTTCGCTCAGATATACTAGGAGAGTCAAACCACATTTTAAGCAAAAAATTGAAAAATCATTATTTTCAGCCGTTTTCTACATTTGAAAGGAGCCAAGTCCCCTTAAATGTGTAAAAACAACTTGGAACTATTCACAGAAAGACGAAGTATCTTATTTTAGAGAAAAAGTATGCCTAATGCAAAAAAGTAAAAGTGCACACCTGCTGAGAATCTCCTTCAGTGTAAGGCAGCAAAGTGGATACGTGAAACATGACCTCGCAATCTTGAAACTGAGTATACACAGAGTCTTCACCAGTCTGGCCATAGTTGGCATCTAGGCCACCACGGAAGCTAAAGTAATAATTTTTTTAAATAATTATCGCAATCTCGGAAGTGCTCACAAAAGTGTAGATTTCTATAAAAGTATCTATTAAGTATCTCACGTGAGATACTTAAAGTTGTAGCTTAATAATGATTAAAGTGACCCACCCATATTCAAATATTAATTTGGACTTGACACCTCCAGCCATGAATCATGAATTGGGAATATAAAAAATTAATGAGTCCTTGGATGTTTTATAATATATCGTCGCTTGAAAAAAATAGCGACACAACTCAAAAAATGCCGAAAATGAGATTTTTAATTGATAATACTTTTAAAAAACCAATCTTTTATATGGAATAAAGACACAAGTCGTAGATAGCAAAGTTTCTGGTAGATAGCATAACTGTCTTTTCAGAATGAAAATAAAACCATTTTTTTTGTTGAACAGAGGCATAACTCGTGTTGTGTTTCGGCTGCTGCGTGGGTAAATACTGCCAATTTTATTGAAAAAAGGCACAACTCAGATGAGGTCCTAAGTGATATAGTCCCTTACAGAGCAATAGAGACCCGTTTTGTGCTGTGTCTGTATTGCTGTTAATGTAGGATTTTTTCATAAAATGCTATTATGGACAGCAGAGACGTATTTGGAGTTGTGTCTGCCTTGATTTTAATGTTACAATTTTTTTAAGACCTTCTCATGGTTATTACACTATTCCTCTGATTCTCGTTTCAGGAAAAATTGTTGTTTTTATTCAAAAGAGACAACTCAAAGTCTCCAAAATTTGATTAAAATTTCTAGGAACCCTAAAAGGCCAGCACAAAAGCTGCCTGAAATAAACAAAGAGAATAGCACTAACCATTTTTAAGGGGCATTACAATAATTAGGAACTGTTATGAATGAAACAACAATAAATTACATATTGCAACAATTTAAAAACTGGTCTCCTGAAAAAGTTGCTTTTTTGAGTTGTGTCACTATTCTTTCCAAGCAATGCTATGTACATATCTTAAATATGAAATGGTATGACATTCTGAAAATTACTGAACTAATTCAAAACTGTTCTAATAATAGGACACTAGGCTTTAAGTAAGCAAAAACAGAATTCAGGCACAGTTTACAATTATTTTGTATGAAACATTGTGAAACAATTTCTTCACGTACTGATTTTTTTCATATAATAATATTTTGAGAACAAATAAAAGATAGTCATTCACTTTTTGGCTGTAAATGGTTAGACACTTATTATTAGACACACACCTTTAAACTAAAGAGCAGAGAGCAGTGTAAAGATGTGTTTTAATACTAGGATTTAAAGGGGCAAAGGGCAGGGTTTGAAAATAGGATGCAAAAGTAAGGCGTCATTGGCACCTAGCTTTTTTTTTTTGTTTGTTTTAGTTTCCAAAAATGTTCTGCTAGATGTAATATTAAAATAATTAACATTGCTTCGTCTGAGATACCGACAACTATTAAGACAGTTATGCAATCATTAAAAAGCATCTCAAAGCATCACATCCTTACTGAGAAAATTATTGGTAAGTAAAAGAAACATTTTCGAAAATCAATTTCTATTACTGGTAACTTTTGAGAACTTGTAATTTTACTTAAGTTTATGCAACCATATAAATGCTTATTTTAATCAGAGAATTTTGAAATAATATATAAGTCAATAGGCTTTTTGTTGTAAAATCTTTAAAAAAATTTCAGGTGTTTTACTTCATTTGCAAGTAAAAATTCACCTTTCAAAAGAAGTTACGATAGTTTCCACAGGCATTGTAAAAACACAGAACAGAAGATTAGATGAAATATGTATAAAAAGTTAGTTAATCTCTACTAATAATAAAGCAGCAAGTATGTGTGTGTGTCTGTGTGTCTGTGTTCGGTGTAGGGCCCAGCGGATTTTCATGAAATTTGGCACGAAATTAGTTTGGAACATGGGGGTGTGCACCTCGGAGAGTTTTTTCTGAAATTCGAATTTGTTCTTCTTTTATTCTAATTTATAGCCGAAAGTTTCATAAAATAGTCATTTTCTATGGGAAGCAATTATCGCATCGCTTCGAACTTGATACCGTTGAAAAGCGCGTAAAAAACTACCCCGGAAGGAGTTTCGCTCTGCGTGCAAAAATTCGAAGCCTCTAAATTACACAGAAAAGAAGTTAAAAGCATTTTTCTCTGCAGTTCGAAATTATATTTTCACGGTAATTAACTTTAATTTTAATTGTTGCCATGACGACTGACTATTTATCCTTTTTTTTAACGAATTAAAATTTATTGCTGGCGGTTTTTAGCATTTTGAGGAACAGCCGATTTTTAATTTATTTCTTTTTTTGGATTTTGATTATTGTTTTTTTTTTAAAGAGAATTGAAATTTAATTCCTGCGGCTCACAGGCTGTTGACAGTTTTATTTTGATTTCCTTATTTTAACATGTATTTTACAGGACCATTTTCCATGCTGCACAGGGGTTTTTAAAAGAAATGTTATTCTTTATAGTGATTTTTGTTATTCCAGTGTATTATTACTAATTATACTTTCATTTATTTTATTTTTCTTTTTCGCCTGTGAATTTGCACATACGTTATTTTCCTATTTGAGCTCGGATGAAAGGTTCATTCCGCTTTCAAAGCTTTGCTTGCTGCTGTTTGTTCCTGCAAGCTACAAAATTTCCTCTTTCTGTTTTAAGCAGGGTCCAGACGCTACGTTTTGCACAACTTTTTTTCTGCGCAGTTCAACACGCTGCAGATAAAACGTTGCGTATAGATTGGAAAAGTGCGCAGTTTTGAGTCCGGTGCGAAGACTGTACAGTTGCAGCGATAACTGAGCTAGAAAGCATAAGATGTCTTCGAACTGTGCAGACAAATCGGCACATGTAGACGGTAGCACCCTTTTCCGATTCATTTTGTTTCTCAGTTTCAATTCGTCAGGCGACAATGGCCGACTTTCGGCGATGTTCTCGAGAATTTCTCACAAAATTTATTGCATTATGCGAAAGTTTCCCATGCATTTGGCGTGTCAAATCCAAGGAGTATAGTGACGGGGATAAAAAGGGGGACGCTTATGAGAGTTTAGTGGAAAAATTCAAAGAAATTGATGCAACAGCAAACAGAGAAACAGTTGTAAATAATTAATTCTTGGAGAAGTGTTTAACGTAAAGAATTGGCAAAACTTAATAAATCGATTCGATCTGGGGCTGGAGACGAAATCTACAAGCCATCTCTCTGGTATTTTGATTTGTTACATTTCCTAAATGATCAGGAGACACCAAGGCAGTATAGGATACCATGGATGAAAATAAAAGAGATTGCACTTGTCAAACCACCAGAACAGGCAACAAAAAATATTCATTTTATGTATTCATTTGACCACTTTGAACGCCGGGTACTTCTGAGACGTTCCAATCTTCTTTTTCAACATGACACCATGCCAAAATTGACCAGAGTAGTACCTCCTTCATGACGCTATCGCACAAAACTGAGTGAAATATACAGATATCTCTGCACCATGGAGACGCATAAAAAACTGCAATGTTTTCATTCAGTATTAAGACTGCGTAGACAAAAGGTTGTACAAAACGTAGCGTCTGGAACCGGCTTTAATGTCAATAAGTAATAGATAAAAATTAATTATACTAAAAATTTATTCTTTAAAACTATTATAATTTATTATAATCGTCCTTTTTGTGTGGGCACTTGAACTAAGCAAACAAAGTGCGTTTTCTTTCAAATATTTTCTTTTTTGTTTTCTTTCGTTTCTTTCTTTCCTTTTTTCTTTTTTACTGTACGTGTTTTGTAAAAAAAATGCTTAAATGTGTAGGATCTCTGGCTGATTGCCGTTGGCAGCTAATTTTTAATTACGTGGAATGCTATACATTTTAATAAAATAACAATTTACACCTAAAAAAGTTATCACTATATACACAATGGCACTGGTCTTTTCATTTTTTAACACGGGCATAGCCGTGCGGGTACCGCTAGTAGTTATATAAAGTTATAGATGCAAAAAAATGTACAACTAGAGGTGAATGACTAGAGGCGGTCATCCAACAGAAATTCTTAGGTGCAAAATACAACTAATGACTGCTAATTTTGAACCCTGCCAAAGGGGCTAACCGGAATATTTATTTACATGGTCCAGAAAACATTTTTAGGGTAAAACTATATTTTGGTTAAAATAAATATATAACAAAATGAAAATAGAAAACTTCCTAGCCGTTTCATTAAATCACAAAAGGAACCATCAAGCAATCTATTCTTAGGTTTCTTCAAATTTTTTAAAGTTATATCATGCATTATATAATTAACATTTGGTTTACTCACCCCTTGAAATCCTTTAACTTTATTCGATTCCCCAGGAGACCCAAGAACTCGTCCATTGCGGGACTGTGGCTTCGATTGCCAAACAGTTCTTCTTCGGTAGTCTGAAAAGCAAAAAAAAAAAATGAAAAAGATGTGCAATGAAACAAATAAAGAGGAAAACAAACTTATTGACAGCAAAAATGTCCAAAAGTCAATATGTATTTGGGTTAATAAAAATCAGATATGCTTTGCTTGAAAACAGAAGTGAGAAGTAGCAACCCCACCTTCTGGAGGGCACCCCTGGATTATTTTTTAATTTAGTGATCTCCAGGAACATACAACTGAATTTGAACAAGCTGAAACGCCAGCTTGCCACAAATTGTGGTCTGAATTAATAGTCGCATGAAACCTAGGTAAAATGTTAAAGGCTAAACTAGAATGTGATAACTTTAAAAACAAAACCTTAGAGGAAAAAGTCTTCCTTTAACGGTGTCAAGCATATTTGATCCTAAAAAGAAATGAAATATTAAAAAATCAATTTAAGAAAGAAAATTATAATCTTTTTCCAGATAAGTTCAGCAAATATTGTTCTGAATCAAGGTCGTATCCAAAATAAATTTTCAGGTGGGGGGGGGGTGAGCTTTAGGGAGGAATATATGCTTTATCACAAAACATTTTGGGATTTATCGGGGGGCAGATATCCCCCCCCTCGATATACAGGGATATCGGGGGGGGGGGGGGATACTGCTTGGGTACAGAACTGTGTAAAATATAAAAAGCTTCGAGTAGTACACTTGTTAAAAGTGTGCACAAAAAGACACATGACATCAATGAAATAAAAGACAATAACAATATTTTCTATTTTTGAATTTTGTTGTACACTCATTATATTTTTTAAACAATTATTAAAAGCGTACACGGGTAAATTCAAATTCTGTGCATCACAAAATTCAAAATAAATATACAATGGATTGATGAATGAAAAATAATCACAAATGAATAATTCTTGTAGTCATTTTAACCTTTTATCGTCAAGTTATTTTGATGATTTGGGTACATAAATTGTCAATTATTTTAATTGCAAAAATCAAATATTTAGTACAAAAAATAAATACTTATAGTTAAAAATTGATATTTTGAATTACATTCATAAAAATTTCAAGGTCTGCATATTCGCAGCTGCCACTCATTGTGGCAGTGGTGAAGTTCGCTTCTAGTAGAGCATTATTCTCTAAAACTCGAAAATAATAATTAATTTCATTATTTAGAAAAATGAATGAGGGGTTCGATTCCGTCGTGCCGCCGAATTAGTTTTAGTTTAGAAAAATAAATAAAAATGAATACCGATTAATAGTTCAGTAATTCAGTTTTGAGTGGTATAACTGAAAACACTTTTCCAAGCAGAAAACCAACTCCACAACCGGTACACCAGAATCAAATGGTACTCCTCAAGCATAGGGTACCAAGGAGGGCCAGGTTCAAACATTAAGAGGTAGGTAGGCTGAGCTGGCAGGGTTGTTGTATGCATAGCAGTCCAGAAGAAATATCTTGGCGCATAAAATGTGGCCAACCGTAGAGGATCGATGGCCACCAGCTCCACGTTTTGACAAACCTAAGGCTACGGCTAAGAGGTTGGGGTCTGGTGGAGAAAAGTACAGCAGAATCGTGTTTCCTTCCTTATCTTTATCCCATTTGAATCCTTTTTTGTTCGACAAACTTTGCACAGTCTCGTAGGCTCAATTCAGCTCCAATTAACTTTTCCTGGGACAGATTCAGGTTTATTGAAAAGATGGAGCCGAAATAAATTTCTTATATATACTTGGGTATAACAATGCAATGCACTCAAAAAAGAAAAAATACAGAGGCATTACAGTTAAAAGGTTAAGGTCTCATATGTATCATACAAGAATAAGAGTCACTGAGCAAAACAAGGGAGGGGAATTATATTTTAAGCCATGAGAGCCTCAAATGAGGTTCAAGGTCACAAGAGGGTTAAAAAAACAGCAAAGCACATACCTGTCCAAACTTTTGGTATATGATGCCAAATTTGAATGTATTGACTAGAACGTGTTCATCATATGCCATAAGCATCTCAGAAGCCTTCATAGGAAAAAAAAGTCATATTTTTTAACAATAAACTTTTAAACATACAACATCTTACATTTAAAATAAGTTTTTTAAAAAATCAAACACTAGCAAATTGAACTAACTACATTAAATTTAATAACTGAAGATTATTCACAAATCGTGTATACTTGCGATTCGCAAAGTGGGCAATCCTTGTTAGACAAATATGGATGGAAAAGCAAAGGGTGAAACAACATCAAGGTAATATAAAAATAAGTTTACACTATTTTATACTACACTTTATTACTATAAATAAATTACAATATTTATGCTTGTTGAGGGAGAAATACGTATGGTTAGCAGAATATTAAGTTTAATGCAACTTTCTGCTAACAGAAAACAAAAAAGGAAAATAAAGACATTTAGTTGATTTAAATTGAGGAATTTTTTACTCCAAATCTTGTGGAAATAACAGTACAGTTACCAAATCGAGAGTAGGGATGTACCAAGTAGCACTTTGGCTGAGTACCGAGTACTCGGCCATTTACTACTCGGCCGAGTACCGAGTAGTTGTGAATAATAAAAAAAAAAGAGTATTGATGTGCGCATGAAGAATTTTGTATATATTGAAATGAAAACATATATTTTAACTACATAATATATATAAACTAATAAACTAATGAAAGAAATTGAATGTAAGAATTCCCAAATAGAATTCTTTAAACCATTATAACCCTTTGGCAAAAAAATTCCTATCTGCACCTTCCAGCAAGTTCAAGTTCTGCAGTGAGCAAGTTTTTCCAGAGGCAGGAAACATTTATAATGAAAAAAGAAATCGCCTGTCTGCAGAAAATGTAGAAAAACTTGTATTTTTACACCATAATTTACGATATATTGAATTTGATATTAATTATTAAAATATTTGTATTTGATAGAATTTTGTGTATTTCCTTTTTCTTGCTGATAATTTCTTTACTTTAAAGTCGTTTTTTCCCCCCACTTAAACAATTGGAGCTTTTATGTAGCTAGATTTTGATTTTCATTTAGAATTGTATAAAAATATATATTATATGTAATATATTCAGTTACCCAAAGAGAAATCATATTTAATGCAAATACGTTACCACAAATTAATCTATTTAAAAGGTTCAGATGAAAAGACACTCTTTTCTTCATCAGGCATCCAAAAAGATTGCCAGGGAATAACATACAAGTTTCTGACATGTTTCACCGATTTGTTAAATCAAACATGTTGGCCCCTACTCGTACAGCTTAAAAAGTGGCAAACAAAGTATAGAAAGTGGAAAAAACAGTCGAATTAGCATATGAACTTTACCAATATATAAGCTGTGTAAAAATATTTTATATACTTCATAATTTTTTTTAATTATTGCATATTACATATTTATATTTGCATATTATTGTACTAATCAGTTACAAATTTATCTACTCGGTACACCGGGTATATACCGAGTATTCGGTACATCCCTAATCGACAGGGGTGCCACTCTTCAAAAGTTTTTAGACTGAACTTTTAAACATGCACATAATAGCCAAATCACGTAATGTTTTACAAATGTGCAGAATTTTTAAAGATACTCACATATATACTTGAATGCACCATTTTCTTCAAAAAAGCCGAAAATTCTTGCTTTTTTTTCTCTTTTATCGTTTTCTGACGTGAAAATATCATTCAATATATTTAGCCAAACAGTTTCTATAACTTAGTAATTATTCAATTGTATACCTTGCTTAAAAATAGTTAATAATGAAATACTTATTTTGAAACGAAGGGCAGGGAGAGAGAAAAAGCGCACAATATATTTTAATCTTACGTTCACTTTTCTTGGTTTTTTCACAAAGCACATGATTTTTTTTAATGTTTTTTTTCTTTTATGCGAATTAATAAATGCTTTTGTTCCAATTGTAAATAGTAATAATTATCGGCATCGTCAAAAATTTGGAGCAAATTAAAAAAAAAAAATTTTAATTGCAGATATCGGCAATTTTCTAAATTTTGAAAATACCGAATTTCCGGTACAATGCGGAAAAATACCGGAGTTATGGTGCCTAACCGGAACACAATCACCTCTGGTTCATTGTTTTATAATTTTAATAACAATCCAAATTGAGGGGTTTGAGATAGCACTCAATTTTTCGATCGAGATTTTTTTAAAGGGTTTGTTTTTTCAAAAGCGATATTTGTTGATTGTTTGCTTTCGTATTCGTTCCTTCTTTCTAATTTCCATAACAATTCAAGTTGACTGGGGCGAATATTCATATTTTTTAAAGCCTAAAATTATCATTTTACAATTTTTTTCTAAAAGAAATTTTTTTAAACCAATAATTTGCAAGACGGAAAGTTACATTTGGATCATCATAAAAAGACGGATTTCCGTCTCCAGGACGGAAGAGTAGCAGCCCTGCTAATCGAGAGTAAATAAAATGTAGTTTATGGAGAAGGATGATGAAATGTATTTTATGAAAGAGGATGCATTTTGCTAATCAGCATTGATTGCTTTAATATTATTCAAAATAAACCTTTATTTCTGATAAATAACAAAAAAAAGAAAAGCACATTAAACTGTTTGATTCTAATTATAATGTTTAATTTTTAATAAATTATTTAACTATCTTGCTTGGGTTCTAATAAGAGTAACAATTAAAAAAAACTCAGAGAAGAAAGGGGTAAATGAGCAGGTTTATAAGTTAGCGTAACTGGGAGTCTCCCCAGAGGAAATTAAAGTCCGTTTTTGGACCCTTCAAAACTTCCAATTACGGTGAAACCTGTGTAAGTTGACCACTTGCGGTGGAGCACTTTAGCTGTCAACTTAGACAGGTGGTCAACTTATGGAGGGTGAGGTAGAGGGTAAAAGCCTACTTCCGTTCCTAACAAAAGTGGTAAACTTAGACAGGTGGTCAACTTTACAGGTTTTACTGTAATCAAAATAGACCCTTCACAACATTCCAATTACTCAAAATGGACCCTTCCCAAAATTCTGAGCAACCAAATTGTACTTTTTACAGAATTGCTTATTAAATAAGCGACAGAAAAAAACACTAATGTTTAAATTTTGAATTTTCACAATAATATTTGATTTTTCTCAAAAATGTTTTCAAAATTAAAAAAAAAAGGCACTGTTGAAAATGCTAAATTGACCCCTGAAATAACGAAAAGAAATTCTACGACAATCTTGTATAACTTCAACTATTTTGCGACAAATGTTTTCTCTCTAGACAATTTTCCAGGAAACCAGAATTATTATTCGGGAGAGAATAGCAAAGTAAAAATAATACATAACAAGATTAAGAAACAATCAATACGCACACAGTGTGCGGCTTAAAATTGTGTTATGACTTACTGAATACATTTTAACTCAAAAAACTATTGGTTGCTGTTAAAAGAATCTTAAAATTGCTTGAATCTGAAAGATATGTATACTTTTCTTAAATTAAATAACTTTAAAAATTCGGGAAAATATGATCCCACCGAGTTCCCAAGTTGAAATTTTGCAGAAACAAAGATACTTGACAGAAATATTTGAAATTTAAATTTTAAGGTCCTTTTTAAAAATTTTAATCAAATTAGTCAAGATGCATATCATTTGAAACTGCCATTCAATATACTTCAAATGATTTCTACTAGAACTGTTTATCTCTATTTGTTGGCGAGTTACGGCCTGTTTTGAATTGAAGCAAACCTAAAAAATGCGAGTTTTTTTTAAAAAATCAAAGCCTGGTAACAAAAACAAAAAAAAAAAACTAAAGGTAAAAGTCTAAAAAATTGGAATTTTAATTATCTTGAGGGGTACATAAGCTGAGGGGTTGATAAGCTAAATTTGAAAAAAAAAAATAAAAAAGGTGAGGTAAAATAGTTTGATATGGAATGACCCAATTACGAGCATTTGTGCATCAAACACAAGGTTAAGCCATGTGACACAAAATAACCAATTGAAACTTTGAATTACCGTGAAATTGCCGAATACTGCGAGTAAAATCGGAAAAAGTAGTTGGTGATTTTAGAAAAATATAGGGTTCATAGGAAACGGGACGTTTTTTTAACTTTTTTTTCAAATATAGGATTTATAGAAAATGTAAAACATCTACACCTGCACACTGAAAGGCATTAATGACAGATTATGTATGCTTTTATTAATGGTAAAAATATCAAACATAATATGCAACAGAAAAACATGATTTGAACTTACTCGAGGAAACAAAATGGGAGTAAATCTATCAACAACAGCTTCTCCACACATTATCTATATTCAGAAAAATAAAGCGAGATTTTCGAATTAAAATACAACATTTTTGTGACAGGTTGAACATATATCATTGTCTTAAAACTATGAAAACAAAAAAATGTATTAAATTGCTAAGAAACTAAAACATTAAGAAACTAAACTATTTGCTAAGAAACTAAAATGAAAAAAAAAAATACGCACAAATTATATCTTTAAACTAGAACACCAAATGTCAACGTAATCAATCACCAGTGCTTTTTTTTTTTTTTTCAAGAAAAAATTATCAAATAGAGCAGTTCAACTCAAAAAATCAGCCTGCTATTACGATCAAAGTATTGAAAATAGAATAAAGTACATACATCTTGAAAAATTTTAATTTTTATCAAAATTGAGGACACTGGTCAAAGTGATCTTTATGTATTATTCCTATTTAAATTAAACTGTTATAAAATGATCACAAAACAAATAAATTCTCTCAATTTCTTCTCTCATTTAGTTAAACCCATTGCTCCAGACTGAGATCTCATAATACAGACCTGTCCATTAAACCACTTTTCCACAAAATGATTGTTCGCAATTCAATTTTTACGCGATGCATAGCGCCATCTCTTGTTATTGAAATTTTTTGTTTTTCTCTCCTGCATGTTCTGCTCATTTAATGATTTTGAAGCAAAACAGCTGTTGTAATAACTTTTATAAATCTCAATTTTTCCTAATTAGGAGATTCATTTGAAAGCAATACCTACAAAAGTCATTAGGGAAATTATTTCCCGACATTTGGCATTCCTTAAATGTAATAATAAAATTACACGTTAATTTAAAGCACAAATTAAAGTGTAATTTTATTATTATTGTTTACTTGCACAAAGTTAAATTATTTTTATTCCTTAAATGTGTCGGATGATTACTTCGGTTTATAAAAGCTTCTCAAGTTGAAATCTTCACTACCTAAGCAGTCGTTCTTATTACTCTCCTTTCACTGACGTTCAAAATCGTGGAAAATGAAACAGCATGCTTTGAGAGAAAAGCACGTTTTGAGGCTTGATGCGTAGCGACCTCTAGCGATTGCAAGTGGCAAGGCAATATTATCAAATGGATTGATAAAGGAGGTCTCGCTCCAGACATTTCTTGATTTGTAGAGAGAACAATTATATTTCTACCTCTAGAAGTTTATAAGCCATCATAGTGCAAATCAACATATTGGTTTATTGTGAAGAAAACTGGCGAAAACATGGCACAATGAAGTAGTATAAGTTATTCAAGGGCCGTGGTGGCCTAGTGGTTAGAGCGTCGGACTTCCACCTGAAAGGTCGCGTATTCGATCACCACTGAAGACCTGCGCGCAAGTAATCCTAAGGCCTCGGCTAACAGGTAGGGGTCTGCTGGAGAAAAGTATAAATTATTCAGACATACTGAGCACGAAAGTCCAATCTGCACTTTTTAGCAAAATTAAGCTATCACCAGCAAGTGGTTGTTGGCGATTCCTTTTACCTAAATCTGAAGTTTTACTGCACTTACTGAGACATATCATTAAAAGCATCATTCAAGGTGACTCACCTTGGCAATTTGTGCAGGGTTAAGAGTATGAGCTGTCATCGGATCGACAAGAAATACATCATGTAACAGTCCATCCTTGGTTCTAAAAAAAAAAAAGAGTATTACATGACAAAGTCAGCATTCCATTTATTTCTTTAGCATAAAAATATCCAACTTTCCCAATAAGGCTACAACAAGCCATACATTACAGAATGGAACTCCAATGGGTCGAAATCTCGATTGTCTGAATGAAATGATTCTGAGAAATTATAATTACTTTCAAAATTCTTTTTGAAAAGTAATGAAAATATAAGAAAAAATCTCTGATAATAAATAAATATATAAAAGCATCAAACTACTTTTAAATGTCCTGAAAAACTGCTCCATGGATGATTCCAAGCGAAAAATAATTTCCGGAACTTCACACAAAACTTTCAAAAAAAGTATATGCCATCAATTTAAAACAAAAATTTATATACTTAGGTTAACAAGCTCCCCCTTCAACACACAATACATATGCAAATAAATATACAAGTTCAAAAGTTATTCTTCAAGTCAGTCCTAACTGAAAAGTCAAATATATGTAATACCAGAGACCTGTTGCTCTTTTTTTTTTCCCAAAAAAAATTATTGTATTGAAAGTTTTTTAAAATAGTGCAAAATATTTTGCTTCTCTGAAGGTAGAAAGAAAAGCAGATATTGTCAAAGAAATCTTCAGATTAATAAATTAAAACTTTTTTGAAAAACGATTTTCTTCTTTTAATTTTTGAAACAGGTGCTCAAAAAATTTTGGAAATGTAGAAGAATTTCAGAACAGAATCGCCCATGAACTGCTAATGTTGCCTATAGAAATTAACAGTGTCATATCTGCAAAATGGATATTTTTCAAGAGAGGCGTTTGAACTTCTTACAATTTGTTTCTATTCTCATTATCTATACTCATTATCTTTTCAATTACCTTATTTGTCTCAATGATAATTATTATTGATTTTGTTCAGAAAATACTTATTGTTCTAGTTTTCACTCACATGATAGATGTTAATGATGTCAAAAAAATTAGAAATAACTATAAATAGTAGTTAAGACAGTATTGCGCCAAAAAAATACAGTTGGCCCCTAGCCTTAATTTTTGAACATTTACTTATGGCAGTATTTCCAATATAAAGAGAGCAAAAATCTGAATATTTTGATATAAAAACCAAAAAAAAAAAAAAAACGATTTTTTGCAGATATGACACTTTTTTCTATAAGCGATGCGTCAAAAGTGTTTTTCAATACAGTGAGGAGAAATGTCAGTTTCAATTAACAATTTAACAAGAGAAAATTCATACGTCAATGATTATGTCACAAAAATATGTTACCTAATGAGAACCCTGACTTGTTCTTGACTAGGAGAAGGTAAAGGATCCACCCTGAGTGACATCACCAGCGGACCAGAGCTCTCATCCATGGAAAGGAAGTTAAAATGTTCCTGCAGCAGAAACAAACTTTTCAAACAAACAAAACGACACCTACATATATTTAAACTCATTTTCATTATGATTATGTCACAAAACTCAATGAATAAAGTACATAAATAATTCCAAGTTAATGGAATTGATGAATATATCTCATAGAACAAGTAAAAACTTGTCCATGCCAAACAAATCGATTAGTTGTAATATGATTTCAGATTTTTTAAAAAAAAGGTGAAATATTAAAGTTTTGAATTTTAGAAAAGAAAAATATACTACAAAAAAATAAACTTTCTCATTTCACAGGTAGAAAATTCATAAATTGCATTCAAAAAATGCATCAATAACTTTTTTTATTAAATTTCACAATATTTTTTTTTTTTAATTTTACAATTTTTTATGGGTTTCTTTCAAGGCCGTATCCAGAAATTTTTTTCGGGGGGGGGGGGGGGGGCCCTAACTTTGAAACACTAATGTTGAGGAAAGTTTCAGGGAGGAATATATGCTACATTGCGAACATTTTCAGGATTTCGGGGGGGGGGGGGGCGTCGGCCCCCCCCTCTGGATACGGCCTTGGTTTCTTTTGAATTTTACAAAAGAAAACCCTAACACAAAAAAAGAAATTAACTTTCTCATTTTGCAGTTAAGAAATTCATAAATTGCATTCAAAAAATACATTAATAACTTCTTTAGTTAAAGCCAACAAAATTTTATTTACCAACTAATAAAATATTTTTATGCAACACTTTTTAACTAAGAAAAGATACCCGTGAAGTTAAACCTTAGATTCCACTTTTTCATGCACAAAACTTCTAACCTATTAAAATCTTTTTAAAACAAATAAACTAACATTAAATAATTATTTTTATATTAAACATCATTTCACCGTCAGCTGCATTTAAAAATTTTCAACTCTCGTTTCCTCAACTATGGAAAATTTTCTTTCCTTGATTTCCACCATAAAAATGGATCTTCAGTTTCATCAATAAATTTGAATAAAATTTGAAAAGTAAAAAAAATTGTATGCAAAAAGAAGGATTACAAGGAAAAAATGTAAATAAAGCACAAATTGCAAGAACAATAATGCAAATAGCTATTTCGAAACTACAATGGAGCCTCTTCGTCAGTGCAGGAAAGGAAAATGTGCTCATCACATAATAAGAAAGTTGTGAGTAAACGGGCACTTTTCTGTCCTGCACTGTATAGGTGAAAATTATCGATCATCACTCCTCAACTCACCGCTTCATTTTCCTTCTGCAAACGTTTTATGTATTTTATCTATTTGAAGATTGGAATACTTTAATGAACATCTTAAAGATAAATTGAATTTTAATTTTCTAATTCTTATTATGAGCAAATCGCCTTTTTCCCCTTGGAAATTTGCCAATATTGAACACGTGCTTCGCGTAAAACGTGCGCAACACGTGTTTCGCGCCAAAATTTGCATTTCAACTTTCGAAATCCTGTATACTATATTAAAATCATCTTAAAAGTTTGAAATAATTTCAGCATGTGCTCATTCAAATCTGCATATTTCTTGTTTTATTTTGATAATTTATTTATTTGCTAAACAACTTTTGATTTCATTTTCAATTCTTATAAGCAATTTTAAAAGGGTGGCGACTAACAAAAATGAGTCTACCGGTCACTAGCTACTAACCAAATTTCTCAGTTTTCACCTATACTGCATTGATAACCTGAAAATAGCTGTTTACATTATTGTTTTGACAATTGTACGGGCCCTCTTGTGCAATAAACTCGCGCAACTCTAACTCCTCCTCGCTCTCTTGGCGAACTAAGTTCAGTCTTTTGAAAGCATACGTGATGCCACGAAAACGTATACCGCTTTGAATGAGTGCAGTATGGTCGACACAAGGCCGTGGAAGACTAATGGTTAGCACATCGGACTTCCACCTGGAAGGTTGCGTGTTCGATACCCGCTGAAGACCCACTATGTACGCTTGGGGACATGCATGTAAAATTCATGGACCCCACTACCTCACCCCATGCGCAAGCAATCCTGAGGCATCGGCTAACAGGTAGGGATCTGGTAGTGAAAAGTATGTTCGGCACAAAATATGAACTATGGCGCTCAATGTATAAATGTAAATTACTATAAATAAAACTTGTAAATAGTGACAGGGTTGTTAATGAAGAGAAATTAAATATTATAGAAACGATACAGTCCACTAGACATTTCAGACCAAAAAGACAACAATTAGTGCTTTGTTTTTCCCTTGTACTCATATTTTAGCATAAAGCATTTTTGATCATTTATCTTTTAAAAATAATGATGGAGAAATCTTAGAATCAAAACAATCATCACAATTAGTCATCCATCGGTAATTGGCCAATTTGCTTATTGGTGCATCACAAATTGACGGCACTCACCTTTCCGAAGAAATAGGTCCTGTAGAGGAGGGCCGTCTCATCCCTCTCGATCTTCTGTTGGAAGTCGAACCCCGGGAGAACGGCATTGCCATGGGGGTCTAGAAGGGTGCTGTGCTGAGTGCCATCTAGCCAGTATCCACCACCAGGGGGAAGAACGACCAGAGAATAGGGACCAGGCTTCTTCAACACCTGATTCAGAGAAGCAAAAAGAAAACATCATCAGGGGTCGTCGATACATTCAAAATTTGATGGAAAATATATTTCCCAAAGTTTTTATGAATTTCGTCCAATCAGAGAAAGGAGGTATGGGATCATTCATAAATGATGTCACGCAGGGGGGAGGAGGGTTCGCGAAATTGTGACAAGGGGAGGGAGTAACAAGAAGCGTGACATCATGCATTTGCAACATAGCATGACGTGTGACAAAGGCGGGTCAAATATACGGAAAAAAAGAATGACATCATTTATGAACAGCCCCTATCCTGAAATTTATTTTCAGTGGGGTTGGGGAGGGAGAGCTCCGACTTTGACACACTTAAGTTACAAGAGGTGGAAAAATTTGGGGATTTTGGGAGGGGTAGGGGCCGGGCCCGCCCCCCCCCCCCCCCCACCACCCCACTGTATACGACCTTGGATAATAGCTTACTATAAACATTAATAAGTCGGTGAATTTGGTGGAAAATGCACTTCCCACTGCCTTAGAAAGGGTTTAAGTTTTTTAAGAAAGTAAAGATTTTATCAGTTAAAATAGTTATTGCGTACATATTTGAAGACATTAGCAGTGCGATCAACAAGTACTTTCACTTTAGATAGAAAACTAAACTGAATTTGTCACACCGATAACACAAATCTTAAAGTGAGTCTTTCAAATTTTTAGGGATAAAACAGTAGAATGATATAAATTGCCATTAGAGGAAACTACATGCACATTTCATAGGGGCAAAAAAAAGTTCCAGAAAGTAAATATCACTCTGGAATTTGCTAAATGAAAATCAGCTGCCCAAGAAATGTAAGAATAAAAGCTCGAACAATACTGCATGCAGGATAATCCACAAAACGGCTTCCTGTGACATAATATGAAAGCACTTACTAAAAGAATGCATTGTGAAATGACTCATTGTTCTCGAGCAGGAAGTGACAGGTGAGAGTCAAATGACTTAGGAGGAAAAAAATGCAACAAGGTAAAAAAACTTACATCTTGCAGAAAGTCGTTTTCATTCTTCATTTTCTGCTTTGCATCGGGACTCTGTCCGAGAAAAAATATAATATGCATAAGAATGGGGGATTTTGTTGGAAGAAATGGAGAGAACATATTCTGGAGGTTAAAGCACTTCCAGATAATTTATAAGAAACATAAAATAAAACAACAAAAATGTATGTTTATTGATGTCACTGCTTTCAAAATATATCTTGGGTACCAGAGCTCGAAAAATTTTAAAAGTTTTACGTGCCCAACCGGGCATGTTTGTCTAAAATATTATGTGCCCGAACCAAATTTTTACATACCCAGAAGTTGTTTTATTGCATATTAATAAAAGCATTTGAATTTGTCATATACATAACCAAAAATTAAATTAATAGCTTTATATGTGAATCAAAAATTATTTTACTGTTAATCTAAATCATTAAAAAAGTCCATTACAAATAAATATTACATAATAAGTCATCGCAATAATTTTTCGAAAGAAATGTTCGATTAAAAAATGATCTGCCTAGCCGAGCATGTAAGGGTAGAAGATTCATGCCCGATTGAAATCTTTACATGCATTATAATTTACTTAGCATTATAATTTTGAAGCCGTGGTGGGTACTATTTTAGAAGATCCCTACATTTATCAGGGATCGCACCAGGGGAAATTCAGGTTCATTTTCAGACCCTGCACAAAATTTGAACCAATCAAAACGGATCCTTCACAAAATTCGGAGTTAAAAAATCATACTTTTCACAGAATTAGTTATTAAGTTAGAGGGGCAAAAAATAGTAAAAAAATTTATAACTACATTTAAGTCCAACATCAAGTACAACTATCTTGGACTAAATAAAAGTACAATAAAGCCCCCAACCCAAAGTAAATTAACCTTACACCTCATATGCCACTTATTTTGAAGGAAGCTCATGATAGGCTTATCTGAAAAGACGTTGGTTTTCACCAAAAAAGAAACTAATACCAGGGGCTGAACTTCAAATGTAAAAGTGAATGAGAGACTCCCTTCCAAGCTTTTATATGGAGAGGATTGTAATTTTTTGGAAGGAAGAGAAAATAGGGATATTTTTCGACTATATCCCCCTTTTGTGTATGCATGCATTGTACCGATTAAAGTGTATTTAAATCCTCGATACTATTTTCAGTAAAATGGTGTAACTAGAATTTTTTTGCAGCGAGGAGGGGTGTTCATAATCAAGGCCGTATCCAGAGAGCCCCCCCCCCCCCCAACCCCGAAAATTTTTTGCAATGTAGCTATATTCCTCCCTGAAACTTTAAACAACATAAGTGTTTCAAAGTCAGAGCTCCCCCAAAAAAATTTCTGGCTCTATGGCCTTGTTCATAAAATATGTTACCATATTAGGATGGCAATGTGGATTAAAACAAAGGGTTCGGGGAGTTTAACGCTCCAATTAAATATCTTCAAAATGCATGCATTTTATTTAAAAAATCTTTTTCTTTCTCAAACTTAATAAAATACTTTCATTTTGACATTTTGAATTAAAAACTGCAATGTCGTTAAAATTTTAAACACTACAAGAACAAAATATGTCGATAGAAAGACTGAAAATGATGTGATTTCCTACAAAAATAAATGCATATAAACATAGCACTTGGATAATAAAGATACACAAGAATGAACAGATATAAGAATTATACGAATGGTTTTGAAACAAACTGGTAACAAGTGTCTATCTAAAATTTTTGTCTTTTTATTTGTTTTATTTTTTGTGCGAAGGGATCCAGTAAAATTTGCCTTTTCAGAAGAAAGAAAGATGCATAAACTAGCATAATATGAAGTTAACTATATGAAAATGATGCAAGAGTCTTTATAATGCAATAACTAATTTAAAAAAAACAAATTTTTCCAAAAAAGTTGATAATTGCAAGACAAAATAGCCAACCAAAGCAATTAAAATAATACTCAAACAAGATCAATCTCAAGTCTGGCCAATACATACGCAACTATGGTACACATAGTCGTTCACTTTTCATTTCCCCCTTTTGTTTACTCACACATACACTGACAAACACTTTAAAAATGAAATCAAATACAAACATCGCACAGACCAACAAACATAAAAACATAATTCAGCAACGTACATCACCTTTTTCAGAGGGCCAACGGAAGCAAATATGCCATGCTTCAGTGAAAGCAATATTGCGAAACTTTCCTTTACACCTTTAGCCAGTAAGTCCTGTTAAGCATGCTAGAGGTCTCAGATGCATTCCGACAGATCCCGGGTCCGGATAAGAAAAAATAAGCGACGATCTATGCAGATGTGGTCGTTGCAATGGGAAATCGTTCATCCACGAAAAGTTTTTTCGCGATAAAAAATGGGGTTGGATAAGGTACGTACTAACAGCGGTGGATTGACGGCTGCAGACGTGTGCCGTTGGATTAGCCACAGCTGTGGAGCGTGTGTTGTGTGTGTGGCAGGAATTGTTCCCTCCACAGGTTCGGCATTTTCCCTAAGCAAGTGCGGTTTCCCCTAAGAGGGATTTTACAAACTCCCCACATCCCTCTCTTTCTTCCGAGCATCGCTATGCCGCGCGATGCTTTGGATTACTTTTCTAAACAATTTAATGCATGATTTTTTTATTTGAAATTTAAAAAAATTACAGATTCGAAGATTTGACAAAACTGATGCAGGGAAAAATAGAAAAAAAATATACAGTTGAACTCGCTTAATACGAAATGCCAAAAATTTGCGAATTTGTTCGTATTATCCGTTATTCGCAACAACCGTGAATATGCAAAATTGTGTAAAAAATATATATTACAAATGCATATTTGTATTTTAAAAATAATTACTACAATTGATAATACAAAATAAAATAAACAGTGAAAACAAATGATCTTTTTTACTAATATACACTTTTAAATCTTACTACGTTAAGAAAAAGTGAACTTGCCTTTTAAAATTTAACAATTTCATAAAAAATCCTTAATGCTTAGTTTTTGTTTTAGGTACAATAAATTTTATTATATGCATACTTGGTGGTTGATAATGACTCAAAATAATCAACAAATTCTTTTTAAAAAAAATTAATTAGATAGCAATCGAGAGAATTTTTCGTGAATAGGTCAGACATTTTGTTCGTCTTAGTCGAAATTTGTATTTTAGCCTTCGTAATATGCGTGAGATATTTAGTGAAATTAAATAGTAAACCAAACTTTATGAACAAAATGTTGGTTTTAGCCGTGATTTCGTATTAACCGTGTTGGTAGAAATAAAATTTCACGTTAAATTAAAGCACAAATTAATTTAACGTGAAATTTTATTTCTATTACTTTGCACAAAGTTAAATCATTACTAACCGTGTTGGTATTAAGAAAGTTCAAGTTACTTCATTTTGAACCCTTTTTTTTTTTTTTTTGAAAAAAGGGTATGCATGCAAATGGCAACATCATACATTGATTACATAGTATAACCTTGCATTACATGTGAAATTGTTTGAAACAATTATTACTGTCGATTCTACACCGCACTTCTCACCCTTGATATGGGTAAATCCTTTGCAGTTACTTTCTTTTAAATGTTATCGTTTTCTGAAACGACGCGATTCTCGATCATGTAATTTAGGGATCGCGCCAGATGAAATTCGGGTCCATTTTCGGATCCCTCATAAAATTCCAATGAATCAAAACGGACCCTTCACAAAATTCCAGCCAATCAAAGCGGACTCTTCGCAAAATCCCGACCAACCAAATAGTAATGTTTACAGAATTATTAATTAAATAAGCGGCAAACAAGAATGATTTTTTTTCACTGTGTGTTTAAATTTTGGATTTTCACAAAATTATTTGATTTTTCATAAAATCTTTTTAAAATATATAAAAAAAAACGGAACCTGTTAAAAATGCTGTTATATGAGGAATGAGTCTCAGAATCAGTAAAATTCCATTGATGGCCGTAGCTTTTCCTTTGGGGGTCTTAGGGGCGCACTGACAGGAAAGGAAGAACAGGACAGCCACTACCCACTAGGAATCAGTCGGCCGGCATCCGACAGATGTTTACGATATCCAGAATTCGACCACCCAATACATCCGGTCATCCAAAAATTAGCATATTTCGAATACGTGCAAATTAAAAACTCAAGTACTTGGAAGATTTGAGGTGCTTAAAAAACATGTACAGAATATGTGGGTTTGAAACATTTACACAACGATATCCGTTGCGGATCCGTCAGACAAGGGACATCGGATATTAGCAAAATCAACATGCGATGCATACTCCATCTTGACCTTAGCCCCCCCCCCCCCCCCACCCCTCAAGAAAAATACTAAATGCGCTACTCATTAATACTATTTTTCATTTAATGATATTTATACATGAGTCATATTTCCAGTGTTTATTTATTTTAGCCAATTTATTTTAATAAGTTGTGTGTGTGTTTTTCAGAGAGGTAAGAATAAATCTTGTACCTCACGTTTGGAGGCCACAATGCTATCACTGGAAATGACGAACTAATTGCGAACAAAACAATCATTTGTGATAATTGTTTTTTCATTTTCTTACCCATTTCGAAAATTATTTCTTGCACTTCCGTATTTCTTTTGTAAAGGAAAACATTAAAAGAATCCTTATAAGGGGGAAAATGCTTCCCGTCATGCACTTCAAGGGCACCCATTCCAGCAAAAAACGAGTGAGGTTAAATAAAATGAAGTCAGCAACAAAACAAAACCATGCGGAAAGTTTCTGAAGGCTGTAAACATTTTCTCCTCTCATGACGCGGTACAGCAACCCTCACTCCGGAGCTATTAAAAGGGTTAAAACCAAAACTGTCGCATCCATAACGGGACCCCGAAAAGAGGGCGATTTCCCTGAGCGGGAGAAATCTTCCCCTCGGAAAGGGAGGAGGTGGAGGGGAGGAGGAGGAGAGCCACCTGTGAGTGTGTGCCGTGGAGCGTAGCCGACCATTGGCCCATTTCGGATTCCGCCCGGTGTAGTGGTAGTCGGCACACTTCTCGGCTCGGCGTGATCAGCATTTTTTCAGACTCCCCCCCCCCCCCCCAATACGCGACACGGTCCTTCACCTCCGCGTCGCTCCCTCCCCCTTTTGGGTCAGCGATTCTCAAGAGGGAACCATGACGTCACAAAATGTTCTATAAGTACATTGGATGCAAAGGGCAAGCCTGTCACTTCATTTTTTTCTTCTGAGGAGGGGGAGAGCAAGAACTTATGCGCTCAACAATGTTAACCCCAACAGTGAAACCCCCCTAATCTACGTTTTCCCCACATTTTACATTTTTCATCAGGTCTCAATTTCTCCTTATACTAATTAATGTTAAGACAACCCGGATTCTAAGTTTTTCATTTATCGAATTCCCCGCATTTTAGGTTTTCCCTCGAAATAAAAAAAAAAATAAAAAAATGTTCTGCAATTAGTTTTAAAAAATGTTCTGAACTCTGACTAAAAACAATCCACTATTACGGATTCTTTTCAACCTCAATGTAAGGATTCGTAATTAAATGTGTTAAAATTGTACTATATATAATAATTTTCTTTTCGAAAATACAGATATTATACTTTTTGAAAAAGTCACCTTTACTACTTTTAGTTTTTTTTTCTATTTGATTTTTACTTTCTATGTATTTCTCGCACGTTACGCTTCCCCGTGTTTTACGTATTTTTATCCAGTCCCTTGGGAAACGCAGAATCGGGGTTTCACATTACGTATTGTGTAGTCGTGTATCCCCAATGTTACGTTTCTTTTGGCTTGCCGAAAATGCACGTTAGAAGTAGTGATTACCATCAATCAAATAAACATCTCGAATGATTTTATGCAAATTCCTGGATTATGCCCACTACATGGGTGATTCTAAACGAAAAAAACTAGGTACTTTTAGGACTTTCGGAATTTTATACAAAATTTTCGAAAAAAGTATGCGCCGTCAATTTTAAATAAAAAATTATATACTTAAGGTTAACAAGCTTCCCCCCTTCCCCCACCCAACGCACAATACATACGCATATAGTTATAAAAGGGGCCGCTCATAAATTACGTCACGCTTTTTTCCCTCATATTTGACCCCCTTCCCCCCTTTGTCACAATATGTCACACTTCAGCGGACCCCCTCCCCCCCCCTTTGTCACGCTATGTTGCATAATGCATGATGTCACACTTCTTGTTACCCCCTCCCCTCCCCTTGTCACACTTTGTCACAATTTCACGACTCTCCCCCCCCCCCCCGGAAGCGTGACATCATTTATGAATGATCCCTAAGTTCAAAAATAACTTCAAGTAATTAAATGAAATCTAATAAATTAATATCAGAAGTCTTTCTTTTTCCGGAAAGTAGCACAAAACATTTTGCTTGTCTGAAGGTAGCAAGAAAAGCACAGATATTAATTGTCAAAGAAATCTTAAGGTTAATCAATTAAAAAATTTTCGGAAAACCGTTTTTTTTTTTTAATTTTCGGAACAGGTACTCGAAAATTTTCGAAAATGTCCGAGAATTTCGAATCAGAATCACCCACGGCCCACTACTAGTATGAAGCAGAAAAAAAAGAAAGAAGAGAAGAGAGAGAGAGAGGGATTTATCTCCAAGAGAGAGAAGAATGTAAAAGGATCAAGGTTATACTTAACTATTTAAACAAAAGCCGTAAAAATAAAATTAAACGTCAGTTGAAAAACGATGTGTCAGTCAATTCCGTTTATCAAGTTTTACTCCATAAATTTTTCAAAAGCGGGGAAGGGGGATTTTTCTCTTAAATGACGGGTCTCAGGCCATCAGGAAGGTGAAAATTTTACTTGCAATGAGAATAAGTATTTTAGGGATAGGCATAACTTGAATCTAAAAAGCCAGGGGAGGGGGGGGGTTGAAAAATCATTTAGATTATTCATTGGATAATTTTTTCCTCTCTCTTAAAATTATTGGATTTCTAAAGTATTTTATTTTAAAATCTGGGGAATGCTTTCCCCTATATTCGTCCCCCAAGTTTGGCGGAGATAATGCATTGGATCTTGCTTCTGGCTATGTGATCCTTATACTATATTTATTAATATTGTAAAATTTCATTTATTTAAATTTGATTTTGAGATACGTAAATGCTTTTCGTTTATGCTGGTACCTTAATATTTTTTCTGCATTTAAGTTCGAAGCCGGAACCATAGTTATTCATCAACGCACGAGATTTGAGGAGCAGTCGATGAAGATGTGACAAATCCAGTGATGTAGTCGAAGAGGGACGCAGGGGGACGGCGTCCACCCAATTTTTTTACATTTTAACATAAGCGTCCCCCACTTTTGAAAATCAATTGTTAATCTTCGAATGTATAAGCGTTCCCCCAACTTGTTTGTCCGGACTACACCACTGGACAAATCTTCATCGTATGAGCCAAATTAGAGATGAATTTTAGGAAAACCAACTTTTGCTTTGCACTGAACACCCGATTATCCTTGCTATTTAATAACACAAAAAGCTGAAAACTTGAATATACGAACGAGGAACCATTAAACTTAACAAAAAAAAAAGGTTTAAAATGAATAAAAATCTTGATTTTGTTAACGTAAAAGTTGTCTGTAACAGTACTGCTGTGGACCAAATTTTTTTTCCCCCCTCCAAGTCGGAATACCGCAGAAAAGTAAAAAATATATATAAATTCGGATTATATCTTCCGGTCGCGCACATAATCTAAAGCAGCGTTTCCCAACCGGTAGTTCGAGAACCCCCAGGGGCTCGCGCGGTGCAGAAAGGGGGTTCGCGAAAATATTACAATGGCGAATTTTTTTTATCACTAACGTAAAAGAAAACACGAAATAATAAATTTACACACGTAATTAAGGAGAGCGAAAATGATTAAAAAAATGGTGTTTTCAAGATAATACCGAAAAGTAGTGAACTGGTATAGGAAGCAAACATACAAAGTTTGAAATGCACTATTTCTACTTTTGCTTGATTTTCAAAATTTGGATTACAAATTGGTACCGAAGATATTAATTGATTTATTTTAAATTTTAGAACGCATGTTTCTCCTACCATTTCCCAATTTTTCCTCGAGAACGAGAAGAACGAACAAGAACTATAAAAATTTACTGAAAAAGTAAAATTTTTGCATTATTCCAGGAAAATTTATCATTATAAAGTCCCAGAAGGTCAAAAATTTTAAATTTGGACTTACATTTGTCACACTTTATTCAAACTTTTCTGCATTATCGCTATTAGAAATTTTAAAATATGTAAATTTTAATTTTTCTTTAAATTTCCAAAACTTTACCGAATTTTGCATATTTCAACAGGAAAGTGGAACCTATCGAGAAAATAGTTTTTAGGAATACATATGTTTACAGCCCTAATAATTATTCAAAAAAAAAGAAAGAAAGAAAAACAAATAATGGCAAAAAAAAATATATATTAAAAAAATATTTGTAGCTGTATTTTAGTTTTATTTAAACTAATGAACATGGTAGCACATTTTAGTCTTGTCACCCCTTACAGAAGGGGGTTCGCCATTTTCTTCCGTATCTTAGCAGGGGTTCGTAAGGGGAAAAAAGTTGGGAAACACTGATCTAAAGTTTGCCGACATTAAGAAAGATCTGGAAAAATATTTTTTTATAATAATTATTAATGGTCTAAAATGAATTACTTTTAAACATTTACACTTGTATTCAATAGAAAAGAAGAAAATAAAAGAAAAAAGAAAAAAAAAAGAAACAAGGAAGTTGTTAACATCCCCCCCCCCCCCTTGAACTGTAATTTTTTTTTAATACCTGTATTTTAACATTTCATTAACTTTTGAGCGATCAGAAATTTTGATGGGTTTAAGTATTATTTAAACAGTAATTTCTGGAGTTATAATGCTTAAGAATTTGTGATATTTCTTTGTGGAAGAAGCCAATTAAAAAGTTATTAAAAATGATTGTGAAAATTCGGATTTTTGTAAGTGTCCGCAAACTTTAGAGCACAAGCGCAACCGAAAAATATAAATCGATTTTATTATCCTTTAAAAAGCGAGAGGTAGAGCACAGGATCTTCTAGTACCGAGCCAAATACGTTACCGCTGTGCAACGCGTTAGGAAAATCATTACTCCCATTACGAAATAGGGGGAACAGTCACGAGACATAAAAGACTACTTTGCACAAAACATTTGTTTTAATTTGAAATGTGCGATCTTACAATGAAAAGCAGAAAAAGAAGCATTCCTTCCAGCATTTTATTCAAAACACTTAAACATGTCACCATAATCGTTTCGGGACAGTTCTACTTTGAGTAGGAGCTTCACAACCTCAGCGCCATCTTTACCGACATCCACCTCTTACATATTTCCTTTTAAAAAATGAAGGGGGAACCCCTTAAAATACAAATAAAAAACTTCTAAACACGATGTTACAAATATTAAGCCCGTAGTTAAATAATGATTTTTTTACTGCTAATAACCGTGACCAAAAAGTTAAATGTACAAGGGTTAAATAAATTTTCCATTTCATCAACAAAACATTAAATTTATGTTTGCGACATTCTTATGAACTGAGAGAGGAGCGGGAGGGGGCAGAGAGAGAGACATGCAGCAATGTTCGAAAATGAGAACAAAAGTCTCGCACTACAGTCTGAATGCCTATAATGCGTGAAGTGAATATCAAAATCTTTCATTTGAAAGCTGTTTTATTTTTAACATAAAGACGCAACAAGAGTTTTTATTATTATTTGCTTTTTAAGCGTATTCACGTATTTCGGGGAAATCAGACTAAGTAACAAAATGAAAAGACCATTTGATTTGAAAAATGGGGTCCTTGTAACCCCGAAACACGTGCTTGTCATTTTTATTGCTGTTTGTGCTTCTAACGTCGATTCTGAATTTTTAATATTTCGTAAAAAATAAGCTTGAGAAACACTATGTTCCACTTTCTTCCGACGAATTATTTATGACTCCTTTTATTTTTCAAAACGAGATGTCATTAAAATTTAAACGAATCTAAAATAAAATATAGTTTTTGGAAAAGAAAAAAAAACTGACTCCATAGCAGAATAATTATAAATTGCGCTAAAAAGTAAAAAGTAAATTCTTTCGTTTAACAACAACGATACTACATTTAAACATCATCTTGGAAGTGGACGCAATTAACGTACAGAAGGAACAGAACAGGTTAATAACAGAAAGAAAGAGAGCATGTAAAGTTATAATGTACCCCCACCCCCCCCCTCGCACTCATCCAAATCTTCATTGTAAATTCACATCCTACTTTTTCTCTACGCGTCAATTGAACACTTCTAAAGCTGAAATAAGCATTAAAATAAAGTGTTCGAAAGTGGAAGCAGGGGTTTGCATCGGAGCGTGGTGCAGGAGCGCGGAGCAGCGAGACTTTGTACAAAACTGGAGCTGAGTTAGAGTTAAAAATATTGTGTTTCACTGCTCTGATTTTTTTTTTTTTTAAGTTTGAATTTTTCATCACAAAAATTAACAAAAAATAATCGATAAATACCCTCTCCGTCCCAATTTAGTTACTACAATTAAATAGAAAATTTTGTCTTAGTTGCTACATTTTAAGTAGGTGGAGTCTAGGAATGGGTATGTTATCCCGAAGCTATGTTATATGCAAGAAATTCCCGAAATATCAATTAAAATTGATTTATTTACAATTAAAATTAAAACAACTTAGTATTTTCATTCTCATTTTATACTTTTCACAAATGTAGTACTTACTTTAGGACAAATTGTTCGAAAGAAATTTACGCACGCTCTTAAGCCTCGCCCCATTTTATTAGGTACTCTACCAAAAGTTACTTTTCTCCACCAGACCCCCTCCCTACCTGTTAGCCGAGGCCTTAGGATTGCTTGCGCGCGGAGCTGGTGGCACCAAAAGTTACTAGTGATGACCCAGAGTCCGCGCTAAGCATTCGACACCATGCCAAAATTGCAAATTCAGCGAAATAAATTCTGACTTGGCGAACGGAAAATTCTCAAAAATATTCATTTAAAAAAATAAAAGTAGTTTTGCTTAAAAAATTATACTTTATCTTCCAATTGCAGCTTTCTATAGAAAAAATAATAATTAAAATTTTTCTAAAGTTGTCTTTGGCTAAAACTTTTGAAATTTGGCTAATTTTGAACTAACGGTTTGAAATTGCTAGCGCGGGCCCTTGTAACCAAAAATCATTTTTAAATCTAATTGTTTACTGATTTTAGGAGGTAAGGAAGGAATGCTTGGTAAGTGAACGTTGTTAATTGATGGCATAGCAGCCGAAAATCTCTGAAAAAACTTCAAACAAACTCATAAAATCATCAGCATCAATAATTGGTACAAAAGCAGCAAATGTTGGAGGAAACATCATTTATCAAAATTATTTGGAGCACGGAACGAAGCTGGAGAGGAGCAACTCAAAAAAACAGATCCCTGGCAATAAGGACGTTTTTAAAAAGTGGAGTCAATCATTTTTTTTTTGCAGTCTCATATAATGGTATGCGAAAAAACTAATGAGTAAAAACATCAAACTAACATTCAAATGTAACTACGAGTTGTTTTGAGAAGAAATAGTTGAATTTCTAAGAACATCACCAATACTTTTAAAGGGGGCTTAATTAGCACGGCAGCTCGGTTCCTGCGCTTCTCTTCAACTTTATGTGAATTTTTACATATTTAGAGACATTCAGAATATTCATCATAATTAAAGGGCCTACTTCCATTCTTGTAGTAAAGTTTAGGAAAAATGAAAATTAAAAAAAATTTGGAACGTGTTTACAACCCAGGCCCTGTTGCCAGTTGAACTCCCTAAACTCTACCATTGGCTGGGGTTCTATTCATGCATGAAAACCTATACCAGGGGTGGCCAAGCTCCTTGATCGTCCGAGCCATTTGTCAAAATTTGAAATTTTTCGCGAGAAGCAATTAAATACGTATTTAAAAGGTATTAAAAGTATTTTTTTTACAGAAATCATATTTATTGAAGACATATAAATAATAAAAGTACAAGATATGTGTATTGAATTTAAATATTAAACACATTTATTTTACTTCTCATGATAATTCTTTAAAATTTGGTGAATAATTGGTGAGCAGCTCAGTAATTCTTTGAAATGCTGGTTAGTTAATACTGATCGGTGTTTGGATTTCACGAATTTTAAAGTGGAATAAAATGATTCTCATAAGTACGTTGTTCCGAATATTGAAATAATTCGACAAGCAACCTTTTTAAATTCAGGATACTTCGATTCTGGTACACATTTCCAAAATTCAGTAATCGACGTCGACTTATATTTTAATTGTACAACTTGATATTCTTGCGTCTCTATTAATTCTAATTCTCCAGATGCTTTTTCGGTCATAATTATATTGGAAATGGAAAACACATCTTGAATTATGTTAATTTCAAATGGATTCAGAAAAAAAATCGAGACGATTTAAAATATTTCGAGTCTTGAAATCTATTTTGGAATTCCGTCAATATTCCTTCTAGCTTTTGTTATATACTCGTTGAGTCGAGAGCCACAAATAATCCTTCAAAGAGCCGCAGGTTGGGCCACTCCTGACCTATACTGAAACACACGACGCGGAGTACTTTTTCCTAACTAAGCGCTGGTTTTAAATATAAGTTTAGAAGTCGGAATAAAGATATAATACCACGTTGCAACTACAAAATCAATTACAAATCTTGCAAAAAAACAATTTAAAATTAAGCCAGTTTGCAACAATTCTTCCAACTTGAAAAAAAAAATGTATTGAATTGCTTGGAGAACGCCTTCATTTTGTAGTTTTCAGCGATCTACAATAACAACGGTACAGTTCGACTGTTTTTCTCCCACTTTTGTTGCTTTTTCCAAAAAAGAAAACGTTTTACATGCAAAATATTAAATTCAAAAAGCGACAAAATCGATCGAATACTCCGAAATCAAATGAGTGTTTTACCTAATACCATTTTCATTTCATCATCAGTCATCAAAACATTTTTCCATCCTTACCAATTGATTTCATAACGGAAAAGTTTAATATTTTACCAAGGAAAAAAAAATAAGGAAACGCTTTGACAACTGGCTATACGCAATCATGGAGGGGGGGGGGGTGGAAACATGTCTATTTATGACGCTTTGGTAAATATTTGGGGAATTCTTTTCGACGATTTGAAGAGATTAGTTTTAAAAAATTTTAAAATCCTTCGAATGAGACCAACAGATGAATAATTCGTGAAGATTAAAGCTATGCTTATACAAATCCAGTCACACATCCAAAAAACAAGTACAGTACAGTATGAGGAAGACATGGGTGATTCTGAGCAAAAAAGAAATTTTCTGAACTTAACATGAAATTATCCGAAAAAATATGCATTACGAATTCAAAATAAAAATTATGTAATTAGGTGACTATTAAGGTAGCATATGTTGAAATACCTTCTAGCTATTAAAACAATTCAAATATTTATACGGTCCAAAAGGATTGTAACGCACGACACGCTCATTTTCAACGAAGCACGTGTTCGATGTTGGCATGCTTCCCTTCCAAAAGATGAATTTTTACTTATACTAGAAATAAAGAAAATTCAATTAAAATATTAGAGACCCTTAAAAGTTCGTGCAAATTTGTCACCGATTTCACGGTGCAATTGAAAGAAAATCTCGCAATAACGCATTTTGATTAATGCGTGATCGATGATGCGGGGAGGGGGGGGGGCAGCTAAAATCTCATTTTCTCACACAGTAGATTATGCAATGAACGGTTGCGAAACGATTTGGGAACTCTGTATCGCCAAACAAGTCTTAAGATCAATTAATGGAAAAAATTTCGGAAAACCGAATTAATTTTCAATTTCAGGATTAGGTTCTGAAACATTTTCGGAAATATCGGTTCAGAATCGCCCCTGGAGTAAGGGGACTTTTTTTACTTTCCTTGTTCCTCTGTGTGATCTTTTATCTCAGCCACAATTCATCCTTTGATTCCGATTTTTTAAAAAATGTTTTTGGCCCCGTTTATATTGTGTGAATGAATGCAAGTGCAAAAATAATTAAAATTTCGTGCTCAACATTTTTTTTTTAATCAAACGCTTTTCATTCCATATATACTAAACAGTACATTCCAGTTGAACACGTTATTAACGTTGGGACAAGGTTACGTCTTGCTATAGTGGATTTAGGGAGAAGTGACACCACCAAGTGAGGTTAAACAAAGCAACATGACACTTGGCGATACCATTACCTACTTGGCGCTGGGAGCACTGAAAGCAGCGCTAATCAGACAAGATACAGTTCTACCATCATCCAAAGCAAGCTGCCTGGCAGAGTGCCAAGAAGAATCCATCCATGTTGAAGGAAGGAACTGCCGATATATGAAATGTACCGTTTCTGTTCTCGCTGTAGTTCGTTTAGAATACTTGATTTCTTCCGAACTATGTGCCAGTTTATAAATCTAGTTGCTTTCAACAAACAGTGAAGCAAACATTCTAATTCGCGTCCTAACTAAACACGGCGAAACGAACTTCCCTAAAACTCGAATGGATTCGTTCTTTTCTGCCATGCGCAGAAACGTCCAATTATCAAAAGTCCGTGGTCGAACTGTAAATGTTCATTGCCGGTTTTTCCTGTTCCCCCTGGAATCGCCAATTAAGCAAGTAAATCAAAAAAGTGGCAAACGTTGGCTACAAAACAGCAACCCTCTATGTTTAGTTCTGGTATCACTTCTACCCGAATGCAGTATAGTAGCACTTACAAGCGTACATAGTGTTTGAAAACCTTTATTTATTCCTTTTCAACGCCACCAACATAACACTGGCAGAAAACTTCCGAATTTCCTTTTCATCTCTAAGCAAGACTCACGCATAGAACTCTAATAAAAATAAACAGTGAAGTATTTCGGGAAAATAGAGCCAACCATACATTTCCAAAAATCCCGGCAGGAAGCGATTTGTAGGTTCCTTAAAACCATCTGGCATCAAGTTGCAGCTGTTCAGGAGCGTTTCTTCAAATCTTTCGTTCCAAAAGGTCTATTTTTATTCGTCAGGGTAAATATGCTGGGGCAATAAACCACAACAGTTCGATAGAATGCTCTGACGAAGGAGCGAAGTCAAAAGCGAAAGGTGTTGGTTCCACTCTATATCGAAAGTTACTAATTAATAAGTTCGACTCGATCCACCTGTGCTACTCATGACAGCCAGAGCATTGCAGACATTTTTTTGTCATTTTTATAGGCATTAAGGAAATTAATAATTATTTAAATTACATTTAATAATTTTTAGGAGTTTTAGATGATCCTACAGGCGAACTAATGCTGATTAGTGATTAGTTTTTGGCGTTAGTTGCCCCTCCCTTTCAGAGGAAAAAAATCCTTAACATTTTAAGTATTATTATTTTTTTTTTAAATTTAAATTATATCCTTTCTTGTTCAAAGAAAGCTGGATTGAATTTAAAAAAATGATATGTAGATGGAACTGTGAAGTCAAGTAGATGAAAATGATATAAAATAGCTTACGAAGTTGTTTTTATGCTAATGAATTGTGATGGATCTTTCGTTTTATGACCCACACATTTAAATGATTCATTTTTAAGTCAACAAAACTGACCTTTAGACCCTTATCACGAATCATTTTCTGCTTAACGTTTTTTAACATTAACATTGTAGGGGAGCTATCATTAAAATGCTTATTGAGGGTAGAAGTAATGAAAAATAAATAATGAAAACTTGCTATACCTCTCCATCTCTTTTTTTCATCAATATTATATGGAACAACTATCTTTTAAACAAACTTAAACGAGAACAGAAACAGCACATTCCTCATGCCAGCAGCTCCTCCCTTGCACACGAATTCATTCTTCCTGCCGCTCTGCCAGTCAGAACTCTTTTCTTTCATGGTAGAACTGTATTTCTAAGCTACAATGGAGCTCATCGGTGCAGGAAAGAAAAGTGCTCAACACACAACAAGAAATTTGTGAGTGAACAGCTTTCACTCACAACTTTCTAGTTGTGTGTTGAGCACTTCTTTTCTGCACTGACGAAGAGGCTCCATAGTAGAATGAAAATAGCTATTTGCGTTATTTGTTTGACAATGTGGGCTTGTTTACATTGTTTTTATCTTTGTACTCATTTTCAGTAGTTTAAAGGTTGTTAAGAAAGAGCAGTTGGAGTCATTTCTTAGGTTTAGCATATGTTATTTCTCTGCCTATTTAGAAAGTCAGCAGTGTTATAGTCATTTCTGTCAACTTAATGAAATGGCTTAGTTCTGCCAGACCCAAGGCAGTAGCCAGAAATTTTTTTCGGGGGAGGGGGGGCTGACTTTGAATTTTTTTGAGGAAAGTTACAGGGAGGAATATATGCTACACTGTGAAAAATTTTGGGATTTTGGGATATCCCCCTCTGGATACAGCCTTGACCAGACCAAAGTCCTAATGAATTTCATGCCTCCTAAGAACATAGTATTTTGCACTTTTAATTTTTCATGTTTATATTATGAAGCAGACAAAAATCTAAATAATAAATACTTTAAACCTTTTCTGAGAAAAAGAAAGAACAAGCAGTTAAACATGTTTTGTCATAAAATTTTAAGAAATTTCCAAGGCACTGACTAATTTATATGTGATTGGAGCATGCAGTGCTAAATATTCATTTGTATTATTCATGTAATTGCTTGATTGAGCAAGTTAAAACAGCAAAAGTTTAGACATTTAAAGGTCATCTGTTACTTAAAATCATTTCTACAAGTAAGTTGCTAATTGTAAAACATAGGTGAATTCTGTGAAAAAGGGGAAATGGCACTTAAATTTTAAAAATTAGCTTTGGACCACTTGTAATACATCATTTTCTTCAAAAATAAGTAATTTTTTTTAAAAATAGAATTTTTTTTTTTGAGTTTGACATAATTTAAGTTTTAAAAACTGTGCTCAAAGTTTCTTTTTTATGTCACGCCTTTATAGAGCCAAATTACTTAAACTTTAAATTAACCTAAAAATTTGATTAATTAATTTATAAAAGTTTAACAAACAGATTAACTATTATACTTTGGGTGTTATATTAAGCTTTTCATTCATTTGATAAATAAAAAATAAATATTCTTGCCAGAAAAGTAGTGTATTAATTAGTCATACTGAACATGTCCTTCCGTTACCGAAAAAGTGGCTATCAACTATCTCACTCGACACGCAATGGCTCAAGAATTACGAGTTTTTCAGTACGCTGCAGGTTTAAAGCTTGCATTGATTTGGCAGAGTCAAAATTTTTCAAAAATGCAATTTTAGGAGTTTTTTCATGGTAACGGAAGGACAAAAATATGGTAACAGAAGGACATAAATCATGGTAACGGAAGGACAGTCATAGTTAAACTCATTTCCACTTAATTTTAAAAATACTCTATTAATATAAGCAACATGTATTTACTGCATAAAACTTATCTTCATTGTATTTATTTGATTTGGTGTGGAAAAGGTCAAGAATATGCACTGGTTAGTGATGAACTAAACCACAGAAAAGCGAGTTTCTGGTTTTATTGATACACACAATGTGTTTCCATACTTGGATTGATTTTTTTTTTCAGTTACAGAGCTTAACATGCCTGCTAAACTTCAGTATCTATTCATAAATTTAATTTTCATTGAAAAAGTTTAAAGATTAAGGCATCAAAAAACTTCTTGGACAGCAGTCACAGAAAAACAGATGTTGACAGCGCTGGTGTGGAGCAACATTTTATCTGAGAAGCTCCTTACTGCAAAAGACTTTGCAGACATTGCACACCCAGCTAAAGTCTTATAGTTGGAAATCTTCCCTCGCAGGATATCTATCAAAATTCAATGAGTACCTCACTGAAAGATGGGAACAAGTCCATCTTCTGCCAGAAAGACAAAGCACCCATTAATTAGTAATTTACGCTTTCCATCCTGTAAATATAAATAGGAATATTTGTTTCTAGTGGAAAGATTATTTTTAATCTCACTACATAATACTTATCGAAGTATCCATGAAATGTTATTTGTATATGAATAAAACCAGTGATATACCAGTTGATGAATAAGTCTAAGAAAAGGTCTTACACATGATTTTCACACATATTTGAAAGAAGTTCAGCCTTTTTAATGTGTATCTTGTACTATGACACTTTTGTCCTTCCGTTACCGTCCTTCCGTTACCATGACAAAATATTTCTTTTTAGTGAAAAATATAATTATTTTCAAAAAAACTCTCCTAATATGCATTGAATGAGCCCTCCTTAAGATGCCCAAATTGTTTCAAGAAATTTCTGCAAATAGTTTAACTGAACTTTAAAGTTGATAGTGCAACCAAAATTATCATAGTAATGATTAATAGAAATAAAATTTCACGTTAAATTAAAGTACAAATGAGCATTAAAACGTAAAAATGCTCATTTGTGCTTTAATTTAACGTGAAATTTTATTTCCAAAATTATCATGTCAGAAAAATGTCCTTCCGTTACCAATTTTAAAATTTCAATTTAAAAAAAAGTTATTAATTGTAAAATTCCAAGTTTACTAATTTTCAAATAACTTCATAGAAAGTGTAAAGGTTTGATTGTCAGTTTCTTGAAAACAGTTATTTTTTTAAATTGACAAGCTCTCAAAGTCCTATTTTGCTGTAAGAAACGTCCTTCCGTTACCCACGGAATTCACCCATAACAAAGTTAAAAGATAAGGGGAAAAGATAAAAACTCATTTGCTTTTATGGATTTTTTTATAAGCCTATACTAATTTATTGTTAAATACCAAAGTTGTTTCTTTTTCTTCATTTAAATCTTCGAAAAATATAATTAATCACATTCCAGTTTATTTTAACATGGAAAGATAATTACATTTCTTCACATAAATCATTCTGGAAATCATCTTACTAGAACATTAAGTCTAATTACAGAGTGAATACTAAGGGCAGATTAGAGGGAGGGCTTTGCTACCCCTAGACATTTTTGCATGATTTTAAATAATAATAATTAAGGTTGCTCTTTTAATTTAAAAACAAAATGGCACTAGCAGCCATTTTTTCAGCAGTCCTAAATCCAGTCATACTTAAAATATAAAAACAAAGCATTGATTGCAACCTTGCCAAACAGAATAAAAAGGTCCACAGATCATTGAAATTTTACAGAAACTGATTTTTGTCAAAACTATGCATTACGTTTTAAGGACTGTACTTGCTCCCCTAGTGATTTTAAGTCATACTTATTATTAAAACATTCTGATTTATGTCAAATGAATAATACATTCAAAATGGATAAATAAAATAATACAGATAATTTTAAATATAATTTATATGATATAACGTTGTACAATCTTATTTCAGACTAGAGTTTATTAGTTTCAGAGTAGAGTCTTATTTCAGACTGTCGCAACTCTATAGGCATCGACTTTCCCCAGAACCTATCTGTGATTGTCGACATACACAGGTGAATGTCCAAATATACCTTAAGAATATAACCATATAATTCACCAACTTATTTGGTGAATGTTGACATTCACCTATTTTGATCTTTCACAGTAACACATATATGTATTTTTAACAGGGATTTTAAAGATTTAAAATTGTATTATAGTTATTGCAAAAAAGTACGTTAGCATGTAATTTTAGTAAATAAAAATAATATAGAAAAACTACTTTTTTAAAACATTGTTTTTAGGTTTGGCTCAACAAAAAGATTTTAAAGTTATAATATTGTATTTTATTTATTAAAGCTGGCAATAGTTATCATGGATTTTATTTCATTACTATTATCAAAGTGCAAGTTAGACTTTGTTTGGGTAGACTGATTTATTGTGAATGTTGGGTAAGAGAGAAATGTGAAAAGCCTAGAATATATCATGAATATTACAACAGCAGAAATTATTGAGGTTTTTGAAAATAAAAAATATATTCCAGTTAAATGAATTGAATTTTAATGTATCTTTTAAAAATAGGTATGTAAAAAAACCCATAAAGTAAAAATATTAACTCCTAATAACTTTTAAAATATCTACATAAAACTATTTTGAGCAAGGTAAAAAATCACTAAGTAATAGTATTTCTTTCATTTGAATTAAATAATTAGTAAAGTAATGCTAATGCTTACATTAAAACCTGTCGTTTTTATTCCACTTGTGGGTGAAGTTTTCAGTTTTATTGCATTCAAAACAATACGGAAAATACAGTAATTTTACATACTTTTAGATACTTAACAAACATAATTAAATCATATATCATAGATTAATGGAAAAAATCTGAATGTTTGTCAAGCGCAACCGACGAAGAATGAAAATCTTTTATATTTTTTGAATACAGCTTAATTCAGCTTCCAAATCCTCAAAAACATCCTCTTTATTACTGCAAAACATTTGCATTAATGCTTATTCATTAAAATATATTTATTAAATGTTTCCCTCTGTTTTCAAGTCATTTATTTATATCTAACATGTGCAAAAGGAAGTTACTAGCACCACTCATTTTCAGGAGTATGTTTTCCAAAAGATTATTATTACTGACAACTTTACTCTCTAGAGTAGAACAAATAAATCAATAGGTGTAGCAAATCTATATACAGTAAAACCCGCTTAAGAAGTTTTCCAGGGGACCAAGAGAAAAACTTCTTATGCGGGAAAACTTCTTAAACGAGTAGGCTCTATGTTTGAAAAGGAATTTACTTTATGATATTTAAGGAAAATATTTAAATTAGTCATAAAATAGATACCCCCATAGGAAACTATACAAACATTGCTTTCTCCCCTTATCAGTCATCATTGCTCTCATGACAACTGAGTCATCTTCTCTGCCACCTGTTTTCCTGGAACGTTTGGTGTGGAGAAAAGGATGCCCTTGAGAAAAAGCTGACCAAAACAGCTTTTCTAAATTTCCTTCTGATCTCTTTTACATTAGAAAGAATAATAACTGCATAGATTGAAAGAAATGTGAAAAAAAAGGAACTTTAAAACTCTAAAGTGTCATTTGAAAGAACAAATTGACTGATATGAAAACATTAAGCAGGAAATAAATAAAATCAAAACTTTTTAAAAGGGTTATTTTAACATCAGGGAGATGGGAATGAAACTGGTATTGAAATTAAAAACTTCTTAAATGGGAAAACTTCTTAAGCAGAAACTTCTTAAACGGGTTTTACTGTATATAAGAATCTATGGGGACAGCAGAGCCAATCAAATCATAGCTACTATGATGACAACAGCCAATCAGAGGTGAAATCTCAACAGCGGCACATGCGTTCAAAACTCAAACAATGGCTTTATCTTGACAACTGAAATGACTGTTATACAATTCTTTTACTTGAGTTATTGAAATTACTTTTACACTTAAATAGCTAAAGCAGCAACACTTCTGGGGATATTTCAATAAGACTTTTGGTACTCACTTTTCCTCATTCATTCATATTTTAATTTTTTTTTGTGCACAGAAAAACATTACATTTCTTTAAGCTTTAAAGCTTAATAAATATTTTGGCTTTCTTTGTTGCCAAATAATGAAAACATCTTCACACAAATCTTAAGTTATACAATAAAGAGTCGAGTACTAGAGTACTAAAATTCTTTCCATTGTCGCCGAGAGTCATAATAATAAATAAAGCGTGTACAGTATTGGAAGTTGGTGAGCAACAACAAGCAGGGAGTATAAGCCCTATCAATAATAACTGCAATGAAACAAATAGTGCGAAACAAATAAAGTCAGCACCATTAAAGCAAAAAAATTGCAAGAACATTTCATACATCTCTTTTGCTTACAAGGAGCCCTTTTTCTGATGTAGAATAAGTTTTAAGCTTCCAATGCTATAAGCATCTTCTTTAGCAACTCCAAAAAAAGAAATGTTTTCAAGTTACACTTAAAAACACCATTCACATTTTGGCAAAGAAAAAATGCTTGCGTAAAAGTCGGATATTTTTGGCATTGGATGCCAAAAATATATAATATAAAATATATAGTATAAGATGTATACTATAATAAGCCTAAGCTGATTATATGAAATGACCGCTGTTCTAGATATTATAAATTGTAATTAAAATGATTTGTGCAAAGGTGCCTGCTCATTCAAACTGAATGACCCAGATCAGGCGGCGAGGAAGCCCCTTCGCTTACAGCCCCACACTACTGTACATTTATATACTATATAATCAAATTGTTTGTGAAAAATATATATTTATCATCCAAAGAACTTATTGAAAATTTTATTCTTCTCAAAACAACAGTTTTAACGAAACTGGGAAAAAAGAGCGCTGCCACTCTAATAAGAAAAATATGAAAAGGGCAGACAATAAATAAATAAATTTAAAAGAAAGAAAGGATTAAATTAAATTCGCGTATACATTTATTTTTAACGGAGATTGCAGCGAAGCCTCACTCAATATGCTAAATGAATGTTTCGATTATTATTAGTATATTTGTTGCGTTTTTACAACAATGGCAACTGTGTTGATTTGTTTGCTCACACGGCAACGGTAATTATTTGGTTGGAAACGACGGCGACAATGCAAAAATGAAATAAAACGGCTCAAGAAAATCATTGAAAATTTTTTAAAAAATAAACTAATAGAGTCACAACTTTCATTTTTGCGGCGATGCGTTTCTCGGGTCGCAAACTTTAAACCCCGTGCCGAATGTGGTCCCCGATCGGTAAAACGACCTAGGACCCTATCGCGGACAGACAGACACAATAAGGCACTTATATATAAGATGTGGATAAAATGCAAAAAATCACAGCAACACATTCACAAGTCGCAATAAAATAACCAGATGTAATTACATCAAACTGCCATACGGAACTAATTTTCAAAAGTTTACCAAAAAAAAAGGAACCCATGAAATTTAAATTAAATTAAAGAAGTAATGAGCAGTGATGTAAGAAAAGTATCAAAAAATAAAACTAATTTCAAGCCAATTTTTATTAAACGTAATTCGCATTGCTCACTCAATTTAAATGATTCATTTTTTGCTAAAATATAAATATCGACAGTTAAATTAGTAAAACATGCATCATAAAAAATGTCACAAATAAAACATTTGTTTTATTGTAAGAATTAAATCTTATCCCATGAAAGCTCAGTCTAGTAAAAAAGATAATAAATAAATTCTCTAATATAAAGGAAAAGATAATTAATTGAAGTTTCAATATTAAACTTCGATTAACGTCGATTAGTAAAGTAAAGTAAAAATTAGGAAGTGCCAAAAAATAAAACACAAATAAATAAATACCATATTCAACTGCTTCAAGGCTGTATAAAGTCTTCTTTTGGAAAAGTTAACCAAAATACAATAAAAATGCAAAGGAAGCTCTTTTGGAATTTTCCAATGCTTTGGTTACCTTATCACAGTCCAAAGAAGAGGCTTCAAACAGCTGAATGCAAGATTTTAAAAACCACTTGTGCTTCATTGATTGATGTTGCAATTTCCTACATGAAATCTTGACAAAGATTTTTGAAATCTTGATAAACAAAAACAAAGATTTTTGGTCTTATTTACATAGTTACAGCAGAACATTTAAATTTAGAGCCATTATTTCCTACATAGTTACAACTTCAGCCTTTATCAGTTGCAGTATAAGTATATTTTTCGTAACATAATAGTTATAAAGCACAAATTAAAAAAATATGTTAAGATAAAGTCTGTTCCTGATGACAACACAATTTAATTTAATAATTGTTTTTCAAAGGTCATTCATTAAATACTAAAATATTATAACTCTTTAACGTTTATTAATCAAAATTTCACAAAGCAAAATATGCCAAATAAGCACTGCATGAAGCAGAACAATACGCATTTATCAATCATCTTTTATCTTTTCAAGGAATTCAAAATAGAAGTATGTTATTAATTACTTAGTTCATTTAAATTTACCTTCATGTGCACTTTTCTAAACCCCTATCTTATTTTACTATGCTATAAATAAAAATGTCTGATTAAATCTATAGCACACACGTTTATCTCGGAATATTCTTGCTACTGAATACTGGGAATTATTCCACTTTGAAACCCGACTGGAATTTATTTTTTTATCCGTTTCTAAAATGTCGTCTTACAACAAATTATTCTAAACTCAAACTAATTCTAGTCGGAAAAGAATAGTTGAGAGACACTATTTTGAAAGCAATATTGTCTTTTCCACCTTTGTGAAAATATCTTAATTCAGCATAGAAATATTATGATAATTTTAGAAAAAAATGAGTATATTGTTTATTTAAAATGCAATTTTGATGAATTAATGTGTTTCTTTAGACAGACAAAACCGGTAATGGTGTGAGAACAAAACAAAACAAAAGAGTTGTGTTATGCATTCTATTTTTACTCAAATTTTCAAAAATGGTAATACATTTTTTAATACACAAAATTTCAAACATTTAAACGCTTGACCACTCTTAAATGATAGTTTCAGTTCAAATGATACTACAGGGGAACATTAAATTCTGTACTTTTTGTGATTTGCTTCTACAAAAGTATGAACTTTAATAAATAACTGATGGAGCTTAATAACTTAAAAGCAAAAGTTCACATTTCTGTAAAGATGCAAAAAGATTCTATTCCCTACCTGAAAACACTACTTTAACATTTTCAATTTTTCAATAGTTATTTAATTAACTTGTTTTCGATTTTTTCTCCCTTTTAACGATATTTTTAAAAATAGATTAAGCCTTCTTTCATTCATTTTTTTTTTTTTTACTTTTATGGCAAAGTAGATTAAAGAAGAAACAAGCACTAAAAATTCAGTTATCTTTATACCAGTGGTGTAGTTGCATACCCAAAATGTCAACATGAATGACGCTTTGTACCGAAAAGAAATTTCTGAAAATTTAGGAAACTAGACATTTGTGCTATTGAAATACCATTTCCAATATAAGGTAATATATTCATTGTAGAAACAGAGTTTATAATTTAAAGTAGTCATTAAGAGTTACAGAATAAAGCATTATAAATTTTAACAGAATCTGGAGGTTTGGGGTGAGAAATATAAAAGCTACAATAAATAATTGCGGAAAAATTTATAGAATTGTTTATGAATGTCAACTTGAATCGGATACAATGCAGACAAAATTTGCCAAAGCAAAAAAGAAATAAAAATTCATTCCAATATCAACTACAAAATGTGTAATGTGCACTAAAATATGCCATCACTATTTTAATCAAATGCATTGCGGTTGCCACTAAACAGCAAAATTGTGAATTGATTTTGTCCGTGACACTTTTTTTGTTCAGTTTTATGTTAGCCACATGCCTTAAATTAGACAAATTAACAGTTAAATCATAAATCTACTTCTATTTCCCATAGTAGTACTACTTCCCTTTCTAGTCTACTTTCCCGTAAAAGTTTAAAAAAAGAATGAAAGCAGGCTAATGTATTGTAAAGATATCTTGGTACTACATTTGGTCACATGCTATCGATTTTTGAACATATTTTTAAGGTAAGCTGCCATTTCAGTGTAATGAGTTCTTCCAAGGGGAACTACTGTGATATAATCCCCCCTTGGTGACTTTTTCGTTGGCGCCAAGAAACCGTCGCCAACAACAAGATTTTTATGGCGCCAACTTCAAATAGAATACAACACTCTTGGCGATGATTTTATAGCCAACAATGTCACATCATAAACATAGCAAACATGTCAAGAAAAATCACTAAAAAACAGTAAAATACTCAATATTGCAAATTATATCTTACACACAATATCGACACCACTTTGTGAAGCACGCACAGCATTTTTCAACAACCATTCAATACATTAACGGATTAATAATTACTTGAAAAATATAATTATTTACTTTACCAAATCACTCAAACTTGAATAAAAACCCTTCGTTAAAAGAACACGCAATTTATGCCCAATAATTACTACCGCAATGATTCATCATTGCATAAAATGATATGCATTATTCAACGAAAAACATAATTAAAAATAGCGCACAATTCAAAGAAAAAGCAATGTTTAATAAAGCTATCCGAATTTTAAAATACCACCCTAGATAACAAAATTAATAACTGTCATCACCCTTTAAGTACATTTTGCATTAAACTATTGGAAGCCTACCATTAAAAATACCATAAAAACCATTCATTGAAAAAACATGCATTTTAGGCACAATAATGACTATTGCAATTAATTATCATAACATAAAATGATATGCATTACTCAACGAAAAACATAGCAAAAATATCACGCAATTCCAAGCAAAACTTCAAGTACATTTTACATCAAACTAACGGAAACCCACTTTATCAAAATCAGCGACGCCACTCATTACTACAGCTAATATTTTAGAGCAATTGAAAATTCATAGTTTTATAACCTTACAAACACATAAAATAAGCAAATAATAAATTTAGGAAAATAAAGAGCTCACTTTAAACCAGTTGGCTTTTCAATATTAATCCCAAATCACTACAAACTTGCTATCCAATGTGACGAGATGGTCCGAAAATTACCACTTAATTTTTCATTGCTTTTAGTCACAATTAACTAAACTTATGCACTTATCAATCAAAACAATTTCATACTTCAGATAGCAAAAACACCAAATCACGTTTCCGTCCATTTCAACACTTTTCAAAAACATGGCGCCTTAACAAACTATTGTAATATAGAATCATTCATCTGGCCACAATAGAAAACAATTGAACCAAATTAATGCACCTTAACACTTTACATTCTTCCTTTAGCAACAGGAAAGATCTCCACAAACTTTAACCATAAAATAAACTACTAAAAAGCTACTTATTCGCAAAAAAAAAAATTCTAAAAGTTCAACAATCACACTGATACAAGCCCTTCCGCATCATGCACTGAGGGTTGCCACACATTACGTCAGCCAACATCGATGGTGTTGGGTTGCCACTGAAACTATCGCCAACCGAAAATCATTACAAATTGGCGCGACAGCTCGAATGTCGCCAAGGGGGGGGGGGGGGGGATTATATCACAGTAGTACCTTCCAAGGAGAGTCTTAAGGTTTTCGAAAGTGAAATTTCGTGACATTTTCGGTGATACATCGGACATTCATTCTTCCCAATGTCCCCTTCATGATGCTCAGATACCAAGTATCCGGCCCCAATGTTGGAAGCCTGAAAATTCTATACATCTCTTTAAACATCCCACAGCGTCCAAACACATAGGAAGTTTCTAATTCACATACATTTTCAGAAAATTTCAATTAATTAAATTTGAAAAAATAAAATTTGACAGATGACCAGGCATTTTGTGCAGTTTAAAATCAAGGCATCGTGAAGATGCCTGCGTAACTTCTCTACGCAAAATGAAAATTCTACATCCCATTTTCATTTAATTAAATATATGAGGTTATTACAAAATTCTGTTAAATAGAAATAATGTAACTGAAAAAGATATCATGTAGTTTTAAAACATTAAAATTGAGGAATTCTTTCTTTTAATTGTTTTGTGAGGATTGTGGGTCATGATTGTGAAGTAGGAGAAAAAAATGGTTTGATGCTATTTAAAATTTTTGCAATACAACACGACGTCTCAGTTTTGGAATCTGGGTATTAAAATGAAATATTTGACTTCACAATACAACTACATCTGCTTATGTCTGACCTTGTTTGAGATGATGCACAAAAATTAACTGATCTATTCTATAGAATTTTAGTTTTACTTGTGGGATTCAAAATCATAATTTCAAATAGATGACAAAATAAACATTTTGCACAAAAAAATAAAGTTGTATGAACATACTAATTCAATAAATTAGTGACCACATAAGGTCAAGCCAAATGCAGGAGTTCATCCAGCAGTAGGGTCTGTTTTGTGAATTTTAAAAATATTTTTGAAAAAATTCAAAATTTAAAATGTACAGTAATAGACATTTTTATCATTATTTGCCACATATTTAACCTATTTTGAATAAGTAATTCTGTCAAAAATACAATTTAATAGACCAGAAATTTGTGAAGAGTCCGTTTTAGTAGATTGGAATTTTGTGCAGGGTCTGGAAAGAGACGAAAATTTTCTCTGGCATATCACCTTCCAAATGGAACAATGGAATACAGTGCAAAATAAAAACAACTATGTTAAATAATGCAGTAATAAGAAATCTAACGCTTAAAAAATACCCACCTGATTAGGATTGTAAGAAGGTAGGACACAACGTTGATCATCCAATCGACTGGTAGTCAACCTTTCGATCATCTCAAACAAATCGTTTGGACTTTGCTGGAATAAAAAAAATAAGGTATGAGAATAAAACTCACAAAAAACATTATTCAAACTTTTTTTTCTTTAAACATGTCTACAAGTAAAAATTCTCATATAACAGTTACATAATCCTATAAACTCGTTAATAGAATATACTAACCATTCAGCCAAAAATAAATGATGAATATTTCAATCTGAATATATGATGTAACTGAAATAATATAACTGAAATAAGCGTTAAAATGTAGACATATGTTTCGGGATTGCTTGGAATCAGAAACATGTGTGCATTTTATGCTTATTTCCACTTTATTAATGTGAAAAAATTTATTACAGTTTACTTGTGCACAAAGTTAATTTATTATTGAGCACATATAACATCATTTGTATTCTTCAAAACTAATTCTCTACAGCTGTTTCAATGCCAGTATAAACTTTCTTACTATGAATAAAATAAGGTGATTAAAAAAAAAACTTTTAAAAGAAAAACATAATTAAGAATTTTTGTACAAGAATGCGTAGTTATATTTCAAGAAATAAATTTAAAACAAATTTTATATCCATTCTTTAAAGTAGGGAGAAAAATTACTAAAATTAGCATTAAACTAAAAACGTATGAAATGTCATTTTAAATGGCTCATGAAAATATAAAAAGTCTCTAAAAGATATCAAATTTAAAAGAAGCCAAAGTTGCTACATAAGTTGACTTAAAATTAATTTTTAAACATTTAAATATTAATCAATCATTAAATAAGTTCCAAAAATAATTGTTAATTGAAACAGTTGGACACCTTAATTTTGCAAGCATATCAGACTTATTAAAATAATAAAATAATTTTTGGAAAAAAATAAAACCGACTTCAAACTATAAATTGCGCTAAAAAGTGACAAGTAAAAAATAATATTATTCTTTGAACAACTTCGATACGACTTTTAAACATAATTTTTGAAGTCAATGCAAAATGATGACAGTCTATTTATAATTGTGCCATGCGTTATTTTACACTGAAACTGCTGAAAACTCTACGCCATTTATATTTGTAATTGGTTCATAGTTACGAAAGGAATCATGCATCACAATCCATTATAATTTTACACCGACTTCAAAAATTATGTTTAAAAGTCGTATCGAAGTTGTTCAAAGAATAATATTTTTTTTTACTTTTTTGCGCAATTTATAGTTGAAGTCGGTTCTATTTTTTTCCGAAAATTATTTTATTTTATTCTTTTTAGTGTAAATACATTTTTATATAAATACTCCATTTTCAAAACATACATCTTGAATGGGAAACCTTCTTCGAGGGAATGACACTAAAAACTAACCGTTTGCAAGATAAATTTCATTTTGAAATCGATTTTATACGCTCACTAGAGCCAGCAAACTGATTAGATTTAATTTATTCTTCAGAGCAGCCTTCAGTCTGTTTCTTGCTATAATTGCTTTTAATATGACATCTTAATGGCAACAAACTCTTTTTTAACAATGAGTTTCCTGTTTATTAACAATATTCCCAACAAAGAAAAATCGAGTCTAGCCTTTCCAATTAAAATGAAAAAATATTTATTTTTCACCCATAACGTTTTTTCTAAAAAACAGATGTAGTCAAACTGGTGTGCGATATTTGAGTTAGACGACCCTCTATCGCTCAAAGAAAAAATAATCAAAATTGGTTCATTTAGTCAAAAGTTATGGATGAAAAACCAAAAAAATGACCACATTTCAGCCCATAACTTTTCTTCTAATTATTGAGTACGGTCAAACAAAGGTACGGGACCTATGGGAAACCACCCTCGATCGATTAAAACAAAATTCATGAAAATCGGTTCATCCAGTAAGAAGTTATGAGTGGACAAACAAACAAACAAAAAAAAAACGACATACATACAATATGAATGTATAACCTCCTTCTTTGTGAAGTCGGTTAAAAATAAAAACATTGGAATGAATTAGCTTTGTTTCTAGATCTGAAAGTAACAAATGCTTCTTCAATTCATTAGTTATTTGTTTTCCCTGAACAAACCCGACCCCTTTCTTCGATGCAAAATGGGTTAAGCCTCTACACGAAGACCTCAGTTGGATATTATTCAGCTAAAAGCTCAATTCTTTGGCTTTGAAAAACGGGTTACTCGTAACTTTGAAATGCGTGTCTGCAATTGTTTGCAAAATTTGTACATTATAGCTAATCTCTTTATAATACAGTGTTCAAAATGGAACAGTTGAACATTAGCTTGCCATGTCAGTATCATGCAACACCAGTCAAGTGTACTTTTTCTTTTCTTTTTTAAATTATTTAATTGAATACATGATTGATTTCGCAGTATACTTTTATCCTTGATCAAAAAATTAACAAATGAATTGTGCATGAGAAAAAAAGAAACATAGGGGAAATGTGCAATCAACCATATGAATAAGATATAATCAGTGCCTGATTACCGCACTGGCCAACTACGGTGCGGCCCTGGGCCCCCAAATTGTAAGAAGGATGTCTGAAAATCTCTTAAAAGTTAATTTTTTACAAAATCGAAAGATCTTAAAACTCATTTAAATGGCGAGCTAAAAGTATCTGCTTAAACAGTGTAAACTATGCGCAATCAGATCAATATCTTCTTTGACTATCATGCTAATAGTGTCCTTTAATTGCTGAGGCATCTTGATGTTATTCATCTATTCAATACTATAAACAGTAAAATTTGAAAATGCAATATGTGTACTCAAAAAGTTCGCTTATTTAATGAATAACACAAAAATCATATTGAATAAGAACAATATAGAATGAGGAATAGTAGGATGTCATGTCAGTAGGTACTTTTTTCCCCCTTGCTAATTGGGTATGAGCCCAGTATTAATAGAATAATCTCCAAGCTTATTTAATTTTATACATTATACCCAGTATTTTTACTTTTCGTACCATAGGGGGGGCCCAAAATAATGTTGTGCTTTGGGCCCCCGACTGTCTTAATCCGGCCCTGGATATAAAAAAGAGTTTACAGTATATGACCGCACTTTTTTATGCAAAAAAAGTGCTCTAGAAAATATCACAAAATGCCATAATTATGAAGTTTTCTCCAACAATTTTCTTGTAAAGGATTCTTTGGTTGCACATTTTGTAAAAAAGGTGTTTAAACCATAGCAAATTCTGTGAAAGCTCCTTAAAAAATGTATTAAATTTACCCTTGATAACAATAATAAATAATATAATAATTTCCCATAATCATTATTGCAAAAATGAGGTTTGTAAAAAGTACTTCTGTGACACAGATGCACAATTTTCTTCTAAGATTATATGTTAGCTGATCAATCAGACACTAAGTAGAAATAAAGTTTATAGTCAAAAGTGCACAATATGCTGAACAGGGTCATATGTAGGAATTTATTTCGGGAGGGAGAGGGACCTAAGTACCTGTGCCACCTTGCCCCCTAAATAGGATCTTAGTACTCAACCTCTTAAAAAATATATTTTTAAATTACGAATTTGATGATATTTAAGTATATCAAACAGAAAAATTAATTTATATACACATTTAGATTTCTTATTTTGTTGGCAAAATACCAGACTGGTTTAAATGAGACGCAGTTGAGAAAAGTTGCATTAAAAAAAATGGAATATCAAGTTGATAAAGTAAAAGGTAAATTGGAAAATTAGAAGCGCTAAAAAAACATTTTTCTCTTTGCAAAAGAAAGATCATTACAAGTTAAAAATTTTTTCATCAAGATTACAATCTTCAACAGAATTTTACACACAATTATTAAAATACACTTATTATTTTGCATGCAATTATTTCTTACTCGCAATATGTTAAAATATGAAAATCAAATTGGTTAAATTGTTTACTAATATTTAATGAAAAATAAAGCTTTGTTGCCAGTAAAGCTTTATGAAAAACTAACCTTTCTTTCATTTTCTCCAGAGGAGTCCAAGTTATTCTTAAAAGTGTCCATCTCCCTTCCTTCCACTGAAACACAAAATTAGAGAACATCACGATTGTCGAAAATTCAGGTCAAATTAAAAGTGCCAGTGTACATGTGTACACACACATACATACATGATATCACATATGTACATTTATTGGACTTTTTTTAAAGTTACTACTAAGTCCATTCTCTTGAAAATGTTAGTCAATTGTATGTCCAACTCAAAAAAGAAATGATTACCTCATTTTGGTCCAACACAACTTGCTAGATTAAATTAAAATGTTAACTATATTACTCTAATTATTTAGTATTTTTTAATGAAAATATTTTTAACAGATAAATGTCCAAATACGTTATTTAGAAGATCATGTCTTTTTAGGTTATAGGTACTACAATTGTTTTTACACCAAATCAGAGCATTTTCAAAAGTACCTTTAGGCGCTGTTACAGAAAAATCATCAAAAGGTACTTTCGAAAATGTGCCCAATTTATGTTTTTTTTTTTTTTTTAAATCAATGCCTTGAGATTATGAACAATCAAACTAGGTTTAGGAGAAATTTTTGACCCTCACACTGATCTTTAAAATTATTTTTAAGAAAGTTTGAGGTTTTTCAGGGAATTCCGACTAGGATTTGTTGAGGATGCAGTATCTCAAAATTGTCCAAGATATCTGTCACATTTCATGTGAATGCTTCAAATTGAGCATTTTAAATAACTTTTATTACGTTAAGAACATCGTATAAGTTACGAAAACACTGAGCACAACATACAACTTAGAACGAAAAACGCAAGATATCGGAACACAGTCACAATCGGTTACAGTTAAACTCACACACTTAAAACAATTTATGTTACAATATCAATTTTTTTTTATTCCATATTTCAATAGATAAAACTGTTTTAAAGCCACACGCAAAACTTCAATCCCATGTAAGTAATATTTCAAAAGATATTCCGGTTTCTGTAAACAATTTTAGTTGCTTTCATTCTGCCTTTAAAATCGTTAAACACATTTTCATCTGCTTTGTATTTTTGAGCGATTACGGGTAGTAAAATCCCCAAGACGTTTTCCAGCTCAAGATACTGCTTTGTACGTATATTCCAAGGAGCATGTTTAACTAAAATTAGCATGCGTTTGACTCTGAAGTTTGTAGTTTTTTTCTATTTAAATGTTGAATTTGAATTTTTTGTCCTTTTTCTAAGATTTTAACAAAAAAATATACATAAAATTCAACCATGTTTCAAATAGTTAATTGCATCCTAACTTTTATTCTAAAGTGTTGGGAAGTATTACAAAGAAAAAACCTTTTGAAAAAGATATACCTAATTGAGGAAGCCATAAAAATTTTAGTAGTTAATTAAAAGTTAAAATGAGGTTCTACTTTCAAATTTCATTTCTGATCATAATTGGAATTAAATGCATGCATTATTTTAAAACCCGAGTTCAGTTATTCTTAACCAATGCGCCATGGCACTTTTGAGCTGGTCCAATTCTTAATTTAGTAAACTTAATCTAGTACCAACTTTGTCCGGTTTACATCACTTCATTTTATTAGAATCATTATCACAAATGATAATTGAAAGTCGTGATATTTTATGCCTAACTAGAAGAATTATTTATTCTGAAATGTCACCTTCTACTTTAAAATTTTCCTCGTCTACTCTCAGGTATTGCTGAATGCTTACGAAAAATACCAACTAAAACCGAGTGAAACAAAAATTCTTCATTATTTAATCACCTTGCAGATTAGAATACCCCACGAGGTTTGTCAGTATTACATGTATAGATAAAATAGGAGGGAGTAAAATGTTTTTGTATGCAAGCATAATAAAAAGATAAAACAAAATTGGACAGGACGAATAAAATATTTAAGTGAATTTGGAAAATAGCATCAATAAATACCTATTCACTGTCTTTAAATTATTCTTCATCTCTCAAGTGTTCGAAAACAATATTCTCCAGATAATGAAGGTATTTAGAAAGGGAAATTATGGAAATTACAAACAGGATAGTACACCAACAGATCAAAATTTTTGTTACATTTGACCGAACCGACCGAACTTCCGCAAAAACATTAATGACGTGTTGCCAGATATGAAAGTGCAAATTCTAAATTTAGTTAACATGAAATTTTAATAATGTTATACCTATTTATCAATGTTTTTAAACATTCAACTATTGTTAAGTTTTCCTATAGTAAATGAATAAATATTTTAAATATTTAGTACTATGCGTTAAAATAAAAATTTATTTTTTCAAAACAAAATTTCGCGCATAAACTACAACTTGTTCTTTCACAGTGAAAACTGTCAAGAAACTGTGAAGTGAGAACCGTGAAAACTGGAAAACGACAAGAAAAGTTTCCCACATTGCCGCTGGTGCTTGTCCATCGCTATTACTTCTCAATTGTTTGTAGGCGAAAAGTTATTTTGAAATCTATAGAGTATTAAATATTTATATTCTACCACCGACACAACCGGACGATAAGATTATCTCGTTCATATCGCCTTTAATTCATAATTAATGTCAATTTCACATGGACTGCACAGGAAACAAGATGCTTTGAAGTATATTTACTATTTCCATTGTACGTCAGATTCAACTTTGGTTGAAAGTAATTTTTAATGATAATAAATATATCAGCCAATGATTAAGCACGAAGACATGTTAATAAAATTATGTACAAATGAGCTGAAAATCAAGGACAAAGATTCTGTCGCTACGCCATCAGTGGTGTGTATATAATAAAAATATAATTGCAGTTGCTTTTATTCCTTCCAAATTTTACTTTACGATTCACGTATTCATTTATTTAAAAATAAAGAGGTTTTAAAAAATACTGGGGAGGGGGGGGGGCGCGTAGTAGACTAGTGGTTAGGATGTTGAGCTTACAACCGGAAGATTAGGTGTTCGGTACCCGATACGCTGAAGACCCACCATGTACACTTGGGGATACGTGCATGTAAAATCCGTAGACCCTGAAGTTCCGAGGGTACCGGAGGTTGGAGAATTTCCCTTCCCTCCAATATTAGGCCAAAAAACGGAAGTGTGGCGCATTTGTGATGGCGACATCTGGTGTCATCCGTGTACATAATGAGCCAAGTTATAGTTCCACCGTTGTGGTGCTCATCTATAAAAACGGAAGGCACTTCTTACTTCACTTAATCCTAGTCGCTCTTCGAAGGAAAGCGAGGATGCCGAAGTGGCATTAGGGATTATTCATAAATGATGTCACGCTTCGAGGGGGGGGGGAATTGTGACAAGGTGAGGGGAGGGGAAACAAGAAGTGTGCCATTATGCAACATAACGTGGCAAAGGGGGGGAGGGGGTCCGCTGAAATGTGACAAGGAGGGGGGGTCAAATATATGGGGAAATAAGATGATCGACAATATAAAAAGGAAAATACAATGTTTATTACGCACAAATTTTTAAAAGCATTGCAGACACGTGTTTCGAGTCTATGAGAAACCCTTTTTTCAGTGAAATGAACTTCTAGATGAAAATCATCCAATGACCCGCATGCGTCGTTTTCTCGATTTATCGTTCGAAATGAATCGTCTCGTGAAAAACGTTCGATTGAAGTTCTATTGTATTAATGCTTACTTGCTCTACCTTTATTTAGTACCACCTCTTCTACATGCACTCATGCCATGAAATTTCAAACTAACTTTTATGCACACTCAATGATTCCAACATGCAACGTGATTTGTAGCTAGTTTCACACCAATTGAGTCTGCAAGGGAATCTTCGTGGCAGACTTCTCGTGGCATGTCATTGGTTGTTCTATTTAGTTTCTCACGCCTTTGTGTTATCAACATTGGCTGCGGTTTATTCAATAATTAGAAATTACTTTCACCCAGAGCATCATGATTTGTAGACTGCACTATGGCGTAAGATAAAACAAGCAAGTGTTGTTGGTGACGTAAAGTCATAACAGCAATCCATGGGTGATTCGGTTTAAAGAAAAGAAAAAGTAGAGGGGGTGGGACTTACAAAAATTTTCAATTTATTATTCTTGTTGTTATTTTTTTTTTTTTTTTTTTTAATTTCTATTGGGCTGCTGTTGGCCTCTGCCAATTGCAGACCTAGTGTGCATTCCCGAAAGATTGGTACCATCTCTTTCAACAGCACCCCAATGAGTGTTGTACCATCGCCGCATGAGAATTTTGACGTCCGGTTTCTCCACCAGAAAGCGAGAGCACCCAGCCGGTTGGTGCGAAATTGCACGAGGAATTAAATTTAGCCGAAAGCATCCAAGACAAATGTCTACTCAAGGGATCTTTTACATGCTGCACAATCATACGACACGGGCGCAGATGATTTTCTGCATCTTGAAAATCTACCGACACTGTCAGACTCGATCCTCAGACCTGGGCGTACGAGCTCCGCGCCTTACCACGACGCCATCATGCCGGCTCTTCTTCTTTTTATTATTTTGAGCTTATACATACATACAAGAGTATTGTGTAGGGGGAAGGGGAGTGTTATTCTAGTTATTTAATTGATGTCTCAAATTCGTGGCGCATACGTTTGCCGAAAATATTGCGTGAAGTTCCGAGAATTTTTGTTTACAGAGAATCACCCACGCAGCAATATATAGCAACAGGAGCGACGACAGCGTATTTTGTGGCCGTCAGTAAAAGTTTACAACAGATTAAAAAGGTCCGCCCTTTTTATAGTTTTTCCCCAAAATAATAAAGTCAAACAAAAATCAGCATCTGGGAAAAATTCAATAGTCCCCGTCAAAAAAAAAAAAAAAAAAACAAGACATCCTAATAAAAGCAACATTTTATTGCGTTCAAAAGTATCATACAGTAGTCTCTCGGTAATCCGGCAGATATCGGACCAGGGTAATGCCGGATTATTGGAATGTACTAAAAATACGCATAAAAATACCTGGACAAATTATTTATTTCAATGTGCATAATGTTGTTTACAGTGTTATTCCTTTGAAGTTGAAAGCATAAAATAGTTGTCTATTTTTGATTGTTTTTCCCTTAAGTGACATTTTCAATGCGGTTTCTTGAAGACGTTTCAACACTAGACGCACTAGGTAGAGACATGTTTCACTCACAGCACTACTAACACACAAAACTACACTGACGAAGGACAGCACGTTAGCGAGCAAGCGTATTACGTAGTAGACTGGCGCTAGACTGAGAGACGCACGCACACAGAGCACAAAAGCTCACAATAGCTGCGCAGAAACAGGTTTTCAATTCTACTACCACGCATTTACTAGCTTCTTATGAAACGCCGGATTACTGGCAGGGCCGGACCAGTAAAGTACCGGATTATCGAGAGACTACTGTACTTGAACAACAGAAATAGAACAGAATGCGTGATCAGCGACATACCTAGCGCTCTTTTAACTCATTGAACAACTTGATTGATCTCATGAGCATTTCGTAAATTCTATCGAAAATATTTACATGCCTATTAAAAGGCAGACGTCCGATCATTTGTTTGCGATAACGAAACTATGGCACTTACAGTCACGAAATTTTGTGCAAAATTTTTCGATACATGACAGCAATGCGATTTCTCTAAAATTCAATTTTGTGTGTGTGCGTGTTTAACTTCAAGCAATGTTTTGAGACGAAAACAATCTTCAACCTTGAACATTTTTGTATTATTCTAAAGCTCCGATTTTTCTTCACGACAAGAAATTTATTCGAGGGCTCTATGTTGATTAGAACAGAAATAATAACTATTTTTAGCACAAGTCTAAGACTTGTTTTAATTTTTTACTTTTCCAGTCTTCTGCTATAAAATTGCGGTGCTTTTACTTTTTAAAATTATTTTTTATTTTTTGAAGACTGTAAATAAGAGAGTTTTTTCTTTCTTTTTCTTTTCTTTTTAGTTTTTGCGTTCCGTCAGCGGTAGCGTTTTTTTGTCAAAGATCTCTATGATTCCAATCTATGGATCATCGTACTACGATGGTTGCCAAGTAATTGTCAAACTGCAAAGATTTGTGGCCTAAACTTTATGAGTACCAATAACTATATCCATTTCAATGAATAAATTTAAATGATAATAATGGTGTTAATAATTAATGGTAATAATTCTCTATGGTGTTTTTATTTTACATGATTTGTGATTAAAATATGCTTAATGTCCTGAAAAAATTTAGGCTTACCTGTTCTTCCTGCTGAAATCAAACAGACTTCACCTGAAGACTCCAAACTTCAGCTTCAAGACTAAGGAGCTGTTAGGTTCCCAGTCCCACTGAATTCAGCCGCCACATCTAGTTTAAAGAAATAAATATATATATACATGCACACATATATACATAGATAGATAGATATAGAGATATGTATTTTATTTATTTTTGAGATGATTTTTTTTTAATTTTTAATTTTAAGCTTTGTAAGTGTTGATTTTTATCTTTTTTTTTCATGCGTATGTGTGCATATACACGATTTGGTAAATTTCTTTTTACAGCAAATTCGCAACACAAATACATATTCATTTGAAAAATCCAAAAAATGTTCTTTCGACAATAAATTCCGCCTTTCACAACAATTTGATTTATTTTCAATTAATATATTTCTGAATAATACAATGCGAAAAGAGTTTTAAGAGTCTATTGAAAATATAACTAAAAATGATTAACTTCAGGCAAAAAGCAAAGAAAAAAACCATATTATTTAAAGCATAAACATTGGGAAGCATAGTTAAAACTATAAATCAACGTAAAATGAAGAACAAAATTTACAAAAATGGCAGACACGTGTTTCGAGGTACACTTAAAAAAACCTGGAATTTTCAGAGTGTTTTTTGACTCATATTACCGGAAGATTTCCGTAGTGCTTCAATACATGGTTTTTCCTTAAAAAACGTAAATATCACGTCCTGAAAATACGAGAACGGAACTTTTCGGGTTTTACGGATGCTGTATTTTCCCAACCTGATTTGGATTACCGGAGAAAAAAAAAAGAGATGGAACTTCTGTCAATTCTCGGGAAAATATTATCAGAAACGGAATATTTCCGGCAACTCTGCTGCCGTACTTTTTCCGTTATTTTCAGGAGATTTTTTTTTTCAGTGTAGCTTCAGTTGAATGTTTTTCATCTGGAAGTTCATTCTTTCGCATTGAAAAAGAGGTTTCTTGTAACCACGAAACACGTGTCTGCCATTTTTGCGGAAATTTGTGCTTCATTTTACGCTGATTTTTAATTTTTACTTTGTAGTGGAAAGGTTTACATTTTGTTTCATTGGTTTCATAGTTTTGTAAGATGGTAAAATAAAATACCCACTCTAATCTATCTCGCACTATTTAAGAATGGGTATATCATTATTCTCAACATTGTATTATTTTTCTGGTCAATAGAACTTCCCGCTTTCACCTTTCTTTTATCTAGTTTCACACCGGCTGTGATTGCGACGAAATCTTTGTCGCCAGTTTTCAACACATCGAAGCGCAATACAATTTCACTAATACCTCCTCGTTAGAACTGATTACTCATTAATTAATGTCATTTATTTCCCCATTGCTGTTGTCGAGACCTTACGCGTGGCAAGGAGGAATGGGCACGCTGCTCCTGAGTCTAACGGGGCCCTTATAGGCAGGAGTCCGATTTCCGCCCCTTTGAAAGTTCCCCCAAATTTTTGAACCAGCTCCCAGATGAGAAAACCTCACCTGGGACTGACACCCCGAGAGGTATCGTTTCACGTGGAGGACATTGGAGCCACGACCTATTTAACGTGCACCAGCTCCTTTTAGCGTACACGGACCACAGCAACCAGCCGCGAGAGGTTGTCACCCTCCCAAACACTGACCTTAGTCGATGTTGCTTCACGTTCGGTGTTCTGCGGGAACCGAGCTTCTACCGACTGGTCTACTGTGGGGCTATTTCACCATTAAAAGTTACTTTTACCCAATCTACGATAACTAGTCACAGTCGGCGTAAAACCACAGCAACAATCCGAACCAGTGGTCGGCAAACTTTAGAAGCTATCGAACCCACTCATTAAACGCGTCGGGAGATGTTTTGCAAGAAACATAGTAGTAGGCTTCAGGATTTCCAATACAACGTATTTAATTAAATCAGTACACTACCATACTTACTTTGATATTTTGTAGCTGTCGCGGCTACTGTTAAACCAACATAGACCAATGTCTCACAATTATTTATTATACATCTCACAGGACAAAATGCTGTCCGTGTTGAATTTCTCAACAGGAAGGCTTCGGCAAATTTTACATTCTATGCAATTTTTGAATTAGCCGGAAGGGTGGCGTAGTGTTAAGGCGCAGGCCTCGCACGCCCAAGTTCGCAGGGTCCATCCTGGCCCAAGTCGGAGGATTTTCAGAATGCAGAAAATCGTCTGCGCCCATGCCGTATGATTACGCGGCATGTTAAAAGATCCCTTGAGTATACGTTTGACGTGGATACTCTCGGCTATATTAAATTCCTAGAGCACTTTCGCATCGTCCGAGCTCAGATGCCATCTAGGGGGAAACTGAGCAACAAAATTCTAAAGTGGAAATGACATCCATCCGCACTGGTGCCAAATGAAAGAAAGGTTGCCAGTCCCTGGGGAACCACTACATCTGCAAATGGTAGGGAACCAATTCGAAACTCCAATTATAATTTTTTTAATTGTTAGTAAGTTATCATAAAAGTATACATAAATTTGTTATGTATAGTTTCAGGAACATGTGAGAAAAAAATTCACATTATAGATTTAAAGTTTAAAAAGCCTTTGCATTTCAATTCAGATGAAATGCGCAAAAAACAAAGCGTGAGAAAACAGCATTTTAAGTTTTCGGCTTGCAAAAACTTAAATCCTTTCTTTATCAACATTTCAAGTAAAGAACTTTTTTTTTCAGTTACAGTCACGATGAAAGTGCTTCTTCTTGTTTATTTTATTTTAAAAAATAAATGTATGGCTTATATTTAGCACAGTTACGGTTTCGGAGAGAAAAGGTGGCATATCACACCGTCATAAAATCAATGATAAATCAATAAATATTGCTTCAATTTTTCTGAAACTTTCAGGGAACATTTCTAAAGATTTATTTTACAACTTAAGCCAATAAAAATTTTTTTGTTGTTTTTCAGCATTTTTGGGTGCTGGCTCCCCCTAAGAACCATTTTCTCCTCTGTTTTTCTTACCTTTTTTTTGTTTAGTAGCTATTGACGAGTTTTGGTGATCTCAATTCGAAATTTTTTTAAACAGTTTATTACAATGTGCAACAAATTTGAACTTTTTTTTTGTCCTTTAGATGAAACTATGCGATTCTATACAAACAAAAGGTGCTTGATTCAAATATCCAAACCAAAATAGTCCATCACGTACCGTTTTTGCTGGAGTCCCACTTCTCATATTTATACAATTTGGTTATAGAAGAATGTAACTGTGGCTTTCTTATTCAAAACACAAACACTAAAATGATTTTTTTGGCCGTTTCACCTTGTGGGCATCTGTTGGTGTGCCCTGATCACAGATTAGCAATATTCAATTCGTATACTTCCATTCTATCTACCGCTGAAACGCTTTTCAAACACAGATGTCCTGATGAAACCTCTCCCCATGCTCATCATTAATTGCGCCAAGGCTTTGAGATAAGAAGCCCACATGGGAGTAAAAAAAGTGTAGTTTTAATGAAATATAGCAAGCTAATAATACAAAAGCATTTTATCATGTCACCAACAAGATTTTTGTAGTTTTCAGCTTTCTCATTTCCAAGGAAATGTGAGCACACTGCTTTAAAGGCCAGCCAGACTGATTTTTCGGCTTTTGACTGTTTGTTTTTATACAGCTCATCATGAAAGGACTAAAATTGTCGGTCAATAATATTCCTTTCTTTTCCTTCACCTAATTTTTTGAATTTGTTCCCGAGACGCAAGAAAGCCACTCCTTCTCTGTCCTGAGCTTTTACAAATATGTCAATAAACCAAGTTTAGTATGCAATTGTGGAAAAGAGGCACATTGTAGATTTACAGGTAGCTCATTTGATATGTTTTTTCCGCTCACATTTCTGAAATTTCCTTTGTGTTTGTAGATTATGCTACTGGAATGAATAGGGAAAAAATACTTAGATGGAGGAGCACTTACAAACAAGCGCCACTCTGCTGAATTGTGCTCATGTCCTAATGCTTGAAATAGTACTGTAACGGTGCGAGAGCACCGGGAGTCGAACCAAGATCTTTTTGGTGGTAGCCGCATTCTTTACCGCTTTCCCAAAAGGCGCGCCCCCTGGGCAGGAGCAAAGAGGGCTATTTGAAGCGTTGACTCGCACCGTCTGGGTCGACTACATGATTAAGTAATAAACCCATTGCTGAAAAGAGTTAGTTGCCATGAAGCAGTCATATTAAAAGCAATTGTCATAAGATTTTGAGAGAGGGTTTCGCTGAAACAATAAAATGAAAAATCAGACTAGTGTATGGAAGCAAAATCTAAGTTTCATTCAACTGTCACTGAACTTCGTACGAAATCGGCAGAGGTACAAGCGGCTACTTTGATGAGTGCAACTGGCCCTGCGGCGCCAATGACTTACAATACGTTTGCTTTTTAAGTGAGGATGATCAAAATAAACTGGACGCTATCATCGTCACATTTGATGAATCATGCATAGATAATTATATAAATTAGTATAATGTTTTCAATGGTAAATTTAATTATTACGGTTGAATTACGAATGTTGGGTGAACTCTAGTTTGTTTAACCCTCTCATCCATGCCTTCATTTATTTGTGTTACGAGAAAATTATATGCTACAAACCAATTTAGTATCTCAGGGTTGCCGTGCAGTAATTTATTTTTGGAAATTTTGCCCTGCATAGTCAGAAATGTATGTCTTTATGAGGACATTTTATGCTTTTTCATCCTATTTATTCAAGTTAATAATAAACATGGCAAAACTGAATATTCAAACTTCATTCACAAGAAATAAGAAGCTGTAAAATAATACCAAGCTCCCCAGAAATGTTATATACGCTTCAAAACAAATGAACAGAATTTGATTTGAAACTGAGAACTTGAACTCTTCTTTCTTGAATCCTCCATGGACTTCTAAAGAGATCTTAATCTTTTATCTATCTTGAATACCCTACGAAATTTATTGTGGTTTCCAAGAACTGTTTGGAGTCTCCAGATGAGGACGACATAAAAATTACAACACAAAGACGGATCTGCATAAAAATTTGAAGCAAAAAATTTAAAAAATTTATGTCACCTCCTATGAGGCTTACTTGCATGAGACGGTTAAAAATTCAAAACACAAAAGAGCATCTTCTCCTGAAAAATTTAACAGGTCCACAACATCCACGAGGGGGCCTCAGTGGCCGAGCGGTCTTAGAACCAGTTTCCGCTGCCTGCCTGCGCGCAGTGAAAGGCGTGGGTTCGATTCCCACTTTTCCCTGGGTGTTGCCTTCTTCGTATTGTCATATTCTATTGTGCTGTCTTGTTCTATCTGTCATAATGGACGAGCGTTTGAGGCATATCCTTGAGAATAGCAAATAAGCTCGCAAAAAAAAAATGTGGGGTATGGCTGTGTCATGGACACGGCCTTGTGTTGTACGAGAATATGTTTATGTAACGGATTATATATTTTAAATACAATATTTTTATTTATGTATTTAGAATAAAAGCAAGGAAACAAATAATTATTGTGTTACAATTAGGGATGTAACGAATAGTGATTTGGCTGAATAGCCGAATACCGAATATTCGGCCATTTCTTCCAGGCCGAAGCCGAATTTTCGGGTCTTTCTTCAAGGCCGAATTGGCCGAATACCGAATATTCGGCTAGGCCGAATACCAAATATTCGGCGGCCGAATATTAAAATTTCTAAAAAATCGTTGTAATCGAAAGTATTTGTCAAATTTAAAATTATTGACTAAGTCAAACACCTATTACACACAATCTGTGATGTGTGATTTATTTCTGTTTGTTAAAAATTTAGAACTATTTAAAATTAATCTATTTTCATTATTGTTTTGAATATAATAAAATTAAGAATTTCACCCACAAGCAAAATAGAAATGACAGGTTTTACGGTAATAAGCATTAGCATTATTTTACTAATTATTTAATTGCAATGAAAGAAATACTAGTGCGTAGTGAACTTTTACCTTGCTCAAAACTGCTTTATGAAGACATTTTAAAAGTTATAAAAGTTACTATTTTTATTTTATGGGGTTTGTTACATACCTATTTTTAAAAGATCTATTAAAACTTAATGCGCTTAACTGGAATATGTTTTTATTTTCAAAAACCCCAATAACTTATGCTATCTTAATATCCATGATATATTCTGGGCTTTTCACATTTCTCCCTAACCCAATATTCACCATAAATCAGTCTACCCAAAAGTCTGGCTTCCACTTTGTTAATAATAACAAAATGAATTTATCATATTCTCTATTATAATTAACTATTGGCAGCTTTGGGAGCAAATGCTAAATATAAAATACAATATTACAACTTTAAAACGTGTTTTTGCTCAGTCAAGCCTAAAACAAGATTAAAAAAAATAGTTTATTCTAAATTATTTTTATTTCTTAAAACTATAACGGACTAATGTATTCTTTTGCAATAATTATAATACAATTTTAAATGTTTAAAAATCGACTTATTTCTTTATTTTTTTACTTTTTTACTGCAGCAGAACTATTCGGCCGAATAGTCCATCAATATTCGACCAGGCCGAATTTGACCTTACCCAGTATTCGGCCAGGCCGAATATTCGGCTGGGTGATGAAATGACTATTCGGCCAAAGGGCCGAATAGGCCGAATACCGAATAGTGGCCGAATATTCGTTACATCCCTAGTTACAATATAACTTTATTCATTAGTAACTTAATAGTTTTGGCTTATCGACGTGTATAAGCCGACAGTATCTATATATTTTTGATGTTTTTTAATTCCAACACCTTGAGCTGATGATTAAAACTTAAACGAACATCTTAGCTTTTCCGAGTCAAAAGCTATACAAATTGCAAATTTCGATAAGCAACAAAATAACCTCAAAATTGGGGCGCTTCCCTTTTTACCCGCCGCGATGCGTCACTGTTTTCGCTTATCGTAATGAATTCCTTGATCCTTTAGCTATCTAGTGGTATTATTTAATTTTGGATATAGAGGATAGATTCGAAACTACAACGTCAAACTGTATCCCCCGACATTATCATTAGATTTTTTGGATTGCTTCCGTATGGTAGCAAATTTAAGCGGACTTGGCACCTTTCAAATGTAGAAAATTGATAAAAATACCGATTTTTCAATATTTTGCTTAAAATGTGGTTTGACTCTCCTAGTATATCTGAGCGAAGTTTTGAAGCGATACAACCAATATAAATGTAGTTAAGAAGTAAGAGAATTCAAACATTTCTGATGTTTTAGTAGGGTTTTGAATTCTTTAAACTGCGTTTTCTCGGTTTGTGTTGTTTCGCAATATTGTAGTACTTAAAATGCTAAAACTTTTACATATATTCATGTAGCAACATGACATTTTTTGTGTGTGTTCGATATGATGTGCCTGATAAAATTAAGGATGGATTGTGCTATATATTTGCAAAAAAAATTTTAAAAATGAAAATGTAACAAAAGTCGCTTTTTTTTCTGTATTCTACCATCGATGTGACTTTAAAAACTTTTTTCTCAAAAACTAATTAATTAATAGCAAAACCCATCCCTAAAATTGTAAACCATACTGTAATAAGTACTTTTAAAAACTTTGGTTAAAGAAAATTAAGAAATGAAGAAGAAGGAAATTTAAAATCGTAAAATCATTTTAAAAAAAATTAAATTTTAAAGTTTTTTGTTAGTTGAATTTGGATTTTTCACGTGAAAATCATTTTGTTGAACAATAGCACTTCATAATATACAAATGAAAGAGGTAAAAGTTATTAAATGAAAAAAAATTGTCAAAAGGTGCCAAGTCCCCTTAAAGACGTATTCACGTCAATAAATGTGACCTGAAACGGTCGTTTACAAACAAATCTATCTGCGAAATAAATGATACCCATTGAAGGTACAGCGAGCAGAAATTCTTGCATCGAGTTTCGGCAGATCTAGAGATATTCGAGTGCCGGCGCTTCACTGAAAATATGTCAGTACGGGAAAAGGAAACGGTAAAATAGCTGATAACGACAACAAACAGAAACTTGTGAGCGAGATCGCGTGATTCTACCCTAACTTAGAAACAAATCATTCACTGCGAGTGAAAGTGAAGTGAAATAATCCCTTCCTACTTTCCAGGTCCGCCATTTCAAAATTTTCCAAGAGAAGGCAAAAGGTATATTTTCAATGCATATTACAGGTAAAATACAACAAAATACATAAAAACACGTATAAATTCGATGTATTTCTAAAGGTCGAGATTTCAATTGACCCCTTGATCTCCCAAGTGGGCCTGCTATCTTTGGATCCGGGTATCAGATTCATTTTTTAGACGTAAAAATTATGGCCTGCTCCGACTTCCAAATAATTGCTCCAACTCCGTTCTGTGCTCTGAAAAACTTTAATAGGAATTATTTAATTTTTAACCGACTTCACAAAGGAAGGAGGTTATACATTCATATTGTATGTATGTCATTTTTTTCCCCGTATGTTTGTCCACTCATAACTTCTTACCGGATGTACCGATTTTCATGAATTTTTTTTTCAATCGATCGAGGGTGGTTTCCCATAGGTCCCGTACCTTTGTTTGACCATATTCGATTTATAGAACAGCAGAAATGTAGTACGTTTTTTGGTTTTTCATCCGTAACTTTTGCCTAAATGAACCGATTTTGACAATTTTTTCTGCAATCGATAGAGGGTCGTCTAACTCAAATATCGTACATCAATCTGACTACATTTATTTTTTAGAAAAAACGTTACGGGTGAAAAATAAGTATTTTTTATTTTAATTGGAAAGGCTTTGCTTGATTTTTCTTTGTTGGGAAATCTATTAATACATATAAAAGTCATTGTTTAAAAAGTGTTTGTTGCCATTGTGCGATAATATTTAAAAGCAATTACAGCAAGAGTTTGACTGAAGGCTTCTCTGAGGCAAAAATTAAATCCAACCAGTTTGTTTGCTAAAATCGACTTCAGAACGGAATTTTCCATACAAATGATTAGTTTTTAGTGCCATTTATTTAATGAAGGTTTGCCCTTTGATATGGATCTTTTTAAATAATAGAGTATTTATACAGAAAATGTATTTACACTAAAAAGAATAAAAAAAAAATAGAACCGACTTTAAATTATAAATTGAATTAAAAAGTGAAAAATAAATAAATTTTATATACAACATCGATGTGACTTTTAAACATGGTTTTAGAAGTCGGTGCAAAATAATGAGTCTAATTACCATTACACCATTTGCTACTTCATATTGGAACTGTTGCTAATTCTGGGAAAAAATATATATTTGTAATTGATTCATGATTACAAAAGATTTCATCTAACCTGCTTTTGCACCGACTTCTAAAACTATATTTAAAAGTCACATCGATGTTGTTTAAAAAATTAATTTATTTTTCACTTTTTAGCGCAATTTATAATTTGAAGTTGGTTCTATTTTTTATAAGAATTATATTATTTTAGTTATTTTTTTATGTGATAAAAAATTTGAATAGTTAAAGGGGTTGTTCATAAATGATGTCACACTTTTCCCCCTATATTTGAGCCCACCTTTTGGCACAAAATATTACACTTCAACCTCCCACCCCCCACTTGTCACATGTCACTCTATATTGCCTAAGCACATATACTTGCAGTTCAGAAATCTACGTAAGAGATCATATTTCTAATTTTATTTTTAACTTTCAATGACATTTGGGAGAAAAACAATAATATAAGGGATCATTCATAAATGATGTCACGCTTCGAGGGGGGGAGGGGGGTTCATGAAATTGTGACAAAGTGTGACAAGGGGAGGGGGGTAACAAGAAGTGTGACATCATGCATTATGCAACATAGCGCGACGCGTGACAAAGGGGGGGGGGGAGGGGATTAAAATATATGGGAAAAATTGTGACGTCATTAATGAACGGCCCCTAACATGTGTTTTTAATTTGTATAAAGTAAAATTAATACAACATAAAGCATAGCTGGTTAAAAACATTACTACCAAGCTTTCGGATGATTGAAGAAAAAAACCCTAGTTATAGAAATATCGTAAAAATCTTTTCGAGTATAAGAAAAACATTTTAAGCCTGAATTTCAGAGGTGTGCATGTATATAAAAGAGGAAGCAAGCACAACTTAGGGGGCTTTCACACCAAAGACAAGAATCATGTCTTTTCTCATGTAACCCTCCGTTAGATGCACGAATCTGTCAGATGCATAAATATAATAGCGATAAGCGCATTTTATACCTAATATATTGACATACTACAGTGCAGTATTTGTTACTGAAACTAGCATATTACTTGTTTATCAAAAACAATGGATTGTTACTGAAGTAATACAAAAATTAACAAATATCTACCTGTATTTTATTTATGCAGCTGACAGATTCGCGTGCCTACACTAATGCCTTTAAGATTAGGTATTTATTTTAAAAATATATAAGTGTTAGGAAGCAAAAATAGCAAGCATTCTATACCCTAACGTTCTTCTACACCTTAAACGCAAACTTCATTCTTTGCAAGACTGCTCGAAATATAGAGAGTGAAGCATGCTGATGGGCATCGAAAATCAAGAGAAGTTAATGTTTTGAAGCAAGTACAATAAAAGCTTTTAAAAACATTTTAAAACGAGAAGGGGTTTAAGAAATAACAGCTGTTCAGAAGGATCTATACTTGGGGAAAGACATAGAGGGATAAGAGATATACAAGGTAAAATTCTGTTCAGCAACTACAGAGCATATTTTTGAAAGTAAAAATACGCTCTGCGCTTGAGCAGATGTGAAAAAAACGGATTTTTCTTTGTCACCTTTCATGAAAGGTAATGCTCCTGCCTTTGACAAACAATTAGCTTCGCAACAGGGTTTCGTCTTTTTTTTTTCTTTCTTCTTCTTTTTTTTTTTTAAACACTCTTTACGGAACTTTGCAACTTGCCATTTGACGCGAGAATTGGTCGCAGGATAAAAATTGTAACCTTAAACGAGCTACCTGATTTGCACTCTTAATCTATGCGAAAAGGCCATAAATAAAATATGAGGCAATATCAAGCATATGAACGCTATTCTTTTTAACAGTATAATAAGTACTGAATACAGAAGGTAATTTGGCCAAAAAAAAAAAAAATGTTTCGTGAAAATACGAGGCATTTTCACAAACTTTTTTTTTAAATGTTTCAAAGCAAAATGTCTGATCAGAGTCCTTGTTGCTAAAATGTCATCCAACGTATCACGAAGAAACAACGCTTAGACTTCCTTTTTTCTTAAAAAATATGACGTATCGCTCGATGTCCCTCTTTCTTTTAAAAATTTATTGCAGCAAATCATCATATAAAAAAAATAAAACCATTAAACAATTATCTAACTATAAAACAATTAGCTAAAATATGAGCAGATATGATGCAAAAAAGGCTTGTAATACACAGGCTTGTCATTTCAAAATTTTCCAGGGGGCGGGGGTATACGTTCAAAGTTCAAAGTATATATTCACGGCATATTATAAATGAAAATAAACAATAAAATGCATAAACACATATATAAATATATTGCATATCTTAAAATCAGGGGTATTCCTCCCCCCCCCCCCATTTGTAAAAAGGAAAACAAAACGAGAAGTCCTTCTTAATTCTCATAGTGCTAATTTTTATAGTGAATTTGCTTCAAATTATGCATAGTTCTTTAATTACGTATTTAAAACCTACATATGTTTTGGAGCTTAAATGAGTAATATATTTTTGCAACGAAGCTTTTTTTTAATATTTTTGATCATAGATGTTCTAAAGTAATTTTAATATAAAGTTCTCAAGTTTTATGCAAATAAAGTCCATTTCTGTAATAAAACCTTAATTAAAATCTAAATATTTCAGAAATTGCGTTACTGACCATGAAACAGCGGGTTAATATTTTAAGTACACGTAAAAAGCTCAAAGGCAAAAAGGTTACTCTGCCGCATCAGAATACTTTATGCATAATATCATCCAACAAACCCCCCTTTGCACAACATCTGTTTCTGGAAAATATAAATCATATATAAAGGTAAATAAATATAAATAAAACAACTTGCGACATAACATCGTCGGGTGCTTCCTGGCGACATTATTAGCTTTGTACAAACAAACGCATCGGCCTTTCTTAACAGGTGTTTTGCAATCCATCGTCCGCAATCATTCAAATTTCCCATCCCAATCTAAACACCAGCAAATTCCTCCCACACAAATGCAAAATGATTACTATATCACCACTCACCTTTCTCCACCTGTCGGACTCTAAATCCTTCACGACGGGGCTGGTCCGAGCGCCTTTCTTCCCACCATGATAGTCCAAAAGATGATATCTAATAAAAATCGTGCCCCAGGAGAGAGAGAGAGAGAGAGCGATCACAGGATGGAGCTAAACGAAGGCCCAAGAATGACACTACTTCCGTTGTTCTTTTTTCCTCTCGCCTCTGATTTCCTGACAGGGCTCGCTCTGTAGATGCGAACTTCCTCTTGCAGATTTCAGCTGGAACGAGCGACTATCAGACAAACCACAAGCCACCACATTCCGAATCATGGGTGACCGTGAGGGCCTGACCGAGCGGTCCATCGCCTGCTTCAATTCTGCGCGCTACTGACACTTTTTCCCACCTGTATTTGAAGCTACCGAAGCGATGATCCTCACACGCGAACCGAATGTGAAAATAATCGTGCCTTTTTCTTTTTTTGTTCCCGCAAAAATTGTATTTCTTTGATTTTTAAAAAAATTGAATCGGATCATTTTGCAAGCCAATACGCCACTTAAGATTAAGTTTCTGAGAAATGCAATAAGTACAGTAGGGGGTCATTCATAAATGATGTCACGCTTCGAGTGGGCAAGGGGGGTTCGTGAAACTGTGACAAGGGGAGGGGGTAACAAGAAGTGTGACGTCAGGCTTATGCAACATAGCGTGACATGTGACAAAGTGGGGAGGGGGTCCGTTGAGGTGTTACACTTTGTGACAAAGGGGGGAGGGGGGCTCAAATATATGGGAAAAAGGCGTGACATCATTTATGAACGATACCTAGACTCCCGAGTATCCGGCTCCCGACTATCCGTCCTCCTTATAATCCGGCTTAGTTTTCTTTTTCCGTACTATCCATACCAAACCCTTGTTATAATAGCCTAGTCCCTAGTACCACGGCCGTGTTCACACGCTGCGTAACTTGTGAAAACGTCGAGGCCTTGTGTTTAATAAAAAGGGAGAAAATACGTAGTTTTGGTATAAAAACTTTGTCTTCTCGTATTGGCGGGGCAAAGAAATGAGTTTATATTACTCCGGATAATCCGGCTTTTTTGTAATCCGGCCTTCCGCATGAATATTAGGCCGGATACTCGGGAATCTATTGCATATATATCTTAAGTGACTCAATGGCTGAGAGCAGTAGCGCAGCCAGGATTTTGCTTTGGGGCGATGGACAAGCTCGGGATGCGGGACGCACCGGATGTTGATTTTGCCGGATATCAGGTGTATATTGTCCCTTGTCTGACGGATCCGTACCGGATATCCGGCAATGATGTTTGAACCTGTAAATTATGTACCTTTGAACATCCCAAAATACGCAGTAAGTTTGTAACTGATAGTTTCAAAGCATAGTATTGAAATTATAAAATCATATTTGACACGCCGGATATCCTTGACGTTGAGAAGAAGTGCATTCCTTATAAATTCAATCCAAGAGTGGTATAAACTGCTTTGGACGTTTATGTTATAAATACGAGCTATGGGGCCGTGATAGCCTAGTGGTTAGGTTGTGGGCCGTGGTAGCACGTCGGACTTCCGCCTGGAAGGTCGCGGGTTCGATACCCACTGAAGACCACCATGTATACTTGGTGATATGTGCATGTCAAATCCGTCTCCTCGTGCGTAAGCAATCCTAAGGCCTCGGCTAACAGGTAGGGGTTTTGTGGAGAAGAGTAGTGGTTAGGTTGTTGGACTTCCAACCGGAAGGCTGGGTGTTTGATACCCGACCCGCTGAAGACCCACACTGTACACATGGGATACGTGCATGTAAAATCCGTGGACCCTGACGTCCCGAGGCAGTTCCAAGGGTACCGGAGGGGGGGGGGGGGGAATTTCCCTTCTCTTCACTCTTAGGTCGAAAAAGAAAGGTGGCGAATTTGTGGTGGCGCCATATGGTGTTATCCAAATACATTGTGAGCAAAGTCGTACTTCCACCATTGGTGCTCAACTTGAAAGGGAAGGCGCTCCTTATTGCCTTAATTCCTAGTCACTCTGTGAAGGGGTGCTTGGATACCCAAGTGACATTAGAAACAACAACAGCAACATGTTCTAAATAAAGATAAAAGCATTGCGCTGCGTACCACGGCGCACCATTGCGTCAATAAAATTCGGTGTTTGACCGCAATCTATAAATAGCTCTATAAATAGCCAAAGCGCCTAAGAGTTGTAAAAACGCATTTTGTACTAAACGAAGAGTTATGGACTAGACCTTTTGTAACAGACGAGAATCGGGAGCTATCTGATAGACTATAGCACTTCAGAAACAAAGCACTGCATTATTGATCACATTTCTAATTTTACTTTTCAAACCTTTAATAACATTTGTGAACATAATATAATAATTACATTAATAATAATAATTATAATAATAATAATGATTACATGTGTACTTAATTTGTATAAAATAAGGTTAAGGTTTATAATACAAAAGATAATTGGTATAGAACAGTGAAATGTATTAATTGTTCGAATTCCGAAAAAATGACAAACGCAATTTTATTTTAATGCCCAAGAAAACTTCTTTTTAAACTTTTAACAAGAAGTGAACTTAAACCTACATCAGCATTGGTGTTTACAATACAAAATGATCAATGAAACTTTAAAATGATATTATGAAAATTAAAAAAAAAAACCTTTAAATAAATTCAATTTGCTGATTTTAAATGTTTTTATAGAAACCAAAATGTGTTATGTCACACTTCTTGTTACCCCCTCCCCTCCCTTGGTCACAATTTCTAGAACCCCCTCCCCCTCGAAGCGTGACATCATTCATGAATGACCTCGAAAAGCTCAACAGTTATAATATACCTAGGGAACCATTACCCTCCAATGATATTGTTTTAGTATAAGGATATCAAGGAGGACCAGGTCCACACATTAAGAGGTAGGGAAGCTGGGCTGGCGGGGTTGTTGTACGCATATCAGTCCAGAAGAACTACCTCGGCGCAACTGGGGCCACCGTAGTCGACCGACGGCCATCGGCTCTCTACCTAAGGCTTCGGCTAAAAGGTGCAAGGGTGCCCGATTTAGAAAAGTGGTAATGTACCGCGTGATTTTGCTAGTAAACAAATAAATAATGCATGAATAAGAGATAGTGCTGTACATGTTTAAAATTCGTTAGGTTTCAAAAGTGAAAAAATATACAAATGTAGTCCGGTTGTTCCGCTGATCTTAAATAAGTGCCGGGCAATGATGTCGCATTCTATTTATTTTTCTGTGACATATATACTTCCTCTCGCTGCTTCTGAGAAATAAAGGAAGCCTTTGCAGGCGAAAAGCAAAGATAAGAATAAAGCGATATGCTGCAGGGAAAGAAAAAAAAAGGAAAATTTCAAGACGTTGACACCTTGCGTTTGGATGTGATTTCAAGATGTTTAGAAAGGTAAGTGGCCGTTAGTGATTCTAAGAATGATTGTTCTAAGGTAAGGTAAGGAAGATGAAGGAGAGTTCGTGATTCTAAGAGATTCTCTAAGAATCATTAATCTTAGATTTAAAGAAGATGAGTAAATGTTAGTGATTATAATAATTATTATTCTAAGATTTTAAGGAAGATGTATGAGTATTGCTAATCTACGGAAGATTATTTTAATTGGAATCAGTGATTGCAAGGTTTTATAGAAGATGGATGAGTATTAGGAAATTCAAGAAAGATGAATCGACGCTTATCGGTCAAAGGGCCGGCAGGGTGGCGTAGTGGTAAGGCGCAGGCCTCGTACGCCCAAGCTCGCAGGATCGAACCTGGTCCAGTCAGTGGATTTTCAAGATAAAATCGTCAGCGCCCATGTCGTATGATTATGTGGCATGCTAAAAATCCCTAGCTTATCTGTCTGGCTTGAATACTCTCGGCTAAATTAAGTTAATTATTTCGCATCATTTAGAGCTCAGGTGCCGCCATCTAGGGGGAAACTGAGCGTCAAAAGTCTCGAAGCGGTAATGGCATCCGCTGATATAGTGGTGCTACTTGAAAGAATGGACGCCGGTTTCCGGGGAATGAAATAGGTCTGTAAAGGCGAAACGAAACTACTATTCTAAACTGACAATTCAAAACAAACTAAATGAAGTATGTTAGTTTTCAACTGCCATCTTAGCCCTATTAATGAAAAGAAGAATCTAGGAACCCTATTTATCATATATAATTAACATGGGGTAAAGATTGACAACTTCTTCATTCTTTAAGATTATTGAGCAATTCAAGGCTTATGGAAATGCAAACTTATCTTCATCCTTTCTATTCACAGAGGACGAAGTCAAAAAAAAAAAAGGAGTGGGAAAGGGAAACCTTCCTTGGTCACTGAAAAGCTTAATTTTGTGAACGATCCGTTTTGTGTGAACTTTGTTAATGTTTATTCTTTCCTTGCTGAGCTCCTTGCTATAGATTAGATACTCATCTTTAATTACATAGATGGTATTAGATCATGTTTGGACAGTTTAGTAATATTTTTAAAAACAAAAATTTCCTACTTAAATTTAAAAATCTCACTTAAAATTTTGGTCAAGGTGGGAAATCCCACCTTGTATTTTTCCCCAGTGTGAACCCTGCTTTCCATCCCTATTCTGCTAATCGTGCAAATGCTAGGAAGGCTTCGGCTAAGAAGGACAAAAACTTGTACACTATTTTACTGTCTGCATGCCTAAATGTGTTATACCTCTTTATGAAGATCAAGAATCATTTATTTTTATTTTCAAAAGTAATTACCCGGTTTTGAAGGGTTATAAAAAAAAACTAATAGTTTGAGACTCTTTATATTTTGATATGTATTTAATACCTTTTTTTTTACATTAAGTTTCGAATACCATTTCAGCAAAAGGGCCGCCTGCAGCGACAATGCACCGATGCAGTCTGTCCTTCGGCACAGGGAGCTCGAGCTCTTCGTGTGAATTTCAATATATTTCCTCGTAATGTCGCGGTCCATAGCGGAAGCTTTTTTTTTTTTTTATTAAGGATTACTTAAAGAAGAAAGTTTGGAAACATTGCCCTCAGACTTCAGAAGAGCAGAAGGACCAAAATATCCAGCGTGTCTCTCGAAATGTGCAGAACGTTTCCCAGAACTTCAGAAATAGACTGCATCATTGTATTGCTCCTGAAGGCCCCCATCTTGACGAAATGGTATTCAAAACTTAATGTAAAAAAATGGGATTATATATAGATCAAAATTAAAAAAAATTATTAAGTCTCAAACTGTATTAGTTTTTTAAAATAACCCTTTAAAACTGGGTCATTACTTTTGACCCACCCTGTATTTATAATAAACGTAAATGTGAAGCAGTACCAAGGCAACCCTCATGTTACAATTTTTTTTTACTTTGATCGACTTTTTCCATTGCATTTAGAACATGTAAGCCTGATAAGATCACAGCATTACAACACATCACCTTAATATTAAAGCATATACCATTTTCTATTTATCAAAGGGAATTTTAGTAATTCGGGGAGCACTTAATAATAATAATCTTTAGCAAGAAAGTAAACGACAGAAAACATATTTTACAATCTAGATATTACATAAATTTGAACTCGGAAGGTAGCTTACTAAATTTCAAGAGCAAATTATTTTTTAAAGAACAGAGAGAGAAAGAAGAAAAATAAATTTCCACAATTCAATGATTTATTTTGTCACAAATTGATTTCATAAATACAGCTTTCTTCAGAAGTGTACATAAAATAAAAACCAAAAAATATTTTTACACACATTTTAAATAGCAAGAGTAGAATGTTTGCTTCAATTTAAACACCAATCCTCAGTTAGCAAAAATTGTCAAAATAAATATATTTTAGAGAGACATGTATCATGTACAAAAAGTATTAAATATAAATGCAAATGTCATTCCTTAGGTACAGCACCTTATGATCCATTTTGTGGATATACATAAGCATCAAATAAAATATTAACTTTATTACTATAAATTCAGTAACAAAATGTACTACAATCAGTACTGCCTTTAAATTTTGAACCCAAAATGTAGTTTCAGAAAAAATACTCATCATAGATTATTATATAAAATGTAGAATTAGATAAATTTCCTAGGCAATGAATGTTTCATAATTACAATACAGGGTTCACACTAGGGATGTAACGAATATTCGGCCACTATTCGGTATTCGGCCCTTTGGCCGAATAATCATTTCATCACCCAGCCGAATATTCGGCCTGCCCGAATACTGAGTAAGGTCAATATTCGGCTAAGCCGAATATTGATGGACTATTCGGCCGAATAGTTCTGCTGCAGTAAAATTTTAAAAAAATAAAGAAATTAGTAGATTTTAAACATTTAAAATTGTATTATAATTATTGCAAAAAAATACATTAGTTTATAGTTTTAAAAAATAAAAATAATTTAGAAAAAAACTTAAAAAAAAAACTTTTTTTAAACCTAGTTTTAGGTTTAACTGAGCAAAAACAGATTTTAAAGTTGTAATATTGTATTTTATATTTAGCATTTGCTTCCAAAGCTGGCAAGGGTTAACTATGATACATGAAAAATTAATTTTGTTATTATTGACAAAGTGGAAGTCAGACTTTGTTTGGGTAGACTGATTTATTGTGAATATTGAGTAAGAGAGAAATGTGAAAAGCCCAGAATATATCATGAATATTTAGAGAGCATAAGTTATTGGGGTTTTTGAAAATAAAAATATATTCCAGTTAAGTGTATTAAATTTTAATAGATCTTTTAAAGATAGATAGCATAAAACATAGGATAGAAAACCCCATAAAATAAAAATATTAACTTTTATAACTTTTAAAATATCTTCATAAAACAGTTTTGCGCAAGGTTAAAGTTCACTAAGCAATAGTAGTTCTTTCATTTGAATTAAATAATTAGTAAAATAATGCTAATGCTTACTACCATAAAACCTGTCCTTTTTATTCCATCTGTGGGTGAAATCCTTAGTTTTATTACATTCAAAACAATAGAGAAAATAGATTAATTTTAAATAGTCTTAACAAACAGAATTAAATCATACATCATAGATTGTGTGTAATTAGTGTTTGACTTTGTCAATAATTTTAAATTTGTCAAATACTTTCTATTACAACGATTCTCTAGAAATTTTAATATTCGGCTGCCGAATATTCGGTATTCGGCCTAAGACATTGGCCGAATATTCGGCTTCGGCCTGGGAGAAGTAACCGAATATTTGGTATTCGGCCAAATCACTATTCGTTACATCCCTAGTTCACACTGGGGAAAAATACAAGGTGGGATTTTCCTCCTTGATCAAAATTTTAAGTGGGATTTTAAAAGTTTAATAAGCCTAAAAAAATTTTTTTTTTCGAGTGGGATTTCAAAAAATATTGTGGGAATCGCGCGGCCCAGCGTGAACCCTGCAATAGCTTATTTATTTATTTCAATGGTTAAGAGTTAACAATTTAAAGAATGATAAATATAAAAATGAAAAATAGATAAAATATCACAGACATTTTGGCACAAATAATATCAAGAAAGACACAATTTCAAGATATAATGGATCTTGAACACCATTGATTCAGATTTCTAAATAATATCAACAATAATAAATAGTTAAAAATAATAATAACAAAAAGCAGTAATGATGGCAGTTGTCTGCATATTTTTCAGAGTACATACAGTGTACCTTAAGTAGAAAACAACTCTGTTAACCCCTTGACCTCTGCATTCCAAGTGTACCCAACTGCGTACATTTTAAAACAGTTTATAAACTATTCTCTGTGCAATTTGGAAGCTAAAACACCCCATGGTTTTTTAAATGAATCAAGAGATAGTTTACTTTGTTTTAAACATGGAAATTGGGCACTAATTATTATTTAAACTAATTATTAATTAAAACTAAACAAAAAAATTTTTTTTAGTTATTTTGTTTGGTAATCATTTTTTAAATCAGAGAACCAAAAAATGGCATCAAAATTGTTTGTGCTTCATTCTGGGGTCTGAAGAGGTTATCAGTAGCATAAATTTTGTGAAAACATAAACAAAGTGCTAATTTGTTTTTCAGAAAAACATTTAAAAAATGTTTATTCTCAACTTATACTAGAAGTAGTTTGATACTATCATCTAGTACATAAGACAATAAATAAGTTTTTGCAGACCTGCCAACCTTTTAAAGTAAAAAAGCAGGAGAAATGAAACCAAAAAGCAGGAGAAATTTCTGTACCTAAGAACCAGTTGGATTCTCTTATAAAACTGATAATTTTTTTTGTTCTTAGGTATAAATTACATAAAAATTAATTCACGAGATTTAAAATGCATCTTTTATAAGTTATTCATTTTTAAAAGATAATTTAGAACAAAAAATAAAAATTTTTACGCAATTATAAGTAGAACTTTTATGTGGTTATGAAATGCCCAAACACTAAACAAAAAAGTTGTGTTATGAAACTACACCCTGTAAAAACCATTTGAAAACAAAATTGACATAAGTATTAACCTTCTTTAAGTAGTCTAAATTTCTATTACAAAAAAGATGGATGAAACTGAAGAGAATCAAGGCTTTTTTTTTCTCTTTTCTTAAAAAGCAGGAGAAATTTCTGTATTGGCAGGCGGTAGGAGATTAAACAGAAAAGCAGGAGTCTCCTGCCAAAAGCAGGAGAGTTGGCATGTCTGTTTTTGGGATTAAGGAGAGGATTTTGTGTTTTGGTACGCTACTTTGGAACATTACAGCCCATGATTTTGATGGTAAGGTATTTTAATGGCCAGGGGTAAGGGGGTTAACATAACGGTTAAAATAATAAATAAAATAAAATGATAATGTTGAGCACACAATACATAATGCAAGAACTAAGAATTCCATTTTTGTTAATTCAGGATAAAAACTTTTTAATCATACATCCAGGGAAAGAAAAACAGTTTACAAGTCAAATCTTTTTTGTAATTTCCTTTTCAGCACCTAGGATAGTGATTAATTAGCCTCCACATTGCCAATTATTTATAATTGGAACAATTAGTTTATAATTGCTTTTACTACACTGAGAGCTAAAAAGTACGGCGAATGAATTTATTGACAAGTAACTTTCCGCAAAGTCGGATGTCGCGGAAGTGTACAGGACTGGGCAAAGCTCTGAGAATGAAAAAGTAGTTAAAAAAGTAACACTCAGACAGCACTGACATGGCATGGTTACGAATAATGAAATCTCAATGCTTATTAACTGCAATGCAAAAACACAAGCATTTCGATATTCTCAAAATATAACTCATTGCTTGCAGGTTTACGTTATATTTCCTCTTGTATTAAATAATTTTAATTTTTTCCCACATATTGATCAGGTCCTTAAATATTACAATGCTGATTTATTCAGATACAAAAAAAAAAAAAAAACCCTCTGATTTCAATGATACAAATGAATCTCCCGCTTTTGATTGTGATAAATTTGAATAAAGTTTGGAAAAATTATTTGAAAATAATTATAGAAAAGGATAAAAATAAAATTACCACTTACAGAAATACACAAATTATTACCTGCTTCTGAAAGTTGATAAATATTAAATCTCCAAAAAATGTTTTAAGTTACACCAGTTTTATTTTAAAAAAAAAACTGAAACGCAGTAATAGTGGTTGAAAACTGCGTAACAAATTTCCGTGACAAATAAAATTAAATAACATCATAGCATTATCCAAACAAAGCTATTGTTGCCATTCGACAAATAATAACTCTGATAATTTCCTCAGAGTCAAAATTATTAATCTTTTTTCCCAATGAACATTATAATAAATTAAAAAATGGATGGAATATTGTATTGTCATCGAAGATAAGCTTGTGCGCAAAGTTTGAAGATCATTTATGCAGCAATAGTGGTCGAAAACCACGCAAAAAACTTCAGCGACAAATCGAGTTAAATAAAACCGAGTAAAAATTGTAAATAAAAAGAAATGGGGATGGAGAAATTACAGTATTTATGTATAATAATCATTATAATTAGTCAGTTGCCAATTATACAATTAAATGGATAAAGATTTGGCAAATTTGCTTATTGGAGCATCCTTCTTATATAATCAGATTTATAATGGTTTTTAGCGTTTTTTTTTTTTTTTTGACGAGTTTTTTGTGCATATGTGATAAAATTATGGGCATATGAGATCAAGTCAATCACATATGTTTATACAGAAACTACAATGTATTACCAACTTAGAGTTCTTGATTCAGATTGGCTTGGATCAGTAAGGTTTCATAGCAGAAAATAAACCTCGCACAGAAATTTGTAAAATAATTTTATAAAGAGTAATTTAAAAAAATAGGATAGATATAAATAAATACACTTCTTAGACACCAAATGTACAACAAACAACGAATGCAATGAGCATAGATAAGTAAAAATACTGATAGTCATTTATTTTCAAACATAACTGGGAATTTTAATTTAAGTACATTTGAAAGTAACAAATTAGAGTCGAGTATAACTTGTTTCTAAATAATGAAATTATAGCACAAACAACAAGATTTTTTAAAAATAAAACAATTTTGTATAACTTTGAAAACAAGTAGGTTTTTCAAGTAAATAGTTAAATTATCAAATTTGAAATTTTAAGTTTAGTACAATAATCATCAGACTAGACCAACTCTTAAGAATTGTTTTTGTATTATCAGAATGAATATTTGTTTCTACAAACATACAATTTGTAATATTTATGAAGGGGGGAAAATGACAAAACTTTGAAGATTAATTTAATCATTTAAAATTATAAATTATACATCAATAAAGGATATAACAGAAAATCACGAAATTAATTTTGGCTATTGAAATTTATATTTATAATGATATATATTAAATAACAGTTATAATAATAAAACAAATTAAAAAAAGTTTCAATTAGGGATCTCATACCTAATATCTTTCATGATGAAGGAGATCATGTAAACAAATGCATGTAAAAGATTAAGATCAGTTGACAAAATGTTTTCATGCATTAATTTAACGTTAAAAAAATCAGTTTTTTAAGATTTTAATAAAAAAATGAAGCATACACACAATACTTTAGCATACTTTGGTAGAAAAAATATAGAAACTCCAAAATGTTCTTAAAATAAATAATAAGAAAGAAAATATATATGTGTTCTTAAAGATAAAATACGCTATATCTTGAATAAAAATATCAAAAAGCACTCCAATAAATAAATATTATAAAATATCACAAAACACACAGACAATGTGTGAAACAACCAGCATGCGCTAAAAATAGTTATTTCAAAGCTCTTGTAAGATTTTCAAATCAAAGCTAAAACCAATATTTATTTTTTACCAGTAACTAGATGACATTTGCATGAAAAAATGGTGTTAGAAATGTGTTTTTCTTTTATACATAAACACGTTGTAAAAATTACAAAATTGAAACAGAAAACAAAGCTCTTACACAATAAAGATTCAAAATGACTAGTTTTCTTGTATTCCTAATAAAACATTTCCAGTAATTCACATACATGAAATGCATGTAACATCAATGAATAAATACTTATAAACTCTTCTTCAAATGTGCATTAAGACAAAAATATTTCGCAGCATTTTGTATAGAAAATGGCACGATAGGACAAATTTAAGGCTATTCAATGAAGCCATGCACAAACCTATGTCAAATGAAGAGCTAATATGAGAAGATTGCTTGCATATAATTCAAAATTTATTACACTAATTTCAATGGCACAGCATTTGCACGTTATGAATAATAAATTGGAGTAAAAAAAATAAATAAAATGCAAAATACTAAAGATTTAGGTCTAAAATTGTACTTGTCTATTTTTTGCCTAAAATAATGTCCAGTTACAATAAACAGGTATAAGTTTGAATGAAGAAATGTTACAAATCTAATCTATTTACAAAACTTTTAAATTTTCATCTAATTGGGTTTTTTTATATTTAATAAAAATTTTAATTTGAAATATTTATATGCCAATGAAAGAATACAGATTGAATTTAAACCTGACATTCAGTCAAAACAAAACAAAAGGATACTTTCATTGATATTTTTACATTCCATATCTCTCCACTATTAAAATAAAAACTATTATTATACTTTTTAAAATTTCATTGCACGTTAGAGTAAAAGTGTGTGTTTGGACACTTGTGAATCTTCTCTTTTAATTGTTTAAAACCATGGGTGGATTAGGACTCGAACCCCCCCCCCCCCAAGGGGGGGGGGCAGCAAGTATTTTTAACAGCAATATTACAATTAAAAGCAGTTTCAAAATAACTATAAATCTGCCCATGCTGCAAAAAGGAATTAGGAGGAGGGGAGCTTAAATATTTAAAATTTCCAATTAATAACATTCAATTAAATTTTAATTAATATAAATTAAAGTTAATTCAGCCGATTTTACTGTAAAAGAATGTAAAATGCAAAGTTTGGGATATAAATAAATTTTCTCATGTAGCAAAATACATAATTACACATTAACTGGGGGTACTTTAAAAAATAGTGATACACCTTTTTGCTTTTAGAAATTAACTGAAGAAAAAAAAAATGTTGAATAATTTATAGCTTGCTCAATACCTGAATAGAAGAACCTACTATTTAAAAATTTGCTCACCAAAATCCTATCCTATATGCAGACAATCTCTTCGTATTAGCTAAAAAAATAATAAAAGGTATGAAGATATGCCCATAATATCACAGAAGGACACATATTCACCACAAATGTAGAAAGTTGAGAAGAAAGCGGCGCCTGTCCGTCACTGGCCAGGTCCAAGGTCATTATGACTTTGAAGAGTTAACAAGCACCTAGCTCCACTAGGAAATAAGGAAATAATTATTAACAATAACAACATTTCTCAAAACAGAAGTCAGAATAAGAATTGCTGCTAAATATAATGTCATTTATAGACTACTTATTTATCAATAAGTATGTAAAGTTTTATATGCCAGGGGTTGACACCGCAATTTTTTTTTTCAACAGGGTCCATTTTATTTTGTGAATTTTAAAAACATTTTTGCAAAATTTCAAAATTTAAATACACAATGATTAAAAAAAAATGTTTACTATTTTTTGCTGCTTATTCAATAAATAATTCCAAAAAAGATACGATTTGGTAGCTTGGAATTTTGTGAAGGGTCCATTTTGATTCATCAAAATTTTGTGAAGAGTCCAAAATCTGAACTGAATTTCCTATAGCGCAACCAATGAAGTTTCGAACCAATCTCCGATAAACCGAAATTCCTTTGCATTTGAAACATTTACGCAGACCTGCCAACCTTACAAAATCAAAAAGCAGAAGAAATTTCTGCCCCTAAGAACCAGTTGAATACTAGTACAAAACTGATAACTTTTTTGTTCTTAGACATAAATTACATAAAAGTTAATCCACAAGATTTAAAATGCATATTTATAAGTTATCCATTTTTAAAAGATAGTTTCGAACAAAAAATAAAAATATTTAAGCACTATATTAAGCAGAACTTTTATCTGGTCTTAAAATCACAAACACTAAGCAAAAAAGTTGTGTAATGAAACTGCAGCAAGTAAAAACCTGCTGGAAACAATATTGACAAAAGTATTACCAGTCGTTAAGTATTCTAACCTTTTACAACAAAAAGATGAATGAAACTGAAGCGAAGTTGAGACTTTTTTCTTTTCTTAAAAAGCATGAGAAATTTTTGCATTGGCAGGAGGTAGGAGATCGTACAGAAAAGCAGGAGAGGTGGCATGTCTGCGTTACGTTTAGAAGCATATTTTTTAAAGCCAAAAAAAAAAAAAAAAAACTAAGGTTAGAACCAAAAATCAGTGATACTGATCAGCATTTAGCATAATGTCAGGCTAATTCAAAATTCAAATCTCAGGCTAATCTTGAAATTAGGAAAAATGACTACTTCAATAGGGTTGTAGGCAGTTGGAACAGTTTACCAGAAGCGACTGTTCATTACAGTGGGGTAAATTTTTTAAAGAAAGCTCTTGATGTTTGTTCACTGTGGACTAGGACCAGCTTTGCTGGGCCCTGAGCCTGTTGCTGGTCGTCACATTTGTATTTGTATAATGTATATTTTCTGAAATTACAAGACAATTTGAAGTAAGATAATATAATGAATACTGAACTACATAAATTTAAAAATGATTGTTACATTTTTTATCATTTTTGTCGAAGACATAACTCACACCTTGAGAACAGAGGTTTTTGGTATAAAGATTTTGGGGTACTATATATATCATCTATAAAATATCCAAGGAGTATGCACTAAGATGAGGAAAAAAATTAAATATCCCCTCCCCTCCCACAAAACATGTAAAAAAAAAAAAAAAAGAATCAGAGCCAATTTCAAGCAAAATTTTGCTGCTTCGCTCCAGACCCCTGGTGAAACATTTTAATCAATATGCAAGGTGACTGCAAAAAATTTTAGCATTCTGAATCTAAATGATGTGGAGATACAACTGATATGCCCAACATTGTATGGAACTACAAAAAGTTAAGAGAGGAGTTTATTTTTTCTTTTGAAGCAGATAGCTTTATAACGCCTCTTTAAAAATTATTCATAAGTAGAGCCTAGATTATATGCAAATGCATGTGTGCATATGCCATTGCATAATTTTGAATTTAGAGCAAATAAATGCATAAAAACACCAAATTTTAAAAATGAATGCATATTACCGTGTTTTCCAACTACTTGTAGCCTTTTTGATTTTAAAGAAAGATTAAAAACAAATGTTTTGTTTCTTAGAAAGAACAAACACTTGACAATTAAAAGAGAAAAAAACAATTTGCTAGGGGCGATATTGTCAGCAAGCGATTCTAAATTGGAATAATTGGCTAGTGCAGCTTTAAGTGTCCTTGTCTGAGCAAGAAGACTTTTGAGTTGCAAAATTAGAACATTTTTTTAGAACAACTTTTCCTTAAAATAAAAATCAGTAAAATTATACTTGTGGTGAAGGGTACAATTGTCGATCTTGAAGATGATTTGACAACAGATAGGAACTTCATTTATTATACTATTACTTGTGAAAAAAGAGAGAAAGTAAATGAAAAATTAAATTATACTTTAGGAAAAAAAAAAAAAATTTAGTTGACAGAAATCCATAATTTGCTAAATGGGGTATGAGTCTTTCTACAGGCACTTCACAGGACTAACACTTCAAACACAGACCAATAACATCTGAAGAAGTTTTACCTTTAGAAACGATATAAAACCAGAAAAGTTAATGCCTAATGACAAAAAGATTTTAAGAACATATTGTGATGTATTATACTAAAAATATTTAATGTGTTTACTATTTTCTGTGTGAATAACTGTTTGAAAAATTGGAAAGATAATCATAAATTTTTCGAACAATCTTAAAGCACAAATTATGCCACTTTAGTTCTATTATCATTTAGAAATGAATATGCTACATTATCAAAGTAATTAAATTATCCTGTCCTTAACATATTGTGGTTTTACAAGCTTCACACAGTTTACTAGTTGTATTTACACAAGGAATCAGGTAGCAATGCATTCAGTATTTATTGTTAGCACATTTCTCATTTCATGCTTTTTACCATAATTGTTTATTTTATACCTTCAGTTAAAAGTTTCAATTAAGCACACAAGATGAAATGCAGAATAAAAAATATGAAGATTTCTTAATTGAAAAATGCACTGTTTACTGTTGAGAAGTTGCAGTTTTTGTAGAACTACATTTGGAGATCAAAAGTTTAAAGCTGCTACTGTATATGATTATAGTAGCATCAACAAGTGGGAAATGTTGATAAACTACAGCTATGTGCTGAAAGTAGAACCAGAGGTCATTGCTTTAAGCTTTTCAAATCTCAGGCTCATCTTGAAATTAGGAAAAATGAAGAGGTTCAATAGGGTTCTAGGCAATTGGAATCGTTTACCGGAAGCGACTGTTCATTGCAGTGGGGTAAAAACGTTTAAGAGAGCTCTTGATGTTCATTGGGGACTGCTAAATGGACTAGGACCAGCCTAGCTGGGCCCTGAGCCTGTTGCTGGTCGTCACTTTTGTATTTGTATTTGTACTGTAGGTATCTCTTAATGTACCATACCAACAAGGAAAAAAATAAAAGAAGGTGCACAAGTGATTACTAAAGTTTTGAACGTATTAATGATTCACAATTAAAGACTATTTCGAATTTAACTTTAAAGTTTCCGGAAAATCGAAAACTTAAATTAATAAAATACAACTTTTTTTGGTAGTCAACTTGGTTATCAAAATCAATATGGCTGCTTTTGAGGGTCATTATATTAATATCATACAATTTAAAAACAATTTATAATTTCTTTTTTATAATTGCAATAAAAAGTTAAAATAATATCAGCCAAAACTACATTACAATACTTTAATAAACAGGCAGGGCCACACATTTTTCTCTTAAAAGTAACTACCGGAAGATAGATTAAGGATAAAAATTCAGCGATTTAAGAAGGAGGGAAAAAGACTTACTAGTTAAGGGCAAATTTCCATTGCTTGTGGAAACAGGGGAAAACTTGTTGTTTCGACCCGATACTTCTTTTGGCATGACTTCAAGGTCCAAGTTCTCAGCTTTATTGCTCACTAAGGGGGAAAAATACAGTAAAAGTCAAAATTATAAAAAATAAAACTTTAACACAATTCTTTAACTTCATAATATACACAAAAGAAAGTTTAAAATACTTTGATAATTCCAATAATGTATAGAGGGTCACTTTAAGGGTGTGGCGAGTCATGCCACCAAGATTACGGGCCGTTCATAAATGATGTCACGCTTTTTCCCATATATTTGAACCCCCTCCCCCCTTTGTCACAATAAGTCACACTTCGGGGAACCCTCCCCCCCCCTTTGTCACATGTCACGCTATGCTGCGTAATGCACAATGTCACACTTCTTGTAACACCCTCCCCTCGTCACACTTTTTCACAATTTCATGAACCCCCTCCCCCTCGAAGCGTGACATCATTTATTTTTCATATCTGAATGATCCCCAAGTGGTCTTTAAACTTAGTGCACTCACAGAACGTTTAGGATTTTAAGTTTTTTTTTTAGGAAACCCTCTCCTGCTCTTAGAAAAATGTATATAAACATAATATTTAAATGATTATAGGTACTTTATGTAAAGGAAAAGAAAGAAAAGCATTGTTATTTTTTATCGAAAGATTGATATAAAATGAATGTAAAATAGCATAACTCATGCCACAGATTTTACCTGCTTTGCACCATAATTTGGCAACCTATACTACTGACAAACAGGATTCATGATTTGATTGAAATCAGATTTTTTTTAAACAGATCTAAAAAACTTTGAATGTTTATTATGTTACACTTATAAAAATAATATGACATGTTAAATATTATGTAAAAAGATCTCAAACTATTTTCACTGCAGTAGATATTTTTAAATATTAATAAAAATGAACAAAATTTAATATCAATGCACCATTCAAATGAAATTTGACCCTACCAGGAATAATAGTACACTCTAAGTAAAGAAAAAAATGAACAAATTTAATCTGAATTCTTTTGTTGTTGAAAGCTGAAAAAAAAAAAAAAAAACCTAACTATGTGCAGTTAATTTTACATTGAGTGCACTTTGTTTTTCTATTTTATAAATAATATATCAACTTGAAATATTTCTTTAAATTACCCATTTAGTAAAATCATATGTTCACTCCATCCATTAATAAACACTGAAACTGTTTGCTTTAATTGGATATCTTTATAGAAAATTGCAAGATAAAAAAATATTTCACAAGGAAAAACTTTAAGCTATTATGCTACGTGGATGGAACATCTTTAAGGATACATATTCTAAATTTCAAGCAACTTTGCTTTAAACACTATCATCCCTGAATTGTCTATTGAGTGATATTCATTAAGTAGAACAAAAATACTATTATTAACATTAAAAACACATTAAGTGAATCATGATTACTCTGGATTGCAATATGAATTGTTCAATGAATGATGCTTTGATATTAAGACATCTGAAGAGTAAGAATAATATTGTAAAATTAAAACAAAATAGCTCTAAAGTTATGAAATTTATAATATACACAGACCGAGGGATCGATGAAGTTTTGCTTGAAATAGAGGTTGTAAATGCAGCTTATTTTATGTTTAAAACGAACTAACACTAAAATGAATTAAAAAATTATTTTTTTTAATGATTTAAAAAAAAACTTGATTGAAATCAATGAACCCTGTTACTCACAAACAATTTTTTAGTATCTCAATCTAATGACGTTTTTTTTGGTAATTATAATTTATCATTTTACTGCTAATTTCACAACTACATAAAATATTAAGATGCAACGGTGGAGAGAGAGAGAGAAAAAACATAGATACCGTAAGTGGTGGCAATATCAGCAGTGAGTGGCTCGATTCGACAGGAATCGTATAGAGGACAACGAGACCAAAAGCAGCACACAACTACGACCACAGTTAACACTATTCCGAGTGTGGTCACAGTTATCGCAATTGTGGCAGCCAAGCTAAAAGATAATCACACAATCAATGCTCCAGAAATTTATGCATCAAAATATTTTTACTTCATTAAAAACAAGAATAAAAGACATTATGTGCAATTAACTATTACATCATAATTTTTAAAATCATAATTTTAATTTTATTTTTTTACTATTTAAGCAAACTGAAAGTAGTAGATTGAAAAATTTAGGCTTCTTTTTCATCAATTGCTAAAATACACCCCTGGAATCTTTTAGCACACTTTGGGTCTAACACAAGGCGACAACCTTTTCTACGAAACTCTTTATCTTTTCAGTTAATTAACTTCATTTAATTAAATGAATTGATAAAAGAATATATAACAGGACAAAAATTAATTATATTGTTGAAATGCTATTTTCTCATTAATAAGATTTCAAAACTTTTCAAGTGCCAATGTTCCTGCATTTAGATAGATCTTTAGTTGCAGTGCTTCGTTCTTTTGAACCCTTATTTCATACTTCCGTTTGCATTAAAGAATAAGGGTATGACCCTGATTTAAGTTGTTTATATACTATTGGTACTTTTTTGATTGGTACCTCGAAAAGCTGCAAAATTCAAAATTTGGCAACCAATGAAAATGGGCCAAACTAATGCGGAACTAGACGGTCATATGCCATTGTTAAATCAAGGACGCTGTATAATTGTCACAAAAATATAAATTAAATCTGAAAATAAAATACATCTAAAAAGGAAATTACGTTTTTCTTTTGAGCATTTAAACTAAAAAAAAACTCAGTGGCAAGCCAGCCCTTTTGGGGACCACGGCCTGCTGTGCCCATCCCATTTTTCGAGACAGAGGGCCCTGGGGTGCAGAAGCAGATGTTCCGGTCAAGTGGTCGGCCCGACACGGAACCCCCAGTGCTTAGTTTCCAAGCAAGCTTGGTCCTCTTTTTATCGACCCCACTGAAGGGATGCAAGGCTGAGTCGAGGCTGCCCGGGAATCGAACCCCGGACCTGTGGCATGACAGCACGGAAGGCTATCACTTTTGAACATTTAACATTCCCAATATCCTCTCGAATTTTTATTCTACACTTCATTGTGACTCCCATCGATATATCATCTATAATAATTTCAGACAGATTTCAAGTAGATGGAGTTTGAATGTGCTACAGAATTCCAGTTACAAAAGGTTAACTTAACTTGACCAACTTTTCAACTATACTCACGTGCGGTCAATCTCGTAGAAATATCGAGCCCTGGGGCAACAACCATGCATTCCCTCCATTGCGGGACAACAATTGGTATGTTGCTTGGGGTCTCCGGGCCCAGGGCAAGTGTAGTTGGCTGTGCTGGGAGGCCCACTCTCGACAACAATTCCACTTTCAGAGTTGGTGTTGTAGCACAAAGTGCAATCTGTAAAAAATTGCATCCCTCAAATAATGAAACTTTTACTTCCAGAGAATAAACCAAAATATGGATGAACATAAGTTTTGATCCTGTAGCAAAACTTCCTAAAATGCATTTCCACGGGGTATGAAAAAAACATGATTCAAAAGAAGAAAAAAAAATGGGATTTAATCTTTTAAATTTTAATTTCTTAAAAAGCATGAACTTAATTTTGCTGCTCTAGGTTATGTTCTAGATTTTTTGAATAACAGCTTCATGAAGATCCCCCACATTCTGTTCCAGTGTCACATTGAAGGATAAAATTTATTATACAGTAACCAGGGTTCCCACCAAGAATATGATACAAAAAAAGTGAAAAAAGTGACCATTTAAGAAAAAAAAGTGACCAAATGAGAATAAGCTTTGCGTTACCACTAAAACACATGTAGAAAAAAGGTTTATAGGTTTTTAAGCATAAAAAAATATACCATTACATTGTTTTCTTCACATGCAAAAGTTCCACCTAGAACTATGCGAGCTTACTTTCGTACATTCCAAATTCAGATTTATACTCTTGCGATCTCTCTCTCTAAATTCTCATTTAGCTCTAGTTCTTGATTACTTCAAATGTACCGTTTTCAATGGTTAATACATATTCATTCACTCATTAATTAATTTACTCGTTCATGAATTGTACACTTCTTTATTTTTTCACTCATTCATTCTTTCACTCATTCAGTTATTCATTGATTTATTCTTTCACTTATTCATTCATTCCTTGAGAAATATCCTTAAAAATCCCGGTGAACAAATTTCATAAAAAATAGGCTCATTTAGTTCAGGTTGAACTTCATATCTGTACATGTTCTTTGGCCTAACATCTTTCCGATAAAATTTGTTCCAAGCGAATCCGTCAGCTAGATCAGGATTTATATAGGATTGAAATTTCCCCGTAGGCGCTAATGTTAATTTTTTTGAACTGTTCAAAAAGGAACAAAAATTGTTCAAATCTAAAAAAATATTTCACACCGCGAGCTTCTTCCAATAAGCTTGTCCATACGAACTTGGATCATATGCCTAGTGTTTACATAATGTGCTTTATTTTGCCCATAGGCGCTAATGTTAAGATTTTTTTAACTGTTCAAAATTAAACGAAAAATTGTTCAAATGACAAAGTAAAATATGGAAATGAGATGTCCTGGCCAAGATCTTTTGAATGGGCCAAAATCCTCAAACGTTATTGGGGGGGGGGGGGGGGGGGACCGACAGATGCACATTTTGGCCATTTCAAAACCCTACTTTCAAATTTTTCATTTAAAATTTTCATTCCTTATTTCATTATTTCTTTGACTTTTCTTTATTTTTAATGATATTTTTACGATACATTAAGCCTTTTTTCACACTTTATTTATTTTTTGGGAAAGTAGGCTAAAAGCAGCAGAAAGTTCAATCCTTAACTAATCTTCCATAATAACATCACTATCATCTTAAATAAAAAATCATTAAAAAAAAAAAACAATGGTTTTTCATCAGACACAGAAAGAAAGCAGTCATACATATATATGCCAGGGATGACCGATAATGCTAGCAATCTACAGAGTCAACTTTATTTTTTAATGTGTGAAACAAGAAAAATTATTTTAAATGTTTTATCACAAAAATAAAATTAATTACCGGTAATAAAAACATTTAGAATATCAGAGGAGTATGTGCAAAATATTTGAAACAATTAGATAAAGTAAAGGTATGTATATACAAGGAATATTTTAATCCTTTATTACAAAATTTAATTCAGAATATTCTTTGATGCCAAAATTAAAACACCAAAACTAAGTACAGTGAAACCTGTGTAAGTTGGCCACTTGCGGTGCAGCACTTTAGTGGTCAACTTACAGAGGGTGAAGGGCTGATTCCGTTCCTGAAAAAAGTGGTCAGCTTAAACAGGTGGTCAACTTACAAAGGTGGGCAACTTTACAGATTTTACTGTACTTCAAATGCATGCTAGTGCAAGGCTCAAAAGAGAAAAAAAGTTTAATATTTCAAAATTTGCTTTCATTGGGATTACTACAGAAATAAAGTTAATTTGAATATTATTTATATTTATCAAATTACATATTTTAGAGCAAGTAAAAATAAAAATCTTTTGGTTGACAACTAAAGAAGCAAATAAAATCAATTATAAGCATGAAAAACAGAAAAAGGATCAATGCCCAGTTAAATCAAGCAAGGAAATCGCTAAATTAAATGCATTCTGTTCAAATTATTCTGCAAGAAATGATTTTGATTATAATCCTTTGTCCAAAGCTAATTTAGAAAGTACAGATACCAAAAGTAAAATACTTGAAAAGTATACTTTAAGTGCTTACTTATCCTGTAGCAAAAAGTTTTTAACTTACAAATCGTTCAAAGACTAAAAATAAAAATGATATGATAGAATAGACCTTGAAAAAGCAAAAAAAAAGTCAGAAAAGAAAATCAACACAGTAAGAATGCTCAAAAATTTTAAATGTTAATATAAAAATCTCAGAAAAGAATGCTTCAAAATTTTAGAGAACTGTCGCCCCTGGTATATAAATGCCAGCATTCTGTAAAAATTCCAATTTAATCAGTCTTAGATTTCTTTTGAAAAGATGTTGTAATTACGGAAGATCTTTTCTTCTGTAATTTTTTTTTTTCACTTTTATGTGCCCCTTTGCTCTGTGCTCATCTTCATCAGCTTTTATAGATTTAGCACCCTCTATCATTGCCCGAGCAAGCTGTATTTTTGTAAAATCTTGATTTCTAATGCCCTCCTTTAACTTTTCATTTGCTTCGGCAAGTAGCTTTGTGAAAACTATTTTATTAGCATTTTTCCTGGCATTTGTACTTTTCCTGGTGTTTATAAGAAAAGGTTGGTGATTATTTATCACTTTATGAGATACCCCATAAAAAAAGGTGATTATAGGTGACAATTTGCTACAAAATTGACTTTAAGTGACCAATGGAAAAAAAAAGTGATTTTAGGTGACAATTTGCTACAAAAAGTGACTTTAAGTGACCAATGGAAAAAAAAAAGTGATTTTAGGTGACAATTTGCTAGAAAAAGTGACTTTAAGTGACCAATGAAAAAAAAAGTGATTTTAGGTGAAAAAAGTGACTTGGTGGGAACACTGACAGTAACCCATGATTTTCGGCCAAATCTGGAAGCCTGCTACGCCTCGGCCCGAAATCCGTTTTGAGGCAATCTTAATCTGTTTTTTCCTTTCCGTCTTCTAAGACAGCAATTTGTTTGACTCTTGGATTTGGCGACTTTTTTGGAACAAGAACCAAGGTTAATTTCTTCCCACATTGAAGAATTTTATCTTGGTTTGCTTGTTTCATTTCTATTTTCTTCTGCAAAAATTCGCATAAAAATGAGTCAGCTTTTCATTTAACTTTTTAGGGAATCATTTTAGCTTAACTTCCACTATGCTTCTGATGGTAAGCGGAAGTACATTCCGCTACTATCAAGAAACTTCAATAATTAAATTAATTTTTTCAACGTTCTTGTTGTTTCATTTTTCTTAAAACCAGGCTTTTCACTTAAAAATTTTTCCAGAAGGGGGAGAGGGAGTCAAAGGGTATACAGTCGAGCCTGTCTATCTCGAATTTCAAGGGAAGGAAAAAGAATTCGAGATAAAGAGTTTTCGAGATACAGGGGTTTTGATAAAACTATTAAAATTTGCAATTGAAAGAAAGTCTATATGTTGTAGGTTCAAAATCTTCTGTATTGGTTTTATTAAGAATTTTACTATAACATTATACTAACTGTTTTATACTCGTATAAATAACATCGACAATAAAGAAATCGTATTCAGCATACATTTTTGCAAGTCTTTCAAAAAGCACTACTACTTACTTTCTTTAGCAAGTACAAGAAAAATAGTCTTTCAGTGTTTTTTGTTGTCTAGTTGTTTTGGCCTCGATTATACTTTTGAGGGTAGCGATCGCTGTAAGTCCACCTTGCACGAAAATTTCCCGAAATTCGAGGAAAGTTGTTAATGTTTCAATAGCCTTCTCTACTTTTTTTCTACAGTGACTTCGTGACATCTTTATTTTCCTCAACCTCTTCTTCCGAAACCCCTTTTTAGTTTCCGCATCATTTTTGTTTGCTGCTGAAAGGCCACTCGGCTTCGAATCCGAAAATGGCAGTAAAACCAGAATTCAAGATTTTGGGAGAAATAATTTCGAGTTGAACATGGAAAATAAATTGAATTTAGGGTATAAATGCAGGGAAATATAAAGTTTCGAGATAGGGAGGTGTTCGAGAAACACAGGTTTGACTGTATTTTCAATGCACATTACAGGTAAAAAGCAACAAAATATATAAAAACATGCAAAAAATTCAATGTATTTCTAAAAGTCAGGGTAGGTCAATTGATCCTTTCGGATAACATCCATCCTGCTTAAAACACTTGATTTACATCCATGATTTTAAAGAGAAATATCAGGCAGGAAATTAAACCCTCCACCTGAGGAGCATCTATAATTTGCTGAATTCCATATGTTTATAAATTGTTTGAAAAATGTAATGCCATTGTATTTTTTAATACTTATCCTATTGTAGGATGAGCCCCCTCCCCGCAACCGTTTCAAATTGTGAACAAGTTATTTTCTGTACACCCACTAATAAATGCAAAAAATTGCCACTTCATTTTGTCGCATTCTTCAACAACATTTGTTTTGTTTGTTGTTTTTGTATGAAGTGGCAAAAAATTGCCACTTAACTTTTTTCTTAATTCTATCTTTACCTCTGATCTGTTATTGAAGAAGGTAAAACAAAGTGCAAATCATTTTAAAGTGGTTAGTGCAAGTTAACCAGAGAGAGAATGTAAAAAAAAAACGATACTTTCCAATTTTTACTTTTTTTTTTTTTACAGCCCACAGAGAACTGCAAATAAATATGCAAAATACAATCAATTCACAAAACAGAGTAAACTGTTGACGATTTTTTTTTATATCTGTCTTAAGAAAATACAGAACCTTTTAATATATTATAAAACGGCTAATTTACATCAGTAATTCAAAGATCAAGCTTTCAAACAGACCTTTCATTGCCTTTATGAGAGGCAGAGTTTCGCCCGACATTTTACTGGGTGAAAAAAGAAAAACTCCCGGTAAGATCGGGAAAACAAAGAGAATACAAATCGCTTGAATGAATGGCGTTTTTCAAAAGTTAGCCATCATTACAAATATGCACAGAATGAAATTGCTTTTAACAATAATGAACAACATTAAAAAGGATACTTCCCACAAATAAAATAATTAAAAGGTTTCATTTTTGATGTAAAGAAAAGATTTCCGTAATCGTTGAAAATAGGTACAAGTTTTTGCTCAGTAATATGAGAAAAGGACGAGCATTTGAAAAAAAGAAAGGCATCTACTAACTTGATAAATGCACGCTTAATAGAAGCGTTAGAAAAAACACTTGACAGGAATACTTATTTGACAGGCACATGTTTCTTTTGTTTCTGTAATGAGAAAACAAAACCTGCGTCATAGTGCAGCAAATGTCACGGATGAAGAACATGAGAAGAGCAAGAGTGGAGAGGACAGACAACGATTGAAATCTGGATTGACAGTGGTTTCATAAAGCTCCGCTAGGGCAGCTTCATAACCACTAACTGTTCTTAATTATGAATGGAGCATAGGGTCTTTGTTTTTTGTGCCATATTTCAATGACTAGCGTTAATTTCCTGCGTTTCAAAACATGTTAGTGTCCTGATATCCGTTTAAAAATTGATGATGGTTGATCGGTTTAAAAATTGTCATGAAAACAAAACGAAAACGAAAGTAAAGTTCGACATACTTCTACTTCTTCTAAAGTTACAGCTTCTCGCTGAAGCTTAAATGCATACTAAAATTGAATAAATATGTTTCGTGAAATATATTTCGATCTATGTAATGGTATTTTAAATGTTCTGCCCGATAATTTTTCTCAAAGATTCAAAGAGACTCCCTTCTAACTAAGTAAGTACGCCTTCCGATTGCAATTCTTTTTATGTAATTATTCTTTTCTGTTGCATGTGCCTAGGCAGTGAATAAACATTTTCTGTAGGCCGAAAATGACTAATTATCATTTTCGGAAACTAAAGATTTCTTCAACTTATTGTACAGTTAATAAAGCCGCAATCCTTAAAGCAGCTAAAAATTCGATTTTTTCCCTCCTTTTTAAAAGTTCCAGATGTTTTAGTTGATTTTTTCACTTGAATCTTTTAAAAATTGAATCCCACTCTTTTATTTTTACATCTGCAAGTGTCCCCCATTTTTCCCCACTGTGCTGCACCACTGAAAGACATTCTCCCATATTAGAATATGTTATGTGTATTTAGTCTGGAAATAACACCTACAGTGCTCACTTTCTGTCACTTTTTTTGTTCTCTGTTACTATTTGTTACTTTTCCCAAGATTTTGTTATTCTAACTTTTTCGTGCATCAATAACTCAATGATTTTTTTTTCTTTATCAAACAAAATCCAACTACATTCAAGTAGCAAAACCTTTGTAAATCAAATTTAAAGGCATGTTAGTTGTTGTTCCTACTGTAAAACAAACATACACACACCTACAGATATAATACATAATATAATTCACATTTATATATTATTAGAGCAGGGGTGGCGAACCTATGACCTGTGGGTCAGATGATGACCCACGCAGGATTTTTAACTGACCCACGGTTACTAGGGAACCATTTGTTTGTTTACGCATGTTTATTTAGATTTTCTAATTTGTTCGGATAATTTATATACTATTTGTATTTTTTCCAAGAATTGCATTGGCACAAACGCAATTTAAATGCAATCTATAACCTTCAGTTTGATCATTACAGCTCTAAAGTTAAGCAAATGACGACAAATGCATTTGTAGTATTCAGGAGCGTAGCCAGTGGTGTACGCAAGGGGGGGTTTAGGGGTTTAAATCCCCTCTTGAGCCCTAAATAGTAGTGCTTTATTACATACTTGCATTTCTTTTAGTAGTTTCAGAACATTATGAACCCTGAAAAAATTCTGTGTACGTCACTGAGCGTAGTAATTTAAAAATCATGGGAGGGGCTCAAACAATTTCATTTTCAAATGCTCAAAATTATTTCCATGAAAAACCAGTTAACAGTTAAAAAGTAATTAGTATTCACTGATTATTATTAAAAATATTAATTACAAAAAATCACTAATGAATGAATATTTTTATTTTTCATTAAAATTTAATGACATATGGCATTAAAATGAAAATTTCCTGATTTCTAATGGGAGGGGGCTTAAGCCCCCTGAGCCCCCCCCCCTTTCCTACGCACCTAGTAGTATTTGAAACAAAGCAAAAGTGTTTAAAAAATATTGTTATAGAGTGTATGATTTTACTCATATTTTGTTCGTTGAAAAAAAAAATCGACAAACCAAAGCACATAACCCTATTTAAAGCACTTTCTTCGAATAAAATGTTTGTAATTTTCATCACTCCTTATTCGTTCAAACACATATTGCCATTTGCACCAAGCACTTAAGAATATTTAACTCCACTAAAGATTTTTAAATCGTCAAATCAAGCCTATTATTACGAATTAAGCCAATTTAATTTTAAAGATATTTAGTTTTAAAAATACTCTGTTTAAAATTTTTAAACTTAACTTTGGTACAAATAGATATTAGTGACCCACGAGCCAGTACTAAAAAAAATACAGGCCCGGACCTGCGTCCCGCAGACCCCGCAGTGCGGGGGGGGGGGGGGCAAAGCTTAAAAGGGCCCTAAGGAAAAAACGTTTTTTTTTTTAGAAGTCAGTGCATTAAAATTTTGAAGTTAGAACTTAGATCATAATTGAAAATTTTATTTTTGAATATCATCAATGTGTGCAAAAACAACGGAGGAAAATTCCGATACTAATCCAATGGGCACCTGGCACAATTTGCTATACTGAATCGAACAGTTCTCCTCCACTGCCCAGCTCCATTAGTGGGTTGATTGATGATACCCCAACGGGCTTCTAACTCGTCTGCGCATTTGGACGTCATCCGAGCCACCACAGCTCACAGACAAGTGCGCCATACGACAATAGTTAAGACTAGCTAAGACAGCATCGGAGGTCAGAGGGGGGGGGGGGGCGGAGAACGGCGACAGAGCACCAGCATGGGTCAAACCCCCCCCCCCCTAATAACTTTTGAACGAATTGTCTGATTGGAAAAATTCTTTTTGCATTCGAAAGATCTCGGCGAGAACATCTCATTTCCATATTTTACTTTTTGATTTGAACAAGTTTTTGTTCAATTTTGAACAGTTCAAAAAATTTTAACATTAGCGCCTATGGACAAAATTGAAGCAAATTATGTAAACTCTGGGCACAAGATCCAAAGTTCCTATTGCAAGCTTATGGAAGGGAGTTCTCGGCGTGAAATATTGATTTGAACAGTTTTTGTTCATTTTTGAACATTTCAAAAAAAAAAAAAATTACGGCATTTTTACATTATTCCGGCGCAGGCGATAAAGTCGCCAATAATGATGCAACTAACGCCAAACGGAATATCGTCGTTGTTATCCTTTTGTGTGTTCCGTCGCCAAAAATTTTGCTCGGCGAGATTTGCGCCTTGATAATGAAAAGGTACCAAATTAACATTATCCTATTAGGGAAATTTCAATCCCATATAAATCCTGATCTAAACGACGGATTGGCTCGCAACAAACTTTATCAGAAAGATATTACGCTGTAGAATTTGTACTGATACGAAGCGCAACAAGAACTGAACAAGCCTGTTTTCCTATGAAATTTTTGATCGGGATTTTTAAGGGCATTTCTCAATAAATAAATAAATGAATGAATGAATGAGTGAAAGAATGAATGATTGAATCGATGGAAGAGTGAAAGAATGAATGATTGAATCGATGGAAGAGTTAAAGAATTAATGAATGAATAAATGAATGAGTGAAAGAACGAATGAATGAATAAATGAGTAAATACATGATAAAGTAATTAAATGAGTGAATGAATGAAAAAATAAATAAACGAGTGATAACTACGTGAATGAGTAAATGAATGACTGAATAAATGAAAGAATGAATGACTGAGTGAATGAATATGTATTATCCGTTGAAAAAAGTATATTTGAAGTAATTAAGAACTAAAGCTAAATGAAAGAGAGAGAAAGTGATAGCTATATTATAAATTTGAAGTTGGGTGTGTACGGGAAAGTAGGCTCGTATAGTTCTAGACGGAACTTCTTGTTTAACTTTAACATAGGGGAAACATATATTAACTTCTCCACTGTTATTTAGGTAGTTTTACTAGTTAATAAAATAAATTTTCAAATTTTAACTCCTTTTATTATATTCATGAAATTTACTAATTGACCACTTTTTCTGTTCTTTACTTTCTACACTTAAACCTATTTTTAGCGTACTTTCCCGTAAAAGTATAGTGTGAAAGAAAACTTAATATGTTGCAATCGATATTCTTAAAAGCAAAAATAAGTCGGAAAATAACATTAATAAATAATTTCATAAAAATTTTACCCATAGATTTTTGAAAGTAAGTTAAAAAAATTTAAATTATATATCTTAAGAATCTAAAAGTAACCATTTAGATTCGTATCAAACAGAGTTTATGAGGAGTAAGGAAATTTTAACGGCTATAAGTCAAGCATGGCCGCTGGAAATTAAATTGTCTAAATAGATTTAGTTAAAATAGTAGGAACTTATGAAAAAACCTATCGATCATTTTCGTCAAATGAAGCAAAGAGAGCTAACAAGGCAATTCCCCCCCCCCCCCCAAATGAAAAACCTTACTTCAAACGCTCGTGAATTTTTGCAATCTTGATGAGAAGACATTTTAGTTATAACTTGATTACTCTGCTGTAAATTCGCCTAACTTTTGGCGAACTATTTTGGTCAACGGAATTTTCCATAAGTACTAAATATTTATTTTATGTTTCTTGTATATTTATTAAATATATCTTATAATGTTTATATTTTCATTCAACAACATAAGGTACACATAACCGTTAAATTCATGCTGGCAACATTTCGAAAACCGGTACCAAGGCCATAGGGCATATAATACATGGGTATGGGGGCAGTACAGTACATAAAACCTATTTATCTCAAGCCTGCCTATCCCAAACACCTCTCTATGTCAAAAATGTTCAATTTCCCTACACATTAGTAACACCAATGTTTTCTCCATAATCGTCTTAAATGACTTTTCCTTACAACATTTATATCTTGAATTCGGACTGCACAATCAAACTATAATTTTTGAATTGAGCAGCACCAATCTTTATCAGTGGTAGAAGTTGCGAAAAAAAAAAGAAAAAAAGAGAGCAGTTGTATTTTCCTTTGAATCACGGGGGACAGTGTGGTCCAGAGAAAATTGTTCAAGAAGTAAGTTTACTGGAATTTCACCCACTCAGACCATGGGAAGAGGAAAGGGAGCATTGATAAACATGTTAAATATAATGAAACTTTACTCTTCGAAATCATGGGAATAATATACAGTAGAACCGCGGTTATCCGAGCCCCGACTAACCGAGTTCTTGGTTAACCGTGGTACCTTAGTCCTTGAGAAAGCGCTATTTTTTTGGCGTGTCAATGTCGTCGTCACTGACAGACGTCAATAGGTGTTTCATTTTGCTAGAGTTCGTTTACGGTTTGTTTATTTACATTTGTACTGTACTGTCAGCATTCGAAATTACTGGTGGTCCACTGGGCTGAGACCACTAAAATCCCCCTCGGACAAGGCTGTAGTCAGAATTTTTTTTTTGGGGAGGGAGGCCCTGACTTTGCAACACTTATGTGGAGGAAGGTTTCAGGGAGGAATATATGCTACGTTGGGAAAAACTTCGGGGGGGGGGGGGCACCCCCTCTGGATACGATCTTGCTCTCTGAGCACCCAAAAAAAAAAAAAATTAATCGGTAGTCCGCAGGAACTTGCTCTCTATTAATAGACCTTTCAGAACGCTGGCCGACTCGTTTGGTTTCTCCCAGTGATATCAGCCGTCACAGATTGAACAGTGGGGGGGGGGGGGGGCAGAATGCCAGCATGCCGGTACTGAGGAAACCTAAACCTCCCCTACTTGACCACCTACTCTGTTTTTTTCTTAAACTTTATTTCCATAGTAACCTTAGTGTTTTAATCAACTATTGAATCAATTAGCTATAATTAATTAAGTTTTATTATAAATAAATTTACAAATGATCAGCAAGTGTAAAAATGATATTTTAAATTAAAGTACTATATATTTTGGCTAATTTTAAGTGGACCAGTAGTATTATCTCTGGACCAGTAGCTTTTTTTAACAATTTCTAACACTGGCTGTATCACTGTTAAAAATATCGGTGCAACGTTGAACCATAATTAGGTGAAAATTTGCTGCACCATCTTTTTGGCGAAAAGTTGAACCATAATGTGAGTTCCACTTTACACGAACAAATGGTGCGATGTTGAACCATGAATTGAGTTCTGCTTTACACGAAGAAATGGTGCGAGATTGAACCATAAATTGGAGTTCCGCTTTACTCGAACAAATGGTGCGAGGATGAACCATAATACGAATTTTTCTTGCACGAACAATAGGCGTATAATTTTGCGGAAAAATTTCGAGCGCGATAGAACAAATATTTCGAAGAGATAGTGACTGATAAAAATAGAAAAGTTTACTCTTGTGAAGAAATAATACAGAAAATCAATTTAATTAAATGCACAGCAATAAATTGTTTATTTTACTACATATTTTTATTGCATTTATGTTAATTTTCGAAAATCGGATTTTAAAATGCTTTCTTTTCATCTTAATAAAAGCAGATCTCAGTGCAGACTTTTAAGTTATTTCCAGGGTTGCCAAACGTCCCGGATTTACTGGGACAGTTCCTTATTTTGAGAAATTGTCCCGCGTTCAGAGGAACTTCAATACAAGACGTCAAAAGTCCTGTATTCTTGCCAGGACATTGATTTTGCCGAACAGCGGATAAACGGTGAACATTGTGTGACGGGTCCGTACCGGATGTCCGACTGATGTTCCACACCGTTAAATTCGATGAATTAGTTACCCACAGCTTCCAAACACTAAAGGTTAAAAATCAAAATTGACATTGCGGGAAACTGTTATTTTTCGTGCAGTGGCCGAATATCGGGTATGCAATAACAGATATCGAATAAGTGGATGCCCCCCCCCCCCCCCCGTCGGTGAGCCTCTGTAGTCCCATATTAGCAGTTTTTAATTTGGTAACCCTGGTTGTTTCTCAGAATAAAACAAAAAAGACCATTTTTTAAATATAAAATCTTTTTTGAATCCATCTATTATATATCATTCCCCCCCCCCCCCCAAGCTCTCTTCTTTTTTTTTCCTATTTCTAAATCCAAGACGTTTTATGTTTTGGGGAAGATTGCAGTTTTACTTCATGAGCTCATATTTCACCCCTAAATATAAATTTCAATGTTTTTATTTGGAAACTTTCATTAAAAATTAACATGTTAAATTTGTGACGCTCCCTATGAAAAAAAGTTGTTATGCGACATGAAACTAATTTGAAGAATTTATCTTCCTGAAGAAGTGGAAACAAAAGCTTCTGGTTTCATTCCTTTCAAAATTAGTAACATAAATACTCATTGAATGGCTAACTAAAGCATTTAGCTTTTTTTTTAAATTCAAAATAAATGCAAATATTTTAAGAAAATAATTAGGCTGCATTGTTACAACTACAAACAGATTTTATACTTTAAAAAAATAGCTTCAAATAATTGCTCAATTATTTCTTTGCAGTGTTTAACTGATGGCTTAAAAAACCATAAATCGATAATTTAAAAAAAAATGTTAAATTTTTCAGCATCTGCAAATTTTTAAAAGAAGCACAAGTCATACTATAAGGTTGTTTTATGTCACTTTAAAATATAGATTCAGTGCACATTTTCCAGTAAACGCACTGATACCTAGAGATTAAATGTTAATATTTGATTGAATTAGTGCTAAATCCAGACCTGCCAACCTTACAAAATAAAACAGCGGGAGAAACAAAACCAAAAAGCAAGGAGAAAGTTATGTTCCTCAGAACCAGATGAATACCAGTATAAAACTGATACTTTTTTTTTGTTCTTAGATATAAATTACATAAAATTAATTGAAGAGATATAAAATGCATATTTTTTAAGTTGGCCATTTTTAAAAGTTAAGAACTAAAAATAAAATACTGATTTATGCTGTTTTTACTTTTTAAGATAATTTACAACATTATTTCAAAAATGTCTTTCATTAGTCAAATAAATTATTATTACAGAGGGTTACTTAAAAATATTTTACAACAAAAAATAAATATATTTATACAATTATATAAGCAGAACTTTTATGTAGGCATGAAATACACAAACACTAGACAAAAAAAATTGTTATACAAGGGCAGCCAGTAAAAAAAAATTTTTAATCGACATAAGTGTTAACTGTCAAAATAGTGTTATTTTTCTTAATATTTCCCATAAAGAGATGAATAAACTGAAGATAAGTTCAGACACTTTTTATTCTATAAAAAGCAAGAGAAATTTCTGTGGTGGCTGGAGATTAAGCAGAAAAGAGGGAGCCTCCTGCCAAAAAGTTGGCATGTCTGTAAAATCTTGGTTTAAGAAATATATCTTACATATAGAAGGGGCATTTCACAATATTTGGGACACATTGTACTGTACCGTAACTTGTATAAATCCTTGCATTTCCCAAATCTTAAAAAAAAAAATGTTGTCAAGACATAATATGTAGATGTTCTTTAACTCCATAATTTTTTTTTAGATTTGTTTAAAATTTATACAAAAGAAAGATATACATGCATTTTATGGACTATACATAATGTACCGAATACCTGGAAATATCCCAAAGATTCTTAAAACACTCATAGAAAAATTGATAAAGAATGAACACCAAATATGTACTAATACTTTTATTCACAACTATACATAATGAATGATAAAATTTTAGCGAGTCCTTTTTGGTAGGCCATGAGGTCCCTTGGCCATTCAATTACGCAGGCAAACACAATCTGAAATTAACCACAGCTTCCTCATCTACCTACTAGTAATGTAAATATTGTCATTTCATTAAGCAAGGCAAAAATAATATTAATGATTAATAAATCCAAAGCATAAAGACAAAAATTTAAAACACTCCAGCAGGATTTTCTATGTTTGATATTAAAAAGAAAAAAAAGTTATTATTAAAAAATCTTAAAAATAATCTTTGGAGTATAATTTTGTATTTTTATTTGGATTTACCATGACTTGTCAGGTTCAGGTCAGCACTTATGCCAGAACACACCAGAGTGCCATTCCAGTACCGCTTGTCTGAAAGAAATGTTCTTTCCCATAAAACATTTCCTATAACTTAATCTTTTAATACCTAAGTATTTGTTGCTTTTTTATTTCCTTGTATGTCACCTCCCAAGATTCATGGAAACTGTCTAATAAAAATTGAACTCAGCTGTCATTTTTCTATGTAAGATGTAGTCAGTCTTCAAACACTGCCTGCAGCTGCTTTTTTGCTACACATATCCTAGTTTAGGAGCTTCTATTTACAGCCTAGATACCCAAACTAAGTGAGGTGTGTGTTATTGATAACACAGCACTGCAAAAAAAAAAAAAAAAAAACTCACCTCAAACAAATCTTGTTGGTTCTTCTGTAAAAGGACCCCCTGAATCCGATTAGGATCTCTGTGTTCCCCATTCCACACCATTTTCTGGAGAATGCCCTTCGTGCCTATGTTTATCAATTTTTTATATTGATATTACCATGAATTTGATTCGGAAGAAAAGAATTTTTCAACCATTAAATTTCTTTTGAGGATTTAAAGAGATAAAAGCTTTATAGCATGAACATTTGTAGCAAGAAAGTATATTTAAGGGGAGAGTTTGTCTTCTCAAATTGCAAAAAAAAAATCCCCCGCCCCACTCGTTTAAAAATTATTTTCTACGAAACAAACCAAAGTATTGGCACTCACATAAGAGCCACAACTTGTATGCCTTTGCCCGCCAATTTTCTCAAGCATCAAGCCCAACAACTATTCCTGCTGATTCTGGAGTTGATAACCTCTTGAATCAAAATATAACTTTGCTTTCCCCAATCAACACAACCGCAGTATAATGAAACAATACTGCGAAACCATATTACAAAATAATACTTGTTTTCTGTTGAATCATTTTTAACTTAACTTTTCTTCCCCCTATAATAAAATTTTTTTCTTATTTTCTTTGCTGCATTTTGTTCACTGTAACTGCTGTGCAAGAATCACACATCTCAACTGCAAAATCAGACCCAGTCAGACTCCAATATTGAAATCAAGTTACTATATAGTGTCCTAGGTTCAAAGACAGAAAAAAGTGTACGTCATGCCTATCACAGTTAGAGTGTGTGGATGGGAGCTTTTTGGCTAGCATATTTGTGTGCTCGGGCTGGCTTTATTTTATATAGTAAATAAGGAATTGCCTTTAAATGGCAATGATAAAGGGTGATTTAAACGTCGGGGGACATGATAGTCACTGCGGTATATCCGATTACGCAGTCTAGTGAGGCGCGGTATAAATGGGCTTTACTGTACTAGGCAAAGTGCAGTTTTTCTGTAATTTTTCAAAATGAAAGAAATCAACATACAAGTGTAATTTTAAAAACAGCAGGTTGAAGAAGGGATTAAAAGATGATTTTAATGATGTTTGAAGTAACCCCCCCCCCCCACCCCCGAATTCTTCCTTTTCATTTTAGCACTTTTATCCTCTAAACCCTCAAAAAAAAAAAAAAAAAAAATGCAACAATTAAAAGTCTTTGGATGATGGTGAACAACAGGAATTTATATGCAGGAGGTACATAAAAAACCACAAGAAATGCACTATCCCCCACCCCACTTGAATTATTATTATTGCAGAGTAGTGTTATCAGGATTTGTCGGACCCTGACCGTGAGGCCAGAAAATATTCTCTGCCCTATTATATATATTTTATAGAGTGTAAGGACTAAAACGATTGTCACCAAACACATATATTTTCTACCAATAATATTACATATCTATAGAACACAGTATTTCCATTAGAAGTGTCCCCGCCCTGAAGGGTGTTGTGCTCTCGCGTGCTTGTGTGAAAACTGCTCTCCCCAAACCCCTCCCCTTGCTCTAACATTTCCAATACAACTTAAAATCCTGATTTTAGAATCTGAAATTACAAATCTTTCCAGTGAAGGGACAACCTCGCCCCCTCTTACTCTCTTATCCCTGATGACACTAACCATAGGCTAGAAATGCGCTTTTAAAACTTCAATTTCGTAAGAAGCTTGTGGAAGATTGTGGAGACTAAACTAAAAGTTATTTTACTACCATTTCTGGATTATATCTAGATCAATCTTGCAGTTCCAAGTTGAACAACTAGACAAGTTCACTTATCTAGTTGTAGATCGAACATTTTTTCTGATCATCAACTTATATAGTTTTGAAAGCTCTAAATAACTCCTGTAAAATGTCTACAACAGATACCTAGTTGTAGTATGGTGTGAACCACACCTAATGGGATTTATCTGTGCACTTACCCAGATTTCGCCAAATTTGTAGTTACCTAGTTGTAGTACTCACCCCAAGATATGTTAATTTATTTATTCATTTGTTTTTTTTCTCAACACTCTCGTCCTATAAATTTGTGCACTCATATTTAAGTAATGACTTCCTCTTAAATAAGAAAACTATCCCACTCACACATAGACACTTTCGCAATCACTAGACTACGAATCATCCAAATGCATTCGAAAATCATTCAAAACTAAACTGTCCAGTACTCAAGAAGTTATATTCGAATATGAAATAGCTCGTGGAAAAAATCATTCGAGCTATTCATTCGATTCTAATATCTTTCGAGAAGTAAGCCAATCGAGATGTTTGAGAACTCGAGATGTTCATTAGAATTGAGTTCTCGAGTTATCCTGATCCCTGAATAACCGAGTTTTCGATTATGCTCATCACTAGTTTACAGAAGTTTTCCAAAATTCCAAGCTACCAAACAGTACTTTTTACAGAATTATTTATTAAATAGGCGGCAAAAAAGAATGTAATTTTTTATCTCTGTTTGTTTAAATTTTGAATTTTCACAAAACTATTTGATTTTTCACAAAATCTTTTTAAATTGCACAAAAAATGGACGGTTAAAAATGCTGGATTGACACTTGAGACGACTGCAGAAATTGTATATTCTTATAAAAATTTCAATTCCGCTGGAATTAGTGCTTAATTTAGCCACAGGTAATCAGCTTAGCATTCTACTAATTTACTATCTACAAACTAATCAAGAATTAACTATGTTCATTATTGATAAATTTCTTAAGGATTAATTTAGCTCTAAAAATCTTAGAATTAAAAGCTTGTTTATAGTTTAAATGTTTCAATATGAATGACATACACAAATCAAGTACATAAATTGATAATATTGAAAAAAGGAAAGAAATCATTATATTCTGAGAAAACAAGCTCCAGAGCATAAAATAATTACTTTCTTGGGTAACTGATCTGGCTAGAAACAAAGGGTAAGTAGTAAGTTTCATCTTGTTACATAAATCATTCAAATGATTAACTAGCTAATAATTATATGTGTGGAATAAAATCGAAGTATTGACACATAAGAATAACTTTAAAATGTAAGTATGGAACTCATCGTATAAATTAATAATTACTAGCTATTATCATTTAAAAAAGAAGCATGAATGGTTCATGGTTCTCTAGTTGAATTTTTACAAAGGCAATGGGGGGTGAGTACCTATATTACTATGACTGGCTTACGCTACTTATTTAACTTTAAAATTAATTTACTGAAATAAGTATTTTTCCGTTTAAACGCTTTAAATTAAGGGAAAAAAATGAAATAATTTCTTAAACTTAATTATCTCAATCAAATGGTGACTAAAGTGACTTTTATTTCAAGTTAAAAAGGTGATTAACACAGCATGAGTTAAAAGTTTAATGCGCAATTAAGAACTAAGAGCAATTTTAATTTATTTACAAATTAATTATCAATCCACACGTAAGTATAATGTACTATTTTTATTTTATTAAGTCAAGGAACAAATTTCGATTAGTAAACATAAGACTTTCCGATCTTACGATACTCCGTTAGTAAGCTAAGCAAACTTTAAACCCTTTTTTGGGGGGTGAAAATTAACAAGATAATACATTAGTTTCTGAGTCTATTAACATTTATCTAAAAAATGACAATGAACAACATTAATTACACAAAAATAACACTAACCTATTATTACATGTAGCTTCAAATCCTGCGCGCTGAACGAAATCCAATATGGCGAATCGACTCACTTCAGTTGAGTTCGTTTCTGCGCTTGAACCAAAACTTGGGGAAATTGCTTGAACCATATTTTGGTTCAAAATGGGGAAAATGAAAGGTTGAACGATAATATCGTTCAACCATGGCTTCTGAAAAATTTTGGTAGAACCATTTTTTGGAGATAGCTTTAGAGTTGAACCAAGTTATGGTTCAATGTTGAACTGAAATTTTTAACAGTGTATTGGTTGCGTGATAAGTGATAAAAGCATACGAATTGTTGTGTCTTTGGAGATTAAATTGAAAGTCATCAACAGACTCGATGACGGAAAGACAATTAAAAAAGTCACTTCAGATTTAAGTATGAGAGAATCATTATTTCATAATATGTACAATAAATGCCAATTTTTCACATCTTTGACTAAGTTTTCATGCATTTCCGCCGTTTTTACCCACATTTTAGACGGAGTCCGTGTTATCCGAGTTTTCGATTATCTGAGGTACCCTCGGTCCACATTACCTCGGATAACTGGGGCTCTACCGTATTGTATTCTTTTATTATATATATTATAGGTTTTATTATATATATTATAGGTAGGTCACTTACCGCCCATAATTTTTTCAAGTATTACATGAAAAATCTTAACTTATTTGCACAACAACAATCATTGAAAAACGATTAGTAATGCATCTGATTACGGCAAATCATACAAAAAATCATATTAATGTAGAAAAATTTTATTCTAAAGAATATGTTAACTTTTTGACTTTTGCTCCCATTCCTATTTTTATTATGCAAAGCTCTGTGCCTTGAAACTATCTTATCTTGAATTTCTTTCCTCCTTGTGAAAGTTGAGATTGACAGATTTGAATGCAGTTAAAATCTCTGTATGCATCTGTTATAGGTGAAAATTAGTGGTCACCACATGACAATTAAAGTGGTAAAAGTGGAGATTAAAAAATGTGTTAACGATCGCCACGCCTGCACGGTCTTTTTAGCACATTCTACTATAATCCCCTTTTTTGTGGGCAAATCATCTTTTTTTGTTTTTCCCTTGGAAACCAATATTGAACACATTCTTTGCCGAAAATTTCATGCCATATTTCAAGTTTCAATCCTTCAGCATCCTGTGTATATTTAAATAATTTTAAAAGTTCTAAAGCATTTTAGCATGTGCTCATTCAACTGTGCATATTTCTTGTTTTATTTCAATAATTGATTTTCTAAATGATTTTGGAGATAGGTTTTGATTCTTCTTAGTATCTGCTAGCCAAATTTTCCAGTTTTCACCTTTATCATATTCTCATATGGCCATCTTGTCCGGAAAGTTGGTCCGTCAGGGGTCGAGACATTGTATACCATTGCAAGGCTTGCACCAGTGGAAATTCAGGTCCATTTTCGGACCCTTCAAACAATTCTAACCAATCAGAACAGATCGTTCACAAAATTCCAAGCTACAAAAAATCGTACATTTTATAGAATTATTTATTAATTAAGTGGCAAAAAATAATAAAAATTTTATTTATCACCGTTTTTAATTTTCGACTTTCATAAAAATATTTGATTTCCGCAAAAATTTTTTCAAAATTCACAAAAAACTGACCCTGTTTAAAAATGCTGGATCAGGCCCTGCATTCTATTTAGAATATCCTAGAAAAGCCATTGTGCCTGATGTCAGCTCTCCAGATTTTTTGGTAGATATTATTTAAAAATGTAATAACTTTGAAAGTCAATTAGTCTGCTTGAAAGTAAGAAGATGGTGGAGCTTATTTTTAAAAAAAATGTGTGCAGTTGGTCATCTCATAAATATTTAATAAGCATTCTACTTTGACCTTCTTGAATTTCAATGGAAACATACTACATATTTCCTGTATAGCATTTTCATACAACTATTTACTTTTCTTACAATAGGTTGTGTAACTGTACTTATAATGAACATTTTCTTTATAGTTATAGCTACTTGGAGGAAGAATTGGGCATGCTGTGAATGCAGAAATGCTCCTAATATGACTGAATATAAAGAAAATCTTGCATCTTAGAACCATTCTTAACATGAATTTACAAACAAATCAAGTAGAGTCGATACAAGATGGAATCAAGACTGCATGCAGTCCTGACTCACATTTTCAACGTGAAAAGAAGTTTCTGCACAAAAGTGGACTCAAAACGAACTTGAAAAAATGTGCACACTCTTGTAAGTTCTGTAAAAAAGCATTTCTGCAGAAACAATGTCTCATCAAGCATTTAAAATCCCATGCAGAAACCAAACGTCATGCTTGTGTATATTGTAAGAAGAAATTCAAACATAGGAAAAATCTCAATGTGCACGTGAGGATGCACACAAAACGTTATTCTTGTGAGTCATGTAAAAAGACATTTCTACACCAAGAAAGTTTTATCATACATTCAAAGTCACATACAGGAGACAGACCTTACTCCTGCGAGTACTGTAACTTGAGATTCCTCTGGAAAGTAAACTTTAACATACATTTAAAGTCTCATGCAGGTGAGAGAGTTCACTGCTGTGAGTATTGTCAAGAGAAGTTTTCCGATAAAAGGTATCTTCTGAAACATGTAAGGTGTCATACAAGAGAAAAACTGTACTCTTGTGACTATTGCGAAAAGATATTTACATGGAAAGGAAACCTTAACTCGCACTTAAGGACTCATACGGGCGAAAAGCCGTATGCTTGTGAGCACTGCAAAAAGACATTCGCCCGTACGGATAGTCTTCGCTTGCACCTGAGCACTCATACGGATGAGAAGTTTTACAGTTGTGAATATTGTCAAAAGAAATTTGCAAATAAAATATATCTTACGTCACATCTAAGAGTTCATACGGGAGAGAAACGGTACTCGTGTGACTATTGCGAAAAAACATTTTCATGGAAAGGAAACCTTAAGTCACACCTAAGGACACATACAGGCGAAAGGCCGTACGCTTGTAAGCATTGCGAAAAGACATTTGTCCATAGTGAAAGTCTTCGCTTACACTTGAGGACTCATGTGGTGGAAGAGTTGTTCAGTTGTAAATGCTGTCAAAAGACATTCACAAATAAGAAAAATCTTCAAAAACATACTAGAGTTCATACAGGAGAGAAACCGTGGTCCTGCGAATACTGCCAAAAGACATTTTTAATGAAAGGCAACCTCAACTCGCATTTAAGAACACACACAGGCGAAAAGCCGTACTGCTGTGAATATTGTAAAAAGGCATTTATACAGCGTACGAGTCTTATGAAACATTTGAGGATTCATACAGGAGAGAAACCCTTCTCTTGTGATATCTGCAAGATGTCTTTTTCAGAGAAAGGAAACCTTAATAGACATTCAAGGACCCATACAGGAGAGAAACCTTACTCTTGTGAATTATGTCAAAAGACATTTTCAATAAAAGAAAACCTTAAAGTACATTTAAAAATACATGCAGGTGAAAAGCCTTATACTTGTGACTATTGTAAAAGGACTTTTGCTTGGAGGTCAAGTTATGCGAGCCATTTAAAAACTCATACAGGAGACAGACGTTTCTGTTGTATATATTGTCCCAAAGCATTCATGCGTAAGGAAAACCTTAACACACATTTAAATTGTCATACAGGTGAGAAACCGTACTCTTGCGAGAACTGTGAAAAGGCGTTTGCAGATCCAGCAAACCTTAAGAAACATTCTAGGGTCCATACAGGAGAGAAACCTTTCTCATGTGGGGTATGTCAAAAGACTTTTTCAACAAAAGAGAACCTCAATACACACTTAAAACTACACACGGGCGAAAAGTCATACAGTTGCGACTATTGCAAAAAGACTTTTGTTTGGAGGTCAAATTTTTTCAGCCATTTAAAGACTCATACAGAAGATAGGCCTTTCTGTTGCGCGTATTGCCCGAAAACATTTATTCGCAAGGAAATCCTTAAAGTGCATCTAAATTACCATACAGGAGAGAAACCTCATAGTTGTGAATATTGTCAAAAGAGTTTTTCAGGCATGAGAAATCTAAAAAGGCATCTCAAAGTTCACACCGGGAGAAACCCTTCTCTTGTGCCTAATGTGAGAAAAGATTTTCATCAAGAGGAAACTTCAACAAGCACTTAAAAAGTGCACACATACAACAAGACATTGGGAACATTCAAAAAGGATGCTTCTAAAGACTTGAAGTATCAATTTTCAATCAACAGTGCTTGAAGTAACCACAGTACTTTAAGTGCTTTATCAGGCACTTCAAGTACTGTGTGGGAGAGAAACACAGCAGCGTTTCACAAGTACTGCACAATCTCGTGTCTCGAGAGAGAGAGAACTCATATTTTACATATACAGTATGGGACCTCAAATTCGGAACGCTCGGGGCCGCGATCTTTCCGGAATTCGGAATTTTCCGGATTTTGGGTCCTTTGCTCTGGGACTTTTTATTAGCGTTTCGCTCATTTATAGCATTTTTATTATCGTATATGCTCGCCTATAAGTCGCCAAATTTAGCAC